>LR999894.1:14446149-15081313 GCA_905220335.1 Noctua pronuba
TGTACGCAGCACTCCATTTATGTAAATAATACGGCTTAAATCAAAAATCCAACAATGAATATCGAAATACTCTAACGAACGACGCGTGGAATCAGCTGTTCACTTCCTACCTAGCTACAGAGTTCATCGAACTCGTCGTCGCGCTTGCCGTTCGCTACGTGCGTTTGTGTTTTGCCACGGTAACGATACATTGCGTATGAGAAAATAAAACAAATCAAATTTATTGGATTCCCATAACATTCCTGAAGTAATTTCTTGTACCGGTCATCTTAGTATGATATACTGAATTCACCCCATCAGTTTGTAGAGGGCTGTCCCTTACACCCTGTATAATCAAAGGCAATTCCCTTTTTCCTATATTACAGTCTAATTAACTTAATATTTTCATAATCAAGTTTGTACTCAAATTAAATTGTGATGAGGTGAAATTAATTGAAGATTTTGATGTTTAATAACTTTGGGAGCAGCCGCGAAATTTGGTTAGAAATTGCGAAATACTGAATAACTTGGAGTACCCACAAATTGCGCGTGATTTAAGTAAAATAATTTATTGGATTCAATTCTGGGTTAAGCTCGCCATTGTACATAAGCTATATTATTGCAATTTGTATGTGTATTTTTTCGTTATTTTGTGTGCAATAAAGAATAAGAATAAGAATAAGAATTGGAGTGTAAAATTCGATGTATATGTTTCTGACAGTTTTAATTTCATTGCACATTATGTTTTTATATTTTTATTTAATTCCTGTTTTTTTGTTATTAGTGTTAATTTTTCTTGTCTGGTTGTTTAGAAGTATCTTAGTCAATGATTAACAGCTATATTTGTGAATTAATCTTTTTCAGTTAGAAAGACTTCGTTACTTCTGAAACATTGAATGTTTGAGAAGTGTTTCTTTTTTTGTTTGTAAAATGACTTTGTTTTTAAAGTGCATTGTAAGTGGCCAACCTCTTTTTTTAAAAACCCAAAACGCTTTACATAATAACATAAGACGCAATGCCATTTGAACAGAATTGATTAGTGTGTCCGCTCGAAACGATCGTTCTTGAGTCCATACGTAAAAAATAAGTAGGTAGTAACTGAAAGCTCAAAAGTAAAAATAAATAATGTTTACTTCTGAATACTTTTAAACAACAATTGAGAAACGACGGGGTATTCCTCAAATCGCAACTATTTTTAGCGCAACCAACTAAGCGCAACAAAATTATTCCTCGATGCGCAACCATGGTGAAAAAAATATCGTTAATGAATCCATCATAGCCATCTCTATTTTTCATCATGGTTGCGCTTTAAGGAATAAACATAAAGGGCAAAGAAGGAACATGGATGGGTTTTAGTCAGTAAAAGTCTGACACTCCCTCCCACTCCACCCAGAGCGGGAGGAGTTATTTGATGATTTCCAATCCGTAAAAAAAAAAGGAATAAACATAATTATAATATTTTTATTTGAATTTGTGAGCGCAACTAATGGTTGCGCTTCGAGGAATAATCTAGTTGCGCTGAAAAAATAGTTGCGCTTTGAGGAATACCCCACAACGACCGGTTCAAAGCAAATTTACAGCAGCAAAAAAGTTTATTCTTATTCAACACAAAAAAGGAATTTGAATTTTTCTTTCCCTCAATAATTCATCTCTTCGCAGAGAGCAAAGAATGGACAGCCTAATCCCCGGATCGGCCCGTGTATCGCCTCTTTAATCAAGAAAGTAAGGGATTTACCCTCAGAGCATTTTTTTACCCCATAATTATAATAACTGGATGATTCTGCAAAGATAAGCAAGACCACTTCAGGGTAAGCAAGAATTTCCGCGACACACAACCGATTACAGCGTCCAATATTTACAAATATTTATTTCAAAAGGATTTTTGAATCCTTTGAATACAGAATCCACTTATGCCAAATTGAAATGGGGGTACAAAAGAACGCAGGTAGTCTTAAAAAAAACGTTTTCCCTTTTTTATCGCATTTGGGGAAATTGAATTGAACGCATGTGGTTACCTTTCTTAAGGGACATGTCGCTGGAGATTAGGAATGATTGGGGATGTATTCATTTATTAAAGGGTGCACGAGAGGGAGGGAGGGGGGTCTTTTAAGGAGCTCGGATCAATCTTCAGGTTAAGCTGCGCTTGCCTAGGTTGGTCTGTGGATGGGTGACCACCGAGTACCAAGTTTCCTCCGTGCCTCGGAAACCACGTTAAGCCGTTGGTCCCGGCTGTCATTAGTAGATCTTTGACAGTCGATACAGGTAGTCAGTGGCCCGAAAGTCTGACAACCAGTCTTACCAAGGGCTATTGTATTACCCGTGGGTTGTGGAGGTTAGATAGGCGGTCGCTCCATGTAAAATACTGTTATTCAACTGCATCCGGTTAGACTGGAAGCCGACCCCAACATAGTTGGGAAAAGGTTAGGCAGATGATGATTCACTTATTAATTTTTTTATGGAGTCTCTTGCCCATTCTTCTTCATAGAGATCTACGCTTTGGAATGGGCAACTACAGTACTTTCACAAGTTATTATGCCTTGTGTCTGGGACTGTAGCTTCGCCTTCTTTGTTTTTCTGACATTCAAAAGTGCCTGTTATGGTCTACTTGAAATAAATGCTTTGAGTTTGAGTTGAGTTTGAGTTTGAGTTTTCTCAGGGTTTCAGTGACTTTCCAGTTTCCAGTCCTGTGTGTACACTCAGATTTGATTCAAGATCCAAATCCTATTAAAATCAAGTCTACTCAGGCTCTGTGAGTGGTTTTTAATCTCGGGGACCTTTTTCCTGAGATTTAACAAACTTGCTACTAAATTGTTATTTCTGTGATTTGCGTGATTCATAACAACGAGTCTTATGACATTTCTTCAGGATATACCTTTGGTTCACATCTCATCATATCTCGAGTGTAATGACAAACATTTCACACTAGTGTCAAAATGTATTTGTAACTTTTTTTTTTTTTTGATCATTCTTCTTTTACATTACTTGTATTGTCTTTCAGAAAAATAAAAATATGGTCTTTTTCAAAATAAAACAATCACAATGTAAACAATGCATTAACCATCTTCTCTTTTTATCTCTAGGTAAGGCACAAAACCTGATAGTGCCTTACCTAGCTCCTCTGCTAGTCCCAGTCCTAGTTTCTCTGGCTACCAGCAAAAGATAAGAGTTTGAAAAAAAAAAATAGAACATAATTATATGCAATAAGACAATAATCAATTCCCATGTGTTCAAAGAGAAGCTGAAAGAAATCGTATAGTTGTTTAGCTCTTCGCCACTGCTTTTTAAATGTACTACCCAAAAAGGAATCGAATTAATGTAACTAAAGACTCATCGCCACCGCTTTTGATGTGTGTACGTAAGTAAGATGGTGCCCTATTACAGAGGGCCGGGCGTAGATAATTAGCTTAAGAAGAGGGTCACGTTGGGCAGTCCTCGTTTAGGAAACGTGCATATCTACGTAATCGCTTCACGTGCGATTACTTTCTAACTTTTACGAGTTAATTGATTCCATTTCGTAAGTTTAACTGTCGTTGTCGTAAAATATGACACATTTCTCCATATTGTTCGTGCTTCGAAGTTGCACGGTGTAGTAGGGATGTGGTGACGAGGCATGAGAGCTCAGTCATTCGCATGCTGATGGGTGACAATACTCCTCCTACACGGCGCAGCTACTTCAAGCACTGTCTCAGTTAAACGGTAGGCCTGTAGTTGTAATTATATGTACAGCCTCGTAGAATTTTACCACGCAATCAAAGTTATAGTTTTCGCGCATGATTGTTCAGAACCTTAATTATCCAAATGGACTTTGAACCTAATCACGTATGACATTTAATTGTAATTCCAAAACATGATATAGGTCCCGTCACGTAAAAAGAACGCTGACCGCGCAAATACTTTCTATTTTTTTTTTAATTCCAGCCTTTTCCAAAGTACTAAGTAGCTATAGTTGCTGCCAATTAAGATGGCAATAGCGGTCATTGCTCTTTACATAATATTTATTCGTACGAACCAAAACAAATGAACCATGTATCGTTTTTCATTAGAAAAAATGTTGAAGATCACGATAGATGACGATTCAAGACATGAACAAGCTTATTTTTGGATTTCAAAGTTAAGAACTTTAATAAATGTAGGTGGGTCAATGACCGCCATTGCCATCTTAACTGGCAGCAACTATAGTAAAGTATCTATTACGATTCTACAATGAAACAATTATACTTATATTATAAAACAATAGCTTAGTACTTTAGGATGCGACTGTATAACGTGCGCAAACACATCCGCTCCACTGTCGCTCAGCGTTCTTTTTACATGACGGGACTTATAGTCATCTCCGATTCCGAATTTAAAAATAAACAAAAGCCACTTACCAATAGGAGCTGGACCACCAAGCCAGCCAGGCGCCCATCCAGAACCCAAGCCCTTCCTCTGCCTCGCCAGGAGTTGTATCGTCAGGGTATACGTCAGCAGCATCACCATCAGAGGTATGTAGAACGAGATGATGGACCCGATAGCCTTGTACAAGTTGTCTGGGACCTGGCACGAGCCGTCGATGAGGACTGAATCTGCGTTCTGTGGGACAGAAGAGGGTGTTTAAAATTTGGGTGAAGATTTTGAAGTGTGTAAAGTGTTTGGTGGTGAGAGTGTTGCTGTTTTTGCCAGTCAAAGTAATCCAACAGTAAAGGCGCAAACCCACCACGGAAAGGCTACGCAAGTGTGTTAAGCTTCGCTTTGCACGAAAATGTATTCGATTGTGCCACTGCAAACCACGGACACGCTTTGCATCAAATGACGTCATAAGTACATGCGTAGCTTTCTCGAATAAGGCGCTCACATAGCTCAGCGCTGTCAACGCCATGCACGCTGTGCACGCGGTACACGCTATACACGAATATTAACCCACGACTATGCCGCGGTGGGCCACGCATGCTACAGTTGTACGTAGTTGTGGGTGTGTAGCAAGTACGTTGTCAAACAAATGAATCCACGCAGCTGAAATGCGCCGCGTGCCCGTGCACAGCGTGCACCGTGGCGGGTTTCCACCTTAATGACGTGAAAATAATTTTAACGCAACCAGATTTAGAGCCAGTCTATCCATATCGCTGATAAATAAGTGGCAGTATGAGAAGGTATCTTAATGTGTAATCATAAAAAAGTTAAAAAAAAACGATTCAAACAAATGGTAGCATAATACACTTAAGATGTTGGTTATACAATCGACACGAATGTTACATATCAATGGTATAACTTGATCTTCAGTTGGCCTGGTATAGTACGTTATACGTATAGTAGTTTCAGTAAAATAGTAGGCCAACATATTATACAGGGTAGAAGGACATCGACGCACAATTAAATACATCGCGTATTCAGTACATCATTCAGAAACAGCACATTTTTTTTCTATATAGAAATGTTTCATTGGCAATTTTTTTTTAAATCTGCTGTTTCCTACAAGAGTGCAATAGCTACACGATCAAGATGTATGGAACAGCTGGTTTTTTTGTTTCTGTCCTGTTGTATTTATAATATTTGTTATGCGTTGTATGATTATTGTTAACTTATTTTGTTTGTATGCACGTCATGTCCTTGCGACAAATAAATATTTTTTCTTTCTTTCTTTCTAGTTCATGAAAGTCTAATAATATTTGCGTAGCGACTATTCTAGGCTTTCAAGGTCTTCACAATATTTATCTTACTTAAAGAAAACGCTCTTTTAACTTAAATGGAAAAGAAACAGGTTTTCTTAGCAACAGTTAATATCCAATACAAAGTTGAAATTATTGTTTACATTGTTTTCCGTTTTTTTGAGCAAAGTTAGGTGATAATGTAATGAAAACAATTCAGGTTGAACAATCGTGATTATAAAGAAATAATACGAACCTACTACGCCTGGCCAATCTCTTTCTTATTTCTGTTCTCCTAGTACTTTTGTTCAAATTCTTAATTGAGTTTTCTTGTAACAAACCTTAGTACCCCAGAGAGAGAGAAAAAATTACAAAATCAACAAAAAGAAAGGAATGTCCTAATTATTCTTTCGTGGGAAGAAGTTTAGGTATACAGGGTGTAAACGGACCCTTCACTAAGCCGTCTACCAAGCCTTATGTACATCAAACTAAGTAACTTTACGCAAAAAATTTTGCTGCGAAACAATTTTTTTTTTGGGGTCAAAAATCACGTTTTACGGTAGAACTCAATCTAACGCACTCAGAACATTTTGCTGATGGATGGATTGAATAGCACGGGGGTCGTCGAGGTGTTTAAAGTAAAAATCTTACTTTAAAAACATCTATTTAAAAAAAAACAAGAGAACAAGTACCT
Organism: Noctua pronuba; assembly: GCA_905220335.1. Taxonomy (NCBI): domain Eukaryota; kingdom Metazoa; phylum Arthropoda; class Insecta; order Lepidoptera; family Noctuidae; genus Noctua; species Noctua pronuba. The sequence continues at coordinate 14,452,447 of LR999894.1, forward strand.
TTCGGATTCGTTAAGGGTCTTTTTACACCCTTTATAAGCGCCCAATTATCCGATCACTACATATAAGTCAATACTTATATTTGTCTTCTTCCGGCAAAAAATACTACACCATTCAAAACGGCAACGATACCTTCTACTTGGCAGCAGAATATAATTACGGGTAACATCCGCTAACCAGCACTGGCTCCACATGGTGGATTACAGCCTGCTCCCCACTCAAAGAGAGCAGTGTCCCACAAATGGGAATACTGCTGTGCTTATAATGTAATGTTTTACAATCAGTGGAGCAGCGATGGCCTAGTGGTGGTGGCGGCCACGACTAATAACCAGTTAGTCGTGGGTTCAAACCCAGGCAGGCGCATCATTTTATTTCATCACCACTGCTCTCAAAACGGTGAAGGAAAACATCATGAGGGAATCAGCATGTCCTAGAACCAAAAATTCGAAAACATGTGACATCTACCAACCCGCCCTGGGTCCGCGAGGTGGATATCTTGATCGAGATCTTGTAAAAATATTTGATTTAAAAGAGTGTCCATGGAGTTTGTTGCCCATTCTTCTCCATAGAGATCTACGCTTTGGAATGGGCAACTACAGTACTTTCACAAGTTATTATGCCTTGTGTCTGTGACTGTAGCTTTGCCTTCTTTGTTTTTCTGACATTCAAAAGTGCCTGTTATGGTCTAATTGAAATAAATGCTTTGACTTTGAGTTTGGATTATAGCCCATTCCCACTCATAGAGGAGAGCCCTGTGTCCCAATAGTGGGAATATTATGGGCTGATTCTGCTACGATATACAGTCTTCTTAAAAGGGTAGTTTTAACGCTTAAAGCGATCTTCGACATATTTTTTTCTCAAATATCTAAATATTTACCTACGCAAATATTTCGAAATGTAAAAGCAAACAGCAGTTGAATAAACAAATACCACATTACCACTCACTTATTTATCGAACATCAAAAATGTTCAGGAATGAACAGTAAACACACACAAACATTATCGTTACGATAAATATCGGTTTATTTTCGTTACGATATTAAGACGTTAACCATTTCGCGCTAAGGTAACTATAACAATAAAATATTATGATAATATCACCCAGAGCGAGAGAGATCTGGATTGAGCAATAAGCGTTTATATCTGTTACGGAGGAAATAATCTAGTGAACGTTAATATTTATAAATAGAATTATATGGAAGAAGGTTTTGACTCCGACTTTGCCTGAGTAGAATAGAAATTATTTAAGACTACCTAATGCCCGCGGCTTCGCCCGCGTGGAGTTCTGTAATTATCCTGAGCGATCATACTACCGGGATAAAATATATCATAAGCATAACATAACGCTATAATCCCCGAAGGGTTAAGCAGAGGTGTACCTAATAGTACCCCGACATTTCGCTAGTTATGTTTTAAGTCCTGTGCAAAAAGCGGCGAGCCTATATATGGTGACTGGTAATTAGTGATCGATATTTAAACACGCGATTGTACTTTCATAACAAATAACTTTCTCAAAGAAACATTTTTTTATTACTCATTCTCTTATAACTCAATAACAACAGCGGGCCTGTGACCTATCAGCTGTTAGCCGCATGACACCGTTCTGTCTCATTACTATCCTACCGTGCAACAGTGGGTAGGCAGAGACCCGCGCGGCAAGCTCGCAAGCCCGCTCCGTAATGCTTACCTGTTGTGTTATTGTGAAAACAAGTGATTGTACTCATGATAACAAACATTATTATGAGTACAATCACTTGTTTAAGTATCGGTCACTAATTACCAGTCACCCTATATAGTTGTCATCAACCGGGCACGAATCCAGACCCGTGGCTGCTACTGAGAAGGTCCTGATAAAACCCAATAACACTTAGCCCGACCCGGGAATCAAAGCTAGGGGCTCATGCTCTGCAGTCCGCTCGATCACTCGACCAACGAGGCAGCCAGAAAAAGTATTATAAACTATATGTTAGCCAGTTTCCATCAGAATACGTTTAGTAGATTTGCGTGAAAGGGTAACAAACATCCATACACCCATCCTCACAAATTTTCGCGTTTATAATAGCGTTAACATTTATATTAATAGGATTAGATGGAACAACGTTTTGCTATTTTACATGAATAGAATAGAAATTTGTACCTAAGCTGAAACTCACTTGAATTTAATCAGGCTTTTAAAACGTGCTTCCTTTCCTGAAACTAGATATTTTAAAAGAGCACAGAAATTAAAATGGTCTTTGTCTACTTTCTCGGTCTTGGGTTCAATTCCCGTGTCGGGCAATATGTTATTAGGTTTTTTCATCAGGAATTTCTCAGTAACACAACAACATTATTTATTTCAGGCTACAATGGCCCATAGTATTATAATGTTATTTTCCTGTGTTGTCTACTGTGTGTACATAAATAGTAAAATAAATAAATATATACCTTAAAAACTAACATATATGAAGTAAATACAAAACTTGTGTGTAACAGCCGCGTAATCTGGGTTTGTGCCCGATTGTTGGCTCGCCCCCCATTTCATCAGACTTAAAAAACATAACTGGCAAAATGTGGGTGTAGTATTAGGTACATGTCTGCCTACACCCTTCTATTATGTTATGTTAGGTAATCAGTCTTTAATGGTCCCACTGCTGAGTGGGCTGTTATCCACCACGTGGAGCCAGTGCAGAAGCTTATAAAGGGTGTAAAAAGACCCTTAACGAAGCCGAAAGGTATTTGTTCTCCCCGTCATTGCGATCATTTTTTTGTTCTAGACCATACCTGGGAACCTTCTAGTTACGGAGATATTGGGGGTCAAAGTTCCAACTTTTTGACAAGTTTTTTTTTAATACATGTTTCTAATGTAAGATTTTTACTTTAAACACCTGCACGACCCCCGTACTATTCAGCCCATCCATCAGCACAATGTTTTGAGTGCGTTACATTGAGTTTTACCGAAAAACGTGATTTTTCACCCCAAAAAAAAGGCGTTTCCCAGCAATATTTTTTGCGTAAAGTTACTTAGTTGGATGTACAGAATGCTTGGTTGACGGCTTCGTGAAGGGTCTGTTTACACCCTGTATGTGCACCACCGCAATCACTGACGGTGTGCCACTTTTTAACCTCAATACTCAGGGCGAAAACTGGTCGACGGTCAGTGAACTCAGTAGTACATGTTTACGGAGCTCATAGATTTATTTACACGGAGCAATTTTATAACCTGTTGAGTGCAATAATGTGAAGTCCCGCAATAAGAAAAGTTTTATCGTTCAAACAGTTTTATTTCAATTGAGCAACGTGGAATATTGAGTTCAACGGGCAACTACATTGCTCCAATTGCTCTATTTCTGGGCAAGATTGAGCAACATTTCCCTGGAACGATTTTTTTTTTAAATTCATTGTGGCAATTGCTTTTTATAAAATTAACTAGGGACCCGCCTCTGCTTCGTACGACACCATCTTTTGGATCCAAAACTATTCTATCTTTCAAGGTGGAACTAACCGTACACATTCACATAATTTCATTCAAATCGATTGGGTGGTTTAGGAGATTGATCGGTAAAAACATTGACACGTGATTTTTACATACATTTTTGTTCAGTTTTTCGTCATCATTTGTGACTAGGTCATCATCATCTGCCTAGCCTTTTCCCAACTATCGGATCGGCTTCCTGTCTATCCGGTTGCAGCTGAATACCAGTATTTTACATGGAGCGACTGCCTATCTGACCTCCACAACCCAGTTAGTACTGGGTAATGCGATACCCCTTGGTAAGACTGGTTGTCAGACTTTTTTGCCACTGACTACCTAACGACTGTCAAAGATCTACAAATGACACCCGGGACCAACGGCTTAACGTCCTTTCCGAGGCACGGAGGAAACTCGGTATATGATGGGTGGTCACCCAACCACAGACCAACCTAGGCAAGCACGGCTTAACCTAAAGATCGACCCGAGCGGCTGTTATTATTTAGCCACGAGCTCCTCATTTGTCAATATGTCTAGGACTTAAAAGAAAAACGGTACATTATCGTTATCATTGAATAGAGCTATTTACCTAAATACGAAATATTGTTTTACAAATTCAGTCTGCAATCTTCCACTAAAAAATCAACCCTAACTTTGTCGACCTAAGTCTGCAAGTCTCTTAGCAACAAACATAAGATTTAATTAATTTCATTCATTACAATTTCAATAGTTAATCGTGCACATTAACAAAAGATCGTATCTCATTGTTAGGAGTATCGTTCTGTTCATACTTTTATATAGCTGTGAGCTATTGTCAGTCTTAAGTTCAGGGACAAAAGGGCTATTAGATAAACAAGTGTTTACAATGTAAATAAAAATAGCAGCATGGGTCTGTACACGCAATGCCAGGCTTCACATAACCCGGCTGCGGGACTGTTCGAAAGATATACCGCGGCTCTGGAACACAAAGGGCTAAGAAGGAACATGGGTGGGTTTTAGTCAGTACGAGTCTGACACTCACTTCCGCTCCGCCCAGAGCAGGGAGGGTTCATTTGATGATTTTCCACCCGAAAAAAAAAGGCATCACAAGGCAAACATATCATCTGCCTATCCTTTTCCTAACTATATTGGGGTCGGCTTCCAGTCTAACCGGATGCAGCTGAATACCAGTATTTTACATGGAGCGACTGCCTATCTGACCTCCACAACTCAGTTAGTAATGGGTAATACGATACCCCTTGGCAAGACTGGTTGACAGACTTTTTGGGCCACTGACTACCTAACGACTGTCAAAGAAATACAAATGACACCCGGGACCAACGGCTTAAAATGCTTTCCTAGGCACGGAGTAAACTCGGTATGTAATGGGTGGTCACCCATCCACAGACCAACCTAGGTAAGCACGGCTCAACCTAAAGATTGATCCGAGCGGCTGTTATTATTTAGCCACGAGCTCCTCAAAAAAAGGCTGCACATAACACCATAATCCTCGAAAGGGTAAGTCTGATTACCTATCTATAGAACCTACACCTCCAATTCACCAGCTATGTTTATTTCCCGTGTAAAACGGCAAAGCCTATTGCCATCAACAGGCCACAATCGGTTTCCATACAATATTGTACACCAAAACTGATTGACAGCTATTTTACAATATTTCTAATTCTATAGGTACGAAGGTCTTATCGCTGATAGCGATATCTTCCAGACAACCTTTTGAAGGATTTAATAAACTTAAAAGGGGGAACTTAAACATCTAGTACTAAGTTTGGGCACGAAATTTTACAATTATTTACGATCGCCTGTTGCATAGCTCTCAGCTTAAACCGTCTTTATTACTTGTAATATCATTCCTTCGTTAGACGTTGAACTTAAAGGACGTGTGTTGTTTGCTCGTGCATTGTAGTCTGTGATTGGCTAACTATTGTTAAATTCATTTCCTTGTCACACCTAGCGTGATCTTACCTGAGGGTCCGTCCCACTGGGTGGTCCTAGAGTGAGATACAAATAATAGTGTTGTTGACGCTTCAAAGTAAATTAGAAAAAGTGTTTGTGATTCGTTGGAGTCGAACCATCACCCAAGTGACAAGTGACCGGACCGCTTACTCATCGCGCCACCGAGACAGTTGCGACAATTGGCAAAACAACGGTGCGCTACGAGCTACGAACGTGTCACTGTTGCTACGCTCCCACCGCGCGCTGCTACGTCACGTGCCTGCGCTACGAATTGACTACGGGAATTGTATCGGCTACGCTCTGAAGTTGCTGCTTGTCATTATCGGTGTTGCGTATACCGGTTTGCCTGTGTATTATTGTTTACATTTGTCTGCAACCTATTAATAATTTTGGCTGTCAACATGGCAGGGATACAGCGCACCCCACCTAAAACCCCTAGGACACCGATTAGTAACGTAAGCCAGACCCAAACCCGCTCAGAACCGGACATCACCACGGCCATAGCAGCGTGCGACTATGTAAATACAAATAGGAATAAACGTCAGCGCAATAATACCTCGCCACAAGGCGGTTCGGCAGATATGAGCTTTCTAGACCCGCAGGAGCTACAAGATATTCTTGCAAAGTGGAAGAACGAGCAGGACAATAAAATTGCGGAACTACTGGCGTGCCAAAACGCACTAATAGCTGAGCTCTCTTCGAATATAAAAGAAATTAAAATTCAAAACGTTAAAATACAGGCATCCAACTCGGAAATATGTAAGGCTAACGCTGGAATCGTTCAATCTATTGATTTTTTTAATAAACAGTTCGAAGATTTGAAGATGGAAGTAGAAACATTGAGGAAAGAGCGCCGCGAGCAACAAATCCACATTGAGTCTCTCGAACGAAAAATAGTAGATCTTCAACATAAAGCGAGAACTTCTGCCATAGAATTGCGAAACGTCCCTCAAGTAAGTTCCGAGTCAAGCACCAGTCTATTAAAAATGGTGAGTGGCGTAGGCACAGCTATTGGTGTACGCATTGGTGAAACGGAGCTGCGCGATATTTATCGCCTTCCAGGGAAATCTACCACGTCAACCTCCTCGCGCCCAATAATAGCGGAATTCTCGACTGTCCAAACTAAGCAGACAGTCCTGGCTGCCGTGCGTGCGTACAACAAAGGAAAAGGAAAAGACGATAGATTGAACACTGCAGTCATGGGTTTGTCTGGTGATCGCCAACCCGTGTATATCTCCGAGCATCTGCCAGCAAGCACCAAAAAGCTTTTCTACCAAGCCAGAGAGTTCGCCAGCAAAAACGCCTATAAGTTCTGCTGGATCTCCAACGGCAATATATTTCTGCGCAAGATAGAGGGAGAGAAACAAATTCTTGTAAGCTCTGAAAAATGCCTCACTAACCCGGAGGACCCTAATCAAATCATCTGACTATCACAGAATGTTCCTATTTTTTATATCTTATCCTCAGTATTCATTCCTTGTTTATTTTTAATTAGAGTTTTAAAATTAACTTTAAGTTTTACACCAAACAATACACTCTTACCTACAATTATCTTATACATCTTACATGCAACAAAGCAACGCACACAAACTACATTTACACAAGTCCACACGCAAAACTACCAAATACTTTATCCCAGCACCTTACTCGCTTATACAATAAGTACCTGTCAAACTGTTACCTATCTTAAAATACCAGTATTTCAAACATTATTGTTCATAGATATCTTTGTTCATAAGTCTACCAAACAGCATGTAATACTAACCTTTTTACCCGACTACGGCGAAGGAAAGAAGGGGGTTATGATTTTTTACTCATGTTTACAACGATTTTACATCGTTTTGCCTTCTTCCTCGTTTCAACTATTTTTTGCATATCCTAAATATAAATGGCTAATTTAGATATTATTAATAATGAAATAGACGCGCTTCATATATCTAAATCGCTTAAGTGTCAACCTGAGAGTTGCGCGCAGTTTATAAAAGACCCGACAAAAGGTTTAAAAATATTACATTTAAACATACGAAGCATTTCTAAAAATTTCGATGAAGTTTCGGTGCTTATGCGTTTAATGGGTTTCCAGAGCGACGTGCTCGTTCTCACCGAGTGTTGGTTAAGCAAACTTTCCTACCTGCCGACCCTGGATGGCTTCAGCTCATACTACACTAAAAACACATATAACCAAAATGATGGGTGTGCTATCTATGTTAAATCTTCCCTAAAAGCTGATGTAAAGGAACCACTTTTTGCTGACGCGAATTGTCTTATTTGTCGCATAGAGGATGTTACATTAGTGGCTATTTATCGCCCTCCTTCTTTTAAAAACATTAGTAACTTTATTGATAGTCTCGATAACGTACTCAAATTAACAACTCCTTCAGTGGTTCTGATCGGTGATATGAACATTGATATTAAGATTGACAACATTGATAGTCACTCAGATGAGTATTTAACCTGTGCTGCCTCTAACGGACTTCTCCCAGCTCATCAGTTTCCGACGCGTCTCACAAACTGTTTAGACCACATTTTACTGAAAACAAATAAATCCGCTACGACTTTCGTTATTGAATCATCCATAACGGATCACGAACCGCTGCTATTGTTTCTACATACCAGGAGTGCCAACTCTAATGTGACCTGGACTAGATCAAAAATAGACTACGATTCCGCTATAGAAAATATCAAAACACATGAATGGTCTCCAATCCTATCAATCTCGGATCCTAATGATGCTGCAGATGCGTTGGTAGGTAGTCTCTCCTCTATCATCATAAAGAACACTCGTGAACAAACTGTTCCAAGAAGAGAACGCAATTTGAAGCCCTGGATTACGCCAGGGCTACTCCGGTGTATTCGACACCGTGACCGCATGCATGCCAAACTCAAAAAGTCGGATGATAACTTAATATTAAAAATCACCTACACTCGCTATCGCAATTTCTGTAATTCCCTGCTGAGAAAACTTAAACGCTCGTATGAAAAGGAACAGTTTCGTAATGCAAAAAATAATGTTAAGGCTACTTGGAATGTTATTAAGAAAGTCTCAGATCTTCAAACTCAATCTTCTCCCTCTTTTGACCTGTTAAATTTATTTGATAATCCTAAATCATCGCTTAATCATGTCAACAACTTTTTTGCTCACGTAGGTAGTAGCTTGGCGTCGAAATTTAAATCAACCTCAATGCTACCCAATTCTGTGTTGAATTCTAACTCGTGTAGCTCAATGGCCCTCTTCGAAGTAACCGAAGACGATGTTGACTCCATTATTTTGGGTCTTAGGTCTGATTGTGCTACTGGGTTAGACCACATACCGGCTAAAATAATAAAGGCCTCGAGATGCGTATTACTTCCGGTTATTACACATGTCTGTAATTTGTCTATAAGTGCTGGTGTCTTTCCTAAAGCGTTTAAAAAAGCAGTAGTACACCCCATTCACAAGTCTGGTTGCAAAGATAATGTCAATAACTACCGTCCAATCTCAATTCTAACAGCAATGTCAAAGATCTTAGAACGAATACTTAATAAGAACCTGACCAGTTTTCTCGAGGCAAACAACATCTTAGCGAATAACCAATATGGTTTCAGAAATGGAGTTAGTACCGAAGACGCAGTCATGGATTTGTCTAGTCACGTGGCTAGGACGCTGGATAGAAAACACAAGTGCCTGGGAATTTTCCTTGATTTGTCAAAGGCATTTGACACCGTTTCTGCCCGAGCCTTATTGAGTAAAATGGAAAGCATCGGAATTCGTGGACACCCATTGAAAATCTTCGCAGATTATCTCAACGATCGTACCCAAATAGTGAAAATCGGCCCACACGAAAGTGACGAGCTTCCAATCACATACGGCGTTCCACAAGGCAGCATACTGGGGCCTACTCTCTTTCTCATTTATATTAATGAGCTCTGCAAACTGCCTCTTGAAAATTGTAAGATATTTACATACGCGGATGACACTGCTCTTGTTGTGGACGGTTATGACTGGCCCCAGACATACCAAAATGCCGAGGCTGCGCTGACCGCCGTAATGAAATGTTTAGCCGATAACTTGCTGACTTTAAATGTTGATAAATCAATATATGTTCCCTTTGCCATTCGGTCGAATCTGTGTCCCCCAAGTTCTCTTACCCTAAAAGCGCACGCTTGCGGATATTTTACGCAATGTAGCTGTCCCTTCCTCACCAAATCCGCTTGTGTAAGGTATCTAGGAGTATTTATTGATCAGCATCTCAACTGGCACCCCCATATAGACAAAATCACGTCCCGCATACGTAAGCTAATTTATGTCTTCAAGAAGTTACGAAACTCTGCCGATAACGAAACGCTAAAATTAGTATACTTTGCCCTATGCCAGTCTGTCCTAACGTACTGCTTGCCCGTCTGGGGTGGTGCCACCCAAAATGTATTTATCCGCCTTGAGAGAGCCCAAAGAGCTGTCCTTAAGGTAATGCTCTCTCTTCCACGTAGATACCCCACTGTGCAGCTCTATTCCGATTGTAAGGTACTCACAGTCAGGCAACTTTATGTGCTCCTGTCGACCCTACGTAAACACTCTTCCCGCCCTGCAAAGGAACCGACTGGCAGACTTAAGCATAATGTTTTCCCCCCTGAACGCCATAGAACTGCCTTTGCCAAGCGCCAATTCTACGTTAATAGCATAAATATGTACAACTTCTTAAATAAAAAGATTAAAATTTATTCGTGCCCTAAATATAAATGCAAAAACTTACTAAGGGATTATCTCCGAACACTAAATTATGATGAAGCTGAGGATCTACTGCTGGGTAATTTACAATGATTATGTACTATGGTTACACCCCATTCCTTCTCACTACACACACCACACACGCACACATACATCCTACACTTACACTACACACACAACACACACACTCAGACCCTACATTCACTCACCTCACTACACAGCTAAACGTTTTTCATTTCGTGTTTTTCTTAACTTAGATTATATCATGCTTCTTTTACACCATTTGTTTATTGTTGTAATGTCCCGTTTTAGTATAATATGGCTTTGTTTGTTACGGAGAATCACTGACTCCTAAGACACAGGCACATACACCTAGTTTAGGAGTCAGAGTATTAACTTTATGTGACATAGTTAAAAGCCTTATATGCTCTTAGTCTGTGGTTCTTGTACTGTGATGGCTTTTGGTGAAAATAAAGAATTTATTATTATTATTATTATTATTATTATAATAATTGAACACGTTTTAATTGAAGTGATCGCCCATTATTTATAAATGAACTCGCACTCAACGTCTGTCTCCAATTCAATTGTAATCGGATCCCATTTCAATTGATTCCTCGTTGAAACAAACGCGTTCAAGAAACTTTATCAATTAATTGATCAACAGTGTTATCAATCACAAAGAAGTTTCAATTTAATTGATCTTTTATCATTTAATGCACCAGACAAAGATTAATTGGTTGTAAATAAAGGTAAATAATGGAGGATAAAACATTGGAAAACTTTGTAATCGTTCGTTGAAGTGTAATCGAGTTTTACACTGACGATTAACTCGCAATTAATTGGAATTTGATTCCAATTAGTTTGAAATGCCGTTGAGCTATTATATTTAAGAACACTTTTGAAGATTCAGTATTAAACTGGAATATTCCAATGTCATTGAAGGAGATAAGTCTGGCGTTATTGGGGCGAATGCTGCGCGATTATTCATCCAAGTCTAAACACCTCGTTCACTAAATCAGCGCGAGCGTATTTCGTCCCGCATCCTGTACCGGATTGGCGTCAGTCTGACCAGAGCTTTATTAAACTTATACTGTCACTTACGGGATATCTTCCGTGATTATTTGTTATTATGAGCTCCCGATATTTCGACACTGTTGCAAGCGCCATGATCGCGGGATGACTGAAGAATGCGGGTGGATGGTAAATAAATTGTTAGGTGCAGACAAATCTATCTACCCTCTTTCTTAGTCTTTTGCTACGCGTACTGGAAATCGACACTAAGTCACGGCAAAACACACTCACAGTATCACTATGTTTTGTGGAGTCCCGCATTCTCCAATCATCATATTGATCCCGTGATCTGCCGCCATTTTATCCATACAGTGTTAAATCTGTGAACTAGTATTTAAATAAAATACTGAATTCTGTTATTGCATATCCCATTTTAAAACGTGTGTTTTTAACGTTTTTTTTCTTTGGAGCAATGAGCTGACGTTGCTTCTATATAAATATTTTGGTAGCGGTGAAAGATGAAGGTATCGGAGTCCTTCGAGTATTGCAAAGATGTTCTTTAGGGTACATATAACAGAGGCCACTTGGGAGAGCTATGTCTAATATGAAGTGACATGAACATGGGATCTTTTCATTCTTCGTACTTGTGTCTTGAGTATAACATTCAAACAATTTTTTTTTAATATTTCAGATGTTATATTTATTTAGATGAATATTTACATTATATACAAACTACAAATCCATAACAGTAAAAAAATATGTACAAGTATCAAAACGGTTACAGGGTGTCAAAAATTCGTCCACTTTTTGTTCAGATGTTGTTTTTTACCACATTCAATAATAAAATGCTGTATTAATAGTTAGTTTTAATCTTGTCTTTAATATTGTATCTCCTCTTTAATAGAACGTATTTTAAACCGACTTTGAACCACGTTTTTGTGTTTTTTTTTGGGAGTGGTTATTTTTTTTTCAGACTAACTGGATGCAGCTGAATAACGGATTTTACGTGGAGCGACTGCCTATCTAACCTCAACAACACAGTTAGTAGGTACTTATTACAGGTAAATAAGGTAATGTAAGTTGGAGTCCCAAAACTGAATTTCGAAGCGATCCCAGTCCGAAAATAAATAGTTAATAAACATTACTATACTCATAATAAGAATCGATTTCAACAGTACATAAACAAAAAAAATACAGTCGAACATAGAACCTCCTCCTTTTGGAAGTCGGTTAACAAATACTATAAGACTTACCAAAACCTTCATCTTTCATAAAAGAAAATGAACACTTTTGTAAACGAAATGAAAATCTATTTCGCTCCAAAAATAATGGTTTTTAATTTCACGGTATATGCGTAATCGTTGAGTTATTTAATACATACTCTTTTAGAAGTTAGCACACAAAATTGAAAGGGCATTGACCTTATAAATTATATTTTTTCTGGGGATTTTCTCCTCTATTTAGCGGTCTCTATAATACGCGCCAAGAAAATGAGAAATATAGAGAAAATCGAATGCGTTGAGTATGATTAAAAATACAGTCTCCATCTTTCTTACGACATCATAGTTCATTATTCTTATAAAAGAGAACCCCTCTTTTATAAAAATAATAAACTACCTACATAGAGATAAATAAAACATCAGATCACAAAAAGAAGAAATTGGAAACTGTAATAGAGCATATAGGTTTAAAGATATTTATACTCAAAAAAGACGCAAAATCACTTACACGAGAGCAGAGAACCTTATGCTAATGTTAAAAACTAGCGGCCCGTCCCGGCTTTGCACGGGTGGACATTTTAGTTTTTAAACATTTTGGGATAAAATATAGCCTATGTTACTCAGGAATATGTAGCTTTCTAATGGTGAAAAAATTTTTGAATTCGGCACAGTAGTTTTTGACTTTATTCATTACAAACATACACACACACAAAAATACAAATCTTTCCTCTTTATAATATTAGTAAGATAAGATTGAATCAATTGTTACACATGCGTCGAGATTCATTTGAAAATTAGTCTCTGTCAACAGTCAGTCAGTCAAGATAAGTTCGTCACTGCATTAATCATTGTTTGTGATACACCCATATTCCATTCCAATTTTGATATTTCTCTAATTGAGTCTAGAATGCAATAAACTGTTTATACATTTGGGTATTTTGTTGCATAACGCTGTGTAATTATAACGATCTAGGATAGCAATTCGGCTTAATCATTGCACATATTATATACTCACAACCTTCTTATTTCGATTTTGCTGCACTTTATCCAATCAGCATCATTTATATTCATCAAAAAAATAAATAAATACCAGGCCATTAAAACATTTTGGTGGACTCATCAATGGTCAAAGGTAAAACCATAAATCTTTTTAATCTTTGAGTAAACAATAAATATATCTCTTAGAATAGTCTGCGCAGTGGCGTAGCTAAAAATATTATGTAGCCTGACTTGACAAAGGTAAGCATTCGAAAACTGACGAAGGTATCAGAGAATACCTACAGGGGGTATTTTACTATTAACGATTTTTTCTCCATCACCAAAAGCTTATTCGTACATAAAATAAAATACAACAGGAATCAATTCCGGCCTCACAATGGAGTGGCCTTTAATTTCACGGTGGTCGATCATTGGCTCGCGTCACATTCGACGTGCCCCGGTACAAAGTTATAGGTATTTGGTGTTAAGGGGTACAATGTTTGAGGTGTACATTTAAACTGGTAAAATAACCAGAGATATTTCTCGACGGCATGTAAAGCCAAGTCAGAGGCCCGTGGGCTGCATAAAAACTCTGACACCAGATTAGGCACTAACCACACGAAAGAAGAAGAACAACTTGAAAACAGGTAATAAAGAATACATACCGTTAATGAATTTTGACAGAATTTTATCTTGAATGATATGTTTATGTCCCATGTAATAGGTGGCGGGCCCATTGCTATCAACTGGGCACAAATCCAAATTCTGTGGGTGATACTGAGAAGTTTCTCATGAAAAACCCAATATCACTTTACCCGAGAATCGAACCCAGTACATCATGCTCAGCAGCTTGTAACCACTAGACCAACGAGGCAGAAACCATCTTATTCATTTAGAATTCGGTTTTCACAATGACATTTCTTAATACGATTACATCTTCGAAGACATAAAGAAAACACATACATAGAATATTCCGACGTAATACGATCTTAGTACAGCAAAAACACAATATCACTTATAAAGCGATTTTGTATCAGACTTTTCCTCAAGAGGGGAATCTCTTAAGTAATACGAATGTCTCTCATGAGTGTACTTGATTCGGGTTTCACGTATTTTTCAATTACATACACAATTATTTCTGCTTCGAACGGTAGAGGAAAACTCCAGGAAGTTAACACGGCACGTGTTCGAGTAAATCGTGAAAGTCTCGTATGACTTATATGGTGAATTAAAATGACTGGTTTACTGCGTTGTCGAGAAGTTGAAGGGAAGTAAAAGTATTTGCGAGACTATCACAGACAAAACCATAAAGCTACGTCATATAAAAAGGAAAATTCGTTGAACTAGTGGCCGTAAGTACGAATGCTGAGCAAGAGGTCCTAGGTTCGATTCCCGGGTCGGGCAAAGTATTATTGGGATTTTCCATCAGTAATTTCTCAGTAACAGTCACGGAGTCTGGATTTGTGCCCGGCTGATGGCAGTAGGCTCGCCACTTATTACATGGGAATTTAATATAATTGGCGAAATGTGGGTGTACTACTAGGTACACCCACATTTCATCACACCTCACCAAAATCATGCCAATTTTTTGGCCTCAAAACAATTATTTTATGAAAGTCATTGTTTATTCCGACCAACAGTCTGACGAGTTATTTTTTTAATGAGTTAGTAAACCTACCTTGTTTATTTTTCCTAAATTACGCTTCAATGTATATATTCGCAGACACAGCTTAATCCCCAAACTTACCCTTTTTGGCAATGTACTAACTTTCTGTATAAAACAAAGATGGCCCCAAGATAGTACCTTGAGGAACCCTAGTCTTGTCTTTTCAATTTTATTCGAAATGAAAAAAATAAGTTTAATGATTCGTGAATTTTTCAAGGCTCGTTAAGAAACCCTTGATTACAATATTATCTTTCATTTATAAATGTTGAATCTATAATATTTTTAAGCTAGACAAAATTACTGAAGCTAATTTTACGTAGAAAATCTTTCCATAATACGACTGGGTTTAATTTAAAAAATTCCATTCTTTGCTAGAATTGAATAGCCACTGAACTTTGATTTTGCTAAAGAAGTTATTTGAACGGGTCTCTGCTATCCAATTTAGAAAATGACTCTGCAGGAATATCTAGTTCAGTTCCTGTAATTATTATACTGGAAAATTTTCTTTAGAAAGATTTTCAACGTATTTTAGTCTTTTACAATTCATTTTCTTAGTTATTTGAAAATTATGTAACTTGAACTCATAATACAGGGTGTAAACGGACCCTTCACTAAGCCGTCAACCAAGCCTTCTGTACATCAAACTAAGTAACTTTACGCAAAAAAAATTGCTGGGAAACAATTTTTTTTTTGGGGTCAAAAATCACGTTTTACAGTAGAACTCAATCTAACGCACTCAGAACATTGTGCTGATGGATGAATTGAATAGCACGGGGGTCGTCGAGGTGTTAAAAGTAAAAATCTTACTTTACAAACATGTAATTAAAAAAAACTTGTGAAAAACTTGGAACTTTGACCCCCAATATCTCCGTAACTAGAAGGTTCCCAGGTATGGTCTAGAACAAAAAAATTGCATTGACGGAGAAAACAAGTACCTTTCGGCTTCGTTAAGGGTCTTTTTACACCCTTTATATTGTTAGCTTGCGTCTGCTTGCTGCTTGCTGCTACATCACAATTTCGTGCTACATTTTTTGTGCCTGTCAGTTTAATACAGAGGACAGAGTCGCGTCCTACCAGCGATATCGTTGAGGGAAACGTCAAAATGTTTTGCGCTGACGTAAGATACTGAAGAATTCACGTCAATTCTGATGAAAGTCGATGTAGAAGTACGAAACGCTCTAAACGCCACTTGCGTCACTCATTCAGCTTTTCCTGCCCTTATCCCAATTTATTTCGGGCCGTCGCCGCATGAATGTCCTCTTCTTCCGTACTTCGTAGTCCCTCATAATAGGGAATATGCAAGAAATACAAAACTTTTATTATTTCTTAAAAATGCCTTGTATTGGTCCATAAAAACATTGTGGTACACTTGTTTAATTTTCTAATACAACACTTACTTTACAATTTATTATTTCATGTAGCGTGTTTTTGGTGAAACGGAACGCAAACTCAAAACGCATCGCCTCTCGATAACGCCGGTAGTGACGTCAAATACCATGTGTCAAAGAAACACTTTTATTTGAAAAGTACTTAAAGTTTCACTAAGATTTTATTATAATATTGTTATTGCAATGTTTACTTGAATAAAGGACATGCAATTTGCCAAATTAATATATTAAGGGTAAAATATTAGATGTAAACAAGGCAGATAGAGGTAAATGACGTCACATAACATGACATGAATGGCCGCGACAGTCACGGACGTTTGAACTGTCGTAGAAAATTGTAGGATTTTAATATTTTTTTTGAGCGACAAGCAGTAGTCGAACTTAACTTTTAATTATTTTCTTGGGTTGATAGTATTGTATTTTATTGATTTAGGTGAAGAAAAAATTACATGCCTATTCCCTATTAGATAGAAATAACATGACAGTAAAACTGTGTTTTTCTCGAACCGAAAACAATTGACTACGTGAATTTAAAATTCAAGAATAAATAAAATTATAATAAGTTCATATTTACTTTGTTCGTACTTTCTCATCGTATTTATTCAAGTAATAGCGATAACGCTAGATTACCCGCATTAGTATGTTAGCTTAGCTTTATTTGAATGTATTATTTTCACATTTATAATGAACTTAAAGCTTTACATTACTTTTTGCTTTCGACGCATTTTAAATGCTGAATATTGGACAATCATAGATTTTAAATGCGTTAGATGAATTTCTTTGTAATGGTTTTGTAGAATCTGCTGATTCTGTTATCTGAATAGATATTTTATAAAGTCGTAAGACGGTCAATAACCGTGGGTTTCTTTTGTATTTGACCGTTAACGAACATATTGTAATTATGTAAGCCATGTCAGAAATAAGTCTCATTGACATTCAAAGGTAAGCTCTCAGTGAGTAATAAAGTAAATTCATGTTTGGTACGTAAGGGCCTTATGACTGTAGCTTTATGGCCCTATACATATGTAAATATGTTAAACAAACAATTTCAATTTGTACTAAACTTACGACCTGTAGCGTGGAATCCAATTGCTCAGTCATTGCGCTGTGAAGTTGAAGATCAGTAAAATACTACTGTGGTCTTTTAGTGTTTTAGAACATCCATCAAATCATGATCATCTGCCTAGCCCTTTCCCAACAATGTTGAAGTCGGCTTCCAGTCTTATCGGATGCAGCTGTATTCCAGTGTGTTACATGGAGCAATTGCTTATTGACCTCTGAGGTACTGGGTAATATGTTACCTTCTTGGTAAGACTGGTTGTCAGACTTTCCGTCCACTGTCTACCTGTAATGACACGAGGCACGAAGAACAGTTGAAGAACTGTTTTCCTCAGCAGGCCTATATTGTCCCACTGCTGGGTCAAGGCTTCCCACATAGCCTTCCACTCTTCTCTCCATTCGGTTTTCTCCAGCCAATCTCTCACAAACGCCTCTAAGTCGTCATGCCAGCGTTTTCTAGGCTTCCCTCGGCGACGACGCCAGTCTTCTAGCACCCACTGTCTGACGAATCTGGCCTATCGGTCCTGATGACCCCATGTCCTACAGACATGGCCCGCCCAATCCCACTTCAACCCAGCAGTCTTATTGCCCACATCAGCGATTCCAGTTTTTGAGCGTATTATGGTATTGCGATATATGTCGCTGAGTTTAATACCCAATACAGTACGCTCCACCGCCCTTTGACAAAATTATGTATTACAATACTGAAGTTGAAGTTCACTTAGGATCTAATTTTAGCTAGGTAACCTTTTAAGAAAAGTCACGTGAACACTTCTAGACCTATTAATTACAAAGATAATCAAGGGTTAATTAATTTCTATAGGAATCCATCGAACGTAGCACTTGACGAAATTAAGGCAATTATTTTCGAGTAACCTTTTCAGTTAAATTAAAATACCTCAGACCAATCAAGGGACTCGATTTTAGTAAAACTATTGCATTTAATATATTTCTAAGAAACACATTTAATTAATAGTTGTAGAATTTAGTTTAATTGAAATTCTGAAGTTATTTAACCCCTTTTTACCCTGCGGCTGAAATGGTGAACAGATAACCTCTTCTGAAAGATTCAAAATACTCGGAGTTTACAATGTTCGTTGAAAGTTTATTAAACCTTAGCTTGAATTATTAAAAATAATAGTGATGATAGTGATGATTTCTTTATTAATAACTTGAGTTTAAAGTCTTCAAATAAGTAAAAAGACGCAGTTACGAATAGGTACAGTAAGAAAAATTTTGTGATTTACATACAAGCACACACGCAGCCTTACATTTCAGTATATTTGCTCAATAACTAAAACTAAGAAAATAAATATTTTCTGTAAATGTGCCATAAACACTATAATTTGTATAAATGAAAAAAATAACAGTATTTAATAAAAAGTGAAATAAGGCATAAAGAAGGTCTAGTCGTGAAAATTAATTTTGTTTAAATAATAGGAGTTATTTTGACCAATTCGCGATTGCAATCCCCTTAGGTTACATGAAGAAGTGTTCATGACAAGACTGATTACCAAGTTCTATATCGAATTTCTTCCATGCCTCGGAAATCACGTTAAGCCGTCGGTCCCGGCTGTTATTTGTAGATATTTGACAGTCGTTACAGGTAGTCAGTGGCTCGAAAGTCTGACAACCAGTCTTACCAAGGGTTATCGTATTACCCAGTGAGTAACTGGTTTGTGGGTTAGATAGGCAGTCGCTCCATGTAAAATACTGGTATTCAGCTGCATCCGGTTAGACTGGCAGCCGACCCCAACATAGTTGGGAAAAGGCTAGGCAGATGATGACTCGTATTTTTCAAAAAGTGTTCATGATAAGACTGATTACCAAGTTCTATATCGAATTTCTTCCGTGCCTCGGAAATCACGTTAAATCGTCGGTCCCGGCTGTTATTTGTAGATATTTGACAGTCGTTACAGGTAGTCAGTGGCTCGAAAGTCTTACAACCAGTCTTACCAAGGGTTATCGTATTACCCAGGGAGTAACTGGTTTGTGGGTTAGATAGGCAGTCGCTCTATGTAAAATTCTGGTATACAGCTGCATCCAGTTAGACTGGAAGCCGAGCCCAACATAGTTGGGAAAAGGCTAGGCAGATGATGAATTAAGTAAAAGCTTCAGGTTAATTAAAGTTGATCAGTTTGAGCAAAAAGCTTGTTTCACATATGGCAAACTCGTAAATATGGCGGGTCTTTCACGATGTAGTTGTCATGTTGCCAATTGGCTGCCACACGTAATTATGTACAACATTCGCGTATGCCAGTAATATGGGCAACGACACCGTCGATAATTAAATGGAATTTCTGAAACCTCGCATATACAAGGTGTAAACAGACCCTTCACGAAGCATTCTGTGTATCAAACTAATTAACCCTACGCAAAAATTATTGCAGGGAAACGATTTTTTTTATGGGGGTGAAAAATCACGATTTACGGTAAAACTCAATATAACGCACACAAAACTTAGTGCTGATGGATGCTTTGAATAGTAAACGGGTCATGGAGTTTATTTAAGTAAAGTTACAACATTTAAAAGTGGTATTAAAAAAAACTTGTAAAAAAATTGGAACTTTGACCTCAAATATCTCCGTAACTAGAAGGTTCCTAGGAATGGTCTGGAACAAAAAATGATCGCAATTACGGGGGAAACAAGTGCCTTTCGGCTTCATTAGGGGTCTTTTTACACCCTTTTTTTAATGGATGCGAAATCATCAAATAACTCCTCCCACTCTGGGTGGAGTGGTGGGTGGTTTACACCCTTTAGGTAAGATTGTTATGTTATTTATACCCCTATTCGTCTTCATCACTATCATTCTCCTGCCCTTATTCCAATTTATCTGGGGTCGGCGCAGCATCTCTTATTCTTCATCATATCCTTATTAATGAAAGTAACTATGTACCTACCTATACTGTATATAAGTAACTGGATATTTCTGCAAACTATAGATACGTTGCCCACGCTCTGCAGTGGCAACATAAATGCAAGGTAATTACCGGACCTCCATTTAGTCGCGTACCAACCAGTGCCGCGGCTGTACATGACATTAAAATAACTTCCTCAAATAACAAAAAAATACCGTCCTGTGTTTTTAGGAAATGTCAAAATTATACTGCAAATGTGAAATATAAAAAGGTATCAAGAAAAATGTATTTTATTTTATTTTTTTCGATGCCTGCTAATGGCGGCTGGCGCATGAGGTAAGTCACCACAGAATGACAGCGTCATTAAAGAAATATATTTATGTCTGTCTAACAACAGGAATTCTGTAGATGACATTTAATTTTTTTTCCCTTTCCTCGTGCGTCTAAGTAGCTATCTAGCTACCGATAGTATTTACGCTGTTTTTGAGTGCCGTGATGTTCATGCATGACGCGTCTATTTATATTATGTCATTGATTTGAATGCACTATTCAGTCATACTGTGGGTATGGTTTAATAGAAAAATGTTCGTATGCTATAGCTTCTTCAGGTTCTAACTATATTTATCTAACCGTTTACATAACTAGCGGTCGGTTACCGTTTCACCCACAGAACAGTATTAATATGTATGAGAAATAATTCACTCCTGTACCAACAAGAGGCTCCGACATCACAACACACAATATGTACCGTGAACGTGCCAACATGGGGTAATAATTTTTACTTTGTTTCTCTTTTTCTCATTCCACAATGGAAATTGAATAAAATTGCAGACTTCCCGTTGAACCCGCCAGTGGGGCAAGGCAGTGTGGCCAGCAGGAACAAAAATGCAGACTTCCCGTTGACCCCACTAGTGGGGTAGGGTAGTGGGGCCAACGAAACGACGTTTTTGATTTTTCCCGTTGACCCCACCAGTGGGGCCATCCAGTGGGGTCAACGGGAATACACCAAATAGAAAGGTAATTAGGGTAACTGTCGAATGCCTATTTTCTAACAGTGATAACTATGTGACATCTAAATGAATGCCTAAATTGTACTAATACGTTATTGCACTGTTGGAGAAACTCACAGAAAATGGGTTTTATTATAGTCTTTATAAGGTCTAACTTTTTAAACACGAAATATTTCAAGAGTAACTTCTATAGGTCGTAAAGTCACCATAGCAACGAAATTTTTTTTTTTATCTAAGTGTATTTTTATTAAAAAAAAAAAATTAAAATTACTTGACCCACAAAATAAATACTGTCTAAAGGTTTAAAAAGTAAAAAAAAGTTTAAAAAAGTAAAAGTAAGTAAGTAAGTTTAAAGTTTGTAAAGGTTTTATGCAAAATGTCGCAAGAATATTTAGAACTATAATAATTTCGTAAAAATAAAAACATTCAGAAAAATTTTTTTTTTTCGTTGCTATGGCGACTTTACGACTTGTAGAAGTTACTCTTGAAATATTTCGTGTTTAAAAAGTTAGACCCTATATGTTAGAATGTACATCCCCAGTAGTGTAAGGGTTAGGCAGAGGTGTGCCTAATAATACACCCACATTTCACCAGTCATGTTTTGAACTCCCATGTAATAGGTGGCAAGCCTATTAATAGTTCATTAATCGGGTACAAATCCAGACTCCGTGTCTGCTACTGAGAAATTCCTGATGAAAAAACCCAATATCACTTTGCCCGACCCGGGAATCAAACCCAGGTCCCCATGTTCAGCAGTCACGCCTGCGAGCACTAGACCAACGAGGCATTAGGCAAAATGTGTGAATTGTTTTTAGTTTTTTTTTTTATGTTCTGTTACAATTGATAGTGAGACTTACCTTAGAATACTTTAACACCAATGGAAGACTCATGGCTGATGACAGGATCCAGACGAAGGCGATCTTGACTGTCACTCTCTTTCTCGTTTTGTTTCTTCCGAACCTCATTGGATACCGGAGTGAGAGATATCTGTAGGAAAAAAAAACTGTTATTTTCTACAGTACTAAGATTCAATCAAACCGATACGGATAGATTGATGACCGGCTGGGGACAGTGGACATTGACAGAATATTATTTGACAAAATCCGGAATCCAAAGCTGTGTCCGCAATTTGAACGTACTAGTTTGAATCTAAGAGTAATGAATTTAAATAATTATGGATGGAGAGGGAGCGGAGGACCAAAGAAAACATAGATGGTTTGTGTGAGGAATGATATGAAGGAAAAAAGAGTAAATGATAGTGTGGCGATTGAATGGGAGTACATGGGACAAGGGCAGGAAGATGATGATGATGTGTTCGAATCTCCACAAGGTCCAATATTGTGGTAGTTTGAAATCATGACTGCGATGAGCTTGTAAAAGAAAGATGTGTTATTTTATAACCTGGTTTTGAATTATTTTTTCCGAATGATAATTCGATCAGAAAGCTTAGTTTAACTAAAAAAACCTAACAGATCATCAGGTACAAGGTTTAATGGTAACTGTACACTCTCGTCGAGACATTCCGATATCGGAGTGAACAGCCAAGCGAGGAATACTGAGGCTAGACGAGCGCTCCTACACATAAGTAACATATTAGCAAATAAATGACACAATTTTGACATTCAACCAACCAGCGCGCGAGGTGCGTTCCGTCGCATGCCATTTCACAATTTGACCGTTTCACTTCGATAGATTATAATCTACCGAAAAGTAATGCGTTAAATTGTAAGCAGTATGGTACGCTTCACAATCTTTCGACAGATTACAATCTCGCGAGATAGATTATAATTTAACGGTTTTTACAATTTTACGGTGACATATACAATACACTCTCGCCCTGAAATGTCTCTGTGAGACTGTACAGCTACCTTTAGGTCCATAATAATTTCTATTAACACAAAATTGTAAAATAAAGCAAGCCTAGAAATTATTTTCAGGAAAACCATTTGCAAAACTCTATGTATTATTTTAACAAAATTGAACACCCTCTAAAGTAATTAATTAATTAATCTAAAAGCCTAATTATGCAATTACACGTTGTGTTAATTAAAAACAGATTAATTTTCATTATCTACCTAGTCTTTTCCCAACTATGTTGTGGGCTTCCAGACTAACCAAATACAGCTGAATATCAGTAATTTTAATTAACGTTATTTATACATATTAAATACTATCATAACATCACGCCTGTAATCCGCGAAGGGTAAGGCAGAGGTGTATCCAATAGTACACCCACATTTCTCCAGTTATGTTTAAGTCCCTGTAATTAGGGGACGAGCCTATTGGCATCAAATCCAAAGTCCGTGGCTGCTACTGAAAAATTCCTGATGGAAAAACCCTATAACACTTTGGCTGACCCGGGAATCGAACTCAGGACCTTATCAGAAGCCGCGCTAGCGACCACTACACCAACAGGAGGTAGTAAATACAATCATTTATAATTGTTTTAGTTAGATAACCACTATATGGAGCCCCGACACAGCCAGAACGCGGCGGAAGGTAGAAGGACGTGGGACGAGTTGGAAAATATCGATGACCATGCAGCCTTTCATTTTATTTACGTACGTGTGTTTTTGTATACTGTTAGGTACACATCCGGTCGAGATTTATTTGAAAATTAGTGTCAGACACCATCTATCTGGCATTTTAGTTGAAATGACCCAAAGGTTGACTGGTAGAGAATGCCTTTTGGCATTAAGTCCGCCTATGTACCACTTTTGTACATGGAGTTTAAATAAATAAATAAATAAACCTTTTTGACGTGGCCGTGAGGTACAGCCTGCTAATCGTATACATATTGATGTACAAGATATATTTTTTTGTTCCAAACAATTGTTTTCGTTTCTACTGTATCAAATAAAAAATAGATTATTGACATGATGACATGTCTCTTTCTTTCCGATTATTGGTTCATGTTAACCCTGGATCGAAAGAGTTGGAAGTCATTGGGATAAGTCTATGCTCAGCAGTGGGATGACGGCATGTGGAACCGTGTTCTGGTCCCATAGTAAAACCGGTTTTTCCCGGTTTTTACTATACGGGTTGTAAGTGGGAGGAAGGCGGCTAACAGTAAGGCTGCCATCAGACGGACAGCGTGCGTCGACACTACACGACTGTAGCCGACCGCGTAAAGTTGAAGTCAACGACTGTATGCAGTTAATATTGACTTCACACGACTGCAGCCGACTGCGTGAAGTTGATATCATGACTGAACGAAGTCAACGTACAACTGCATGCAGTTGAATATATCGACGCGTTGCGGCAATGCAGTCCGTCTGATGGTAGCCTTACAGTATGAACTTACCTGTCCACGCTAATGGTGCATAGATGCATGATGGATGCGGTACAGAGCAGCACGTCGAGACAGAGCCAGCACAGGCAGTAGATTGCGGGTAGGGGGAAGTAACCTGCAACAATTTAAAAATACATAATTTATAATAATCAAAGGGGAAATGTCTCTTATGTACACCCACAGAGAGATGACATTTAACCCAGTGTGGGCTCTGAATAAGTTGATTACACAATTTTGAATGAAAATAGCTTCGGAAGCTCCATAGATGGGATGAGTATTTATATCTTAACATGATAAAATAGCCAATAATTTTGTTTTATAATGTTTAGATATCGATATCTATCACGTATAAAGATTTGCTTGGCTTTTACATGCCGTCGAGAAATATCTTTCAGACTTGCTTGTTT
Source organism: Noctua pronuba (assembly GCA_905220335.1). Classification (NCBI taxonomy): domain Eukaryota; kingdom Metazoa; phylum Arthropoda; class Insecta; order Lepidoptera; family Noctuidae; genus Noctua; species Noctua pronuba. Next base: position 14,477,444 of record LR999894.1, read on the forward strand.
GGTTTCCTCACGAGATTTTATAAGTGATATTTGTACAAAACACACATGAATCCGAAAAATCAGCGGTGCGTGTCTTGGGTTCGAACTCGAGACCTATGATTTGGCAGTCCGACGCTCACACCACTAGACTATCATTACTATCACTGTTCAATGACATTCAACAGCGGTTAATTAAAAGTATCTTTTTATCTTTCTTGCAACAAAAGCAATTTATCTCTCAAAAATAAAACATGCTGACATAAAGAACATTGTTCGGCGTCCATATATCGTTTGCCTAAAAACCAACAGAGACGTCAATTTAATTTCTGTGTTCTAAATAATGTATTAATTCGATTGAGACCAAAGAGATTTAAAACACATATAGAGAGGACATTGGGAATATTGTCATACAATTATTTTCATCCTGAATATTTTCAATTTTGACTCACGAATGCTACCTGAAAAGCGGGCTTATGACACAGATGACACTAGACAGAACGAATTGTTACTAAGTAGTAACAAGTTTTGGATTACGATTTTCTTGGTTATGACCCGTCTATGGCTCGGAAATATTTAAATGTCTTTGTGTCATATGAATGCGACCTGACAAGGCGACGTATCGACTTGTTACTAATTTTTAACAGGTTTTGGAATTGTCAGTTTCTTGGTCTTGTCCCGTCTATAGCTAGTTATAATTTTGAATGTCTTTGATTGAGACAGACACTTCTGAGAATTGTAAAAAAAAATCCAAAACACTTTTAGTATTTGAGGTTATAATTAAGCAGATAGAAACGTAATAATCGCGAGGGACAAAATGACGAGACTGTCATTCTGTCATTACTACCAAATGTCAATGTGTTATCTGTCAATTCTTTGACTGTCAGTGTCGATGTTGCTCGTTTCACATGGCGCTTTCAATCGCTTTATTCTGTTTGTAATAAGTTCCTTGGATTGTAAGTAAAAACCTTATTCAATAACTCAATTCAATTTAAAAAATAATGGCACCCGCACCGGGGAATAAGGTAGATAGAAGAGAATTACTTTTTAAAATGTTTTCGCAATTATGAAGTGTCCGTTCTTTTGTAACAATTGTAATGTAAATTATAAAAAGAACTAGTAATCATTGTAAAGGTTTCATTCGAGTTGGTGCATAGTGTAAGCTACAGCTCAGAAATGAAGGACTTTGCAAAAAAAACCAAACATAGTATTTTAACTCAAACATATTACTTCCTTTTCAACAATACTTAAAAAAACACTTCAATATTACCAAAACAATAAGTCATGTACTTACATGCTAACTTTAAAATCTAAATTACACCAGAAAGCCGGCTCGTATATCCAAAAATGCCCGTGAATGTCATAATGGACGAATAATCGAATGAGTGCTCAACGAGCATGGACTTGGTATGTCCATGCCTACGAGTTGCAAGCTAACAATAGGTATTTTTTTAAAGGCATAAAGGCTCCTATCATTTCTCTGTGTAGTATAAATATTTCGAGGAAAAGCTGATTTAAAAGGATTTTGCCCAAAACCCTTTACTATCCGATACCGGTGTTCGCTGTTCAAATTCTTACATACAAGAATAAGATCACGGGTTCTTCAAACAAACTTTTTTACCTTGTTTCCGTTGATATGTGTACGTTTGTTACCTGACCTAACTTTGTATTGGATCAAGGTATAACTGAAAAGCAAAGCTTGCAGTTTATGTCAGCTATACAGATTGGTACGGCTTTTATTTTACATAGTATTTTATACCACTGCTGCGTCGGCCGAGTTTCCGCAAGCGACGCTGCTGAGAATGAGGTCCTGTGTTCGATTCCCGGGTCGGGCAAAGTGTTATTGGGTTTATCCATCAGGATTTTTTTAGTAGTAGTGTTGTACCCGGTTAATGGCAATAGGCTCACCCGCTATTACATGGGATTTAAACATAACTGGCGAAATGCGGGTGTACTATTATAATTGGGAACACCTCTGCCCAACCCTTCGGTTTTAGGTAGTAGGTTTTCAAAAGCACGAAGGTTTTAGTAGGAGTCCTACATTCTGCGTTTTACGACAAAAATTCCTTCAACAGTTTTTTGCCTGAATGTGTTTGCCAGATGTGATTTATGCAAGGCCGGGTCGGGTCCGAGTGAGAACACGTACAAAAATGTTGTCTGAATAAGGTAATGTGTAGTAGTATTATATGAAAGAAAGAAAGAAAAAAAAAAGTATTGAATAGACTCACACAGGACAAAAAAAAAACGCTACGCTACGCTATACTGTCTCCACGTCAGGCATATTTTGAATTCAACTTTTTTTTTGTGACAAGCCCGCCACACTATTCCCAAACTACTGCTTTTCCTGAAAGCCAGAATCAACAGTGGTGACCACCAGAAAAGCGTAGAGGCAATGAAGCTCGACGAAGTCCCAGAGATACAGTATAACTGTCTTGGATTCCGAAACGAAATCAATCACAAAGGAATAGCGGAGGAGTAGGAATCTTAGAGATCCCAGAAAAAAAAATTGGTTGCTTGTAAAGTTGGTTTACGGACGATATTTTAACGTGACAACGTCATAACAAAACATTGAATGCGGCACAAGCGTACAATGAGCGTAACGGGACAACGAGCGTAACGGGACAATGAGCGTAACGGGACAATGAGTCATCCTTTTTCGTGCATGCCACCGGCGTTAATCGATTTATTAGACGTTGTCACGTCTAAAAAACTCATATTCCCCGTTTTCAATGATACACATTACAAAGTAAACGAAAATAACGCGTCAATAAGACATGTCGTGTATGCCTTTAAAATACTAGTGCTGCGACATTCTAGCTACTATGTCTTCTGAAAACTCCCAGATCTCAGGCCCTATAAGTCTATTCCCAATGACAAGTGGGACTGAAACTAGACCCATAAACATGCCAAAACTCATTCAGACCCGTTGAGAAATACGGCCTCCAGGGCTCAAGGTATTTTCAAGTCAAAAAGGACCTGATTGCCGAAGATATATTAATATATCAATGAACCCGAGCGGGCTTCCACTTCACCTTGGATTAAATATTCTTATTACACTGGTGCGATAATAATATTTGACGAAATTAAGTTTGACTACTTTGTAGGTCCAGCTGTTGGAAGCGCTCTTGTTGAGTCTGAGGTCCTAGGTTCGATTTTCAATTCGGGCATTAAATCTTTATGAATTTTATTGACATTATTTTTTTGAATTGATTTTAAGTAATTATAATTAATATTAAGACTAATAATGTTAGGACCAATGTGGAATGTAGTGTTTGTCTTTTCCTAGCTTTATGATGATTATTTATTTTTGTGTTACATTTATTGTTAATAATAATCTGTAAATGTTAATGTTTCGACACAAATGTAAATTTGTGAAGAATAAAAAAACAAAAAAAAGTGTTTATTGTTTTTTTCATACGGAGTCCGGATTCACACATGGTGGATGTATTAATAGGATCTCCCCTAATTACATGAGACTTCAACATAACTGACGAAATGACAACGTTCTATTAGGTACGCCTCTGCTTAAGCCTTCGTAGATTACAGGCCTGATGTTACGAAATTAAATTAGACTGATCAGTTTGCGGTATGTATATTGAATTTTCTTCATTTCGGAACGTGTGAGGCTTCAAATTGGAAAGTAATTGAATTACGCTCCTTCGTAAAGAAATATTATGTTTACGTGTAGGTGTTTGTTGTTCCAGACATAAATAGCAATATAAGGTGAGATTCAGAATTTCTCAATTTCACATGTGTACAGTCACGAGCACCAATATGTAAACACTTAACAACTTTTAAAAGTGTACCAGAGTGTAGATTAGCGTTCGAATTTCGAACTACAGAAATAGATTTGAAAATGACAGTTCGAATCGGAATGGCTGCTTGAAATGTGCTTCTTTCAAATTCAAATCGAATTACAGATTTCGTACTGGGTGCTAATGTTTATGACAGTTAATTATTTTCTTTACACTGTTTGAAATGACAAGAGGCCCCGGAGTGTACAGTCACGACCACCAATATGTAAACACTTAATAACTTTTAGAAGTGTTTTTCCCTTACTGTTCCGATTGAAATTTCATGTTGTTACGAACATAGTATTCTGGAACTCATATTTTATGGAAAAGATTCTATCACCAAGTTATAATCGTTATTACTCGCGAAAATTGCTTTTAAATTTAGGAAAGTGTATACGTATTGGTGCTCGTGACTGTACTTACGTCTACGCAAGTTCGCTGACTACGTCGTAGCTACAGCGTAACTGACACCAAGAACAAGATGTCACTTCTATGGCGTAGTTGACATCATGATATCATCGCTACGCCTCTACACTGTTGTAGGTAACTGATCGCACGTCGCGTCACGTCGTATTATTTATTATCATTCTTATAAAATCATTGTGCTATAATAGTCGATTTTCAGAGTCATAATAAATTTTTATCTTACACCTATGACCTGCCGGGGCTACGGGACTGTTCGAAAGAGATACCGCGGCCCTGGAACGCAAAGGGCAAAAAAAGAACATGGATGGGTTTTAGTCAGTACGAGTCTGACACTCCCTTCCACTCCGCCCAGAGCGGGGGGGGGGGGGGCTCATTTGATGTACTCAATACGTCTTAGCGTCGGTGTCCCTTTCACCCTGTATACATACGTCGGGCAGCTGTGGCCCACCAAACACAACACCCGTCTGGTCGCTGATACCCCTTAGTAAGACTGGTTGTGAGACTTTTTGGGCCTCTGACTACCTAACGACTGTCAAAGATCTACAACCGACAGCCGGGACCAAAGGCTTAACGTGCTTTCCGAGGCACGGAGGGAACTCGGTATATAATGGGCGCTCACCCATCCACAGACCAACCTAGGCAAGCGGCTGTTGTTATATAGCCACGAGCTCCTCCTCATACCCCTATACGCCTATTAAAAGTAACCATAGCAAGATCACTAACTAAAATCCACACACTTTATTGTATTTTTAACGCCACCGCGTGTCAGTTACGCAGGGCTTTTAACAAATTTGTCAATACGCCGCTAGGGTGCGCCTCTAAACAAACACGCGGTTAGTGGCAACCCTAACCACCGCTCATTAACCCACCATCGATGTTTGCTGACTCCAAATTACTGGGAATGTTATACGGAATGAAATGGGGACGCCCCGATGTGAGAGTGGGCTCCACTGTAGGCGAGTTATGAAAATAAAATACCAAAGCTTAGGTACTCCCGAGTGCACTGAGGGTCTGCCACTTTTCATCTTTATGCCCTAAATAATAAAGTTGAAAAGTGGTGGAACGTCAGTGATCTCGTTAGTATGTGATGATATTGTTATTGTGGTTGTAGAACCTTATGAAAAATGAAGACACTGTACTTCGGGGTTGAGTTTCCTTCCATTCTTAGTCAATCACTTTAAATAAAGGTTAAGTAAGTTTAAAAAAGGCTGGTTAAAAATCAAGCTACAGCAACTAAAAGAACTACAAGAACTGGGGTAAAGTTCTTCACCCCCCTACAGAAAAGGGAGAATCCTCCGACCAGACGGGTGTAGAATCTGGTGGTAAACCCGACAGTTGTTGTCGGGTTTTTTATATGGTCTTAAGTCGCGGATAACTTTAATAGCGTGATTTAGAATTTTGATGTTAGTTCTTCATTTGAATCATAGATGGTACTGTAGTACTTTTTGTACTAAGTCGTTATAGCACTTTTTATAGTACCGTTACAGTTATAACGTACGCTGCCATCATTATTTTTCAATTAAATTACACAAATGTTATTTCACAAACCATGCTACACAATTCCCGCTCATCCACTCGCTTACAGTCGCACCTCGCCCTACATGTAACAAAGGACTGACAGTAATATGAACACTAGCATACGTCATCTCATTTTACTTGTTTTATGTAAACCTTTGGGAAATCTAAAAAATCAAAGTGAAGCTTTATTTTTCTAGTGAAATAAGGCAACAATAACTTGGGTGTGACGGCGATAGTCATTTATTTAGGATGCCTAAAGGTACAGACTATAACATAGGGAATTTGAAGCTGAATTTTTAACAAAATGGAAATCAAAGGCACGTGTTATTTCTTCTCTTTGTTAATAGGCGATCAAAACTAAATTAGATAGACACTCATAGATAGAATATTCTTTATTATGTATACCATCCCAGCTTATCATGAGGAGCTCGTGGCTAAATAATAACAGCCGCTCGGGTCGATCTTTAGGTTAAGCCATGCTGGCCTAGGTTGGTCTGTAGATGGGTGATCACCCATTAAATATCGAGTCTTCTCCATGCCTAGGAAAGCACGTTAAGCCTTGGTAGCGGGTGTCATTTGTAGATCTTTGACAGTCGTTAGATAGTCAGTGGCCCAAAGTGTAACTGGGTTGTGCATCCGGTTATACTGGAAGCCGACCCCAATATAGTTGGGAAAAGGCTAGGCTGATGATGATGTAAACCATCCCAATTTCAATTCACATTATTCGTTACCCAAGCCCCTGCATGCTCATGTCCCATAGGCCCATGGGTGGCATAAAACTCTGCCACCAAGTTGAGAACTAACCACACAATAGAGAAGAAGAGTCTCCATTAAAGAATACATTTTACATAATATGGTGACACAATGGGTGGGGTTATCGTTAAAAGCAATCTTTTCAAGATAACCTTTGGGTAGATAATTATTATCAGTAATCTTTTATGATAATATGAAATTTAACGACAATCAATTCGTAAACCACACTACTTGTCACAATTTTATAACTTTACTAGCTTTTGCTCGCGGCTTCGCACCCAATAAGTACGGTAATTAATCCACGGGGACGTTTTAAATGTAGCCTATAGCACTCGGGGATAATGTAGCTTCCCATTAGTGAAATAATTTTCGAAATCGGATCAGTAGTTGCGAAGATTACCCCCTAAATACTGCAAAAATATGTTACCTCTTTATAATATTAGTAAAATTAAATATGTCAGATCCGGTCATTAGTATGGACATAAAATGAATCGCAAGTACTAAGGTGTTGATATCACGCGACCTACTTACAAGACTACCCACATCACAGCGTGCTTCTACAGAGCCCTGATGTTCAGCTCGAGACGAGGGCGACATTCAATGTGTTATCGCGATGGAGTAGAAGTCTTGGAACTGTACCCGATTTATTGTAGCCTGTGTTATTGTGTTAAGTTGTAATCTCAAGTAATTCGTTATTTTAGCTAGAAATAGTGTATCGTACCCAGTGAGTTTTCATTGCACGAAACCCGTCGTCTGCCCACATGATGTACGAGCCTAACGGAGTAAATCTTGACATAATCGACAAATATAACTTTTACGGAATTATAAAGTAACGGCACACTTGACACAAATTCACACGACAGCAATTCAACGTGCTTTCTTACGCCCACAATACTTTTCAACTTAGCTAACTTGAATAGAATAAATGTGTCCAACAAATTCGTATTGTAAAGAATTTCTATCGCATAGTGAATCAGATATTTGCTACGCCGTAGGCCATGTAGCAGTGACGTCATCGCGTCAGCTACGGCGTAGCAATCTTTTAGAAGCATCAGGGGTCGTACCGAGCTATTGGTAAAAGCATCGTGAGTAATAGTGTATTTAAATTCAACGACACAAAGTTTGTTTTTCTTCACAGCATCTTTCTAATGTTTTTCTTTATTTTCAGCTCATAAAGAATGTGCGAAAACATTCAAGGTGGCTTCGCACTAGCATAAATAACTTCGGAGAAAACAATAATAAAGTCATATAAACATGTACGCGAAAGCCGGTGTTTTACAGAAATGGTACTATTGCGAAAATAAAGAATCTAATTTGTTTTTTTTTATGTACAACTTGTATTCTGAAACTTGGCAATGTTGGAAATAGCTGTCAAATATTTTTACTGTTGTGAAAATTCCGAAATTAAAATTCACGTCATGTTGTGCAATATTATTGTTTCCTTTATTAATTTTATATACACATTTTACATATTTTAAAACATTTCTTAAAAATAAAAAAAATAGTGGTCTGCAGGTGTCGGGAGCAGGGTCCGAGCTACCGGTGGTTAGGGCTCCAGAGACAGGAACCTCCTCACAATGCGAGCCATATCGAGGAGTACTGCCTTCTGAATCAAGCCCTTGAGCCAACCGCCTAAGGACAGCCTCGAAAGACGGTCTTTGAGGCTCTTGGCCATAAGGCCATTAGCCGTTACGACAATCAGCACAATGATAGCCGAGTTCACATTTCACTTGTCAAGAACCTCGTGTGCCAGGTCGAGATATTATTTTTATTATAAACTACTTCGGCTTCGCTCGCGTTAATTTAGAACTTGTCAATCAATTCGGGTTGTACTCTGCTTGTAATAATATAATTCAATCATGATTCGAACTACACGTGGCGCCATCTATGATTATAAGAACGTTAATGTTGTTTTCCTCGGGAACAGAACTTTTTGTCGGGATGAAAGGCAGGGTGCCTTTCATCCCATTCACTTTTGTAAAATAATGTTTTTATGGTTTTGTGTGGTATGCTGAATAATCCACAAATATTGGAATCGTTGGGATTGCTGGTTCCAGACAGGAGGCTATGGTTGGGACCGATGGAAGGGCTTTTTAAGGTTTCAGCAAACCGTACAAACTTATTAAAGTTTGCACCAGTCAGTAATTCGTGCAGTAAGAATACATAATAGTGTCTTCGGCGTTTGGACATATTTTCTTGCACTTTGGCGGAATTCCAGAGAGTGGCACTTAGTATGTTGTCCACTGTGTAACTTGTGCTTCTACCCAGACCCGTTACTGGGGACTGGAGAATTAGCAATTCATGACTACTTTTATTAGCTTGGGTCTTACCTGTTAAAAAAAATGTACACGTGTGTGTGTGTACTGCGCAGCACCACAAAATCTAGCCTAAATACACCATCTGCCTAACCTTTTCCCAACTATATTGGGGTCGGCTTCCAGTTTACCTGAATGCAGCTGAATACCAGTATTTTACATGAAGCGACTGTCTATCTGATCTCCACAACCCAGTTAGTACTTGGTAATATGATACCCCTTAGTAAGACTGGTTGTCAGACTTTTTGGGCCACTGACCTAACGACTGTCAAAGATCTACAAATGATACCCGGGACCAACAGCTTAACGTGCTTTCCGAGGCACGGAGGAGACTTGGTATGTTATGGGTGGTCACCCATTCACAGACCAACCTAGGCAAGCACAGCTTAACCTAAAGATCGACCCGAGCGGCTGTTATTATTCAACCACGAACTCCTCCTAATTCCAAAATCTAGCCTAAATACGAATACAAAATTAAACCTAGTTAATCCATAAGCGTACCTAGTATTAATTCACCCATATTCCTATAAACCCAGTGCGCAAATACAGAAACAAGATATGAACGACCGAAATAATCCCAGCGAAATTACAGGCGCTATATATTTGAAACGTAACACGAGCAGTTGGTTAAGTGTATGTGAGTGTTCTATTTTGTATATGTATGCTCGTTCTCAAGGTTCACATGGTGATGTTGTTTTGTTTTGTTGGACAATTTTAAGATCGTCTTAGATGTTCCTTATCATAGCGAACCCTACTTTTTCTCGAAAAGTACTGTTACGAACTGAGTTTGGGATAAATTAAATACTACCGATTAAACACGAAATAACTTTATTAATCACAAATACACTTAAAACTTAATCACAACTACACTACTGATCACTATTCACTTAGATATCGCACTTCTATTCACTTCGATTCGCTTCGTTGTGTAGCCGAAATCAGACTAACTGTTCCCGCAACCACGACGGCTTTTTATATGCCAACCGATCGTTAGAGAAGGTTCCACAACTTTCAGGAACCTTCTTCACAGTTTTTAGTGGAACATCATCTTTCGAGAAAGTTCCACAACGTTCTCGAATCTTCTAGACAGTTCTATAGTGGAACATTCTAGACTCTAATCTTCTAGACAGGTCCTTAATGGAACATTCGAGACTCGCACCTAATCTAGAATGTTCTCGTAAAGCAACCGACGTAACAGTAGGTCTCAGTTGTGAATATTATATTTATTATCTATTTATATAGATATTGACTCAAAGTCATCATCTGCCTAGCCTTTTCCCAACTTCGCTTGGGTCAGCTTCCAGTATCACCGAATGCAGCTGAATACCAGTATTTTACATGGAGTGACTGCCTATCTGACCTTCTCTGGAAAGTTATTACTGGGTAATATGATACCCCTTGGTAAGACAGATTGCCAGATTTTCAGGTCAGTGACTACCTGTAACGACTGTCAAAGATCTACAAATGACAGTCGGGACCAACGGCTTGACGTGCTTTCCGAGGCACGGAGGAAGAATTTGTAAAATATTCACAGAGTGACAATTCATAATATTAACTGCCTCTGTGACCGTTTTAAGAATTCCCCCCCGATGGGTCTCTCCGTGTGAAATACTGGTATTAACCTACATCCTGTTAGACTGCAAACCGAACCAAAAATAACTAATTAAGAAAAGGCTAGACTAGGATGGTAGTGCTATCCAGGACCGTTTTTTTTAAATATTTCATTAAAACTTGCAGCATGTTCTTACTTACTTAATAAATAGTACTATTGGGAATCGTAAACTTGGTAATATAGACAATGTACTATTCAACAGGTATACTGCCACCGTAAGCGAAAGGCACAACTGCGGAAATAATGTTTGAAAAATAAGCCTTACTAATAAAAAAAGTGAATATAAAGGGTGTAAATAGACCCTTAACGAAGCCGAAAGGCACTTGTTCTCCCCGTCATTGCGATCATTTTGTTGTTCTAGACCATACCTGGGAACCTTCTAGTTACGAAGATATTGGGGGTCAAAGTTCCAACTTTTTCACAAGTTTTTTTTTAAGTACCTACATATTTTGAATGTAACATTTTTACTTTAAACACCTCCACGACCCTCGTACTATTCAATCCATCCATCAGCAAAATGTTCTGAGTGCCTTATATTGAGTTCTACCATCAAACGTGATTTTTGACCCCAAAAAAAAAGTTGTTTCCCAGCAAATTTTTTTGCGTAAAGTTACTTAGTTTGATGTACAGAATGCTTGGTTCACGGCTTGGTGAAGGGTCTGTTTACACCCCGTATTAAGACTTATTTTCTGCATTCAGTTTTCTCAGATGTGCCCTTTTGTCTTACGACGACGGCAGTATAGATGATCCCCAGAGGTTGAGTTGTGAGATTTTGCCAGCCGCTTGCCATAAAATATTAACCCCAATCTAGTTTCATAGGTGGCCCTAACTTAGGATACACCTGGGACTTAGCGTTCTAGATTTTGTCGATTATTTTCCGCACTAGGAATTGCTCCAGTGCCGTGGGGTGCGTTTACAAACATCAGAATTGGCATACACAAACAGCCAGACTCAGAAGAGCTCGTGGCTAAATAATAACAGCCGCTCGGGTCGATCGTTAAGCCGCGCTTGCCTAGGTTGGTATGTGACCACCCATTACATTCCGAGTTTCCTCCGTGCCTCGGAAAGCACGCTAAGCCTTTGGTCGCGGCTGTCATTTATAGATCTTAGACAGGTCGTTATAGGTAGTCAATGGCCCAAAAAGTCTGACAACCAGTCTTACCTAGGGGTATCATATTACCCAGTAAAAACTGGGTTGTTGAGGTCAGATAGGCAGTCGCTCCATGTAAAATACTGGTATTCAGCTGCATCCGGTTAGACTGAAAGCCGGCCCCAACATAGTTGGGAAAAGGCTGGGAAGATGAAACTGCCAGACCCCGAATCACTACCTGTAGGTCATACAAATATTTGTCCGTGTTCCGGCGATCGAACCCGCGACACGCAGCGCAGCAGCTAATCGCTTAGCCACTGCGCCAAACGTGCCGTCAAAAAATCTAACTGTAGTTGAGATTCTTTAACCTGCAGATAGTCAGAATAAATTAAATTAACAAACGAAACGAGAAAACAAGTTGGTTCGTGTGTTCAGTAGAAATATTTAATCACATGTTGCATGTTGTTGAGCAAACCAACATGTTGGAAACTGTACAAATGCTATTATTTTGTTAAAATTGTTCGCTACGTGAACTTTAACTTATACTGTTTGAAGCTGGATTTAAATAAATTGTAATTACGAAACGATGTGAAAGGTTTTCGCTGTTTTCAGAAGTAAATAAAATAGTTCTCATCATCTGCCTAGCCTTTTCCCAACTATATTGGGGTCGGCTTCCAGTCTTACCGGATGCAGCTGAATACCAGTATTTTACATAGAGCGACTGCCCACCACAACCCTGTTAGTACTGGGTAATACGATACCCTTGGTAACACTGGTTGTCAGACTTTTTGGGCTACTGACTACTTAACGACTGTCAAAGATCTACAAATGACAGCCGGGACCAACGGCTTAACGTACTTTCTGAGGCACGGAGGAAACTCGGTATGTAATGGGTGGTCACCCATCCACGGAACAACCTAGGCAAGCACGGCTTAACCTAAAGATCGACCCAAGCGGCTGTTATTATTTAGCCACTAGCTCCTCCAGTTCTAAATAACTAAATTCAGTGGCGGTAAGTATAGGTACGCACATAAAATAAGACAAACATAGAATTTAGAAATACTTAATTTAGAATTTGACAATCAATTCGGGTTGTACTCTGCTTGTAAAAATATAATTCCATTATGATTCGAAAGACACGTGGCGCCATCTACTATCATAAGTATGTTATTGTTGTTTTCCTCGGGAACAGTATTTTTTTCGGTATAAAAGGTAATCTATGTCCGTTCTGTACACCTGACAACGTATATGGAAAACTTCAGGATGATCGGTTCAGTGGTTTAGGTGTGAAAAGGTATCAAACAAACTTACTTTCGCATTTATAATATTAGTATGGATATATCTTCCTAATCCTTCGGACCAAAGAAACCAGGGCAGTTCTAAAGCTCATTGGGTCTATGATATCGTCAAAGTCGCGGGAAACACCTGGATAAGGGACGCTCAGAACCGGGAAGTATGGCAGAAAAAAGGGGAGACATATACCCAGCAGTGGGTGATTCCGGACTGATTTGATGATGATGAACCCTTTGAGGACTCAAGGAGCTCGTGGCTAAATAATAACAGCCGCTCGTTTCGATCTTTAGGTTAAGCCGTGCTTGCCTAGGTTGGTCTGTGGATGCTCCCATCCACAGACCAACCTAGGCAAGCACGGCTATAAAGACAAAGAGCCCGTGGCTAAATAATAACAGCCACTCGTCTCGATCTTCAGGTTAATCCGCACTTGCCCAGGTTGGTCCGATGCCACCCATTACATACCGAGTTTCCTTCGTGCCTCGGAAAGCACGTTAAGCCTTTGGTCCCGGCTGTCATTTGTAGATCTTTGACAGTCGTTATAGGTAGTGACCCAAAAAGATAGACAGTCGCTCCTTGTAAAATACTGGTATTCAGCTGCATCCGGTTAGACTGGAAGCCGACCCCAATGTAGTTGGGAAAAGGCTAGGCAGATGATGATGAATCCTTTGGGGACTACAGGCGTGATGTGATGTATGACTTAACGAGAAAGGTGGAGAACAAAATGTGCTGGTGCTTGGGAAAGGCCTATGCCCAGAAGTGGACTGCGACAGGTTTAGTTATCTCAACTTCTCTCAACCTATGTACCTGCGTACCGCATTATAAATAAAATAAAAATCATTTATTTCAGACAAAAAAGTCCATAAGCAAGGCAAGGTTGTTAGTAACAAGAATTTTGCTTATAACTAATGTTAGCAATTGAAAGAAGAAACTAGACACACCGTCTAACCCTGCACAGTAGGCTCATCGGTCTCGCAACACATGGAGTTCAGTGAACCTACTGAGCAGAACAGTATCGGTTCTCTCGCCAATCATCCTGAGGACGCTATTCGGGCTCCCCCTTACTCGTCGCACCACCGACATGACTTTTTTACGCATAATTGCGTAGAAGTCATCTACGCTGGCGTCAGTAAACATGCCTGATGCTTTACCTGTTCAATTTACCTTGAAAAACATTTCCCTGAACGTTTATTTTTATAATTTTTCGATTCCCGGACGGATCAAATATTTGCACGGTCCACAGGTAGTGGTTACGGTCTGCGGGTGTTTGTGCATACGAGATTATTGTTTGTTTACAAGCCCATACATACAGGACGTTCCAAACGTTTTTCAGAAAGGTCACGAGCAGAGTAATTTCTATTGGCGTGTTTGACCGGAGGCCCTAGCACGACCGTGCGGTGTAAACGTAACATTAATATGTCGATTTAAAAAGTAAAAATACTCGTTTCAGATTTAAAAACATTATAATTTTAAGAATGTATTCATATCTATGGATGATACTGATTGTGCTTGTTGCAAACAATTGAACTAAAATGCTATAGGATAATTGTGTTTTAGATTCAAGTTGCGACGTATTTAATTATTTATGTTACGTTTACACTGCGCGTTCGTACTAGGGCCTCTTATGTATGACGTGGACGAAGCAAAGGGAGTATGTATTACGATCATAGCAGGTCGCCTTCTACAATTTCTGACTAAACCAATGGATTGTACTTGTTTCGAACTTTATGTGTGGGGTTAAAAGATACTATTTTTTCACAATTTTAGAAACTAAATCGTAAACTAAGGTTTATTTTTCATTATTTCTGAAATTACTGTAATGTAGGTGGAATATACGTGGAATAGTTTACGCCATTACAATTCCAGCCCCTCTGTGAGACGTTTGTAGTTGTACAGTATTATAATAATTATAATATTACGCTTTGTTGCTCGCAGGTTACACCATTATGAGGGGTGAAGTGTTAGTACCGTAAGACCTTTCTAGGGGGTGAAATAAACCCTCTCTTCAAGTAAAATGGAGTACAGTTACAACTAGTATTAAATTCAGTTCATCTAGATGAGTTTTTCGAGTTTGAAGTTTGGCTTATATTTACTCCAGAGATGTATATGTAGCGGGTTTAGTGGTAAAAGGTAGAATTTGCGTTAAGTTTTAAATAAAAAGTGCAATCCACGGAAAATGCGCTTTTTTTCCAGAACTTTTCAAAATTCTGCGAATATTCACACATATTATACACCGTGTGTTATTGATAAATTCAGATTAACTTAATGGATTTATTAATAAAGTTTATACATTGTTATGATGAAGTAAATAGAAAGTCATGCGCTGGCCAAATGTGACGTATTGATATAAAATTCAGTTTGCTCTACAGCTTCACTATTTTTAATGACTGTCGACTGTTTCAATATAAATTTTAGGCATTAATTAATACACAAGTGTGTCATAAATTTAATATATTTCTGTCATGGATCAAAGAGCGCGTGACCATAATTAGAAATAACGCCGCCATTCATTTTTGGAATACAATTTAAAAAATACAAAATGGTTATGTTTACCAAGAACGGAATTTAAACGCCAATAAAATTGCTTGCAGCAGTGTACCTAATTATTTTGTACCTAGTTTCAAGATAATACCATCAATTGGAAACAAGAATAGGTTATTTTGACAACATCGAACAAAAAAATTGTACGTCAGTTAGATAACCAAAAAATGTTGGATACGTATTTTTTCTTTTGTCACATAATCAAAGTTCAAGAAAGGGGGCTTGTGATGTCACTGGGCAGTAAAAGTAACAGAAATTGTGACGTCACGCGAGATTTCAACTCCCTGTATCGTGGTCATTTTTCGTTTACATGACAAAAGAAAAAATACGTGTCCAATATTTTTTGAAAATCTAGCTGACGGACTAAATAGATTTTTTCAAGCAAATACCCTATTTCAACAAACCTTTACTTCGCCCTTACAGTCAATAGAGTTCCCAAACTAAATCAAATCAGTTACGCAATTATAACCAACTGTTACATCACATAATTGAACAATAAGGTCTAAAGTCCCGAAGCCCTTACGTCTAACTATTGTAATCCATTAATTTAGGGGAACAACGTGAAGGTACGTGTTATGTTTCAATTAAGAGGTTTCTAGATCTTTGTGGCATCTTGATTGAGTTCGTTTCGTCTGTTCACCTGAGATATGTCTGAGATTTGTGATGGATTAGGTTAACAAATTGGAGATTATAGGTTATTTTTTAATGCATACGTTATTACTTTGTGTAATCAAATACCTAAAATAATAATAAAAATATGAACATACACGTATCAGAGGAGCTCGTGGCTAAATAATAACTGCCGCTCGGGTCGATCTTTACGTTAAGCTGCGATTGCCTAGGTTGGTTCGTGGATGGGTGACCACCCATTACACACCGAGTGTCCTCCGTGCCTCGGAAATCACGTTAAGCCGTTGGTCCCGGCTGTCATTTGTAGATCTTTGACAGTCGACACAGGTAGTCAGTGGCCCGAAAGTCTGACAACCAGTCTTACTAAAGGGAATCGTACTACCTAGAACTAACAGGTTTGTGGAGGTCAGATAGGCAGTCGCTCCACGTAATCCGACACCAAAATAGTTGGGAAAAACCTAGGCAGAAGATGACATACATGTATCAAAAGCAGAAACGAATAAAAAGACGTCATAAAGTTCGTCCGCATCGCTGTCAACGGGGAAAGTGCCCAGAAGGCTGACAGTATTCTGATTCTTTGCCCAAGAAATTGATCAGCTCTGGTTACGAGAAGAGTCGACCAACCGCTTGGCAATGCCCCGAAATACTACTGGGCACTCGGACCCTATGACCCAAGTGTTTCAATCCCAAACGGCTCAAATACACAACTACCATACGCATGGTGGCTGATGGTTTTACCTATAACGATACATCTCTTCAACTAATTTGTAGCAACCTTACATAATTCACGTGTAAATACATCATAATTATGTAACCTAGAATAATTTCTAAAGATCTAATCGCACAATGTTGCTAATGGCGCCGACATTGTCCCGAGCTTTCATTGTCGGCTCCAAGCTAACATCTATCAATGCCATTCCTCTCTCACGCAACACGAATAAGGGCTGAGCAGACGAGGGACAGTGTGCGTGATATTGATTTTTTCAAAGCTAATCAAAGCTTGCCGAGGTCGGTTTGTGGATGGGTGAACATACGGCACCGAGTTTCCTACATGTATCTAAAAGGACTTCAATCCGTTGATCCCGGCTAAAGCACATACAGAGGTTGTAAGGGACAGCCCTCCACAAACCGACGGGTGCATTCAACTCCTTATTTTGAATAATTATTCCACCGGAGTTTTTCTCCGGAATTTTAGTTACTATTACTTTATTTCAATGTAACATTACATTCTCTGTACGCAGCACTCCATTTATGTAAATAATACGGCTAAAATAAAAAACCAAAAGGGATGTTGAAAGAATCTAGCAAACGACGCGTGAAATCGCGTGACGCTGTGTCAGAGTTCATCAAACTCGTCGTCGCGCTCGCTGTTCGCTATAGTGCATTTTGCCACGGTCACGATACATTGCGTATGAGGAAGTAAAACAAATGATATGCAGCTGCATCAGGTCCAGACTGGAAGCAGGCAGGATTGTGAAAGGGCTAGGCAGATGAAAGTGTGTGGCGTCTTGCTGAAGGTTATTATCTCTTTAAGTTACATAACACCACGCTTTTATTCCTGGATAGCGTAGGCAGAAGCGAGTCTATAATATTATACTCAATTTCACCAATTATGTTTTGAGGATTTTGCCCTCCGACAAAAGTCCCCCGTCTGCGCAGCCCAGTAGCAGGCTTTTATTAAGCGTCCACTGAATGTAAATAAAAACGTCGCTTGATGGAAAACGTTGAGGTAACCTGTCATGTTGTAAAATGTTGGGATGGCTAAGGTTTTTAGTCTGATTAAGTGAAAACTCTGTGTGTGAACTCTCTCTATCTCTCTCTGGCCACACTGAAGCGAATCCTACGTTTCTTTTCTAGGAAATTCAATCGCACCATTAAAACAATGAAAACGAGGAGTTACAGCATAAGTGGCTGACTAGCCTTAGGAGCCATGTCATGGAAACCATTACCAGATTTAGTAGAGCTATCTTAGCTATGATATTATTATCTACTAGCTTTTGCTAACGGCTACGCTCACGTTATGTGCGGAAATTGACCCACGTGAATGTTTTAAATGGTTAAATAATAACAGCCACTGGGGCCGGTCTTTACGTTAAGCCGTGCTTGCCTATGTTGGTCTGTGGATTGGTGACCACCCATTACATACCGAGTTTCCTCCAAGCCTCGGAAAACACGTAAAGCCATTGGTCCCGGCTGTCATTTGTAGATCTTTGACAGTCGTTAGGTAGTCAGTGGCCCAAAAAGTCTGATAACCAGTCTTACCAAGGGGTATCGTATTAACCAGTACTAACTGGGTTGTGTCGGTCAGATAGGCAGTCGTTCATGTGAAATACTGGTATTCAGCTGCATCCGGTTAGACTGGAAGCCGGCTTAAGGTGCTTTCCGAGGCAAGGAGGAAACTCGGTATGTAATGGGTGGTCACCAATCCACAGACCAACCTAGGCAAGCACGGCTTAACCTAAAGATCTACCCGAGCTGCTGTTATTATTTAGCCACGAGCTCATCCTCCTCCTTTTTATCATCAGGACAGTATTATTAAAATATCCCTCAAAAAAATTACACCACAAGACACTTAAGAAACTTTTACGCAAATTCACCTGAAAATAATCGAATTTCCCCTCAATCAATTCATAATAGCATTGTATCTTCCCCAAATTAAATCGTAGGGCCTCTAATCGACGCTGTGGTGAAATTAAGTTACGTTTCCCGCCTACCAAAGTTACCAGGGCTTGGGAAATTTGATTACCTTGAAATTTGTTTAAACGCCCACTATTTTGTCAGCAAAATCTAAGAAAGATTTATTAATGCTACTAGATTTCAATTTTAGGGAGTTCGTCCTTTTTTTTCTAGCAAAATTATTAGTATTCGTTTCGTATAATTGATTTAAGTGAGTAAATTAAACAATCTAGCGCTAAATCCTAACTAACATTATAAATGCGAAAGTAAGTTTGCTTGTTTGTTTGGTACCATTTCACGCCTAAACCACTGAACCGATCATCCTGAAATTTTTCATATACGTTGTCAAGTAGACAGAAACGGACATAGGGTACCTTTCATCCCGAAAAAAAGTACTGTTCCCGAGGAAAGCAACAATAACGTTCTTATGATAAAAGATGGCGCCACGTGTCTTTCGAATCATGATTGAATTATATTATTACAAGCAGAGTAAGCGAGCGAAGCCGGGGCAAAAGCTAGTCCAACACAAAGACACAATATTTTTTAGTTTCTCGCTAAGTCATGCTTAAAAAGCAAAACCTAAATATAGGTCTTGTAGAAAAAGCAATAATGGAAAATTCCCTAAACCCTGTATTCAAGTCAAATCATAGATTTTGATAAAAACTATAATAGTCACTGTTGAAGCGCTGAAATGGGTCACAGCACACCCTTTGGCGGGCACAAAACACTAAAACGACAATAGTCCGTATTCAAGCTGTAAAAGTTTTATGTTACCTAATAATACAATGTCTGTCACACCCCAGACTGATAGCCTAGCTGAAAACCTAGACTAGCTAACATTTTCACCCGACCTAGATATAACAAGTCCTAAAAAGTACCTACTTTATGATTATTTAGGTTATTACCTGCTCATTATCTAGCCTTTTCCCAACTATATTTGGTGGGTGTGTGGTGTGACAAGAATGGATAAGGTAAGGAACGAGTATATTAAAGGAAGTTTAAAAGTTACAGAAAAATTGAAAGGGAATCAACTGTCTTGGTATGGACATATGATGAGGAGGAACGAATCGCATGTGACTAAAAGAGTGATGAATATAAACGTTGATGGATGGAGAGAGAGGAAGACTAAAGAAACGATGGATGGATTGTGTGAGGAATGATATTATGAAAGATAAAGGAGTAAATGATAGCGTGACGGTTAACAGAGGAGAGTGGAAGAAAAAAACGTGTTGCGCTGACCCCAAGTAACATGGGACAAGGGCAGGAACATGATTTGTGTCGTCGTTCAGTCTACCGCATTCAGCCAAATACTACAGTTGACATAAAGCGATAGCTTATCTGAGCCCCGAAACTCCGTTTTTCGGTAACACGATTTGTCGATATCACTTAGTAAGACTGTTGTCACACTTTCGGGCCACTGACTACCAGTAATGACTGTCTAAGATCTACAAATGACAGCCGGAACCAACGGCTTAACGTGCTTGCCACGAAGGGAACTCGGTATGTAATGGGTGGTCAGCCATCCACAGACCAACCTAGGCAAGCACAGCTTAACGTAAAGATCGGCCCGAGCGACTCCTCTGGGTCTGGATGTTTGTGTATATGAATTCAAATGTTTATAAACGCACCCATGGTACAGGAGAAATTCTTAATGCGAAAAATAATGAACAAAATCTAAAACGCAAAGTCTCAGGTGAAACCTAAGTTAGGGCCACCTATAAAACTAGGCTGGGGTTAATATTTTATGGCAAGCGGCTGCTAAAATTTCACAACTCAACCTCTGGAGATCATCTATACCTGTTGAATATATAAGTTCGCTATTCCCAATAGTACGATTTATTAAGTATGGAACAACATGCTGCAAGTTTTAAGGAATTACAATAAAAAAATTAGAAAACCATGTTCAACCATCCACTGACTCACATTGGAAAGAGTTGCTTAACCCAGAAGATCGACATTTAGCCACAAGCTCTCAATAAAACAACACCTTCACATGTTTACAAAATGGCTGTTTGTGGCCTATTGTAATAACGTTACGACTATCTAAGTCACATCACCGAAATTCTCTAAACATTGTTGTCGTCGCTGTACAAGAATAAACACATTAACGTTATTTATCGCTGAACAGATAACGCTTTCAGCACATTTTTCACGCACATAGCTTTCAGTATTTATCGCCGCTTAACTTTATCGTTCCAACGTAAACTAATTAAAGCCAAGAATACAATGCGAAGAAGGAAATAAATAGAAGGTTCATTTGAAAAGATTGGCAATTGTTTTTGTGGGAAATAATGACCAGCACGCGTAGCATGAGCAACGTAGAAACGGGTTTTGTCGACGGAAGAATCGACAAAAATGACAGATTGTGAAAAGAAATCTGTCATTTTGTCTATACAATCTGTCATTTTTGTCGATTCTTCCGTCGACAAAACCCGTTTCTACGGTCGTCATGCTACGCGTGCAGGGGTAAGGAAAATCGCTTTCTACTTAGCGAGTTTCCTCCGTGCTTCGGAAAGCACGTTAAGCCGTTGGCCCCGGCTGTCATTTGCAGATTTTTGACACTCGTTACAGTTAGTCAGTGACCCGAAAGTCTGACAACCAGACTTACCAAGGGGTATGGTATTACCCAGTACTAACTGGGTTGTGGAGGTCAGATAGGCACTCGCTCCATGTAAAATACTGGTATTCAGCTGTATCCTGTTAGACTGAAAGCCGACCCCAAAAAAGTTGAGAAAAGGCTAGGTAGATGAAACTTTTAAAGTATTAGACGGATTAGATTTTGAATGTGACATGGAACTTGCGTATTTTAAATGAGATTTCTGTCTGCAACACTGTATAAAAGTAATGTGTTTGACTGTATGTCTGCTCTGTTTTAATAAAAAAAGGAAATAGCATACTTCATTTTACAGTTTATTCTTCTCCCTTTTTTGATGCCTGTTCAATACTTGAAGGTTATGTTGGCACTTCACATGGCGTATTTGTCAAAATTTTCGCGATAGTGAATCGAACCAAAATGTTCTTTATACCAATTGAGATAAAGTTCACTTTGTTTTAATTATAGAAGGCGAATTTTTACCCAGATATGCCAAGTGTAGTGCCACCATTAGCCATCACACCAAATCTTTCTGCTAGAATCTACTTTTCATTACACGAGTTTGTAATAAAAATATTATTCAGGAAGTGGAGTGAACCTTCTGTGCCGATTTTTGCTACGGCAGTAATTTGTCAAACTAAATTGCAAACTTAATTTTATTGTCTTCCCTTAGTCGCTTCAAGTATTTGTATATCTTTTGTTATACAACATTCGTGAACAAGCTTTATAGGTAAGTACCAACACTGTTTTAAGACTTTTTTTAAATTACCGATAAAAAAATTCTATGTAGGGGGGTTTACATAGGAACCGTTTTCGCGTCGGTGTCCTTTCCACCCTGTATACGTAAAATTATTTTTTTCAGCCTTCAGTTACAACATGTATGGAGGGCCACCCCTATTTATACCCTTATTGTGTAGCAGGTCATAGAAACACCTGCTCTCTAAATTTCAACTGTGTGGTGCCCACAGTCACGGAGTAAAAAGGCTGTGACATACGGACGGACAGACAGACAGGCAAGGGACAAGCCCGCCACACTATTCCCAAACCACTATAACTCCTGAAAGTCAAAATCAACAGTGGCGACCACCAGAAAAGCGCCGAGACAATAAAGCTCGACGAAGTTCCAGAAAAACAATTTAACTGTCTTGGATCCATCAACAAAATTAATCAAAAAAGTATAGAGGAGGAGTAGGAAAACCATAATTTCCACTTCAGACAGATAGACAGACAGACGGACAGGACGAATCTATAAGGGTTCCGTTTTTACCATTTGGCAATGGAACCCTAAAAACGATGGTTGTATGCATTATTAACAGTCACAGCAACTCCTAAAAAAACGTTGGATGGACTGTGTGACTGACAGATGAAATTACTAGAAAGGGGTTGAATACTTATAGGTTTATGGAAGAAGAAATGACATCCCAAATAAATTGGAGTAAGAGGAGGAAAATGAAAATGAATGAATTGACAATAAATATTTCATTTTCGTAGAGCTCTCTCAATATGTAAATCACGATGATATTGCAATCAACGGCATGTTATTAATGAATGTTAAATATAATTTATCGCTATTATCCGCAGAGTTAATATTCGAATGTGCTCTGATATTATTCATGCTGAATTTAATCATTTTTTAATAACAATTATTTATAAATAATTCCTTCACGGTTACACAAGCATAATTAAGAAATAATTCGATATTAATATTGCATCAAAGAACACAGGTAACCTTCTATTTTCCTTATATTTTTTAATGTTGCTTCTAATACACTAAACTAGTGTTTTTAAGTTAAGAATTTACTCATTTTAATAGTCAAAACATTAGTGAAGTCTCGTGACATGTCAAGACACACAATTTTAGTCTTATAAGGCGCGAATTACACAGAAACGGCATAAGGTGAAGACACGGCGCAGGCATGATCGAAACGTTTTCATACAAAACATACGTAGGCGACGTGTCGTGAATTACACTCAAGCGGCGCGGCGCAGGCACACCGTTCTTTTGTTTCCTTATAAATTCCACGCCTGCGCTGCGCCTGCACCGCCGTCACCTTACGCCTTTTCTGTGTAATTCGCGCCTTAGAAGTATTAAATACCTGAAAATTAAAAAAAGCAAAACAAACTTACCTCTTAACAACGTCAGAATCCCAAGCGGCATAACCAATATCGCGACAAGCAGATCGGTAATCGCCAGTGACATCAAGAAATAGTTCGTCACATTCTGTAGTCTCCTCTCCAAATAGATCGCTAAACACACTAGTACATTCCCTGCAGCCGTACATACTACCAGCATGATAGCTATCAGAGCCCACCAATTGTTTACTGCATCTTCTTCGACCACGGTCGTGACGTTTCCAGTGTCATTGCCAAACACATCGAAGTAGTTCTCTATGGTGTAGTTGATAGCTTCTTCAAAAGTTTCGGTCAGTTCCAGTACATTCTTTGATAAAGATCTATGGCTGTGTTCATGCATCGTGCCGTATTTGCTGCAGTGTCAGTCTCATCTTCGGTGGTCCATTCATCTTATTTCGTAAATGTGGATTGTTTCCGGATACATTTTTTGTTAGTTCTAGTGGTGCTTGTTTATTTTGGGAAGCATCTGTAACAAAGAGATTGTTTGTTAGTTATTTTTATATATGTTACGGCTAAAAGCCAAAGTAAGGTTACACCTAGTTCTAGCCGGCTAAGTGAGGTGACACATAGTTCTAGCCGGTTATACCTAATTGCGGCCGGTAACAATCCTTTTTATTGCTAGGATACACCGACCAAATGGATTAGGTTAGGTTAGAACTGTCACCAAACGCGCGCGAGCCGAGCGAGCGGCCGGCGAGCGCTACATCAAAATTGGTTTCATTATGACAAATTGCATTATAAAACTATAAATAACCTTTGCATAGTATTACAATTTGACAAAAAGGTAAATTTCTTTATAATTATTTATTTATTTATTCACATGACCTGTTTCCTTAGCAAATAAAAAAAAAAAACAATGATGATCAATGATGATGATGATGATGATACTAATAATCTATAAGTTAAATATTAATATAAATAACCACCTGCACCTGCACCTTCCAGTATTTAAACGACACCAACGGCAGAGCTGTACAAGCGGCAATATACTGGTCGGGTATTATGTGAGTCTTTCGACACGCAAAGAAAAAGAAAAATGTAAATAAATACACCTATCGGAATGAATGAATCAGAATGAATTCACTAAATTATGGTGCAAACTGCTCAGAACCCGTTGCTTATTTAATGGTAGCTGCACTCTCGCCGAGAGCGTAGCATCTCTCATCTCTCGTCTCTCTCTCGGTCTCACAGGCAGACAAGAAAAGCTTATTTAATTTATAATAATATCTATTATAGAGGTAAAGTTAAATGTTCATAAACCCAGAACTTAATATGCAATGCTGCCTTTATGAAGATTACACAAATAATATTTCAAGATATAAACATGTCAAACCAATATCAAAGTATCACTTTTACCCGCAGAGGTTATTGCTCTCTGATCCAGAATATTCCAATATCTTCCACGATAAAGAACAAAAACAAATAAAACCCTTTTGACCCTTCTATATCACTTATGATTAAGTTTAGGATTTATCCTAAAAGATAAGTTTTTGTTGTATTTTGAATTTATGGATATTTGCTGTTAGAGATTCTAATAAGTATTTATGGGAAGGTATTACAAGAAAACATAAAACCATGCCTGTATCCCCGAAGGGTTAGGCAGAGGAGTACCTAATAGCACACCCAAATTTTGCTAGTTATTTTTTTAGTCCCATGTTATCCCCTATTAGGGGCGAGCCTATTACCATCAACCGGGCTCAAATCCAGATCATAATTATTCCTCGCCTATATCCCAATTTATTTGGGATCAGCGCAGCATGTCTTCTTCTTCCATACTTCTTTATTGGTCGTCTTCTCATGACTAAACCCCTTTCTAGCTATAAATTTCACCTTCCACATATTCCATCCATGGTTTCTTTGGGCTTCCCCTACTATTATATCCGCATTCACACTTAAAATTTACTTTATAAAACAAAATGATTAAATACCTAGCTTATGCCCGCGGCTTCACCCGCGTAGAGTTCGATTATTGTCCCACGGGATCGTACTATCCAGGTTATAAACTCTCTGTGTGCCAAATTTCATCTAAATCCGGTCAGTAGTAGTTTTTGCGTGAAAGAGTAACAAATATCCAGACATCGAGACCCTTACGTCCATTAGTAGTACTAATCAGTCACTAATTAGTAGGTAATTTTACACCTTTAGATATCATTTTTGTAATTCTGTAGTAAGATTGTACAATTTAGAGTGCAAGTTAGTATTTTTGATAAACAATTCGTATTTTTGATTTATAAATTATATATCTGATGTACGAACCACATTTTTGGTATGAATTCGATTAAAAAGGTCATCTCGTTTTGTGTGATTATTTAGTTTTTTTTATAGGACACTTTAGTTAATCAATTGGTTTTTTTGCACAACATTCATTTTTCTGGTATGCATTCAGTTAATTAGTTGAGTTACCTAGTGTGCTGAAAAATTATACAGATGTGCATTTAAAAATATCCCTTATAATATTAGTAGGAAGTATAGCCTAAACAATCTTATTATACACAGAAATGGCTATCTGGTCAAGAATTGGCAGCACAACAAACAGTAAATTTCTCAGCAGGAAGAACTACACAATCAAGTTTGCGTTCTGACTTGTTTCTGAAGCAAACAGTTGAGATATCGATAAAATTTCCAGTAGCACATTTTCCAGGAAGCCGTCGGTGTACCTAATTAATTCTGAGTGGAACATGACCCACTGGGAATGTACCGGAATGATAAGCTATTTCATAGAATATTCAGACATGACTTGATCCTGCAGCTAGGGTCGCCTCCTCACGAGAGAACTCCTCAACGGTACGGCAATACGCAAAAACAAGTGGCATAAAATACACTAATTCGTTCCCGCCGTGCTGTCTCAGAAATCCTAAACTTATTTTTCTGTAAAGTTGAAATTATATTTTATTTTTGATTTAAATCAATAATTGACTACCAAAGGAAGATTTCTGATAATTCCCGAAAGGTGAGACAGAGGTGTACCTAATAGTAGACCCATATTTCGCAAATTAAGTTCAGTTCCGATCTCTAGATTATACAGGCTGTTTGGGAGATGGGTGCAAAGCCTGAAGGGTATGATATGTTAGAACATATTAAGCTCAACTTGTCTTAGACGAAGTCTGTTTCTTTTTTTTTAATGAAAGGTTTTTAACAATAATACCCATTTTTTTTTAATTTATTGCTAATGGTGTTCAGTAAAAGTTGTATAACAAATTGTAAGACTGCTTATAAAATAAAAAATATTGACAATAAATCTTATTATTTCATTTTAATTACTTGAGCCGTTTAGTCGGCATTTTTTGCCGACCAGTCTCCAATACAACTATGGCCGAATAGTCAGCTTTCGTAACTATTCAGAAAGTCAGACAACCAGTGTTACCCAGTAACTGACTTCTAGAGTTCAGATAGGCAGTCTTTCCCTGTAAGAAACTGGGATTCAGTTGCATCAAGTTACACTGGAGATCGGTTAAGTTAGGAATACCAAGGAAGGTGATGATGATCATGAGTCATCACACCTTCAAGAACATTCAATTACAAGAAAATTTTCAAATAAATTACCTGACCGCAAAGTACACAGAACTCTGAACTCAAAACCCCAACATAAAGTTATCCAGCAAATTGCTGTTTTTGAACGCTTTAAGAAATTCACTTTTAAAGTTAAATAATTTATAAGTATTTAAAACTAAGCCGACAAAAGGGGAGAAGGAGCGAAGTGGCCCGAAATCCGGTTGCTAACGAGGGGCCGACGCAACTTTGAACTGGCTGTCAATCGCATAACTTAATAATCTATTCATTTAGGCTTTTTTGGAGATTTAAACAGTTTTTTTTCTTGATATCTGCAGATGAGGAGCTCGTGGCTTAATAATAACAGCCGCTCGGGTCGATCTTTAGGTTAAGCCGTGCTTGCCTAGGTTAGTCTGTGGATGGCTGACCGCCCATTACATACCGAGTTTCTTCCGCGCCTCGGAAAGTACGTTAAGCCGTTGGTCCCAGGTGTCATTTGTAGATCTTTGACTGTCGTTAGGTAGTCAGTGGCCCAAAAAGTCTGACAACCAGTCTTACCAAGGGATATCGTATTACCCAGTACTAACTGGGCTGTGGAGGTCAGATAGGCAGTCGCTCCATGTAAAATACTGGTATTCAGCTGCATGCGGTTAGACTGGAAGCCGACCTCAATATAGTTGGGAAAAAGCTAGGCAGATGATGATCTGCAGGTGAGGTGAAGTTGAAGACTTGAACGGAAATTGTTTTAATGAAAGTCAATGAAGTGGCCACAACGTAATGGTTAAGACGTCGAACTACCGCGTTGCGATTTCCAGTGGAATAGTTCGTTTCCGTGAGTTATTTTATGACCAAGCGAAATTGAGGGTCAAAGCTAGATTTGTATCAATGAATAAAAATCTAGCTTTTAACCTGGCATTTGTACCTGACTTTTTATAACGGGAAACGCACTTGGTCCGAGTCATTAATTCGACAAAGAGATAGAATCAAAGGCCATAAAACATAAAATACATTCGTCGATTTTTTAAATACTTAATAAATCTTGTAACATTTTAGTTTAATTGTTTCCAACAAGCACAATCAGTATCAACCATAGATATGAATATATTCATAAAATTATGAAAATACTGTGCATATTTTTAATTTTAAAATCGACGCATTTACGGTACGTTTATACCGCGCGCTCGTGCGAAGGCGTTTGATCCAGCAATTAATACTACCAGCAAAAAAAACCAAAAAAAGCAATGACAATGAAGTATTTGAAAGTCACCTAAAAAACAGTTAAAATAACGATCTCTCCAAATGGTACTGGAAAGTTCAATAACTAACCGTTTCCTCAAGGTCTGAGCAAGATATACGATGGCATATAATTTGATACCTACTTGCGGATTATCGATTTCAGGTTTCAGTAGCCGTAGCAACATAGGTACGTACTTAAACGAGTGAAGCGATATGAAGGTCAAATGATTATCACATTATTTTATGCGCTGGCATATCTTTGTTGAGACGTCATAACATCACGCCTATAATCCTCGATGAGTAAGGCAGAGGTGTACCTAATAATACATGCACACCAGTTATGTTTAAGTCCCATGTAATAGGTCGCGAGCCTATTGCCATCAGCCGGCACACGTACAGACTCCGTGGCTGCTACTGAGAAATTCCTGATGGAAAAACCTGATCATACATTGCCCGAGTTGGGATTCGAACCAGGACATCATGCTCAGCAGTCGCGTTTGCGACCACTATACCAAGCAACGTCATGTTTTTAAAATGAAGATGTTGGTTTTTGTCCTAAAGTTCGTCGGGTTGACGATATCGTCAAAGTCGTGGGAAACGCCTGGATAAGGGACGCACAGAACCGGGAAGTGTGGCAGAAAAAAGGGGAGGCCTATACCCAGCAGTGGGTGATTCCGGGCTGATATGATGATAGTAATGATGACGTTGGTTTTTACATCTAAAGGTTGTCCGATAATAATTTACGCAAGATTTGAATAAAATAGAAAACACAGTTTTTTTTTTTGTATTTGAAGTATCTTTTTTGTTATTGAATCATAAAGTACGTAAGTAAGTAGAAAAGGGTTAAGTCCATACAAAACCCGTGTAAAGCCATGGATGCCATTTGCCCGTTGTGCTATTCCATAATAGAACAACGTGTAAATGGCATCCATGGCTTTGCTGGCACATACGCACTTTTGTCTACATTTTCCATAAACGCTTTGCATTAATGTCGCTGAATTTCGTTGATGCAGTGTTGAATCATTTATTTAATGCACGGGTGGTGGGCTTGTTGGTAACTTAACTTAACTTAACCTTTGACTCCAGATAAACCCATAAAATGAAATCCAGTGCATCATCTAGACCCTTGAAACGAGGGAATACACGGCTGGAAAATGTCTCATGCAGCCTGGCCTGGCCTTGTTCTCTCGTGTAGTTCTCCATGTTTATTAACACTTAAATGTTACCAGCCAGCTTTCAAACTGTGTTTTTTTGTTGCCGCCGATTTACACCACAAATGGCAGCAAATTCAAATCTTGTGTAAATTTTGGAACACCCGAAATAACTACAAAATGATAGGGAGTTTCGACCAAAAAAAATGGCAAAGTTTAAGTTTCTTACTACGATAAAACAAATCTCGCAATCTTAACTGCAAATGAGTTGAATGGATGGCTGCACCATTTTAATCACTAAATTCTGTTTTGTCTTTATGAACGATCCTGGAAATATTCGTGGTCATTGTAACGGTATTCAAAAGGTCTGGTTGACTATCCTGCCAACTAATAACTAGAAATTTTCTTTTTCTGTTCAGAATATTGCGTAGTACTTGCAATCGGCATTGTATGTATGACAATGTCAGGGTCCTAGCAGGTGGCGTTCTTTATTTTCTTCCTACCCTCGTTGGAACAGATTTTTAGTATTACTTCCCTTTTTTGAGATTTTGTTACCAATGAAGGGTTTTAATTTTTTTGCATGGAACCCTAATTCTTATTTTAGATTAAAGTAGACTAAGTTACTCTTTATAACATCTGCAATCTGCCGGTAATCATCAGACCATCGGAAACAATCATCAGAACAAACAGACAGACGGACAAAAATTGAAAAGATGTGTTTTTGTTATAAGTGACGTATATATTTTCACATATATGCATTCAGTAAAAAGCTGTCATTATGAAATTACAAATTGACACTTCAGTTTTATTTGTTATTATAGATTTTTTTACTTTTCTTGAGGTCGAGAAACAGTACCGTTTGGTACAAGTAGATCGTTCATAATTTTAAAACCCTTATCAATTTCATACCGTATCACATGTAGATAATCGTTCAAGTTTACAGCCTTCCAACAGCCTAAGATTAACATAGTCTAGCTGCTTAGTTAATTTCAACTTCGGCTGAATGGTATAAAGTTCTATTTTGATTGGTCCTTCTAAGTTATATAGGGTAAGGTCTCGAAGCAAATAAAGCAACAGCTGTAGGCATTGTTAACCTAAGTCCTCCTATGTTTACAGATGTTGTACGTGTATTGGTTACATCGTCAATGAAATCTTGAATTGATTTGGGAAACAAAATAAGTAATGTATAGGGAATATTTCTTTGAATAGAAGGATTTTTTTTTTTTTTTTTTTTATAGCCTTGAATGTCCCACTGCTGGGCAAAGGCCTCCCCCATATCCTTCCAGGTACTCTTCTCCTGCGCCACCTCGAACCAGCCTTCGTGATGCGCGTCTAGGTCATCTCGCCACCTCTTTCTCGGCCGGCCTTGACGGCGTCGTCCATCGTCAGGCATCCATCGTGTTGAAATCTTTGCCCAGCGGTCGTTATGCATGCGGCTCACGTGACCCGCCCAATCCCATTTGAGCCTGGCAGCCTTTTTGCCTACGTCTGCAATTCCGGTTTTTGAGCGCAGCGTAGTGTTTCGTATTTTATCTGCTCTCTGTACACCCAGAATGCTGCGCTCCATTGCTCTTTGGCAGACTCCAAGGCGAGACTTTTGCGATTCGGTGAGTGACCAGGTCTGAGCACCGTAGGTTAGGACGGGTAGAATAGAAGGATTATTAAGTATAAAAAGTTGAGTAGGGATAAAGGATAGTAATTAAATCGGTACATAATGCAGAAACTCCCAAAAAAAAACATCGGTAATTTAAAAAAAAAAATCTGCTGTTTCCTACAAAAGCGTAATACAGTTTGCGTCACGTAAAAAGAACGCTGACCGCTCCAATAAACTTTTTCAATTTTTGTTATTCTAGCCTTTTCCAAAGTACTAAGAAGCTAGTAAATTACCTATTACGATTCTACAATGAAACAATTATACTTATATTATAAAACAATAGCTTAGTACTCCAGGACTCGACTGTATAACGTGCGCAAACATATCCCCTCCACTGTCGGTCAGCGTTGTTTTTATATTACGGGACTTTATACCTACACGGTCAAAATTTATGGAACAGCAGATTTTTTTTATAACAAGACAGCATCGAATAGTTTTTCAATTTTTTTTTGTCCACCCTATTTACTCCTATGAAACCACTTCAATATTGTGTTACTAAACTCTTAAAAGACTTGATCCGAATAACCACACCACAGACTATCGGCAGTGGTGTCTCTTTTTTAAAAGTTTATCTGTAAAATATCGCTTTTTAGTCTTATTCCAAAAAGCAATATTTTACTGGCAATCTTTTCTCTTGTTTTATACCCTCCATTTTTATACTTGTAATTTGTACGGTGTACATAAAAAAGAAAAGTCTATTTATTTAACTTAAAAAAACTTAGTATATTTTATAAAATTCCAAAAAAAATGTACAGCCAGCAATGCCCAAACCGCAGCCACAATTCTCACTACACTAAAAGATTTATTACTATCATTTAACAGGGATTTCAAAAACTTTAAATCTCTGTCTACACTTATCCTTTAAGCGAAGAAAAAAGCATTTTATCTAGTAATTTTTAAGGTCTTTTATCGCAGCACGTTTGCGATCTCGGATAACAGGGGACTAGCGGAAAAGTAGGCCATAAATTCTGCGAATCTCGGACGAAACCGTCCGATGTATTAAGTAACCACTTGGCCACGAGATACACGATCAAGCGATACTCGTGCTGCGACAGAAACTACGAAGAAAACCAATTAAAGATATTGCATCTAGAGTAGGGCTGCTCAACTTATTTTGAATGCGGGCTAGAGTTTTGATTCCGTGTCAACCAGCGGGCCATCTATTAAATAAAACTTACCTACAACAACTTTTTTTAATCAATCTGACGACTGCTAGGGCTGTAAATATACTTTCACTAAAAAAAGGGCTTTTTGTAATTTCTAGATAGATAGAATGGTTAACTGAGGTCGGGATTATAAGGAGAAACATTATTTTTTGGACCTGGTTTGATGTCCTGAAATGTGTTTTCAAAACGCTATCGGCAGTTGACCAATGTTGGCGGGCCAATTCAAATGCGTTGACGGGGCATATTGTGGCCCGCGGGCCTGGGGTTGAGCAACCTTGATCTAGATTCTAGAGCATGCCACGAATTACCATTAAGAGACTTGCGACGCCTTGGTATTGGTATTGTACTGTGCGTATGAAACAAGAGAGACGCGAGTAGTTCACTCACATGTCTCTTGACGCAAGTCTTGTCGCCCGAGGTTGTGAACAGGGTATAAAAGGAATGGTCTCGTTTATTGTGTTATCTTGGACGTTTTTGCTTTGCGTGGGATTCTTATCGGGAGGTTGAATCGTGAGGAGATTGCAGGTAATTATCATTTTGAAAAAGAGGGTCCAGGATTTTTCTTAAATACAAAAGATAAAGCAATGCTCTGCAGCTCCCATTTTTTGCATTTCAAAAAATAAACTGAGCAATCTTTTTCATTATTTTTGATGCGCTATCAAACGTTTTGCACAGAAATTATGCTTAAATTTACACTTGGTGATTTACCATGACGTCTTAGAGCAGTATTGTTTCAATCTTATTCCAGAGTGAGAACGAGTTGGCGCTAGACATCCTCTATAGCTCTCTCTTTCCAACACTCGAGTAACAATAACACAATTCTGCTGTTATCATAATTATGAAGTCGAACCCTAAATAACCATAAAGAAAAACTTATGTATCATCATCATTCTCTTGCCCTTATCCCAATTCTTTTGGGGTCGGCGCAGCATGTCTTCTTCTTCCGTACTTCTCTATTACTCGTCATCTCATCAGACACCTCCTTTCGTGCCATATCATCCTTCACACACTCCATCCATCATTTCTTTGGTCTTCCTCTACTCTTATACCCATCCACATTCATACTCAAAACTTTCCTCGCGGATTTTTTCTCATTCCTTCGCATCACATGCTCATAAAAACTTATGCAAAGTCGAGAATAATATAAAATGTCACACTGATGGCTGCGCTTAATTCCAACAAAACCTAAACCTACCAGGCTATATCACCCACATAATCAAATCCAACGCCAAGTAGAACCAAGGTGAGCTTTCCACAGCCGTGCACGGAAAGGTGTCGGTGTGAAACGACTTAATAGTGAGTAATTAACACCGTCTGTAAGACCATCGTTTTTAACTGCCGCGACGATTAGTTCCCCTCAGTTGAGTTCAAGTGTGGCTGAGATGTGGAGGTAGACTTTTATGCGGTTTGTGGAGAAGAAATGTGGATTTTATTAAAGACTAGCTGTTGCCCGCGAGCTTCGTCTGCGTGAAATTATTATAAAACTATTAGGTACTTCTCTATATGAATCGAATTTCAAGGGGTTAAAAAAGTTAAATCATCTGCGAATTCTTTCACGTTACTAATCTGAAAAGCTTTTTAGTTTAGTAACATGAAAGAATCACAAAAAGCATACTGGTCAAACACATAACCCTCCTTTTGGGTTTCGCCGCAGACGGGTAAAAAGTTTACAATCGGTTTTTTGTCAGCCTATTGCCCAGTTGTGGGACATTTTAGTATCCCACAACTGGGCAAAAGCTTCCTTCCGAACCCCAAGGTATTTATCTTGAGCGATCTCTAACCAAAATATAAATAACGTAATTTTGAAGGTAGCAAGATTTTAAATTCCTCTCAACCAATTCGCTAAAGATATCTCTGTAATGTTTCTAAATGAATGCTTCTGAAAAATGAAATTCACTTTGCAGAACAACGAATATCATTCCTAACATGTCTAAAATAACGACTACATTTATGTCAGGGCTATAAAAGCTAGCTTGCAACTACGTCCAACTGGCCTGAACTGCAGGAAGTTCAAATATGAGCTAGGAATAAGGTAGCCCACAAGCGATAAAGCAAGTTTATAGTGTCGCGTGATCGTCGCAAATTGGATGTCCTATACACGAACAGTTTTCAACCTTATGGTTTTAGTATTTTTTTTATATTATACCACTTTCTCACTTCTCTTCACTTTATAGCCACTCGGGTCGATCTTTAGGTTAAGCCGTGCTTGCCTAGGATGGTCTGTGGATGGGTGACCACCCATTACATACAGAGTTTCGTCCGTGCTTCGGAAAGCACGTTAAGCGGGTGGTCCCGGGTGTCATTTGTAGATCTTTGACAGTCTTTTGGTAGTCAGTGGCCCAAAAATTCTGACAGCCAGTCTTACCAAGGGGTATCGTATTACCCAGTACTAACTGGGTAGTGGAGGTCAGATAGGCAGTCGCTCCATGTAAAATACTGGTATTAAGCTGCAATAATAGCTGGAATACTATGACTGATATTCCAATAGAATGTATTTCATATTAATGTCTAGGGCGTAAAATTAGCTTAATAAAACGTTAAGCCCGATTTAGATTTTTGAAGTGTTTAGTACTGCGAGAAGAGCTCGTGGCTAATTAAAAACAGCCGCTCGGATCAATCTTCAGGTAAAGCCACACTTGCCTAGATCTGTGGATGTGTGACCCTCCGTTAAGAACAAAATATGATTGCGACTGTAACACGTATGTATTTACAGAATTATAGTAAAGTTCATTTAATCCATTCCAATGAATTCATCATCAAATAAACTTAGAGGGTTGTGTTGATGATTTAAATAATTTATAGCTCTATTATAACTCTGTTAAGCCATATCCTTTACGGTTGCGAATCATATTTTAATCAACATACACCCTGACACTGAGGAAAGTTTGAATTTTGCAGAATAACCTTCCATTTCCACCTTAAGTCACTTTTATATTTTACCTGACATTTTTTTTGTAACCTCACATTGACGGTTAAGGTTTCGAAGTCGATCCTACAAACGATAAAGATTATTCTACATAATATATCTGTTACGTCTATAAGCCGAAGTAAGGTTACACCTAGTTCTAGCCGGCTATACCTAGGTGCGGCCGGTAACTATCCTTTTTATTGCAAGGACGCACCGACCAAATGGATTAGGTTAGGTTAGAACTGTGACCAAACGCGCGCGAGCCGAGCGAGCGTAGCGAGCAGTGCCGCGGTGCCGCGGCAGCGGCCGGTGAGCGCTACATCCAAATTGGTTGCATTATAACAAACTGTTACCGGCCGCTCATAGGTATAGCCGGCTAGAACTAGGTGTAACCTTACTTCGACTTTTAGCCGTAACATATCCATCTTGCACGTGTAAAACGTTGATCACAAACTGCGATGTGTAATTAACGTACCGTCAAAGTGCCGGTAGACTTGGAAACTTAATTAGAAACACATCACGAGTCGTTCGCAGAGTGGAAGTCGGCAGGAAAGTAGGTTATAGAATGTGTGAAGTATTGGAACAAGAAAGTGCTAAAGTTTGACCTTTTTGGGTTGTTATTTGTACATCACAGTCGCTATTGGTAGTCGAAGAGCTCATGGCTAAATAATAACAGCCGCTCGGATCAATCTTCAGATTAAGCCGCGCTTGCACCTATTATATACAGAGTTTCCTCCGTGCCTCAGAAAGCACGTTAAGCGGTTGGTCCCGGCTGTCATTTGTAGATCTTTGACAGTCGTTACAAGACAGTAGTCAGTGGCCCAAAAGTTTGACAACCAGTCTTATCAAAGGGTATCGTTATAACCAGTACTGACTGAGTCGTCCGGTTAGAATGGAGCGGAAAAGAAATCTGCCATTTTGTCGATTCTTCCGTCAAAGAAACGCGTTTCTACGGTGGTCATGCTACGCGTGCAGACAGGTCAATGATCCCTGATCTGATTTTTAATCAAACAGTAAGAAGATCTAATATTTTAATTAAGTCCAAAAGGAAAAACGCCTCAATGCCAAAACTCCGAAATCTCATTAAGTTACAAAAGGCTGGCTAACTAATTAATGAGCTTGAACACATCATAATATCTTTTAGTAACCAGAAACCTTAATAAATAATATTTACATGGATTTTGCGGTTCAATAGATAAATAATTATCTTGTTCTGATCTTGAAGAGGATCGGCTATGGAGCGTAATAATTAAAGATGATTTTCAGGCATGTTGGCATGTTTCCTAAACTATTAAGATGTTACCAGACAGTGGAAGGTATGCGGAGCAAATTTATTTTTAACTGACTTCAAAAAAAAGGAGGAGGTTCTGTAAACGGCCAGCATCTTTTTTCATGTAATAATATGTACACATTACATTCATTACATTATATGTTATGTATTATTACTCTATGATTACTAGGCCGATTTGCGTGATTCCTTTTTCATTTTGTGAAGGCTGCCCGCGCGGTGTTTCCACTTTATTACCTTTCCACAAATAGGTACCTATATAGTTTATGAGTTAGCTCCTTTAATAGGTTTTTTTTCAATGTCAGTCATCGAAACAAACAAAGTCAACGACCTCCGAAAGGAAAGTTATTTTTGTTTTTTTTAAGTCGGTTTTTTTTTTGCAAAAGTATTCTTTATTATAAATCCACGACCGCGTCAGGTCACACGCGCGAGCGTCAATTGTTTTCTGATGTTAAGCAGATGATGACGTCTTTAAGGAAGATAGCTACGATAATCTGTACACACATTTATTTGAAAAGCAGACGGAGAATGAATTATGACCCGCGTGGTGGTCGGTAATAGTTCCACGGGAAAGTCCTACCGGTATAAAAAATAGTCTTTGTCCTAACGCCGGTCTTCTCGTATCCTTTGTTAAGGCCTGAAAAGTTTATTCGGACAGTTAGACTTAAAGACAGAGTCTGTAAATGGACATTATTTTAAATTTGTAAAAGCCAAAAAAAAAATTGAGAAGTTAGAAAAAGCCTTATTTGATTACGAAAACTATATAGTGCTTTATTTAAAATACAGTCAAAAACCTTGAGAGATACCTACTGTCCGACTTCGGAGTAGATTTCATCAGGGAAAAACAAGATAAGAAAGAAAAAGTAATTTTATGAAAAAGTTTCCATTTCATTAGTTTAAGTAATGTCCTCAAAAGAGGTTGTTCAAATGAATTTGTACTTTGTAAAGGACTGGAACTTCCAAGAAATCCGTAGTTGAATTTAAAAGCTGCCGTTGTTGATGAAATGATTTTTATCTTATCTTACTTCATAGTATTCTTATAAATGCGAAAGTTTGTGAATGTAGACGGATGGACGGATGGACGCATGTTTGTTACTCTTTCACGAAAAAACTAGTTAAATAATTTATTTTTTATTTTAGTTTAATAATATAATAATACCGGCCTATTACTGTCCCACTTCTAGGCAAAGGCCTCTTCTCATTCAGAGAAGGCACGAGCATTGATCACCACGCTTGCTCAAGACGGTTTGGCGATTTCAGACTTATATTAATTATAAGTCCAGGTTTTCTCACGATGTTTTCCTTCACCGATGTCTGTGATGTCCAAGATAAACTTAGAAAGTACATATGAATTGAAAAAGTCACATTGGTACTTGCCCGGATTCGAACCCACAACCTCATGCATGAGAGGCGAGGCCTTAACCTCTGGGCCATCACAACATTAGTTAGTTAGTTTTAGTTTATTTAATAGTTTTAATTAATAATGTAAATAGTTAGTTAACTCTACTGCATTAAATATCCAATGACACACTTTATAAAAAAAAACACATTTTCATTTTACTTTAAATTAAATACTTACAAAATAAGTTAAAAATATTTGAAGTTGAAAACGGATTTAAACGACATTTGGCACACAGATACTTTATAACCTAGATTAACACATAATGTACTTTTTATTCTGATGGTATGATGCCGTGGGTCAATTACCGAAATCTACGCGGGCGAAGCCGCTGGCATAAGGTAGTACCAAATAAAGAACATTAAAAGGGAGCGATTTGTGTTTTTACACCTTGTATGTCCGGACCACAAAATGTAATTGCATGTTACTGAGTACGAGAGTGTATTGTTAGTTACCGAGAGAAAAGAAAGAAAGAAAGAAAGAAAAAATATTTATTTGTCGCAGGGACATGACGTGCATCATACAAAATAACAAAAAAAATACAATAAACACAGGTAAGTACAACGCGTAACAACAGGACGGGACAAAAAAAAGAAAAAACAAATACGTTAACATCTTGCACGTCGTGACTGCGACAAGCAGGTTACCACTCAGCATGATGCTGTACTATGGGGAGCCCACAGCACAGCGCTGGTTTTCAGTGGTCAACCGTGAAAAAAAAAAAAAAAAAATATTAGTCCATGTTATTAAAATTACTTCTTATGGGTCCCCTCTCCTCTTCTTCTCTCTAACTGTTGATTGGCAGATAAGAAGACACCCAGAACTCTAGGAACTCAAATTATATCCAATTTTATTTATTTGACGGCGCGGTTGGCGCAGTGGCTAAGCGATTGACTGCTGCGCTGCACGTAGCGTGTTCGATTCCCGCACGGAACAAATATTTGTATGGCCTACAGGTAGTTGTTCCGGGTCTGGCTGTTTGTGTATATAAGTTTAAATGTTTGTAAACGCACCCACGATACGGGAGAAATTCCTAGTGTAGGGAAACGTTTAAAAAATAAACTACCAGCATGTTACTACATGAGGGCCTAGATAAAGGGGCATTCTATCAGTGAAAACCTTTATGGAAAGATAAAAAAAACTACGGGATCCATCGTCTTCCTGTCTTTGTTTTTTGATGTTTTACAATGTCGAAATAAGAACCCTTTATTTGTAAAATACTTTTAATTTATAATAAAAAATAGGTACCTAAGTATTTATGTAGAAAAAAACATAACATAACATCATCACGCCTGTAATCCCATTAAATTATTTTGTAGAGTTTTTTATTGTAAAAAAAACAGTTTTTAAACGGTGTCTCCAGTAGACTAATTTACTCTCCCCATTTTCTACCCACCCCTTTACTCTACACTTTTTAGTTCTACGTCAGCTAAAACTAAAACTAAAATAGCTGACAATTCTGTTCACGTTCCCACTTCGGCAAAGTTCGTCGCTTAAATGAATTAGTTCTAAAATTAGTTTCCAATGAAAGCGAAAAACTTTAAAAGGGTTATTCACAGACTACATTTTAGAAAGTTTTAAAATCGAATAGTCTCTAAACGGGAACTATGTAGCTTTCCCCTTCTTAGCGTGTCGATGAAAATTTAAATTGAGTCAGTCCAGGCGACGAATTGGGCACTTTCAATAGTAGCTCCTGTGGAGAGCAAGCAACAGGACACGCAGGACACGATATCAAGAGCAGTATCAAGCTATGTAGCTTTAGGAACTTCCTTTTTAGCCTAGTGGTGTGACCGTCAGATTCATCATCATCATCATCATCAGCCCATAGCAGTCCACTGCTGGACATAGGCCTCTTCAATCGCACGCCACTCAACTCGATTCTCAGCAACTCTCATCCAGTTGCTACCAGCCACCCTGCGAAGATCATCACTCCACCGAGCCTGAGGGCGTCCCACCTTACGTTTGCCGATTCGCGGTCCCCACTCAAGAACACGTTTACCCCAACGGTCATCGGTTCTACGGCTAATATGACCGGCCCATTGCCACTTCAGCTTGCTGATTCTGTGAGCTATGTCGACAACTCTGGTTCTCTGCCGGATCACCTCGTTTCGGATGCGATCCCTCAGAGAGACTCCAAGCATAGCGCGTTCCATAGCTCGCTGAGCGACCTTGAATTTATGAACCAGCCGTACCGTGAGTGTCCACGTTTCGGCCCCGTAAGTCATAACAGGCAGGACGACTAAAGTCTTCAACCAGTCAGACCGTCAGATTGCCAAGTCATAAGTCTCGAGTTCGAGATTTTTCGGATTTATATGCGTATTGTATAATTATCACTTGCTTCGGTTAAGGATAACATTTTTTTGTAAAGTAACTGAAGATAAACCAAAAAACATATTGATGAAAAGAGATAGGTTAATACTAACTAGGTTTATTTACTGACTTCAGCGGAGTCTAAAATAAGGGTGATGTTTTTTTTATGGTAATCATAGCCGTAGGCGCATGCTACTTAAACCTGTGTAAGCTAATAAATAAGTATTTATTACGGTGGCATGCAATATCGGTTATGGTTTTAGACAGAAGTATTTTATTGTTCATGCTTTCCAGGTAGTTTTTTTTACGATACCCCTTGGTAAGACTGGTTGTCAGACTTTCGGGCCACTAACTACCTA
Source organism: Noctua pronuba (assembly GCA_905220335.1). Lineage (NCBI taxonomy): Eukaryota > Metazoa > Arthropoda > Insecta > Lepidoptera > Noctuidae > Noctua > Noctua pronuba. The sequence goes on from LR999894.1 coordinate 14,517,751, forward strand.
TAACGACTTTCAAAGCTCTACAATTGACAGCCGGGGCCAACGGTTTAACGTGCTTTCCGGGGCACGGAGGAAATTCAGTGTCTAATGGGTGGTCACCACAGATCAACCTAGGCAAGCGCGGCTTAACCTGGAGATTGATCCGAGTGGCCAAGAGGCTACAGTAAAGGTTCTAAATGGGAGTCCTTTCTTGTCTCAAGCTCATTTTTTCACAAACAATTTGTTTCATTCTTTTAGCTGATGTTATTATGATATTTTTGGGCTCACAGACTTCGCGCTATCTTCCCTTAAACCCAAATACGACAAAGTTCCGTTTTCCCTTTATTTACTTTTAATCTTTACACTCGAAGTATTCGCTACAATGTTGGTTGGGTCCCTTCCTGTGATTATTGTCTCACAATGCGGGCGCCTGATTAGAGTGAGGTTCTTACTTCCCGATGCCTTTGAAGATTACTGTCTGGTTTACCTCCAGGTATTTTTGATTGCTTTTAGATTATTATTATTGGAAATAAATGAGCATGGTTTGGGCGGGTGACAGTTATTTTGGTAGCAAACAACATTTTTGTTTAGATAAGAAAAAATGTCGTTTAGTTATTGTTTGTTTTTGTTAAGTCGTTATCTCTTATTGTCGGGCTCACGCTGTCCTCCCATACTAACGCTGTAATATAGTCATCATCTTCCTGCCCTTGTCCCATTCTATTTGGGGTCGGCGCAACACGTTTTCTTCTTCCATTCTCCCCTATCAGACGTCACGGCAACATTTACTCCTTTCTTTTTCATATCAGTCTTTACACAATCCATCTATCTTTTCTTTGGCCTTCCTCTCCATCCATCAACATTCATGTCCATTACTCTTTAAGTTACATGCGTTTCATCCCTCCTCATGATATGTCCATAACAAGACAAACGACTTCCTTTCAATTTTTGTATAAAAGGCGCCACTTTCAAACTTCCTCTAATATATTAATTACTTACTTTATCCATTCATGTCACTCCACACATCCATATGAACATTCTCATCTCCACTACTTACAATCGTATTTCATCCATCTTCTTCACTGCCAGTATTTCAACATAGTCATAATGTCAATAATGTATTGTGCAATATGGATTTGGACACATACTTATTATAAATAAAAAGAAAAACATCGTAAAAAGCCGGACTTAGGACTAGTGAGGTGTTCAATGCGAGATTTTAAAAGCGTCTCTTAATTTAAACCTAATCCTACCGTAATTTAGTTCAAGTTTGCATGCGACCCGTTGACCGACGTAAGTATTCATCTAACTAAATAAATTACTAGGTTAGGTGGGCACTTAAGTATCTCTCAACACCAACCAACGTACTTATCCTTCTATTTTTTTGTACAGTCAGCTAAAAAATTCCTTCGTGATCTCAACAACGCGACAGTCTAAAATAACAGAAAATGTAATTTCATGATCGAGTTACAGCCGTTTTTTACTCAACTTTGCTTTTACCCTTTTTAATTTATATAATTTGTCACGGAAATAGACTGTGGATCCTTTTAATAAGTTTCAGGATTCGTTTTATTATTATTTTATATTGGGACTGGCGTTTTTATATTCAGCGTCAAAAAGGAGGAAATAGTCTGCCTTTTACTCGGTTGATTTATATTGGGTTTTTTAACTGGAGATCTCAACCGTTAGGAATTATATTATGACCACTTAGTATAATGATAAATCCCATCATTCTCTTCTAATAGTCTGAGCAAAACTGCAAACCAGTCCAACTCAGTAACTCTAATCCATAAAGTACAAAAAAAAAACACGAAAATCAGGTTTTACTTTTTTTTTTATTTCCAAGAACCGCGAAGCGACACTGAAATCTGAACTTTTTTCATTTTATTTTACTGGAAACATTATATTCAAATGGCCAGCGTCCTGTCATAAAAAGAAATAAAGCAATATCTTCAGGATTAGGTACCTTTATATCGTAAAATTATTTTATTAAAATACTTAGGCAACTGTCTTACTGTAACCGAGAAAGCGAATCGCTATCGAATATTTTACACTAGCTTTTACCGCAGCTTCGCTCGCATTAGTTAAGAATTTGACAATCAATTCGGGTTGTACTCTGCTTGTAATTATAATCCAATCATGATTTGAAAGACACGTGGCGCCATCTATTAACATAAGAACGTTATTTTTGTTTTCCTCGGGAATAGTACTATTTTTCGGGATGAAAGGTACCCCATGTCCGTTTCTGTACACTTGACAAAGTACATGCAAAAGTTCAGGATGATCGGTTTAGCGGTTTAGGTGTAAAAAGGTAACAAACAAACTTACTTTCGCATTTATAATATTAGTATGGATAACATAACATCACGTCTGTAATCCCCGAAGGGTTTGGCAGAGGTGTACCTAATAGTACACCAACATTACACCATTATTGCCATCAAACGGGCACAAATCCGGACTCCGTGGCTGCTACTTTTGCTGAGAAATTCCGGATGGAAAATCACAATAACAATTTGCTCGACCCGGAAATCTAACCCAGGACCTCATGCTCAGCCGGGAAATCAACGGCATCGAATAGTTCCTCGCACTAAATCCGTACAAAAGATTGTAATTCCAATAATTCCATTATCAGTTAAAGAGACATAGTTAATCGTTGACTGTTCACACCGCCGCCGCGCGCTTGAGAGAAACTGTCACAGTTATTTTACAAAAGAGCTCTTTTCTCGTCACAATAAGATTTAGGGTTCTGCCATTGACAGGTCTGTCAAAATAACAGCGATCTTTATGAGCGTTATAATAAGGTTGCATTTGGGTTGCTTTCAGAGGAATTTCAACAGGACTGTCGCTACTCGTCAACAGTACGACAGGCGCCTTATTGTAGTAAAATTTGAGTCTGGCTGGCGTGTTGAGTTTGATGGGTAAATGCTTATTCGTTATTATTTTTCTTTAGCTTACAAAAAAACAAAATATGTATTTGGGAATTTAATAGGGTTCCTGTTAATAATTATTCTGAGAGTATCGATGTAGCAAACGTGATCTGGAGTGGAGTGCTCATACGGCAAGTAATGTTGAGGGCCCTCCAGCTAGATGTAACGACGTCTTTGAAAAAGTGGCTGGGTCTGGTGGAGGTCAGGGTGTTGAAGCTCGACGAACGTCTTTCTACATCGTTCTCACATAATATGTAAAATCTCTACATGAATGATGTAACCAAGATTTTGTAACAATATTTTGATTTGAAAGAGTATCCATGGAGTGTCTTGCCCATTGAATAGGCAACTACAGTATTTTCACAAGTTATAACGCCTTTTGACTGCGACTGTAGGTTCGCTTTTTTTTTTTTTTGACATTCAATAGTGCCTGTAATGGTCTAATTGAAATAAATGCTTTGAGTTTGAGTTTCATCAATTCAATAACATATACATAACAAAAAATGTGAACACAAAAATAGTTCTCTATTAAACAAATCATCATATTATGCCTAGCCTTTTCCCAACCATGTTATTGTCGGCTTCCAGTCTAACCGGATGCAGCTGTATACCAGTATACCAGTTCTCTATAAAACAAATAAACTACGAAAATAATTATCCAACCAAAATAATGTTACCAAGTATACCCATAATTAAGTTATTTAACCCTCAAAACGCGATGGTGTGCCGGAAAAGGCCCATAATTCCTATAATCGCAGTAATAATAACAATCTGAAATATAAACCGGTAATTTTCAGTTACAGTACATTAGTGTTGTTTATATAAAGCATAATGGCCGTAATACAAGGCCATGATTGGTCGTAATATAAAGTCACTGATATCGCTTTTGGTGGATGATTTTTTTTTTTTTTTCATAGCCTATTTTGTATCCCACTGCTGGGCACGGACCTTTCTGAATGATGAATAAAGTTCGTATATTTCAATTAAATCATTAAATTGACTGCCTCGTTGGTCCAGTGGTCGTAATGCGACTGATGAGTATGAGGTCTTGGGTTCGATTCCCGGGTCGGGCAAATCGTTATTGGGTTTTTATTAGGAATTTTGGAGTAGCAACCACGGAGTCTGGTTTTGTGCCCGGTGAATGGCAATAGGCTCATCCCTATTATGTGGGACTTAAACTTAACTTGCGAAACATGGGTTTACTGTTAAGTACACCTCTGCCTAACCCTTTGGGGATTACAGGTGTGATGATGGTGTTATGTAAATTCTGGACCGGCTGCGGACACCGGACATTAATAGATACTGTCAGTAGTATTTGTGGTATACAAATACTACTGACGCATACATACAAATACTACGAAGTGTCAGTCCGGAGCCTTGGCCGCTATTTTTCTGTGCCAATTTGAGCAAAAAAGTCAATGAAAGAAACAAAACTCGCCGACTGCCGGAAGTAAAGTTATTTTCCACTTTTTATGTTTTTTTTTGTTGTTTCATGTCTCAAGCAAGTATAAAGCTAGCGAGCTGGCGGTGTGCAAGCTTTTCAAAAAACAGCTCGTACCATATTCACGGAAATATTATTCCTGCGTACCTTATTTCTCTTTCCTATATACAAGAAAACGCAATAAATTCCGCCTTAACACCTAACACTAATATTTAATCCCTTGGTTTACTCGCGGTGACGGCAATGATATTGAGGTAACCTATTCAGAGGCAAGGTCACGCGAGGTCTCCATGCAATGACAGAACAACTTAATATAATAAGCAATAGCGTTACAATGGCTTGTCAACCAATGTAGTGGTTGTTTATCTTGTGTAAGTTATAGATTTTTAGCGGTCCGCAGCCATATGGAAAAACCCTTATAAATTCGTCATGTTTGTCTGTACGATTGGATGTTACACAGCAATTTTATTTCGAGACGATTTGCAATACATTACATACAGAGTTTCCTCCGTGCCTCGGAAAGTACGTCAAGCCGTTAGTCCCGGCTGTCATTTGTAGATCTTCGACTGTCATTAGGTAGTCAGTGGCCCAAAAAGTCTGACAACCAGTCTTACCAAGGCGTATCGTATTACCCAGTACTAACTGGATTGTAGAAGTCCGATAGGCAATCGTTTCATGTAAAATACTGGTATTCAGCTGCATCCGGTTAGACTGGAAGCCGACCCCAACATAGTTGTGAAAAGGCTGGGCAGATGATGATAGTGCTTAACCAGGTGTCAGAGTTTTTATGCCGCCTATAGGCCTCTGACTTGGCTTAAATAAATAGCTGATATCGATACAAACAGTTTATGTTAAACACCAGAATATTGATTAACTAGAATAGCCTCTACGGCGACACTTAGGAGGTTATACTTGAAAACGTCCTTCAGTCAATAGGTAATCAGTCTTACAACCCACTTTCTTGTTACCTTGCTAATATTTATCTATGGTGTGACCTATTTTCTTCCATACTTAAATAAACTCACGCTCACGCTGTGGAGCTCATGGCTAAATAATAACAACCACTCGGGTCGATCTGTAGGTTAAACCGTGCTTGCCTAAGTTGGTCTGCAGATGGGTGTGCACCCATTACATACCGAGTTTCCTCCGTGCCTCGGAAAGAACGCTAAGCCGTTGGTCCCGGCTGTCATTTGTAGACCCTAGACAGTCGTTAGGTAGTCAGTGGCCGAAAAAGTCTGACAACCAGTCTTACCAAGGAGTATCGTATTACCCAGTACTAACTGGGTTGTGGAGGTCAGATAGGCAGTCGCTCCATGTAAAATACTGGTATTCAGCTGCATCAGGTTAGACTGGAAGCCGATCTCAATATAGTTGGGAAAAGGCTAGGCAGATGATGACTTAAATAAACTCAAGACGGGGGTAGGTAGAAATTACAGAACGCCACCTGCTACGATTCTAACATGTCTCCTTTCGTCTCGTCCACGTTCATACATCTGGTCATACACGTAAGTCGGTTGCGGTTGCTATTTTCGTTTTTGTACTAACAGAAAAAATACACAAGTATCTTAGGGTGAATGTGCCAGGATAGCTCGTGAAATTCTGTTTTAGGTTTTTTGCAGTTTGCAGGTCAGTCTCAGGTTGTATGTTGATTTAAATATGATTCGCTGCCGTAGCAAATGTTCCTTTACTGAGATAAATCATTAAAATAATTGATAATACAGCCCTCTAAGTCTAAGTTCATTTAATCCTATTGAATGATTTCTTCATGAAAAAGTCATTCAATGGGATTAAGTGAACTCAAAGGGGTTTGTTCTGATGATTTTAATGATTGCCATTCTGTAAATAAATACGTGTTACGGTTGTGAATCATATTTTTTTCAACATACAGCCAAAGACTGACCTGCAAATTGCAAAAAACGTAAGAAAATTTGAATTTCGCGAACTATACTGGCGCTTTTACCTTAAACTCAGATTGTCACATACCCTCACTACTATAAAACTAACTACAAAATACTACTCTAACCGCAATCCTTTGAAAACCCACAATTACACACCACACGTTCTCGTACTCCCGACAATTAATCGCACATCACACACGATTAATCGCACAGTCGCACTCAATTAGTCGCACATCCCCTTACAAACGGTTTTTCTGTGGACTAAGCTATTTTCCCGGGCCGCCGCGCACCGCGTTCCGTTTCACAACTGTCATTAACTTGTAATAAATGTTCCTGTTCTAGTTTTCGTTTAATATTGTTTTGTTTTTGTGTTATTTGTAGTTTTTAGGGTAAGTTTTAAAAGGGTTTTGGTAAAGTGAACTAAGGGTCTCGACAAAGTGAAAGTTTAGCAAGGATAACCACGATGGGAGTTCAATAATGTATGGAACTGATATAAGCTATCGAAAGCTTATGTGAAACCTTTCAAAACTCGTTGCAGAATTTAGTAACGCTAAGTGTAGGCCCTCTGGATCTTCTAATTTTGTGTGTAATGTAACCAAACACATAATTATCTTTATTTGTGACATGATATTTTTTTAAACGGTCCTTGGTTGAGACAGTTGGTTTGATCCCCGGGACGAGAAAAGTTCATAGAATTATTCCATAAGGTTTTTCCTAACCTTCTGTTTGCATTTTTGGTCAAATTAAATGGCAATAGGCTCTCTGCAACGTTACTATCGAAATGAGCATGTTTTTTACACTTCCCTTTAACCCTTCGAAAAATTCAAGGGTGATAATTGCTTACCTGCTTAATAATCACAACGGAATGAAATGACAGCAAACCTATAAAGTTACAATGCAATAATAGAACAGTCTAGAGAGATGAGCTACAGGACAGTAGGATATTATTCCGTAATACAACAATATCACAGCGGTAAACGTGTTTCAGAGACAGCACGCTGCCGCGCTGCCACAAACATGGCCGCCTGTGGGCCCAGCATAAACGTGCGAGTAAACGTAACCTTTACGATTTTTTTTGGGTTTCATACCCACGGGCAGACAGCGGTGATAGGGGTGCCGTGTAACTATTCTCCGCTGTCCGTCCGTCTGTCAGGGCTGCATTTCTTGAAGCGTAATAGATGGACACTTTTATTGAAATTTTAACAGAGTATGTACTTAACTATGGTTGCCGCTATAACAACAAATAATAAAAGGAAAACACTGTCAAATTAAAGGAGGTTCCCATACAAAAAACGTGCACTTTGTGAAGTTTTGTGGTACTAACGGAACCCTTCTAGCGCGAGTCCGACTCGCACTTTGCCGGTTAATTAATGAAAAACATAATTGTCATCGATATTGATATATATTTATAGTATTTTATGTATCCTTGTAATTTATCTAAGTATCAAATATAAAAAAAAATGCAGATATATATGTGTATATATCTGCAATTTTTTTTTTTCACCACTCTCTCTCTGTTTGTCTCTGCATCACCCAAAGGTTGACTAGTACAAAATGCCTATGGCATTAAGTCCGCCTCTGTACTTGTTTAAAGTGTTAAATAAATAAATAAATTATCCTTTAGTTTAAATAAGTATTATATCACCCATTCATATAAATACCTCTTAGACCTAAGTAAATATTGAGCACGAATCTAGTATTTTAATTGTCAAAATTTTTGCACTTCGGATACGTGTACTCCGCACGTTCGTGCTGGGACTTGTGTCTCAATATATGAAGCTACTCCTATGATTTATGTTTGTTATAATTTGGAATTTGAACTGGAGCTTTGTAAAGCGATTTTGTGAGGCTAATGTTGTACTCAGTGTTGGGAAATTAGTAAGTACAATATTTGCTAGTCTAATCTTCGAATAAAAACAAGAACGAATCATCATTCTAAACTTGAAAGAGTTTCTTATGCAATTAACTCCCGATTGCATTTGAAACTCTTTAAAATATAGACTTCAATGTTGACTGATACTTTAGACGTATTATGTCAATTTACACAGACACTTACTAATGAGACTTAATAATGAATGCTTTTTTGTTTTTGTTTACTTAAGAGTATGTGTTTGTCTGCAGGATTTTCAAGTTGACGCTGAGCCGAACGTTGATAATCTTGATATAGTCTTGTCGCCTGCTATTAGCGAAAATAGACATTATACGTCGCAAGAATCTATCATAATAAGTAAAACCTTAACCTTAAATGAATTAATTTAAACAGTAATAACAAAGCATCACGCCCGTAATCCAGGTTAGGCAGATGTGTTTCTTATAGTAAACCCGCAATTCACCAGTTTTATTTAAGTTATCATCATCATTACATGGGTAATAGGGGGCGAGCCTATTGCCATCAACCGGGCACGAAGCCAGACACCGTGGCTGCTATTGAGAAATTCTTGATGGAAAAACCCAATAGCACTTTGCCCGACTCGGGAACCGAACCCAGGACCTCATGATCAGCAGTCGCGCTTGCGACCACTTAACCAACGAGGCAGTCCAAATAGCTACACTTCTCCTACATTCATTTGTAGTAAGCAAAAAATGCACTCCAATTAAAATTATCATTCTGTAAGATATAATTTTCAGCCAGTATTTCCCCGCAAAGCTAAAACCTCATCGTGTAAGAAGTGGTGATAAATATCTGTTCCTTTTTGTTAAAAAAGTAGAAGGCATTAATCACCACGTGACGCCTGCACGTGCGCGTGTTGGTGAATTCATACCGTTATTAATGCAAGGTTTCTCCCGTGCCTCGGAAAGCACGTTAAACCGTTGATTCCGGCTGTCAATTGTAGATCCTTGACAGTCCTTAAAGGCAGTCGGTGGCCTGAAAGTCTGTCAACCAGTCTTACCAAGGTGTTTTGGTACTAACCAGTACTAACTGGAATGTGGAAGTCAGGTAGGCAGTAAAATACTGGTATTCAGCTGAATCCAGTAAGACTGGAAGGACCGACCCCACTTTAGTTGGTAAAAGGCTAGGCAATTGATGATTCTCGGTAAACAAAACTATATCCAGCAACATCAAATGTTGTTGAGATCATTGATGCGCTAGTGTTTCTCATCATTGTTCCCAGTGAATTTGGGGGAAAAGATTATTTTGTTCTAAAACGCGAATAAAAAGACTTTTATGAGCATTTTGGAGGTTTAAAGCAAGTTTTGTTTGAGTTTCCGGGGTTTAAAAGGTTCTTTTTACTTTCACTTCTCTTTTGAACCCCAACTCAAAACCAGCTTTAAAAACATTTTGCAACAATCAACTTCCCAGCTCTGATTGCCTTGGCTCGTTGGTCTAGTGATCGCAATCGATACTGCTAAGCATGGTGTCTTGGATTCGATAACCAAGTCAGTAAGTGTAATTGGATTTTTTGGAACTTCTCAGTAGCAGCTACGGAGTCTGTATTATAGATCGACCGCTTTAATGAGTCCTCCGCCATGCCCCATCACATCAAAGGCACATTAAGCGGCCACAAAGTCCTAACAATATCCCACAGGTTTTTTGCTTTAAAATAACCATAATCCACGTAGGTTTTACGATACTAATTGAACCAAAACGTGATCAACCTTCAGAATATTCCATTTAAATTGATACTTTCGCGAGGACTCATTAAAGCTGTCGGTCTATAGTGCCCGGTTGATGGCAACAGGCCCGCCCCCTATTACATGGGACTTAAACAAAACTGGCGAAATTTGGGCGTACTATTTTAGTATACCTCTGCCTAACGCTTCAGGCATTTCAAGCATGATGTTATGTGATGTTTTATAACTTTCTAACCCTTCCAATCAAAAACTAATTGAATTGAAACAAAAGGCGAAATAAAATTAAAAAGTAATAATCTGTTGAAAGCGCCCGATGAAGTTGTGTCTCATCATGTGGGCTGCCAGTCATTATGGACTGGGCCTGGACTTAGCAGTGTGGACAATGTGGACGATGCATGTGGACATGTGTCATGTGGGTTTACGTGAAAATGAGGCTTCAATTGGAATTAAATTAAAGCTAAGATTATTTTGTTGGAAATTATGAATCACGCTTTCTATCTGTGTCCAAGCATTTGGGAATGTTGATTAAGTAAAAAAAAAATGTCCTATAGGGTATGAAGAACAGGGTGTAAAGTTCTTCATCCCCCATAAGAAAGGGAGGATCCTCCGACCAGGCGGGTTTTGGGTCTGGTGGGCTATTGCCCGACAGTTCTGTTTTAAGCTTTCACGGTTTACAACACCCGCATTCTCCAGTCAATCCGCGATCATGGCGCTTGCAACTGCGTCGAAATATCGGGAGCTCAAAATAATGAACAATCACGTAAGATATTCCGTAAGTGACAATATAAGTTTTGCCCGATAGTCACGGAAAACTTTAATAGTACGATTTAGAATTTTGATGTTAATTCTTCATTTGTCATTTTTTGTAGCTATGTTGTTGTACTTTTTGGACTGTCCGCAACATAGCTACGCATTTCTTTTTTCTTTTTCAACCTACATACTTTAGAATTATAACTGAGAGATGTATTTTGAAAATGGTTAAGATGCTATTTCTAATCAACATCATCTTCAAAATTCAGTGTCTAATAGAACTAATAAGAACTATCTTAGACCATAAAATTCGGAAAAGTAACATTTTTTTTTTTAAACGTTGCTTCACACTAGAAATTCTGTATCGTGGGTGCGTTTACAGAAATTTAAATCGACGTACACAAACAGCCAGAATGGAACTGCGTCAACCGTGCCGTCAACATTATCGGTGTAGTATTTGTTACTGGTAATAAGGCGCTTGATTTTGAAATAATTAATGACGAATAATGTTCTAAAACATAAATTGTCATAAAAGTGTGCTACGAAATTTAAATGCAGAACCGTACTCGACAGACGCAAATCATCTTCAAAACGTACACAAGAAAGGCATTACCGAAGTCTTACAACTGCAAATCCTGCCAAGACACAAAGTTAATCCTTCCCCGAAGACTTAAACTGGGATATAAACCAAAAATTCTACCAAATAAATCACAGTCTCCATCAAGTTCTTGGCACGGGGTCTACGTAATCACATTTCTGATAATTATGTTCCGTATCCATGCATATTCATGAAGTTTGCTTTAGCGCCCCTTTGAGACTAAGCCGTAATGCTAAACAGCGATTTACACTCGATGTATGATGCCACTTAATTGGCGACCAAGTGGTTTTGACACTGTAGAACAAAGACTGAGAGCCGTTTGAGATTCTGAAGGAGGGGAAAATCAAACAGCCTCATCTGCCTAGCCTTTTCCAAACTATATTGGGGTCGGTTTCCAGTCTAATCGGATGCAGCTTAATATTAATTTACATGGAGTGACAGCCTATCTAACCTCCACAACCCAGTTAGTACCGGGTAACACGATATCCCCTTCCAAGACTGGTTTTATGTGTTCGGACTTTCGGGCCACTAACTACCTGTTATTACTGTCAAGGATCTATAAATGGCAACCGGGACCAGCGGCTTAACGCGCTCTCTGAGGCACGGAAGAAACAACGTTTTCAAGAAAATCAAATAAAAGAAAGTTATTTGTAATAAGTTTCGCTTTTCTATGGCTATTTTCCTTGAAACTTCTGGTTATATAATTACCGATAATCTAAAGGTTTAGCCGTCATATAAAATTAAAGCATAGTCTATAACAAATATTTATAAGTTAGGCAAAGCATTAAAAAAAAGTCATCAACCAATAATGTCTTCCGTTAACGCTGTCTGTGATTATTATAAAAAAAACTAATGTAAGAGAAAATTAATTGTAGTGGACCATTTTTCTTATAATTATCGTATTAATTACTTGGTTTGAGTACAAAACGAGACTCATTATTTTTAGTACTACTTGATTCTAGTGTTATTGGGCTTTTCCATCAGGAATTTCTCTGTCCGTAGCAACTAGAAAGTCAGTATTTGTGCCCGGTTAATGGCAATAGGCTCGCCCCCATTACATGAAACTCAAACACTATTGGCGAACTGTGGGTGTGCTATTTGGTACACCTCTGCCTAATTCTTCGGGGATTACAGGCGTGATGCTATGTTATGTTATGTTATGATTCTAGCGTTTATTTAAATCTAAAATTGGTAAGGAACATAGATACTAGGCAATATCGATAACACTAGAAACGGGATATTTACCACATGTACTGTTTGTTTCAAGTTCCCGACATTTCGGCGCTGTTGCAAGCACCATCACGCGTAGCATGACCACCGTAAAAACGAGTTTTGTCGACAGAAGAATCGACAAAATGACAGATAAACAAATTCTTCTGTCGACAAAACCCGTTTCTACGGTGGTCATGCTACGCCCGCATGATCACGGATAAACAAGACAAGTTCGAACCCACAACCTTGTACTCCAAAAACCCTCAACCTTGATACCATCACGACAACCAACTTACAACTAAATCAATAAATCCTAAAACATACAATTTTCGACTTAATATCTCAAACCGATTTTACCCTCTTAATATTTTGATTCCATTACTGCCAGTCATTTGCATTTCTGAAGACAGCTATACAACTGATACTTGTACAAATATTTAGGATAGATTTACTCAGTTTCCGGGAAATAATGAATGATTAAAATTGTATCTCAGAACGGAGGGGAACCGATAATTGGGTCACCCGGTGACTGCCTTCGATTAAGCAAAGATTGACTTGAATATTTAATCAGTTCTACAAGGCCTCGAGCTGTGAGTGAGGTAGTTTCGGTTATTGGTTGAGAATAGGATAATAAAAAGTTTTGTGGACAAAAGGTAGGAAAGGTCAGGTCAGAGGTGAAAGGCTCTTCTTGGTGTAAATCTTTTATGATGAAGTTTATGACATAATTCGTTTTGTTTCTCATGTTGGAATATCATTTTTTTATACTACCTTACCTCTTTACTCTACTCATTTCTTTACTGGAGCTCGTGGCTAAATAATCTTCTGGTTAAGCCGCGCTTGCCTTGGTTGGTCCGCGGATGGGTGACCACTTATTACATTGAGTTTCCTCCGTGCCTCGGAAAGTACGTTAAGCCATTAGTCCCAGCTGTCATTTGTAGATCTGTGACAGTGTTGGGTTACAGGTAGTCAGTGGCCCAAAATTCTGACAACCAGTCCTACCAAGGGATACCATATTGCCCAGTACTAACTGGGTTGTGGGGGTCAGATAGGCGGTCGCTCCATGAAAAATACTGGCATTCAGCTGCATCTGGTTAAACTGGAAGCCGACCCTATAATAGTTGGGAAAAGGCTAGGTAGATGATGACCACCAACACCTCTTTACTAACTTGTTTTATAGTAGTTAGTCTCAATTAGTTTTTTAAAGTACTAGTGATATGACGTGACTGACTAATAGTTCATTATTTACATTAAGGATCTTTTGAACGATAGTAAAGAGACGAAAAATAACACTTTTTATTTATTTCACAATTTAAATACATGTTACGACTAAAAGCCGAAGTAAGGTTATACCTATTAGGGCACGCCACAATAGTGGCGATAAGTCCCCTCTTTGAGGAGTGGCTAGAGAGGCGCCACGGCGCCCTCACCTTCCGCCTGACGCAGGTCCTCACCGGACACGGTTGTTTCGGGAGGTTCCTGCACCGAATCGGGCGGGAGGAAACGCCCGGGTGTTATCACTGTGAGGATCGTCCGGAGGACACGGTGGCGCATACCGTGGAGGTCTGCCCCGCTTGGGCGGAGCTCCGCCGTGTCCTCGTAGCGGCGATCGGCGGCGGCGACCTCTCGCTCCCGGCCCTGGTTCAGGCCATGGTCCGGAGCGAGAGGGAATGGGAAGCCGTCACCTCCTTCTGCGAAGCAGTCATGCTAGCGAAGGAGGTGGCGGGACGTGAGAGGGAGAGAATCTCACGTCCCAGCCGCCGCGGGCGAAGCACCGCGCGTCGGGGGCCACGTGGTGGCTCCCGGCCACCGTAGGCGCGGGCCTGTGGACGGTGAGTAATGGGTTAGCTCACCGTCCGTCCGTCTTATGACGACAGGCCGTGTCGACGGCGCGTTCGTGTTCCACGCGCGCCTCAAAGAGATGTCAGCAACCAGGAAGGGGCCCGCAAGGGCCGATGCCTGCCGGGGCTGCGGGACTGTTCGAAAGAGATACCGTGGCCCTGGAACACAAAGGGCAATGAAGGAACATGGATGGGTTTTAGTCAGTAAGAGTCTGACACTCCCTCCCACTCCACCCAGAGCGGGAGAAGTCATTTGATGATTTCCCATCCGTAAAAAAAAAAAAAAAAAAAAGGTTACACCTATTTCTAGCCGGGTAGGTGAGGTTACACCTAGTTCTAGCTGGCTAGGTAAGGTTACACCTAGTTTTAGCCGGCTTTACCTAGGTGCGGCCGGTAACTCCTTTTTATTGCTAGGATACAACGACCAAATGGATTAGCTTAGGTTAGAACTGTAACCAAACGCGCGCGAGCCGAGCGAGCGCAGCGAGCGGTGCCGCGGCAGGTGGCCGGCGAGCGCTACATCCAAATTGATTGCATAATAACAACCTGTGTGGCCGCACCTAGGTATGGCCGGCTAGAACTAGGTTTAACCTTACTTCGGCTTTTAAACGTAACATACACACTAAATATTGAGTATGTTTTGCCTTTGGGGGGTTACAAGACGTTTTGCTCCTTGAGAATCAATCATCTGAAGTTTAACCTTTTACCAAAAAATTGCGCCCTAAAACTCCCTTTTAAGTACCCCCAACTTTTACATTGAAAACATTACAAATTCATAACCCTTTCAGGCTAAAACGCCACATCTAAAAGATATTATTTTGCTGAGCGAAATTGCACACTCACTAAAATGATATTGTAGTAAACAATATATAAACTAATAAATCATGTAAGTTTGCAATATATTACTAAAACAATAAACTTGTAATGCAATATGTTACCCGTAGGAGTCGTGGCCTAAGCGACCGCGGACGCTTTTCAATATTGTACGAGCAACGGCAGCAAAATATTATGACGGATAAATTCAATTTTAGTACAAAATGTCAAAGGGATCTCTACTTTGACATTTTGATAAACAAACAGACATTGTTTATCAAAAATATGCAACCAGGGATAAAAAATATTATGTTTTGCAATATTTTATGAATTACCGAAATATAAGTCATGGGGAGAGGCCTTTGCCCAGCAGTGGGATGACGCAGGCTAGCAGTATCAGTATCAGGTACCTAAATATTTTGTTTAGGAAAAAAAAATCATCGGTTTTTTTTTAATCGGCTGTTTCCTACAAAAGTGCAAAATCTACGGAACGGGTGTTTTTTTTAAAATTACCGATAAAAAAATTATATATTGTGGCGGGGTTGGGAATGATTTACCCACAGATTACGTGAGCGTTTGTGCATCGGTGGCCCATCCACCTTGTATTATTTGTTTTAAAACTAGTTGGCCAACTTTTGAGTATATTCATGTTAATTTGTGTACTAACGCGAAAACCGTACAATAATATTCATCCCTAGCCTGAAAAACAGCAAAGCGCTCACCTACATAAATGTTTTCCTTTGAAATTACCAGAAATTACAGGCCAGGCCATGTTTACCCCTCAAGAAATTAACGCATGAGCGATACATACATTAATTCATTAGGCCTTTAATGTAGGGACGTGGGGTATAAGGGGTAAATGGGGGTAAAAGCTACCCCTTTTAGCTCTTCCGACAGAAGGAAGAAAATATTTAAACAATTACACTGATTTGTCTCAATTATTTTGTTACTGAAGTAACATAAGGCAATGAGACAATACCAAGGAATAATAATTATATAGTGCGAGTAATGATTTCATGAAAGACTTGGAAGGTTTCACTGGAACATACAAGGTGTAAATGGACCCGGCAAGCAGGCATTCTGTATGTGAAACTAAGTAACTCTACGCAAAAAATATTGCAGGGAAACGATTTTTTTATATACGTGATACATCACGTTTTACGGTAGGACTCAATGTAACCCACTCAAAACATTGTGCTGATGGATGAATTGAATAGAATGCGGGTCGTGGAGATATTTAAAGTAAAGTTATAATATTAAAAACATGTATGTAAAAAAACTTGCGAAGAAGTTGGAACTTTGATCCCCAATATCTCCGCAACTAAAAGGTTCCTAGATATGGACTAGAACAAAACAATTAGCGATAGCAATGACCGGGAGAAGAAGTGCCTTTCGGCTTTGTTAAGGGTACTTTTACAACCATTCTAATATAATAGATACACCCATTATTATCAGCCTACAGCTTCCGTCCACTATAGTACAAACGCCCATCCAATCACACGCTTTTCTTGCAACTCTCATCGAGCTGCTACAACCACCATGCGAATATCGTCGCCTCAACTAGCCTGCAACCTACACTAAATTTACCGATCTTCGTTCCTTACCCACAGAAAACATCGACACACCACCACACACGCCACACACATCAACACACACACACACCATCTTAAAAAATTCCTGACGGAAAAACCTATTGATTGAATTGAATCCACCTTCTAATATTAAACAAAGAAGACAGTTAAAAGGAACATTAAAGGGTGATCATTAAAAAAAGGTTTTACTGGCAAGTTAATTAGTAGAAGTAGATACAACCTTGGGTGTGACACCCTACCTCTAAAACCTATATTTTCTTTGAAGATTCTTGAAAAGGCCACGGAAGTTTTATTAAGGTCAAGTATAAGGTCACAACAGGGACACTGAGTAGTAAAAAAGGTACGTTTTGAGTAATTGCTTGCATTGGTGAGAGGATATTTCTTGTGAATAACATATTGCATGTAGGCTGGTAGGTTCAATACAATGTTTCTATTCACTTTTATGAATATTATTATTTAATTTTAGATTGGTCTCATGACACCTTCATATTTTTTTTAAATATGTAAACTCATAATCGTTTTTTATGATCCGTTAGCAACACTTTTAGGTGGAAGTGCCACATTAAAATATTTAATTCGTAAATACATACGTGTTACGGTCAGAATCATCTTTTGTTTAACACAACCTGAAACGGACCTTCTTCTTGCTGCCCTTGTCCCATTCTACTTGGGGTCGGCGCAACACGTTTTTTTTTTCCATTCTCCCCTGTCAGACGTCACGGCATCATTTACTTCTTTCTCTTTCATATCTGTCATCACACAATCCATCCATCTTTGCTTTGGCCTTCTTCTCTTCATCCATCAAAATTCATGTCCATCACTCTTTTAGTCACACGCGTTTCATTCCTCCTCATCACATGTCCATACCAAGACAAACGACTTCCTTTAAATTTTTCTGTGCAACTAGCGTCGCTTTCAAACTTCCTCTAATAAACACATTCCTTACTTTATCTATTCTTGTCACTCCACACATCCATCTTAATATTCTCATCTCCACTACATGCAATTTTTCATCCATCTTCTTCAAAGCCCAGCCCAGAAACTGACCTACAAATTGCAAAAAACTTAAGAAAATTTAAATTTGGCGGTCTACCCTGGCGCTTCCCCGGTTATTTACATGGATGAAAAATCGATCACAAGACTGGTAAGTAGACGGTAGGCGCACACTACTGTGCCAGACTGTCAATCTGATCATGATCCGTGATGGAAATCACCGATTGGTATTGACAGGCATTCAAAAATTGTATAAAACATATTTAAATACTCTTTATTACTTAACTTCAAAAGTAAAAACTAATATTACTCATAATTTGCTAACATATTTAAATCGATTACAGGGTGTCAAAAAA
This sequence comes from Noctua pronuba, assembly GCA_905220335.1. Lineage (NCBI taxonomy): Eukaryota > Metazoa > Arthropoda > Insecta > Lepidoptera > Noctuidae > Noctua > Noctua pronuba. Next base: position 14,535,715 of record LR999894.1, read on the forward strand.
ATCATCCACATCAAAGTGCCCAGAAGGCTAGCAGCATTGCCACGTTGGATGGCAATGTTGGTAGCATTAGACAAATGCCTCAACAAATCGCTAAAAATGACAAGTTTTTGGATACACATAATTATGTTGGAATCGCGTACTAACTCGAAACCTCAATAGTACCTCATCGACAGTATTTCAAGTTCAATATCACTGCCTACGTCATATTGACGATAGTATAAAAACGAGTAGCGTATAGCGGGGTCAAGTACAGTTCATGTTAGTTCCGAGAAAAACTTTGTTTTTACTTCGTATTATAATGATAGCTGTGATTTAATATTCCTTTGGTGTGAGGATTATCAAACGACTTGTGTTTGGAATATTGTTAATGGTTGATACTGGATAAGTGGATAATATTTCTATGAAGGACTTTCTTTTAAATGAAGCCCCTTTTTAATTTTAGCAATTGTACAATTTAGATAATGGGGTATTATTATTATTATCTGTGCAAATGGGGAATCATCGACCCGCCCCAAATACAATGTCAGTGTGGAGCAGGATAAGCCCCACCTCCTCTCTTGCCCATCCTGCACAGCCACCTGCACCAGGATTTAAATGAAGCAAACCACATAACTGTGCAGGTGACTAAATACTGGTCGGGTATTATTTGAGTCGCAGTGCTGTTGACGCAAAGAAGAAGAATTTAGATAATAAAGTGAATGGTGGTCGCCCCTATGAATTCAATCTTTCAGGAGTCGCAGTGGTTAGGAAATAGAGTGGCGGACTTGTACCATATACGAGGTCTGTTCAAAAAATAAGGTGAATTTTCAAATTTCGTGGGCTTCGTACATTCGATTTTCGATTTTTTTATTTTGTTATGTTGGTACACTCGTTTCGAACATATGTTCACAGTTTTAGCTATATAGCACGTTTAGTTTGTTTTTGAGAGGCATAAAAGTTAGAAGTGTTTTTCGTGTTCGGCGATTTTCTTCTGTCGAAAAACATGGATCAAAGAGTTAGCATTAAATTTTGTGTGAAAAATGGAATCAAGTGCTCCAAAACACTTGAAATGTTGGAAGTGGCATATGGTGAGTCTACTTTAAGCCAAAAAAAATGTTTACAAGTGGTACAAGCTTTTCACAGAAGGTCGAGAAGATGTGAATGACGACGCTCGCCCTGAACGCCCCAGCACATCAACAACCGATGAAAATGTTGAGGAAGTGAAGAAAATAGTTATGGAGAATCGTCGAATCACTATTAGAGAAGTTGCTGAGGATGTCGGCATATCGGTTGGCTCATGCCATGCAAATTTTTCGGAAATTTTGGGCATGAAGCATGTGGCAGCGAAGTTTGTTCAAAATTGCTGAATTTTTACCAAAAAAATCGTCACATGAGCATCGCTCAGGAATTGTTGAATGACGTCAACGGCGATTCAGATAAATCTTAATCATGCTTCAGCCACCGTATTCACCAGATTTGGCCCCCTGCGACTTTTTCCTGTTCCCAAGATTGAAGAGACCCATGAAAAGACGGCGTTTTGAGACGATTGAGGAGATACAAACCGAATCGCTGAGAGAGCTCAAGAGCAAACCAAAAAGTGCATATCAGAACTGCTTCGAGGATTGGAAAAAACGCTGGCACAAGTGTATTATATCTGAGGGGGACTACTTTGACGGGGACAAAATAGAAATTGATGAATAAATAAATATTTTTTGAGAAAAATGAAAATTCACCTTATTTTTTGAACAGACAGCGTACACCGTGACTTTTTAGTCGTCTTACAAAGGTGGTCCACTCAATGTACCCGGCATAAAATAGCTCTAGGCGCGTTTTTTTTAACCTACAATAATAGGTACAAGAAAAATTAATAATACATTAGACTAAAATTATGAAACATGCCGTTAATGATGTTTATGTGTCAAACGGGAGAACATATCTACCCAGCGCTCGAGTCCAGTAGATCTCCGCTCGCAACAGGGTATTTTAATTACGTCATGCGTCATAATACTGAATAATATTTTAATTTTTAAATTATTAAAACCTCATAAATACCTATTTTTTTTTAATGGATGTTTAGTAGTCATTGGATACATGAAGTGGGCTTCCGTTGTAAGACGACTAAAAAGTCACGGTGTATATATTAAAAAAAATCATACCTAACTCACTCATATTTCCCATAAGTTTAGGCAGAAACCACAAACCGCCACTGGCAACTACGATCCCTATATACTCCTTTTACTTCACAATTATTTTCCCTGTTTTTACATAAAATGCATAAGGTAGGTACCATCTTACTAACAAGCAACCGCATTGAACTGCCGACCTTGCCAGATCGCTTTACTGCACGATGTTACATCTAGCTATTAAGGTTAGTAGTTAAGCACTTACTAATCACCTTCGCGCATCGCACTAACTCGTTAGGCTAACTAGATTTGCTCAACATGATCGAAATGATAACGAAATGTAGGTATACCTAGTGTTATGTGTGCACTAGGTTTATTTTGTTAGTGATTTCGACTTTTGTGTCTAAAAGAGTGATGAAAATAAATTATGTTGATTGGTGGAGAGGGACAGGAAGACCAAGGACACGATGGATGGATTGTGTGAGGAATGATATGAAAGAAAAAGGAGTAAATGTTAGCGTGACGGTTGACAGAGGAGTATGGAAGAAAAAAACGTGTTGCGCTGCCCCAAGTAACATGAGATACTGGCAGGAAGTAGACGATGATTTCTACTTTTGCGACTACTGAGCATTAGACCCTGCGTTCGATTCTCAGGTCGGGTAAGGTGCTATTTGGTTTTTCCATCAGGAACTTCTCATTATCGACCTCAGAGTCTCAATTTGTGCCCGGTTTATGGCAATAGGCCCGCCGTCTATTACATGGGACTTAAACATAACTAATAAAACGCAGGTGTAGTATTAAGTACACTTCTGGCTAACCCTTCGGGGATTACAGGCGTAACGTTATGTTATGATTCCAGAATAGAGTCCTTAGTTTTATCAGCTTATGTATATATAAACGAAAAAAAAACAATCGCACAGGATTTCGGAAATTAAGACGAGGGACGGTTGGTCCGTGGATAGGTAACCAGTGATCATACCTTTTTTACCTCTCCGTGCTTTAGAACGCACGTAAAACCCTGTATCTGTGGCTATCGTTCATAGATTTTTGACAGTCGTTACATATCATTCATCCTACAGCATACTAACTGCTCAAACAAATACTTCTATTGTCCGAAAGAGAATGTAAGACTTCACAAGAAACAAATAAATTGGATGAATCGATCCGCCATTACGATTTCAGTCCTCTTTTCCCGCGTTCCGTCACCAAATTAGGTTCCGATGTAAAACGTGAATAAAGCGAGCAATTTCGACTTTTCTTGTTAAAACTTCAAAAACTCCGATCTGTTTTACGTCTCTTTCAAATATTTTGTATCAAATTAGCATTTCACTTCTCCATACATTGGATCACAACTCTGACATATTTGCTGAAAGTTTTTGCTGGCAACGTTATTATAATGAATGCAAATCCTGTAACGGAATTAAATTTTAGATTAATCTTCTTATGTAAATTGCGTTGGGAATTCGATGGAGGAACGTGAATGAATGAAAGGGAGTGAATGAATGAGAGAACGTTTTCGGTTGGTTGTTCGGCCATTTTGTTTTTCGTTCATTGGCTTTTGCCGCGCTTACAGAACTCAATGGTGATTTATTGTACATTTATTTCAGCATTTAGATAACGTAAAACATGTATTGGATTGATGGCATAAGCAACCGCAACGCCAAGATGTCTGTTTTGTTGAAATACAAAACCAAATAAGCGATTGCTGAACAACACTTGATTGGACAATCGAACTCATGTCTCTACTAATCAAATGTATAAATGCATTAAGAAAGCTTTCTACCTCTATACACTGATCAATTAACCATTTACCACATAATCACTAAAAAAATCTTTATTTAATATTACAACGCTTAGAATTTATCCTATCTATACCCCGGAGAACTACATTTCACAAACAAAATTTCCTCAATATCACAAATGTTAAGGTAAACTTGATCATAAAACCTCCTTGTCACCCCTACACCTTTGAGGCCTCAAAGTTTCTTAGAAATGCGGCTTAGACAGCGTAAAGAAAATGTCAAAGTTATGAATAGGCCGCAACTGTGTAGAACTTAGTATGAACAGTTTAAAATAGACATTATTAGAACACTGACAATGGTGAACGAGTGGAGCGATGAACGAATGATTAGAGTCTTGCTCACTTTCATTCAGTGTTGTTCAAAGACGTTGACAGGCGCCTACCAACTGAGAAAGTGAATGAAATCCGAAACTCAATGGCTCTTTTCATATGAGGTTGAGGTTTCGTGAGTTAACGAAGTTATTTTTAGTAGATTTTTTTAAAGAATTCCTCGTCTAGTTATTGATCAGCCCTGCGTCCGCTTAGCCATGCATCAGCTTAGGTGTGCACCCGCTTCGTTGAATCGTTTCGATTTAGAGCCGCACTGTGCGAGGATAATAAAAAGAATAATGCATGAATGTCTGGATGTTATCTAACTTCCCAGATGTTTAATAGACTACACGGTTTTGGGATATGAGGAACAGAGTGTAACTCATACTCTAGTGAAAAGGGGGGGATCCTCCAACCGGAGGTTTTGCGTCTGATGTGATACTGTCACCAGTCTTCTTGTACTTATGCTTGTCTAGCGTATAACTTTGATTGCGCGATGTAGGATTTTAGTTCTTGACTCGTGCTACAGATCTTTTTGTATATTTGGCTATGTCGCTACAACGATATCGAGTTCGGTGATCATTTGTTTTATACTCGCTTCCCCGCTTAATTCTATGAGATAGGCCACAGCCTGATTCTGGATTACACATTCTGCCACCCATTACATACCAAGTTTCCGCCGCGCCTCGAGAAGCAGCCGGTTAGTCCCGGCTGTCATTTGTAGATCTTTGACAGTCGTTACAGGTAGTCAGTGGCCCGAAAGTCTGACAACCGGTCTTACTAAGGTATTACCCAGTACTACATATTTGGGTTGTAGAGGCAAGATAAGCCAGTCACTCTAAAAAAAAACTGTATAAAATACTGGTATTTAGCTGCTTCCGGTTAGACTGGAAGCTGGAAGCTGGGTCTAAAGTCAAGTCAGATAATATATGGTTAGATTCTCGTTATCGGAAAACGTATGTCAAATCAAGTGAAAGTCATTGTAGGAATCCGAAACGAATTGAAAACGATCGTCATTTATTTAGGCCCACTAGCCCTGTTGAATCCCTAGCGTACTGATAATCCAGATCTCTTCCAGTTAAATTATAATTTATTATTACGAAATCATCTGTACTGCTATAATTGGATAGATACATAAGTAATTAGTTCTTAAAGTTAATCAAGTTTCATGTAAATTGGTTTAATCATGCCGCCCACGAATCTGAGCCGTCTGACATTAATTTCAGTACCGAAGACTTGAAATGAATGAAACCAATTTCGATTACTGATGCCACGTCATTCGATTCCGGATTTGGAATCGATTTCAATTATAACATCGATTATAATTAAATATTATTGAATCGATTCCACAACAATTATTTTGATATTCTGTACCCGAGTGTAGATTAGTGTTCGAATTTCGAACTACAGAAATAGATTTGAAAATGACAGTTCGAATCGGAATGGTTGCTTGAAATGTGCCTATCTTTCAAATTCAAATCGAATTACAGATTTCGTACTGGGTGCTAATGTTTATGACAGTTAATTATTTTCTTTACACTGTTTGAAATGACGAGAGGCCCCGGAGTGTACACGTAACGTAAATACGAACGATTTTTGAGTCTAAAATACAATTAACATTATGTTGCAAAGCACAATTATTAGTATCACCCATGAATTTGACGTGCGGTTGGCGTAGTGACTGAGCGATTGACTGCTGCGCTGGGTGCCGCGGATTCGATTCCCGCACGGAACAAATATTTTTATGACCTACAGGTAGTTGTTCCGGGTCTGGCGGTTTGTGTATGTGAGTTTAAATGTTTGCAAACAAACCCAAGATACAGGAGAAATTCCTAGTGTGGGGCAACGTTTTAAAAAAAAGAAAAACATTTTCTTAAAATAAAAATTAAATGTAAACACTTGACGCGGTAGGGCGAATCTAACTACAGAAATCTGTTGCTCTGTTATTATCATTTATATATTAACTAAACACACTTGTGCTATTGCCACCTTCAGATATATTAGTATTCCGATTCTATAACGACATCTATTTACGACAGACGGTGACGAGCCAGAATGTTATTCGCATATTTTCATGGTATTTTCCATTACTTGTTATGAAGGAAATTATATGAATAAAACATGAACTCTGAAATTATGACGTAGTTATGTGGAGCTCAAGTTAGCTATAAAGTGCTTGTAGTGACGTGATGGCAATGTGCAATTTATTTTTATGACGTCATCAAAAATCGAATCGCGGTGCTATACGAAGTTTGAGTAGCACAAAAATTTAGAACAAGGGTGATCCTTGTTCTAAATTTTTAACCTCAATTTCTGGGAGTAAGAACTACTTAAATAAATTATCGTAAAAACTATTGTCTTCCTAGATGCAAACTTAATTCCTCGTTCTCGACCTCAGGTGATGCGGCTAGCGACTTGTTTCCGCAACTCGCATCAAAGTGACTCATAGCATGCTTAATGCAATTTCTTTTATTTCTTTTCCCCGCAGTCATTCAGTGGTCTGAAAATCTGATAACCAGTCTTACCTAGAGGTATCGAATTACCCAGTACTAACTGGGTTGCGGAGGTCAGACAGGCTGTCGCTCCTGTCTTACTGCATCCGTTTAGACTGGAAGCCAACCCCAACATAGTTGGGGTGTTTTTCCTGATGACGTTTTCGCGACATGCATGTCACCAAGTGGTAAGTCGTAGATCAAAATAGTACACAAATAATTATCATCTCAACATTTCAAATGTCATTGCATGATCGTGAACGAGGTAAGATGAATATGTAAGGATCGAAGACTTGTAGTTTCTGCCTACCCTCATGAGAAAAAGGCGTGGTATTCTGTATGTATGCAATATTTCAAAAATTAAATTACAAACCAATAATTTTGAAAAACAAAAATCCCTAAAAATACATTTTGGAATTTTTCGATAATACTATCATTAAATAAATTTAAAAAAAAAACAGCCTGATGTATATAAACTAAAAGAAGAAAACCTGTCAAACGGCATCAGATGTCGCTTTACCTAATAAATCATGTACAAAGCGGTGCTGAATATTTGGAGGCAACAAAAGTGCTACATTTGTCATTTTAAAACGATACCTTTGTTTAACACGGGCACATTTATTATTAAATGTGAGTGGCGGAACATGGGTTTTAATGGAACACGATGTACATTGAATACGGAACAAGGTTTGTTGAAATCGGAAAAGGAAAGGGCTGTAAAATATCTAGGTACTAGTTTTTGTCCGTGGCTTCGCTCGCGTTATAGTTAGAAATTAAACTGCGGGAACGCCTTGTTTTCTTTTAAATACAGCCTATGACACTACGGGAAAATGTAGCTTCCAATTATTTAAAGACTTTTTGGGATACTTTTTGGGTTTTTTTTTTAATTGAAAATACAAATTATCCTATCGTATTTTGGTTACATTGTTTGCAATAAACACGATCAGTATCATCCATAGATATGAAGAAATTCTCGTTATTAATTTAAAAAAAGACGTATTTGTGTTACGTTTACACCGCGCTCTCGTGCTAGGTCTTCGGATCTGTAATTCCGAAGATTACCCTCGACATACAAACTTACAAACTATACCTGTTTATAATATAGTTATAGTGTAAATGTATGCACACGAAGTGGCAGGTATTCTATGCACCAGTAACAGTTAAAAGCATATTTTTCTTCCTTTTTAAGAGCAAAATCTGCATGACCTTTTCCTAACTAGGTTTGGATCGGCTTTCTCCCTCTCAGGATACTTTATATAGAGCTACTGCATATCTGACCTCCACAAATCAGTAACTGGGTAACACAAAAACCCGTGGTAAGACTGGTTGTGAAACATCGCGCTTCTGACTTTAAACGACTGTCAAAGAACCAAAGCGCTTCCCGCTGTCATGTCATGGCCGTTTGACATGTCTAGGGATCAATTTACTAAAAGATACCCAGTCATAACACAAACGATTCTCAATTCTATTCCCTTGCATCAGATCTCTCACAAATACACATGTCATGCACAATGTCCACAGAAGTGACGGGACGTGGCCGAGACACCTGTCACGACCTGGTGACAGATCACGTTCTGTCATCACGTTCCCTATGTGCGACATGCGCCTATCAACCTTTCACGTAACCAAAATGTTACATTAGTCTTTTTGAAACGTTTTATTTCAGGTAGGTATGCATATTTATTGAATTGCCAACATAGAAAGAAAAGAACATTTGAACAGATTCTTTGATATTAGTACGAACTATAGAATAATGCACCTGCCTCGATGGTCTAATGGTCGCAAGCGCGACTGCTGAGCATGAGGTCTTGGGTTCGATTTCCAGGTCAGGTAAAGTGATATTGGGTTTTTTCATCAGGAGTTTCTCAGTAGCAGCCACGGATTTGTGCCTAGTTCAAAGCAATAGGCTCGCCCACTGTTACATGGGACTTAAACATTACTAACGAAATGTTGGTGTACTATTAGGTACACCTTTGCCCACCCTTCTAGGATAATAGGCGTGATGTTATGTGTAGAAGAATACCTACTTTAGTTCTTGCTTTGTTAAATTTTAAACGTGATTAACCGCAAAACTGACAGCATAGGGTGAGTCTTACACTCATGTTTTTCGTTTCAAAAAGATAGGTAATTTTAAAACTCCCCTGTAGCAACGAGGTAAGAACTAACTACGGCAACTTTAGACTGAAAAACCTGAGGAGATGTTTTACTCTGAATTAAAATACATGTGGTGTTTAAAACTACAGTCATTTGTTTTGCCGCAGCTATCCAGCAGAAGATTCTCAAGTGTTAAGACACAAACCAACCGCGGCGCACGGATAGGCACGTGTGTTAAGCTTCGCTTTGCAATAAACTGTATGTGATTGTGTCCACTGCAAACCACGGACACGCAATGCATCAAATAACGTCATTAGTACATGCGTGGCTTGCTCGAATAAGGCGCTCACATAGCTCAACGCTGTCAATGCCATGCACGCTGTCCACACGGTGCACGTTAAACACGAATATTAAACCACGATTAGGCCGCGGTGAGCCACGCAAGCTACAGTTGAACTTAGTTGTGGGTGTATAGCATGTACTGCTGTGGAAACGTAGACGTACGTTGTCAAACAAATGAATCCACGCAGCTAAAATGCGCCGCGTGTCCGTGCACAGCGTGCACTGCGGTGGGTTTGCGCCTTTATTCTTCTCTGTAAAACACTAACTGCTTACAAATAGAGTCCATATTCCACTAAACTAGCTAGTAAATGTACCCACTTTATTATTAACTGCACAATAAGAGAGAGAGACGTGAACATAAGCGGGGCTTTACTTGAAAGGTATTGCGTCTGTCTTGCACCTAATGCAAGCAATACGGACTGACTTGCATCTTCAACGTGGCTCGGAGATATTTGACGTCATAACGCGTGAATAATAGGCACCTATTCATAGTCCAGCACAAAGAGGAATATACGTCACGTCAACTAAGACTAACTAATAAGACCTGTTTGTTGGTGTCAAAGGGATAAGGATTATTTTGGGGAAGTTGCGTAGGTGATATCCCGTAAGTGACAGTATAAGTTTAGTTGTAAACCGTGAAAGCTTAAAACAGTGCGTAGGTGTTACAGACATTGTTAACTATAAAAATATGAACATTGTTTTAAGCTTTCACGGTTTACAAATAAACTTATACTGTCACTTACGGGATCTTCCGTAATACTACAACACAACACCACGTGAACAATCACGGAAGATAACCCGTCAGTATTATGACAGTATAAGTTTATAAGAATATGGCCTTAGTCATTGCTTAGTCATTTTAACGCGTTAGAACAAGGGTTCATTGACATTTTCACTTCGCAGAACTACTAAGAAATTGAGTCCTAAGAAACTGTAAATAAATGGGTGTAACAATACCCTTAACGAAGCCGAAAGGCACTTGTTCTCCTCGTCATTGCGATATTTTTTTTGTTCTGGACCGTATCTGTTACGAAAATGTTGGAGATCAAAGTTCTAACTTTTCATTACTAGTCTTTAAGGTTATAACTTTACTTTAAATACCTCCATGATCTGTTTACTATTTAATGCATACATCAGCACAATGTTGTGAGTGCTTTAGTTTTCCTCCAAAAAAAAAGTCGTTTCCCAGCAATAATTTTTGCAAAGAGTTACACCTTGTTGCACCTAGTCTGATGTACAGAATGCTTGGTTGACGGCTTAGTGAAGGGTCCGTTTACAAGGTGTAAACGGACCCTTCACGTATGTTTAAATTACAAATAGTAATAAAATTTTGATAGTATCATGCCATACCATAGTCTTGAATTTTGCAAAAATTTAAGAATTTTATCTACAAACCAAAGACACAAATAATTATATAAAAGCGATAGACGGGACAGGGAAAAGAAAATGTAATCCAATACTTGCTACTACCTAGTAACAAATCAGTCGGTCGGTCAGTCTAAGTATCTCACATTCGCTTGTCAGGTAATTTTCGTGTGTCAGAATCGAAAATGTTCGGGATCGAAATTTTTTTATGACTTTATTCCCAATGTCCGCTCTATAATTCTTTTAAATCTCTTTGCTGGAAACCAAGGAAAAATCTTAGTGTACGCCTTTTTACTGTTACTGTAAAAAGGCAATTTTAGTAAGGCTTATTTTTCTCCCAGAATCTCCCCTTTTGCTTACTTCGGCAGAATATGTACTGAAGATTTAGTGTAACAACAGTGGACACACTTTAGCAACAAGTACACCCAGTTTTGTATACCATCAACATCTTCGTAGCCTTTTCCGAACTATGTTGGGGTCGGCTTCCAGTCTAACCGGATGCGGCTGAATACCAGTATTTTACATGGAGCGATTGCCTACCTGACCTCCACAACCCAGTTAGTACTGGGTATACCCGATACCCCTTGGTAAGACTGGTTGTCAGAGTTTCGGGTTACTGACTACCTGCAACGAATGTCAAAGATCTACAAATAACAGCCGGGACCAATGGCTTAAGGTGCTTACCGAGGCACGGAGGAAACTCGGTATGTAATGGGCGGTCACACTTCCATGTACCAACCTAGGCAAGCGCGGCTTAACCTTATCGACCCGAGCGGCTGTTATTATTTAGCCACGTGCTCTTCTCAGTTTAGTGTGTATAACACAAATATTCAATCGTAAATGTGTAAAGCGATTAATAATACACTGTCCTTTAGAGCTAATCCATACATTATCACTAACACTGAAAACGGCATATTTACCATGTTTACTGTTCGGAAACAGGAACAAACTCAAAACAAACAGTAAACATGGTAATTAATAATGTTAGTGACCATATCCTTTAAAAACTTATATTCTATACAAGCTCATCCGTTCCTCTTACTAGACAAAAAGGAAAGCCCTGAGTTCGATTCAAAAGTCGGATAAAGCGTTATTGTGTGTTTTCATCAGAAATTACTCTGAAGCAGCCACGGAATGTAGATTTTCGTCCGAAATGTGGGTGTACTATTAGGTTCTGACACCTCTGCCTAACTCTTCGAGGATTACAGGCGTGTCTTTATAAGATAGACTTCATAAACAAGCACACCCAGTTAAGAATGTACAACACAATGCATTGAAGCGAAACAGTGCAAAGCGATTAATACTCCGTTTCACAGAGCTATTCTCTATACACGCTCAGCCCGGTTCCTCTTCCGAGACAAAAGGAAATAAATGTCTTCCGTCAGTCTCGCGATTGTGTCGTTCATTATTTCTCGTATTATGAATGACTAGCTGTTGCCCGCGGCTTCGCTCGCGTTAATTTAGAATTTATCAATCAATCGGGTTGTACTCTGCTTTTAATAATGTAATTCAATCATGATTTGGAAGAACGTGGCGCCATCTATTATCATAAGGAGGTTATTGTTGTTTTCCTCGGGAACAGTACTTTTTTTCGGGATGAAAGGTACCCTATGTCCGTTTCTGTACACCTGACTGAACCGATCATCCTGAAACTTTGCATATACGTTATATGCAAAGTTTCAGGATGATCGGTTCAGTGGTTTAGGTGCAAAAAGGTAACAAACAAACAAAATTACTTTCGCATTTATAATGTTAGTAAGGATTTAAGAATAACAAATGGTCCTGTAATGTAGATAAGACATCTTTCATGTTGATAAAGTTTTTGTCAAGACTGAAGGGACACTTTTCGCTGTCGTTGTGGGCAGTGATGTCGTAAGGATTGGGAATTGGTTTGTTAAGACGTTTGTTATTTGACTGAAATATAATAAAAAAAACAGTTTAAAGTAAGAAATTGGTCAATGGATGGTCAAATGGATGTATTTTTAGGAAGGCAGAGGCGTACCTAATAGTACACCCACATTTATTGAGCGAGCCTATAGTCTATAGCGAGACTGCTACTGAGAAATACCTGATAGAAAAACCCAATAACACTTCACCCTACCTGGGAATCGAACCCAGCACCTCATGGTCAGCATTTGCGCTTGCATTAGGCCAACGAGGCAATCACATATTTGGGAAACGGTTTCCCAAATATTTCAGGGTCGGCTCTCAGTTTAGCCAGATCTACAACTACACTACTACAAGATGGTAACTGAATACCGCCTTAACTGAAAGTGTATTTCGACTAGTGTTGCTCGACGCGTAGTTACTTGCGTAATTACTTTACGAAATTCAAATTTTATTATGTTTTTTTCAATTAGCAGGTCAGTGTCAGGTTGTATTTTTGTAAAAAATATAATTTCATTCATTCATTTCATTCATTCTTTATATAATTTTTCTTTAATTCAAAATTTCCCGCGCATCAAACTTCATCGTGCCATGACAAATGAATTTTTAATCTATGGTAAAGATAACCTATAAGCGTCTCGTCGTGGTTGAGAGAAAACAATTTATAAAATAAGAAAACCATTATTAATTAAGTACATAGAAGGATATTCTAATTGTGATTTAGGAACTGACATTGTGAACTCAATTGTGTTTGATTGACTGTGTCGTCCAAATCACAGAAATATTGGAAAAAATCTTATATATTATGTTGATTAAAATATGATTCGCGATCCTAACAAATATGGATTAACAAAATTATAAGCATTTAAATCATCAATACAATCCTCTGATTTTCGAATTTCGCAGCTACCCTGGCGCTTCCACGAAAGTTATGAATAGTCCTAACAAAATAAAAATGAATATTCCAATATTGTGGTCACAAAAATATCCATTGACTGTCAAACCGTTTTCAGCATGTCAGTTAAATGACATTTGTGCCTTTGGGGAATCGAAAGAGGACCTGTCATTGTCATTTTTGCTACGGGTTTTCCATAAAAGGGGGAATCGCTCGGACAATTTGTCAAAGGGTTTTGACATGTGTGACGTATTACCGTGACTTTGTTGTGTCGTCCTTTGTGGACAATGATTTGCATTTCTCTTTTGTTTACTTTTACTGAATGAATTCGTGAAATCTGTTGAAAGGCCAGGGGGTACACATATGTATATGTCACGGTAAAATTGTAAATATGGCGGCCCGGGGCACATGACGTTCAACCAATCAGCGCGTGAGGTGCGATCCGTCGCATGCCATTTCACAATTTGACGGTTTCACTTCGATAGATTATAATCTACCGAAAAATAATGCGTTCAATTGAAAGCAGTATGCGGTGTTTACAATTTTACGGTGACATATACAAGGTGTAAAGAGAGGGTCTCTTTACATTTCACGAAGCCTTCAAACAAGCATTCTGTACATCAAATTAAGTCATTCTTAGCAAAAATAATTGCTGAGCAACGACATTTTTTCAATGTAACGCACTCAAAACATTGTGCTGATTCACTGAATAGTACGGAGGTTGCTTAGGTATTTAAAGTTAAGTTATAACATTACAAACAAGTATTTAAAAAAAAAAATGATAAAGTTGGAACTTTGACCCCTAATATCTCCGTAAGTAGAACGTTCCAAGGTATGGTCAGAAGAAAAAATATATCGCAATGGAGGAGAGAAGAAGTGCCTTTCGACATCGTTAAGGGTATTTTCACACCCGTTATGTTCGGGTAGACATGATTCTTATATAATGTAGACTAGCTGTGCCCCGTGGTTTCAGCCGCTATTCCATTTTTTGCTGAGCACCGTAGAGTCGTAGGTGGCTCCAAATGATGTAGTGAATACGTGGTAACCGTTTTGGCCCTTCCACCCCGTATTATGTTAGTATATACGTAGATAGCGTTTTTGTTGATAATGGAAAGTTTTATGGAATTTTTTTATAGTTTTAGAAATTCCGTAGTAAGATTGTACAAATACAAATAAAAAAAAAATATAAATAATTCGTATTTTTGTTTTATAAATCATATATCCGATGTACGATTTGTACGAACCACATTTTTGGCATCTCGTTTTGTGTGTTTTTTTTTGTTTTTTTTTGTAGGACACTTTTAGTTAATCAATTGGTTTTTTTACACAGCATTCATTTTTCTGGTATGCATTCAGTTAATTAGTGGAGTTACCTAGTGTGCTGAAAAATTATTCAGATGTGCATTTAAAAATATCCCGTATAGATATACAAATAAATGTTCGGGAAAAAGCCGCACGGTTTAAGTGAAAGTGTGCCGAGCAGATCGGGTCCTGCTTTAGCGAGAGTATAAGCCGACTCGGAGCCGAGTCGGTGTTTACCGATGAGCACGACGCAAATGAAAGCCGAATATTATGTAGAAGGTAATTGTTTCGAGTCAGCCTTTTTTGTTTAACAAATACTCTCAAATTTAATGTTATCATCGTCTGCCTAGCCTTTTCCCAACTATATTGGGTTCGGCTTCCGGTCTAACCGGATGCAGCTGAATACCAGTATTTTACAAGGAGCGACTGCCTATCTGACCTCCTCAACCCAGTTAGTACTGGGTAATACGATACCCCTTAGTAAGACTGATTGACAGACTTTTTGGGCCACTGACTACCTAACGACTGTCAAAGATCTACAAATGACACCCGGGACCAATGGCTTAACGTGCTTTCCGAGGCACGGAGGAAACTCGGTTCGGAAACCTAGGCAAGCGCGGCTTAACCTAACGATCAACCCTAGTGGCAGTTATTATTTAGCCATGGGCCCCTCTAATACCATAAAATCTTGATAACGATGCAAAATTAGATTTTAAAATAGTTAAAGAAATGATCTCCTATATTGATCACTCTTGTCTTCCATTCATTTAGTCGTGTAGTAGTCAGTCCCACAAGTACAATCGAGAACAAACCTCTATGATAGTTTATTACACCTCTCATATACGTTCAAGGCGTCTGTCTGTAACTGTACAACGAACTCTCAAATTGAATGTGCCAACCCTATAAATGCGTAGCATCCCTAAAATAGGAATAATAATTCCTTGCCTAAACCTTTCCCAATAC
This sequence comes from Noctua pronuba, assembly GCA_905220335.1. NCBI lineage: Eukaryota > Metazoa > Arthropoda > Insecta > Lepidoptera > Noctuidae > Noctua > Noctua pronuba. Next base: position 14,551,267 of record LR999894.1, read on the forward strand.
TGACAAAGACATTATATATTTACAGACAGGGTTTAGGGCGGGCAAATGTTCACAGACTTACTCATTATAATCTGTGTTGAAAAGCTCTCTTTTTTGTCTTGTTTTTCAAATGTTTCTCGCGTTTTTTAGGTATCTAGACTGAGTTACTTTTCACCCTAATATTACTAAAATAAGTTTGTTTATTTTTTAACGGCCCTTCTTAAATTAACAAACAAAAAAAAAAACTCATTTTCGCGAAAGTAACTTAGTATGTTTCGTGGTTTTATGTAACTTTTATAATAAAGGGTTTTCACCCAAAAAAAATATTAAATACCAACTCATTTTAAAACAAACATCAAAAAAGTATCCATTACTCATTCTCTTTCATGAAACCCGTAATTACCCTTCTTAAGTACCTTTTCATTGAAACACACGAAATACTTAACTTGACTGAACTCCAAACTTGTTCATTGAACTTTTACCATACATATTAAGTTTCTTAAGAGGGACCAGTGGCTGCGATTGTCCATACAAATTTCGTCCCCTCTTTTTCTTCCTGATTAAGCCTCCAGAGTAATAATTTTTTTTTTTATAAAATCAAGGTCTAATGTAGACCGTATTTTCTTTTTTTTCACCAACTGATCAGTAAAGAAGATAACCCTCCAAAAAAGACCCATTTTTACGGCCGTGTTTCTGACTACCAGACCAATTCGAAAAGTTTCTAGCATAAAAGAAATTGATAGGAACCAAGACATACTCTTTCTTAAAATTAGAATGTCAAAAATTATTGAATCGTGTCAGTTTTCGAAGAGAAAAAAGGGGAATACGAAACGTTGTTCTCATCTCTCTGTTTTGCGATGCATTGGGCCTGAGCTGCAGCTGTCCCTATCGCACTCTACGGAGGCAGGCTTGACGCAGCGCGACGGCAATAGTTTCTTCAAATACCTACCTCGCAGGCCCTGTTCCGTCTTAAGGGTTGCGCCTCATCTACCAGCACGGAATCCTATTTTTCCACGCTCCTATCCTTTTCTGTCGCGCAGAACCATCATTTGCTTGAGCGACAACACTTAACCGAAACCAGACTCTGTTCATTTTGATTGTTCTCACTTTTCTGTTTATTTTCATTGTAAGTTTAACGTCTGAACAAAAAATAAAATAGAATAAATACTCTTTATTATGAACACCAAACAAATTACAGGTATTACAAAGTAGAACGTATAAATCAGGTGACATAATGGGCGGTCTTATCACTAAATGTGGTCTTTTTAAGACCATTTTTGGATGGATTTAAGGGAGGAGGAGATACAATACTGTGGGTAGTCTGTGGGTACCATTATGAGATTATAAATACATAACATAACATCGGGGGCGAGCCTATTGCCATCAACCAGGCACAAATCACGACTCCGTGGCTGCTACACGTACATCATAATCATCATCTGCCTAGCTTTTTCCCAACTATGATGGAGTCGGCTTCCAGTCTAACCGGATACGACTGAAAACCAGTATTTTATACTCGTACATACATTTTTCAAAATAAATAATTCATTTTTCATTTTTGATTTGACCGATTCAACGATATTGGATTTCAGTACCAGCCATCTATTAATAGCCTACAAAATAATCGAACACTAAAATTAAATAAGCAGATGCACTTTCATCCCTACGTAATTCCATCGGTGTCAACATGGAACAAAACTGAACAGTCAGTCACTCGAGTGAACTGTTCACTCGTCTTACATTATCAGTGCCCTTTTTTTTTTTTTTTACGGATGGGGAATCATGAAATGACTTCTCCCGCTCTGGGTGGAGTGGGAGGGAGTGTCAGACTCTTACTGACTAAAACCCATCCATGTTCCTTCATTGCTCTTTGTGTTCCAGGGCCACGGTATCTCTTTCGAACAGTCCCGCAGCCCCGGCAGGCATCGGCCCTTGCGGGCCCCTTCCTAGTTGCTGACATCTCTTTGAGGCGCGCGTGGAACACAAACGCGCCGTCGACACGGCCTGTCGTCATACGACGGACGCTAGGACCCTTACATTGTCATTCCATACATACAATGCCGATTGCGAGTACTACGCAATATTCTGAACAGGCAGATACATTTTCTTTGATTATTTAAAATTTCTAGTTATTAGTTGGCAGGATAGTCAACCAGACCTTTTGAATACCGTTACAATGACCACGAACAGTGCCCTTACCATAAGTTTGTAAAAAACTATCCTCGATATCGAAAACGGGTATACTTCTCGTGTCGTAAAGCAGTCGATGAATATGAAATAGACAGGGCGATAGTATTCGATAACGAATAATACATTTCAAACTCAGTGTAAGCCCACAGCTTTAAGACCATTTCACCTTCGAATTAAGCTAAAAGAAAAGTGGCTGTAATTCGAACGAGTGGAGAAAGTCTTCGCAATGAACTTAATTGTCACAGACCCAATAGAGGTTGGGGCCATTAAAACTGCTGTAAATGCGTTGCTAGGAGGATTTTACTGAAAGGGTGAAACTTTGAATGTATTTGCATTCATTTGCGTTGTGTCTTTTAGGTATAAATTGTGTAATCAATGCTGGGTCGTTTTCTGTTTACAGTGTAGGCATTTTGTGATGGTTAGTAATGATATTGACGGTCGATTTAAGCAAAGGTGTGTCTACACTGAAGTTATTATTTGTGAAACAATGTTTGCAAGTATTGATGTACGTACGACGACCAATCACGCTATACAAAACCAGTTTATGCGGATATCACATCGGACGGGAAATCTACACAAAGCGAAGCCGTGTTCTACTGGAAATGTATAACACCATGTGTTGCTGTTTGTACATCAACGGAAAACGAAAAGTTACAACAGAAGCCCAAAGAAACGATGGATGGACTGTGTGAAAGATAATATGTCAAGAAAGAGAGTACTGAGATGACGATTAATAGAAGTATGGAAGAAGAAAATATGCCGTGCAGACCCTCAACAAGTTGTGATAAGGGCTGGGGAATGATTGATGGCATTCATCATCTGCCTAGCCTTTTCCTAACTATGTTGGGGTCGGCTTCCAGTCCAACCAGATGCAGCTGAATACCAGTATTGTACATGGAGCGACTGCCTACCTGACCTCCACAACCCAGTTAGTACTGGGTAATACGATACTCCTTGGTAAGACTGATTGTCAGACTTTCTCGCCACTGACTTCCTGTAACGCCTGTCAAAGATCTACAAATGACAGCCGAAACCAACGGCTTAACGTGCTTTCCAAGGCACGGAGAAAAATCGGTATGTAATGGGTCATCACCCATCCACAGACCTAGGCAACCTCGGCTTTACCTGAAGATTGATCCGAACGGCTGTTATTATTTAGCAACGAGCTTCTCATGAGAATGAGACTAATGACATTTTTTTTCTTTTTCGGATGGCTTATCATCAAATGACCCCTCCCGCTCTGGACGGAGTGGAAGGGAGTGTCAGACTCGTACTGATTAAAACCCATCCATGTTCCTTTTTTGCCCTTTGTGTTCCACAGCTGCGGTATCTCTTTCGAACATCTGCTGCTGCAGCTGAACACGAACGCGCCATCGACACGGCCTGTCGTCATAAGACGGACGGACGGCGAGCTAGCCCATTACTCACCGTCCACAGGCCCGCGAGACTAATGACATTAAAAATGATTAAAAATTCACTACTTTCCTGATTCATTAATAAATTCCATTAGAAATAAATTGAGAGCCAAAATTAATTAATTAATGAGCGTTCCGACACGCTTCTATTCAGTGTATAATTTAGATCCTATTAGCAAACAGTGAAATAATTACTACCTAACACGTGTGTCAATATGAAATCGTTTAACGCGATATTATTGCTGCCTTTATTTGTAGTTAATTTCAAACATCATGAAAATGCTTTGTGTTTCATTTAGTAATGGGAGGAGCTCGTGGCTTAATAATAACAGCCGCTCGGGTCAATATTTAGGTTAATCTGTGCTTGCCTAGGTTGGTATGTGGATGGGTGACCGCCCACTCCATACCGAGTTTCGTCCGTGCCTCGGAAAGCACGTTAAGCCGTTGGTTCCGAGTGTCATTTGTAGATCTTTGACAGTCGTTAGGTAGTCAGTGGCCCAAAAAGTCTGACTACCAGTCTTACCAAGGGGTATCGTATTACCCAGTACTAACTGGATTGTGGAGGTCAGATAGGCAGTCGCTCCATGTAAAATACTGGTATTCAGTTGCATCCGACCCCAACATAGTTGGGCTAAGGCTAGGCAGATGATGATACAAAACTAAGATACGATATGCATTTTGTAATAAAAACTACAATATTAGTGCCCCATCAATATTTGCAGCCAATACTACCAGTAGTGGCCTACGTTATTTTATTTTCACACAATCTATCATACAAGCCCATAAAACAACATTATTATAACAACGTGATAATAATAACAACTACCCTTATTTGTAGTCTATAATAAAAATGCTAGTTCCCGCCGTTCTCATAACCCCAGTGCAGACAATAATAGTAAATCAAGCGTCCACTATCATACCCACCTGTACATTTTATGTCCTAAGTGTAGACGTTACGGAGAAGTGGGCGGGGCCAGCACCGTCCCGGGTACAGTTACAAACAGACGCCTTGAACGTATATGAGAGGTGTCATAAACTGCCATAGAGGTTTGTTCTCGATTGTACTTGTGGGACAGAATACTACGACGACTAAATAATGGGAGACTAGAGTGATAAATATGGGAGATAATTTCTTTTTTTAATCTGATTTTGCATCAATGTCAAGATTTTATGGATTTAGAGGAGCCCAAGGCTAAATAATAACAGCCGCTCGGGTTGATCGTTAGGTTAAGCCGCGCTTGCCTAGGTTGGTTCGTGGATGACCACCCATTACGAATTGAGTTTCCTCCGTGCCTCGGAAAGCACGTTATGCCGTTGGTCCGGGCTGTCATTTATAGATCTTTGACAGTCGTTACAGGTAGTCAGTCGCCCAAAAATCTTACCAAGGGTATCGTTTTACCCAGTACTAGCTGGGTTGTGGTGGTCAGATCGGTAGTTGCTGTATGTAAAATACTGTTAGTCAGTTGTATCCGGTTAGACTGGAAGCCGACCCCAACATAGTTGGGAAAAGGCTACGCAGATTGATCTCAAAACTGCATAGATCTTTAACCACGCTGCAGTAATTATGTTGAACTGTTGTGTTGCCGCGGTCTAACACTATATTTATGACCATGGCATACAACAGAAACACATGCCAACGTGTGCTATCTTATAAGCCTCATGCCAAAGTGAGAAAAGAACACAAATATTGTTCCTTAAATATTTTTTTATTACAAAATGGGCCTGCTCTAGGACTCGATCACGCCTGATGGAAAGCGATATATGAGATCTATGATGGAACGAGCGTGCCCAGAAGATGCCTGTTCACTCTTGCTTTGAAGGCAGACGGGTTTAATGTGGGAGGGAACACAGATGCCGGCAGAGAGTTCTACACTTTGTCTGTGCGCATAATAAACGTGGGGGAGAAGCGCTGAGTACGACTCGTCGGGATATCAACCAAGTTTGTGTGTCAAATGCTTAAAATCTGCGGTGGGACGCAGACATCGTGCTTAAAATAAAAGTCGTGTCCTCAAAAAATAGGCATGTTGAATGTGCACTTTATCTGCACTTTCTGTTTCCGCATATATAATGCATGCAGAATGCAAAAAGTGACACAGCGGGTTGAAGCCGCTTCATTGACTTCTTGCAAAGTACACGGCATAATAAGTGCTCCACACAACACTAACTTTGTGTTAAAATTTATTCGGGAAGGGGTTATACCAGATCAGAATGAGGTTCTGTGGCCAGGTACGTTTTATAAGTAGAAAACTTTGGTACCTATGCGGGGTGGAAGGGAAACCGAAATAAAATTTTGAATACCAGAGTATAGTAATTAAGAATACCATCTTTAAAAACATAATTATCTAATTCCTATAACAATGAAAATTAGTTACACTTTAATAAAACAAAAGAGATCCACAGCTGTGTGCAAAACTCTTTTAATAATAACAAAGAGCCTTGAGTTTTAATCCGACGTCTTCCCAATTCCACCAAAGAAAAATTACATTGCGAAAACTGAACAGTGGGCCTAGCACAAATGCGCGGAGTAAACGTAACGTGAATACGAACGATTTTGAAATTGGAATTGCTCGTTTCGCACATAACGTGTACTTAGTTTTAAGATTTTGTTCTGTTGTATCTACGGTTAATACGAAATTGTGGTCGTCGCAATTTTTTTAGTGTTTTTGATTTAAAAATCTTATTACTATCATAAATGCGAAAGTTTTTGACTCTCTTACGCAAAAACTACCGAACGGATTTGGATGAAATTTTGCACACAGATAGTTTATAAAGTACGATCCAGTGGGACAATTATTACTAGACTCAGCGAAGCCGCGGGCATAAGCTAGTAGTTTGTTTTAATCTTACGTTTAACGCTTAGGTCGCGCGTTCGCGCTAGAGCCTTGAGCAGCGCAAAAACGAAATTGCTTACACTAAATTTTTATTACGTATACCTAAAGTGCTAGTACCAGGTGTCTAGCAATTGGCGATTTTTTGAGCTTACTTCTTAAATAGTCTAGAATTCTAGATCAAATGTATGGCCTGGGAAGAGGGAATAGTAGATAGAGGGAATAATAGATAGAGGCATGTTATGAGGAGGTATGAAACACATGTGACTAAAAGAGAGAGATGGACATGAATGTTGATGGATGGACAAAGAAAAGATGGATGGATTGTGCGAGGAATGATATGAAAGAGAAAGGAGTAAATGATGCCGTGAAGTCTGAAAGGGGAGAATGGAAGAAGAAAACGTGTTGCGCCGACTCCAAATAGAATGGGACAAGGGCAGGAAGATGATGACTTTAGATCCGCGATTTCTTGGAAATCACCTGGAGCATTGAACTGGGAGCCATGGTGCCAGGCAAAAACTATTGGGACATAGTTTCGAAGTTATTGATGTAGTTATAGCCATTAAAGATGACATTTGTCGTTAAAACATGACCACTAATTTTGTTGGAATTACAAATGATATTGTATGGTAAAAACATTTAAAGCTTTTTTTTTTACGGATGAGAAATCATCAAATGACTCCTCCCACTCTGGGTGGAGTGGGAAGGAGTGTCAGACTCTTACTGACTAAAACCCATCCATGTTCCTTCTTTGCCCTTTGTGTTCCAGGGCCGCGGTATCTCTTTCGAACAGTCCCGCAGCCCCGGCAGGCATCACCTTGCGGGCCTGGCTTCAAAGACGCTAATGAGTTCGTAAAACGTTGCAAATGTGGTTTCAAAACTTTGTAACTAACGTAAAGTTTATTTTTAAATTATAAAACAGACGGAATAAAACTGGATTTAAAATCAAAACAAAGCCAAAAAGCAAAACAACGAGGCTAAAACTTAATAGTCTAAGAATTTTAATAGCCAAGGCAGGGCTTTTAAAAACTTCGGAAGTTAACAGGCGAGCTTAAGACTACAAACTCTAAAAACCGCAGTTTCTAACAGATTGAAAGTGCCAGGGAACTTCACCCATGTACCAGGCTTAAAAATAAGCCATTAAAGTTTGCCAGGTAAGCTGAGGTTACAAGCTAGTGAAGCGAGAATAGGCTAATAATATTTTTATATTGAGGTTGTAATGGATTTTTCCGTCTAGATAGTATTGAAGATGGTTTAAGGACTTCGTGGCTAAATAATAACAGCCGCTCGGATCGATCTTTAGGTTAAGCCGTGCTTGCCTAGGGTGGTCTGTGGATGGGTGACCACCCATTACATACCGAGTTTCCTCCGTGCCTCGGAAAGCACGTTAAGTCGTTGGTCCCGGCTGTCATTTGTAGATTTTTGAGAGTCGTTACTGGTAGTCAATAGGCCCAAAAAGTCTGACAACCAGTCTTACTAAGGGATATCGTATTACCTAGTACTAACTGGGTTGTGGAGGTCAGATAGTCAGGCGCTCCATGTAAAATACTGGTATTCAGCTGCATCTGGTTAGACTGAAAGCCGACCCTAACATAGTTGGGAAAAGGCTAGTCAGATGAAGAGTATTGAAGATGGTTTCTATTTTTTTTTCAATATATTTTTTTACGCGAAATAGGGGTTGTTTGCCGCAACTCGCCTGATGTAAAGCGATGATGCAGCCTATGGTGAAGCACACGTGCCTAGAAGAAACCGATTCACTCGAGTTTTGAAGAGATCCAGAAATAAAGAATATTAGATAGATCTTAGAATATTTCCCTTTTTATTCCCGTACTTGCTCTTTGAATCTACTGTCCTACATATAACATACTGTTGGAACTCCTGCAGCCTGTGATACAGGATTATCCTAGTACAGGCATCAAACAATATTATACCTAGATAGTTAGTTTTACACTGATATATTGCATTTTACCTTATTATTTAAATGTTTCCATCATTAATAATAATTAGCGATTTTGCGTCGTCACCATTGATCCATTGATATTGTTGGGGTTCAATACAAGTGATAATGAGATTTTTTTAGTATTAGCTCGGAGTCGGGAGGTGTGTCTGGTTGATAAGAATAGGCTCGCCCCTGTTACATCATTCATCGTTTGCCTAGCTTTTTCCCAACTATATTGGGGTCGGCTTCCAGTCTAACCGGATGCAGCTAAATACCAGTATTTTACATGGAGCGACTGCCTATCTGACCTCCACAACCCAGTTACTACTGGGTAATACGATACCCCCTGGTAAGACTGGTTTTCAGACTTTTTGGGCCACTGACTACCTAACGACTGTCAAAGATCTGCAAATGACACCCGGGACCAATGGCTTAACGTGCTTTCCGAGACAAGGAGGAAACTCAGTATGTAATGGTTGGTCACCCATCCACAGACCAACCTAGGCCAGCACGGCTCAACCTAAAGATCGACCCGAGTGGTTGTTATTATTTAGCCACGAGCTCCTCGCCCCTATTACAGGGGACCTCAATATTACTGGCGAGATATTGGTGTACATTTGAGTTGGTTGTTGCTTAACCCTTTGGCGATTACAGGCGTGAAATTACATTACGTTTATTTCTCTAAATAAAAGGATATATATGTCAATGATCATTGTACCTTCACTACATTACAATTTAATTAGAGCTTTCACAGTTTTCAGAGCATTATTATTCTATTTCATTGGGTTTTAAATTGTTCATTAAGTTGAATTTAATGGACCAATTCAGATATCAAACGTTAAAAGGTATTCAGGCATCAACTGGCTGTGTTTTCAATTTAGTTTTTACACGTGAACATAATTATTATTGGTAGGTACAATCAAGTCTTTATATTTTCGACACCTGAAGTGCTATTTTCGTCACACACACACGTCGCGTCGCATTTTAATTTAGTCTGACATGTAAAAGCCCAATCATAATCTATGATATCGACATTTGATGAAATAGTCTGTATAGCAAATTTTATGGTATAGGTGCCAGCACTTTAAGTTACCCGAAACTGTCAAATTATCCCAATCAACCTTGAACCTAAAGCTGTAGCGATAAAGTTGAAAATCTATTAAAGAAATTTGACAGATTGTAGTAGCTTGGTGTGCTGGCGTCTGTACGATAAACTTTGCTATACAGACTATTGCATCGTATGTCAGTTCCACAGATTATGATTGGGCTTTTACCTGTCAGACTAAATTAAAATGTGACACTGACAGACGCTGTCACTTAAATTAAACATATTATGAATTATTTACATTTCATTAAATGGTCAGACCATTAACAAGATTTAAGGTTGATGCCAACCTCACCTTAGTCAAATGTTTATGAAAGCTACTAAAAGGACGCTCAGTAGGGTATTTAGTCTGAACGCTCCGAATCAAATGGCCCACGAACCGTTCGACCGTAGAAAAAAAAATGTTTACGTTCCAAAGGACCGGTGATAAAAACTTGTAAACAAATGCAATGACATAAACTTCATTAAGTACATTCGGGTGCAAAGGTTATAAAGTTGAAATAATTGATTTAAATGGTTATGTTAATGAACAAATGCGAGAGGCTTGCAAAGTTAATATTAATGTTAATAGTAACGTAAAGTATCAGATGAGGTAAGCTCCTACTTGTTTATGACAGCCTGATACTTTATAGGCTCGATTTGGGCCGTTCAGACTAAATACCTCACAGTTTCGTAGCTTCCATTAGCCCAATTTTTTTTCAACCGAACCCCACTCAATGACGCAGTCATAAGAACATCAAGTCCACAGTCAAGATGGAATGAAAAGATTACGACAAATTCCAAGCAAAAATGCTTGAACGCCAAGTTCAACTTTGTTCATAGCCTTTAAAGATAGGCTATTAAAGTTAAGGCCCAGGTAGACAGGTCGTAGTCACGGCTACCGAGCTGTGAAACACAGATAAAATTCTATTAGCTTTATAAAGTCCTAGTACCTTCTGAATTTTAGATTTGATAACGTAATTATCGCCTCATTGAATTCAAATGTTGAATGATAATAAAGTCATGTTCATTTTCGGAATGGTAGTTGGTAAGCTAATGTTGTACCTTTTGTTGAAATCGCTGTAATTGACGGCAAAGATAACTTCTTTGGCTCTTTTCATGTGAATATTCAGATTTATTAGAATGTGAATGATCTGAGATATCTCAAGATATACAGCGGGCATTTTAAACATGATTCACATCCAGCTGGTTCCTGACTTAACTGTGAATAATCGCGGAACTACAAATAGTACTACAGTAACATAATTATAACAAAAATTACTACAGCGCCATCTAGGGCACAAATGTAGAACTAACATAAAAAATATGAAGCGATTCGAAAGGGCGCAGCATCGATGGTGGCTCGCGTCATGGCCAGCCCTAACAGGGTTCTGGAAATGATTGCTGGCAGAGTGGACTGTCCTTATGTGGTTCACTGCTGTCAGTTACATGTGTCACCGTATCGTGTTGTTTACTAACACTTAGTTTTTAAGGATTGTGTTATTAACCCTATTTGAGCCTCCGGTCGAATTAAAGAATTTGAATTTGAATTAAAGTTTTCCACGACTTGAGACTTTATAGAAAAACCCGATAAAAATTGTTGGACCGTAGCCCACCAGACACAACACCTGTCTAGTCGGAGAATCCTCTCTTTCCTCTCCCTTTTTCTATGGAGGATTGAGGAACTTTACACTCAGGTCTGCATGTACCTTCCTGCTTCTATTTTTTGCATTTGTTTTTTTTTTCAAGACCACAGGTTATAACTACACTAATACTATCACTATCGGGAGCTCACAATATAAGATCCCATTAAAATAGATGGTTTTTTTTTAACACAGCGTTCAGTACGTCTAACCAAAGATATCCAAGCAAAAAAAAACACTGATTAAAGTGATTTTATTTTGAACTGAAATAATAAATTGCCGGCACTCTAGAATAAACACATCCATTATTATAGGTAGGTACTTGCACTCGCGCCCCGCCACGCGCTTTCTCGTAAGTAGGTACCCAGTCACTTCTGTTAATATCATTCTGTATTTAACCATAGTAACTTTTAGTTAACTAACATTTTTAGTGTATCTTCGTTAGCTGATTTTTTTTCAGGTAAGTATCTAATGCGTTTTTCTTTTTTTTTACCATTTTCCTTATTTTGTTGATTTGAATGATTTCTAAAAGATTGTCAATCTATTTTAATGGGACCTTATATAATAATGGATTAACACGGAAGATATCCAGTACAATATAAGCACGGCTAAAATAATTATTATAATCAAGGTACATGTGTTAGAAACTACTAACAATAGGTTAGTTACTGGAACAGAGAAAATTACTGAAATTAAAGCAGCTTTGTCACCCCGTACAATGATGCCATTAAAGTTTCAGCCAGGTAAGCAGGGAGTCGACTAGCCAACTGTGAAACACTGATAAGGTGGATCCGTCATGTTCGTAACTTAGTTGCGTTGCTTAGCGATACAACTGTTTAAACTTATACTTATCTTTACGCTTGAGAGTTTTGGGTAGGGAGCTTAGAACTAGTTTTGGCCCGCAACTTTGCTTGCACGATTTTTTTTTTTTTTGGTAGGTGGAACAAACAGCCTCCATATTGATTTTCGTCGTATTGGTGCTGATCACTCATCATCTGCCTAGCCTTTTCCCAACTATGTTAGGGTCGGCTTCCAGTCTAACCAGATTCAGCTGAATACCAATATTTTACATGGAGCGACTGCCTATCTGACCTATGCCTATGCAGACAGAAAAAATACCATACACAAGGAAAATGAGGTGTTCCAAAATTGTTGCGGATAACTAATAAAACCAGTAGAACTAGTATAATATTCAAGAAACTATAGGACACATCCAAATTCTCTTTAAATGTAAACGACTTCACTCGAAAGTGAAACATCGAAACAAAAAACGGAACAAAAGTGAAAGAAATGTATTCAAACAAAAAGTAACAGTCATCCAAATAAACGAATGAAGCCTCTGATTTTGGAATTCGTCTTGTCACTACTCAATAAGATCGTAGATACACCAATACACGTGGCTCCAATTAATAATGCCACAGCACTTACTAGTGCTACCATTTGCAATGTAGCTGTAGTGACAAGTCACTGAAGGGAATTGAATGTGCTTAACAGCATAATATAGTGGGTACGGCTTTAAGAGGGTAAGTGTTCGTGATTTGAGGTTTTTCTCCTTTTTTTAGTGTACTTCAATTTTTTCATCATCAATTTTAGTTTTCTTTCTTAAGTTTCTTTATTTCAATTTCATTGATTGAGATTTAAGACTCTTTTAAATTATAATTTTTATCATCGTATCTTCTTCCTCTTTTGTGAAACCAACAATACAAGGTGTAAACAGACCCTTCTCGAAGCCGTCAACCAAGCATTCAGTACATCAAACTAACGCAAAAATTATTGCTGGGAAACGACTTTTTTTTTCGGTGAAAAATCACGTTTTACGATAAAACTCAATATAACGCTCTCAAAACTTAGTGCTGATGAATGCTTTGAATAGTAAACGGGTCATCGAGTAAATTAAAGTAAAATTAAAACCTTTAAAAGTGGTATTTAAAAAAAAAACTTGTGAAAAAATTGGAACTTTGACCTGCAATATCTCCGTAACTAGAAAGTTCCCAGGTATGGTCTAGAACAAAAAAATCATCGCAATGTTTGGGAGAACTAGTGCCTTTCGGAAACTGTCAGAACTGCGGTATTTTGTCGGGTTAATGATCTACGATCGTCCAAAATAAATGATCTCATACCAGTAATGTAGACCAAGTCATTAATTCTTTTAATGAACCAACCTCTAAAACCCACGCTAATATTATGCTAAAATCATGCTAAAACCTTCCATAACTCATCGCAACATAGTATTACATGAAATCTAAAGGCTAGCGTGTCGCCCAGTATTACACTTAGTTTTAATTCCACCGCGCCCTATACAGGTGGGGCCGGGTGATATAATGATACTTGCACTTAATGTACACTTGTCAAATGCACTTTTGGAGCGTAAAATACTATGTTGGATGGTAGGAAGTGGCCTTAATGGTGTAGGAAGGCGTTTTATGGTAGGAAGTAAGGTGGTGTGGTAGTTCTTAAAGTGGCGTTAGGCTTTATGAGGTGTAGATACTTATTTTGTATGCTTTGTAAAATATAAGATCTAACTATTGACATACACGAAATATTTTCAGTGAAATATCTCCACGAACCGGTCGTCTCAGTATGATTTACTGAATTCACCCCATCAGTTTGTGGAGGGCTGGCCCTTACACCCTGTATACCTAGATAATTATATTTAATTCTGCACCATGTTTTTAATATCTTGCACGATAAACCGTAGTCAACTATCGAAAGATTTCATAAAGTTGTAACAATTCCGATACCGAACGATACAAATGAAAATAAAACATCGTCATAATTCCTGATACTACAAATCATAATTATTAAGAATGAACTACTCTCCTACTGCGGAGTTACAATCATTTATTTCCCCATCAGTGTGACCCGATGAAAGTGTAATATACGGAGGTATGGAAGGTGTTTCAGCCAATAACAACGAAATGCGCCGAACATTACCGAAGCCGTTTGTCTTCTGATTTATACTGTCGCGACTTCGACGTTACTAAACAGGTAGCAACAGAAGGTTCACGACGAATTATAAACAAGAATTAATATCATTGCATAGTGTGAAAGGAAAAATTACTAATATTCAGCTGCATCCGGTTAGACTGAAAGTCAACCCTAAAATAGTTGGAAAGAGGCCAGGCAGATGATGAGGTCGTGAAGGTGTTTAAAGTAAAAAGCTTACATTAAAAACATATTTAAAAAAAAAACTTGTGATAAAGCTGGAACTTTGACCCCCAATATCTCCGTAACTAAAAGGTTCCTAGGTGTATAGTCTAGAACAAAAAAATGATCTCAATGACGGGGAGAACAGGTGCCTTTCGGCTTCGTTAAGGGTCTTGTTACACCCTTTATATCAGACACTCTTTGATTAAATTCTATATGAATAAAAATAAGTTAATATTCAAATAAAAAAATTAAAACCAGCAAATAGCAGTCATCGGAAAAGTCCAAATCAGTGCCAAAGCAAAATCTTCACAAACAATTAACGCACACCCATCCCAACCAGTTACTAAACCTTTTGTTATTCTTATTGGCAGCATTAGGGAACGGCCAGGAAACGAAGAAGCCGTGACATCACCCAACCTACTTTCAGTGTAAGGTAAATAGGACAGCCACTGATAAGGGCAGCGACGGAAGTTTGGACACAGCCAAATGAATGGCAGTGCTTTGTGATTCTGTTCATTTGGGCTTGGAATGAGTCCGTTGAAGGGTGAGCTGGCTTTTGTTGATACATGTAAAAAGAGCATGTTATGACAGATACTGATATCATTGTCTTCATTATATAATACAAGAAGTGTAAGAGTGGGCGACATCTTCAAATTGAACAAGCCCCTTTAAATAAAGAGAGAAAAGAAAAAAGAAGTGTAAGAGAGAAAAGACTAGTTCAACCAAAAATAACAAATTATTACGGGGAAAGAATTTCAAGATATTTAGTGTCAAAAGTATTTAATCAAATAGATATGCTAAGACACACCCCTAAGTTAAGTAAAGGTATGTTAAAATCAAGATTAAGGAGTTTATTTCTCGGTAACGAGGATTCAGCCGTTACCGAGAAATAAATTCACATCTTTTAGTATTAAAGTTATGTAGTAGTTTTAAGGTCAGTTTACTAAATTATTTGTTTGTAAAAACAATCGCTTCTCGCCATCAAACTAAAAAGTTTGGAGAGTAAATTGTAGATTAAAAAAAAGTGTATGTTAGTGAACAATAAATTAAAAAAATGTGGACCGCACAAAAAGTGATATTGAAAAAACTGAACGAGCACTGCTCAAGGGGTCTTTGTATTAATTAATACTAGTTGTTGCCCGCGATCTTCATCCAGGTGAAATTATTTAAAAAATATTACTTCCCTATTTGAATCGGATTTTGTTAACAATTTCAAGAGTTTTTATTTTTTTTTAACCGAAACCTAATCCTTTTTCTAAAATGAAAGTAGCTTAAGTTACTCCTTATAACATCAGCTATCTGCCAGTAAAAATCGGTCCCGTCAAAATCGGTCCAGCCGTTTCGTAGATTAGCCAGAATAAACAGACAGACAGAAAGACAAAATAATGATTTTATTTTACAAGTACCGCAAATACTTTCAATTGCATTCAAGAAAAAGCTGTTGTTTTGAAATTATAAGTAGACTCTTCAATTTTATTTAGGTATTTGTATAGATGAACAACCACCAATAGGGATAAACGCTAAAATCTTGAAAAAATCAACTGCTCCGTAAGTTTATTTTCGCAATTTCCAAAATAAAACACATATCATAACCAAAATAAGTGGATTAAACCACTTAAAACATTTAACATGGACGTGTCCATACATTGATATTGAATGATAATATTTGCTTTAAGCATACGTAGGGATTACCGGAATTTATAAACGTTGGTGGAGGTTCGTTTGCTGTCAGTAGTGAGACGGTTCATCTAGCAAATTTAATCCATGAGGAAATTGAATTGTGTATACGGTGCTTTATGCAACCAGTCTTACCAAGGGGTATCGTATTACCCAGTATTAACTGGGTTGTGGAGGTGAGGTCGGCAGTCACTCCATGTAAAATAATGGTATTAAGCTGAGAGCAGCGGTGGCCCAGTGGTGGCTGCCCCGACTTACGAGCAGTAAATCGTGGGTTCGAACCAAGGCAGGCGCTTTACTTTGTGTAATTTGTTTCATCACCACTGCTCTCAAAACGGTGAAGGAAAACATCGTAAGGAAACCGGCATGTCCTAGAACCAAAAATTCGAAGACTTGGGACATTTACCAACCCGCACTGGACCCGCGTGGTGGATTTATACCCCATTCCCTCTCATAGAGAGGAGGCCTGAGTCCCAGAAGTGGGAACATTATAGGCTGATTAAGCTATGCTATGCTATTAATCTGCATCTGGGTAGACTAGAAGTCGAGCCCAACATAGTTGGGAAAAGGCTAGGCGGATGATGATACGGTGCTTCGTTGTCATAGAATGACTGACTGTTTATGATTAAGGCTAGTAAGCTCTTAGTTGTGGCTTTGATAGCGCGGAAGTTGGAAATTGTTTCACGGGAACGTAGTACGGGATAATAAGCATCATGGTCTACCTGTGTGACAAATCTTATCAAAATCAGTTCTTCTGTTAAGATGTGATAAGCTAACAGACAAAATTACTTAAACATTTATAATGTTAATATGGATTTATTACTCGCGGTTGAAGGCAATAGGCTAGCCCCCTATTACATGGGACTTAAACATAACTGTCAAAATGTGGATGTACTATTAGGGGTGAATGTGGGTGTTTATTACCTCTGCCTAACCCTTTGGGGATTACAGGCGTCATGTTATGTTATGTAGTGTTACTTTCGTGAGATTATCAAAAGAATCTTTTCGTAAATTTGATTTTTACTGACCGAATTATTGGCTCCTTTATAAATTTTTCAATACTCACACCGCATAATTTGTATATTGTTTAACACAACATTGTACGCTAATAATACCGGCGGGAATTGCATGTTGTAACAATTATTTAATTCTACGAAAAACTATAAATAACGTGTACTTAATAATACAGGTATTTTCTAGTAAACAACGTATTATGCACCTACTTACAATATTTGAAAACGCTAACCAGAGCACGAACGCGTGACCTAAAGGCAATGTAGGTTCCAATGATTTTAGAATCTTTTCTAAAAATAGCTCGTTTATTTAAAAAAAAGTCCGTAAAACAATTAAAAAGACTAACAGATATGAAGTTTTAAAACTAAGTAAATATTATGTGCGACATGTAGTTCAATATTTTTATTCGTCGGTCTATCGTGCCAGGCCCACAGATCACAACAAACGTGGTGAATAAATGCTCATTTCCTATCCGGAAAAAGGTATCTTCCCAGCAGACTGTTTGAGAAAAGTCCCACTTCACCAGTCATGATCATCTGCCTTGGCTCTCCCCAAGTATTTTACAAGGAACATGTCTATCCTAAGATACGCAGTCACTCCATGTAAAATACTGGTATTAAGCTGCAACCCCAACATAGTTGGGAAAAGGCTAAGTAGATGATGATGATGGTGTCCATCCTCATCATCTACAACCCAGTTATTGGGTATCGGGAAAGTGTCAGTGTTACCCAATCAGTCTCTATGTCAGACTTTCAGGCTTCGAACTACTGGTTAAAGAAAAGAAAGAAAGAAAGAAAAAAATATTTATTAGTCGCAGGAACATGACGTGCATCATACAAAATGACAAAAAAATACAATAAACATACAACGCAAAACAAATATTTATAATTTCAACAGGACAGGACAAAAAAAAGAAAAAAAAAATTAACATCTTGCAAGTCGTGACTGTGACAAGCAGGTTACCACTCAGCATGATGCTGTGCTATGGGGAGCCCACAGCACAGCGCTGGTTTTCAGTGGTCACCCGTGAAAAAAACGTACGGAAGCCAAGACAGCATAAATATTTCTTTACATGAATATGGAAATAAAATAAACAGTTCTCGGGTTATAATATAAAACAACGACACGACAGGCTACGATAGTCAAAGATCTACAAAATACAGCCTAACCAGACCACTCACTAATATAGTTACAGAAAGCTCGCTAAATATAGCCACAGGATCGATTCACACGGGGCGACTATTAAGCACTGTCAAAGTGTCAACGTCATACATCGTTATCAATTAGTTAATGCGTTGATTGGGAGCGTGGCACACTGAGGACTTTACAGTTTTGAGTACTATGTGAATCAAGTGTGGGGAAATTAATGTTAGTGCTGAATTATGATCGTTTTTTTATGGTTAGTACTATAGAACACGGAATGTTTTAAAAGCAGGTGTAATGTGTGTAAGTCTGTGTTCACGAATTCTAGACGATAGACGATAGCTTAGTTAATGTCTAAAAATGAGCAAGAGTTGAGAATCCAACAGCACGCTTTTATTGAGGCATTCTTTTAGGTGTCATCTATGTAGTTATGTGAATTAAATAAAAATTAATAGGCTTTAATAGTCTGGCCACTATTATGCCTATCTGCTTGCATGGATCCATTTTAAATATTTTTAGTACTTGACTATTAAACTGAATTTTAAAGCGAAGTAATTTTACTAATTAGCTGTGTGTACGTATTACAAAATTTTAACGTTCGACAGATAACATGACAAGAAATGAAAGTTTAATTCCCTACCAAGAATTGTTAAAAAAAAAAAAAAAAAAAAACGCTCTAGTCCTATTCCCCTAGTCTCTGTCCCCTAGTCTTTAACCTGGGTCCTCTAAAATTCACAGAAACGGTTCAGGGGAGCTCTCTAAGCCTTCTAAGGCGATTTACACACTCACACCGTTTACCGTCACGGAGCTTTGTTTGGACTACTTTACGGCTTACCGCGCCACCATCTTACTGCAGTTTTAAATGTTATAACTTTACTTTAAACTAGGTGTTGCCCGCGACCTCTGTTCGTGTGAAATTATTAATCTTATTTATCGGATTTTGTTACTTTCAAGAGTTTTAATGGTTTGCAACGAACCATAATTCTTATTCTAAAATAAAAGTAGCTTTAGTTACTCTTTATATCTGCCAGTAAAAGTCCCGTCAAAATCGGTCCAGCCGTTTCGGAGATTAGCCGTTTGAATAGGAATTTGTTAACAATTTCAAGGGTTTTAATTGTTTGCAACGAACCCTAATCCTTATTTTAAAATGAAAATAGCCTTAGTTACTTCTTATGACATTAGCTATCTGCCAGTAAAAGTCTCGTCAACATCGGTCTAGCCGTTTGAATCGGAATTTGTTTAGAATTTAAAATGTTTTTTTTTTTCGAGGAACCCTAATTATTTTTCTAAAATAAAAGTAGCATAATATGTTGTACCTTATAACATCAGCTATCTGCCAATAAAAGTCACGTCAAAATCGGTCCAGCCGTTTCGGAGACACCGAAACAGACAGAAGGACAGACAGACAAAAATTACAACAAATCGGTCTGACTAGTGTCATACGCCCGCTTGTCTGGCAGCATTCGTGTGTTCAAATCGAAAACATTCGGATTCAAAATTTTTGTATGAAAATTTTCCCAATAGTTCCCAAAAAAAAATGTCTATTACATTTTTTTTTTAATGTCCGCTCTATAATTCATAATACATGCAAATTTTAAAACAACATTCATTCGAATCGATTCAAATTGTGAACATTTTCAAAAAATGTTCGGCAAAAGAAAAAAAAATACCGTAAAGCTCCGAGATTCAAAGAAAATTTCTGGGTCGCGTTTCTCTGCGTCTTTTGAACGTCACTCTTTGTGAGATGTTGACACTAGCGACATCTACACGTACTTTAGGCGTGTTTTTTTATTGTTCTGTGAATGCTGTGATCACCGTCTTGGTCGTAATGATACCGAGATGTTTGTGAAAGGATTTGTTTCGATGTTGGAACCTAATTTGTTTTTAATTAATGTGACCTAGATCCTGAACTAATGTTAGGAGCACTGAGGGTTTTTAAAAAAGCACATTCAGCACGAAACATTGATATCTGAGTAGGTGGGGCGTCAAGTGTCATCATCTGCCTAACCGTTTCCCAACTATGTTAGTGTAGGCTTTTAGTCTAACCGGATGCAGCTGAATACTAGTATTTTACATCGAGCGACTGCCTATCTGACCTCCAAAACCCAGTTAGTACTAGGTAATAATAACGCCAAGAATATAATCATTTCAAAACTTTGAGACAGGAACCCCGCGGGCCTTTCAAAAAAGGACAAAATTTAAGTCAGACCTTGAACTTGTATTCATAGTCAACCCATAATGATAACAGATTGATTTTGACAGCATGACGTATTTCAAGTGTTCCTACTGGTGGACGGGCCGTATCTAACGTAGTTAACCAATTTATTATTTAGCCTCAGTTCCGTCTGCCATTTTAAACTCGGATAGCCAAACTCTTAGCATCTATTACTTGAGCTACAAAAATACATTTTGTTCGTTGGAGGAATTGAAGCCGATTACTCTTAGGGAATATGTACTTTTATTATGGGATTGGTATTTACAAAAAAAAAAGTTTCAAGTCTTCTCCCAACTATGTTGGAGTCGGCTTCCAGTCTAACCGGATACAGCTGAATACCAGTATTTTACATGAAGCGGCTGACTATCGGATCCCAAAACCCAGTTAGTACTGGGTAATACGATACCTCTTGGTAAAACTGGTTGTCAGACTTTTCGGGCCACCGAAAACTGTAACAACTGTCAAAGATCTACATATGACAGCCGGTACCAACGGTTTAACGTGCTTTCCGAGGCATGGAGGAAACTTGGAATGTAATGGATGGTCACCCATCCACAGACCAACCTTGGCATGCGCGGCTTAACCTTGAAGATCGAACCATGGGGCTGTTATTATTTAGCCATAAGCTCCTACTAACTTAGCTACTATAAATGCTTTAAAACTTAGGACACAGTGGTTTTCATCGTTATTGGTTTGTTTCACTTTACTCAACTATAAAGGGTGTAAAAAGACCCTTAACGAAGCCGAAAGGTACTTGTTCTCCCCGTCATTGCGATCATTTTTTTGTTCTAAACCATACCCGGGAACCTTCTAGTTATGGAGATATTGGGGGTCAAAGTTCCAACTTTTTCACAAGTTTTTTTTTTAAATACATGTTTTTAAAGTAAGATTTTTACTTTAAACACCTCGACGACCCCCCTGCGACCTGCTATTCAATCCATCCATCAGCACAATGTTCTGAGTGCGTTAGATTGAGTTCTACCGTAAAACGTGATTTTTGACCCCAAAAAAAAAATTGTTTCCCAGCAAAAATGTTTGCGTAAAGTTGCTTAGTTTGATGTACAGAATGCTTGGTTGACGGCTAAGTGAAGGGTCCGTTTACACCCTGTATGTTCACAGAAACGTGTGGAAGAGACCGGTTAACAATTGCGGACGTACACAATGGAAGTCTCTTCAATAAGATACCTAAGTAGCAAATTAATTGGCCTCATTACAACACATAGCGTGATCATATTGATCATCTCAATGTATTAAGACGTTGTGTGTCGAAATTACTTGTACAGTCACACACGTCAGTGGAAGCAAAACCAGTATAAGCTGACCTCTTATTCTATTAAAAGTCTGTACAACGCTAGACTAGCTGCTGAAGGTCAGGCGTCAGAGTATTCCATCAACTGTACATGTACAATAACAAATTGGGTGCAAAGGTCTCATAGCTTGTTTAACAGAAAAAAAGTGTGTGTTTACTTATGTTTATATGTATCTTGTTTTGTATAATTGAATTAGCTGAGTTGTAACTGGCGCCTCTTAAAATGGAATCGCCGGGGCGCGGGCGCCTCTTTAAGTGGAAGCGCCGAGGTTCGAAGTTCAAATTTTCTTACTTTTTCTGCAATTTGCTGGCCAGTGTCACGCTGTATGTTGAAAACATGTTAGAATATGATTTGCGATCTGTCCATCTGTGAATTGAATACTGGGCTTTTGGCTTTAGCATTGTAATGTGCATTTTATTTGCACAGAAGAAACTTTTTCTCCGGGCTATAGGCTCGCCTTCCATGACATGGTACTTCAACATTACTGGGTAAAAGTGGGGGTTCTATTGGTTCTCCCACACCTCTACGCGGGTGAAGCCGCGGGCATAAACTAGAAAAGTAAATATTTCTTAAAGTTTTTGAGTCAGTCATAAAATGTAGCTGCAATAATATTTTTAAGAAATCATTTTATGAGATGTTCTGCATGCGTCATATAAACGTACCATACCATTACGAAGCTAACACAATTAATTAAATTAACGATTTCATATGAATGAGATGGAGGCAAAAAATATCTATTTGTAAATATTTATGTATGTAAGTATGTACCTATATCATTAATCATAGACATAGTACGAAAATAACTATTCTATTAATGTTTAAAATAACAATGAAGGCTCTTAGGTGATGTTCGGTCTCCAAAAAAAAAGAAATAAAGGTCAAGGATCGTAGACAATTAATATAAAACAGTTTCTTGTAGGATCGACTAAAACCTTGTATGTCAAAGTAACAATATCAGTAATACATAAAGTATTACCTACTGAGTGTTATTTACCCATAACGGTCAGAAGTCAGGAACGAATGTAGGTTGGGTAGGAACAGTTGTAACTAGGCACAAATATTTCTAAAGCTGTAAGCAGTAGGTGAGCGAGTACAAGGGAAAAAACACAAGGCCTAAAATAGTTCCTTGCACGACTCCAGAAGAGACAGGTTTACCGAGAGTTGCTATGGCGCTAATTGTTTATGAGTAGTGTAGCGGCACTACAAAAAGTACTATACCATGTATAGAATCATAGTACAGAAAATACAGCACCATCTATGACACAAATGAAGAGCTAACATCAAAATTCTAAATCGCGCTATTAAAGTTATCCGTGACTTAAGACTATATAGAAAAACCCGACTATAACTGTCGGGCAGTAACTCACCAGACACAACACTCGTCTGGTTGGAGGATCCTCGCTTTTCCATGGGGAATGAAGAACTTTACTCTCTGTTCTTCATAATAGAAAGATCACTAAACGCATGATTAGTCTTGTACATTCATAAAACATTTCGTTTACATTCACCACAAACAAAAATCAAAACCATAACTCTCAACAGAAAACCGAAAAAGCAACAAAAATCCGATCATTAACAATTCCCTACCCACCCATTTAATGTTACGAAACAGATTTAAGTCCTTCCATACCAACGCAAAAACAAACAACAATATTCTGCGCTAAAACGAGACAGAAAGATCAACCAACAACAAGAGAGAAAGAGAGAACGTCAAAGCAAATTTTTGAATCCGTAAGCTAAAAAGGATTAGCTTCATTTATCATGGCTGACACAGGGTTGTGACGTAACAAAGGTTGTCGGTCTTCTAATGAACATTCTCACAGAGAGCAAGAAATTGCATTTTGCGAGTTTCAGGCCTGAATTACGGCGGTATGACGGTGCACTTTCAGTTTGTGCTGCTGATGAAGTCACGGTGAAATGTCATGAGGGCGAGTCGTCATTATGACGTTTCATTTGTTTTTTTTTTGCACAGATTCTCGATTCTTTTTACAAAATTTGATAAAGATGTTTTTATTCAAAGACTTCGGGCGTTTACAAATCACGTGATTTGCAATTTTATGTTCATTGCTGCTCATCATCTGCCTAGCCTTTTCCCAACTATATTGGGGTCGGCTTCCAGTCTAACCGGATACAGCTGAGTACAAGTATTTTACATGGAGCGACTGCCTATCTGACCTCCACAACCCATTTAGTACGAGTACTAGGTAATACGATTCCCCGTGGTAAGACTGGTTGTCAGACTTTTTGGGCCACTTGACTGACTACCTAACGACTGTCAAAGATCTACAAATGACACCCGGGACCAAAGGCTTGACGTGCTTTCCGAGGCACGGAGGAAACTCGGTATGAAATGGGTGGTCACCCATCCATAGACCAACCTAGGCAAGCACGGCTTAACCAAAAGATCGACCCGAGCGGCTGTTATTATTTAGCCACGAGCTTCTCTGTTCATTGCTGCTGTTAAACATAAAATATGCCTTAAAAATATATTTATGAATAACAAATTCGCAAAAAAATATTGAAACCCCGAACCACAAATCGGCTTATAATTTCTTTACAACGCAAAAAAAAAAAGAACGGAAATATTATAATCTCAAAAAATAACAAGATTTATTTAGAAAACTCAAGACTGAAATTACAAATTGAACATTAAGTAACAACATCCGCACGCAAAATACGCGCTTTGACGTGGAGTTGCGGAAACCAGCCCGTTATACAATACAATACAATAATTAACAACATGCTGTATGTAACCATCAAGGCTACATTTCCCCCCCTGTAGTGTGAATTGACACATAAACAGCGCATGCAGTGACATGGTTCTACTTCATTGCTCCGATCGTGGTAACCTATATTTGCTCATTGACTTTTACTCTCACGATATTGAACTTACAATGCTGTATACATAGAATATATTTTCGCTCTACAGGGTGAGTGTAGATTATGTTAATTTATGAGTTACGTTGGATTGAGTTAAAATTAAAAGGAAATTATTTGGTTGTGACAATTTTTTCAACGACGTCGGGCGATAAAAAGAACCAATTGCCCATCTTTTTAGGGTTCCGTAGCCGAATGGCAAAAAACGGAACCCTTATAGATTCATAATGACTGTCTGTCTGTCCGTCTGCATGTCACTGCCACTTTATTCCGAAACTATTAGGACTACACAGTTGAAACTTGGTAGGTAGATGTATTCTGTGAACTGCTTTATGATTCTTATACGAAAATAAAAATATTAAAAGATTAAGGGGGCCCCCCCTTAATCTTTTAATATTTTTATTTCCCCATACATGGAACTGAAACTAAAAATGTTTTTTTCATCAAACCTATACATGCGGGGTGTCTATAGACAGGTCTTTAAAAATGACATTGAGGTTTCTAAAATCATTTTTTCTCAAAGTCAATCTTTTGACAGATTGACACTTCCAAAGTGGTAAAATATATCCCATTGTCCCTCCCGCCCCCTCTAATTTCTAATGTAAGAGGAGGAAAATTCTGAAAAAAATTAGGATTATAGAACGTAAAAAAACTTTCAACGAAAATTTGTTTGAATACGATTTGATGTTTAGTTTTTGAGATAAGGGACTTTTGCATCAAACTGCAGTAGTAACTTTGTTTTTCATTAACATACTATGAAAAACAAATTTAGCCTTGCTGTTGAATGTAACATACAATATATCATATGAATGAGCCTTCAAAATATTTTTATTATTTTGTAAGACTCGCACTTGACCGGGTTTTTTATATTACAACACGATCTAAGCTGGAGTAAATAAATATCGAAGAAAAAGTAGAAAAGAAAATTCAGTAAAATATAATTTCGATTCTCGATTCAAACACTGCAAAGCAAATAAAACATATTCAACATTCATTGTCTATTCGAATTTGAACTCTGTGTAATCCCAAAGGAGAATGCCAGGTGCGAATTATATGAAAGCAAAATTCTTTCAAAATCAATAGACTCTTTGACCTCCACATCGGCATAATTTCCGTCCAAATTCGCAATCCCTATTAATATTTCTTGGGTCGGCTTTTGGGAACTTCATCGAATGCCCTAAAACCAAACAAACTTAGTGAACCTTTCCCGAAGGGATTATCGTTTCTGTCCGGGCGGGCAACATATTAACCGACTGTGTGGTGCGGTTGAGGTTGGGTGCTGCTGGTAGCGGGCAGCAATATTAACATGGGTTCCTGATTTGCAACGTCCCTTTGTGCCTATTGTCCCTGTGGTGTTCTGACTCCTGCTGATATTGAGGGAAGTGGAAATATTGTTTTTTCCAACTCCTCCGCTATTTTTTTCTGATTAATTTCGTGGCGGAATCCAAAACAGTCGAATTTTTTCTGTGGATTTCATCAAGCTTCATTGTCCCGGCGCTTTTCTGGTGATTTCCACTGGTGATTCTGGCTTTCAGGAGTTGCAGTGGTTTGGGAATAGTGTGGCAGGCTTGTCACATAAAAAAGTATCTACGATATATACCATCTGATCATGACGTGAAACGGATATTAAATGAAGTAATAAAAACCTGAATATTTGTAAGCAACACTGTCTGGACAAGTACTGACAGCTCAGTTTTAATAGTTTGTAGCTGTCACTGTCACTTCACATGCAAACTATGTTCGTACTCCTATCCTCTAAAAGTGACCTCTACGCTGCCACGGACGACATTCAAACTTTGACACACTGCACTCCTAGCGACACGAAGCAGAAGAAGACTGTCACTTTGAGGTGTCACTTTTGGGTGTGTGAGTGAAGCGACATTAATACTTTAAAAAACATCTGAGTCGTTGATTGCAGAAGAAGATGTCAAAATCATTATGAAATCATTTTGAACATTTTGTTCTCGTGGCATTCAAATAAAAACGAATGATAGACTATTTCAAAAATCTATCTAAAGCCCAATATTCCGCACCTACCTGTAAACCTTTAAAAACTGAAAAACATAACTCCCAAAAGCCAAAGCAAGATTGGCTCAAAATCTTCACGTCTGCGACGAAGTCACGTTCCCGAATGACGGAATATGTAACGACATGGATACTTGGATAGCTGTATACAGTATAGCTTAAGTGTGTATCTCGTTAGATTGGAGGTTTAACATAGAGAAGGGCGGCTTATCTGGGGTGAGTGTTTTGCTTTACCAATCGTACACGTCATGTTTTCTGGGACAACTGGTGTCACGTGAAAAGCAGGTACTGTTTTTTTTCTTTCTTGATCAAGATGTTAGTAATGAAGAGCATCGTTCTTATTAATAAGAAGTTGTTATTGAGTTATTCTATCAGGAATTTCAAGGTAGCAACCTCGAGTCTGGATCTGTGACCGATTGATGACAACTGATACTATAAAGGATAGGTATGTTATGTAATAAGTAGGTATACGAAACGATTCACAAACCATCTTCAACCCAAAATTACAATAAATCCAAAAGTTTTTCCATTAGATATTTTAAGGCTCAAAACTAGTATCGTGATTTCTTATTACTATATCGAGGCCAGCATAAATTAACGACACGACAATCATCTGTCGTCTGTGACCCAAATTTAAGGGCATCGAAAACCAGACAATTCTTTTTCCAACAAAAAATAAATCGGAGCAGAATAAACATGTTTTATTTTCAACCACAAAATGTAAGTTTAAATTTGGCTGACAACCAGTCTTACCAAGGGGGAAGCGTATTAACCAGTAACTGGGTCTTGGCTGTCAGGCAGTCGCTCATTTAAATTCTGGTTTTCAACTGCATCGGTTAAAATGCAAGCCGACCCCAATATAGTTGGGAAAAGGCTAGGCAGATGATGAAATGTTTGGGTTTGAAATACTTGGGTCATGGAGTCCGAATGCTCAAAGAGGTTTTCGGGACAACAGCAGTTAGTCAACTCCTCACGTAACGAGACGGCTGGCCTATTTTTGTTTCAAGCATTGCCATTCATTGACAGAATGCAGCCAGCCTTTTGGGCACTTTTCCCGTTGACAGCGATGCGGATAAGTTTATTGATACCAAATGAGCTATACGTTTTTTCTTAATATTTTAGACTTTGTTGGTTATTTTATAGTAACACTTAATTTTTCGAAGAAACCAACAACTCTTTACTACGCAGTTTTCTCGCTGGCACTGCGACCCCAAAATATTTCTAGACAATCATTTGACGGTAGATTAAGCAGGGGCCACTTGCCCAGGAAGATTGCTGGCTAAGCCGCCAGATTAGGCCTTACGCCAACCCCGGTCAGTATTATGAGAACCTGACTTTGTCCGTTTATCATTTTTGATGGGCATTAGCCTTTTGTGACTTTGATGAATCATTTTAGGGAAATTAGATGAGTAAATTAATTAAACAGATAAGTATGCTTCGGAATTTTAGCATTATACCAAAGTACATATGTACTGGTTTACTAGTAACTCGACTTATTCCTTGCAGGACGTCATAGTAGAGTTAAAGTGCTTCAAACTAAGCCACTGATAGCTAAGCGGCGTTATTTTTAATCCAATACGGGGGACTTCCAAAGATGGCGAGACTAGTTATTTTTTATGCACCCCTATGATATGAGTATCAATTAAAAGGGTTTGCTGCGAAGAATACGAAAAAAATGACGTCACACACCCAAATTTTTAAGCTTTTTTTTTTAATAAAAGCTATTTTTATTTTCCAACCATCCATACCATGTTAGAAATGCTAGAATGTCACTGCATAACATTCCCTTCCACTAAATTCCCCAACAATATGTTATGACGCATAGCTTACAAATACGTGCCGACCACCATACACTTTCCGATCGCGTTAACGGCCTTTCATCCCTTGACAAATTGAATATACCCCACGCTGAACACGACGGAGTTTATACACGACATGGTTTAGCGTACGAGCTTACTTATACAGCGTGTATCGGAAATGTGTTGATATATTTAAGGGTGTGGCGCAGACTATCAAACTGAACTACTTTCTCCTCAGGACCATCATCGTAATCCTGTAATCATCAATTTCTAATACATGCTGTTTTTACCTGACTGCCAAGGAAGGGTTTTGTTTTTCGTGTGAATCTTTTTTTTTTTTTTTTTTTCCTTTCTTTGTACATTTATTTAATACGTATAGTATGTTCCAAATGGCTGGATGGATTTCGACGATTACGGTATCATGAGATTCGTTTCTAAAACCCAAGTGTCCTTAGATAGGTGTTTAAAAAAAAATGGCGGATTTTTGGCGCCAAATTGTAAGTTATAGTGTGTGTGTTAATGTTTTGTTTTTTCAACCAAACCTATCGAGTAGGGTATCAAAATGAAAGAAATTAAAAGGAGATTACAAATATATAAATATAAACATATAGGTACGTAATACAATTTGTAGTCTGGTTTTTTGAAAATTTTAATTTGATTAAATGTTACTTGTTAATGGTTTGTATTTAATCAACTGTGGCATACATCCGGATCGAGTAGGTTTTAAAATTTTGTCATGAATACGATGTTGGCCAAATAGAGATAGATGTACGATTTCATAGTCTGCAGTACTACAACCTTAAATATGTCCAAACATTTCTAAAACACGCTGTATCCTAATTTATCGGCTAAAATCCTTGTTGATAGTTTTACTGCCCAACATTAAACTTACATGAAAATCGCACTGTTAAATTGAAAATACAACAGGGCATTAATAATTTAGGCATTCATTTAATTGTAGCTTTGTCTCAGTGAAAATGTGTTTAAAACTCGATTAAGCGAGTCACTATTTTGAGTAACTAGTAGAGGAGATTTAAGAAAGTCTACAGTAGGTAAGTGACGGCTAACTTATCTGATTCGTAAGTTAAAAAAATCTTTACCAAAGCTAGAATCGCCAGTCAATTTATCGTGTTATGTATTAACACTCCTCATATTAACAAAGCTTTAAAATTAAGGTCAGATTTTTTTCTCAATTTGCCAGGAGAATGCCACACTTTATATCTGACGGTGCTGGGCTATAAATATGTGGAATAACTGGTAAATTGTTTTACCTAAAAGCCTTGCATCAATATTTTAATAAGTCAAAAAATAAATAATTGGACATTGGTTAAAAATAAAGAATCTCTGTGGTTGAGAACTTTTTGAACTTTATTTTAGCTGTGCTTACGGTGGTTCCTCTGCTTTTCAACAATAATTTAAAATTTCCAAGTTAATAAACAGTAAGTAACTAAGGACTTATTTGCCGTCAGTTCATATTAAATAAGAAATTAATCTTACAATTTCTCTTGAAAATAAAAATGATTGATAAAAGAAATAAGCTCAGCTATCCAATGATGGTAACTATTTTCTTGGAACAAGTTTATTGTAATAGAAAAGTGATCTCATCTACTCTCGATTGGCATAGTAGTAACTAAGCTTATTATTCATATAATAATGCTAAACTCATCTACAGCTCAACTGATGATTAGTACGTACTTACATCTGTCTTAAATATTTGCACCAAAGTCATATACACACTCCTTTTTTACATAATACTCCTTTTTTTGAGCAGTCGTATAAAAAAACACTTCTGCCAAAGGTCATTTGTGATAATTTTGCAATTATTACAAATGAGTATTCCCCTTCGATCTAAGGTTGGAATTTGTTCAAATTGTGTTCTTATTATAAATGGCAATTGGGCATTCTCCTTTGCTCGAATGATTTATTTACTCATTTTATTAATTTACGATAAGTATTAGACCTACGATTTTCCAAACCTTTATAATAATTATG
Organism: Noctua pronuba; assembly: GCA_905220335.1. NCBI lineage: Eukaryota > Metazoa > Arthropoda > Insecta > Lepidoptera > Noctuidae > Noctua > Noctua pronuba. The sequence continues at coordinate 14,581,547 of LR999894.1, forward strand.
TTTACATCATGTATTAAACATGACAATGAACATAGGCTGAAAATATATGAATCAATCAGTTAAGCGAAGCTTATTGATATTTTAATGAACAGCTGGGATTTCCCGCGACTGAATGATTTCACGCTGAAAATAGGTCAATGTTGGGTTTATAAGCACGTGTAGGCACCTGTTGTAATAAATACGGTATAATGAAACAGATAAAGAATTAATATTATTAATATTATTTATTTGTATATATGTGTATTAGTATGTACCTATTTATATATATCAATTTATGTTTACAAATTGGTATTTTCTTCTCTCTATCACAATGCTGTCCTATTTGACCCAAAGGTTGTCTGGTAGAGAATGCCTTGTGATATTAAGTCCGCCTATGTACCCCTTTTTTACATGAAGTTTAAATAAATAATTCGGTTCGTATGCGGACTGAGAACAATTAATTATTACTGTTTGGTAACTGTCGTGACACATTTATATTAATGTCAATAGTGCAGTGGAGCTCGAGGCTTAATAATAACAGCCGCTCGGGTTGATCTTTAGGTTAAGCCGTGCTTATTTAGGTCGGTCCGTGGATGGGTGTTCACCCATTAAATACAGAGTTTCCTCCGTGCCTTGGAAAGCACGTTAACCGTTGGTGCCGGCTGCAATTTGTAGATCTTTGACAGTCGTTAGGTAGTCAGTGGCCCAAAAAGTCTGACAACCAGTCTTACCAAAGGGTATCGTATTACCCAGTACTAACTGGGTTGTGAAGATCAGATAGGCAGTCGCTCCATGTAAAATACTGGTATTCAGCGGCATCCGGTTAGACTGGAACGCGACCACAACATAGTCGAGAAAAGGCTAGGCAGGTGATGATGAGCCAAGTAAAATTAAAGTTCCCAAATACCTTGATAATTTGACTTAATTGACAGTTTTTTAGTGATCATTGTTTAAATACTTCCATAATAATTAATACACAACCTTTAGATAAGGCTATAATAGTTTCATGGAGTAAATACTGTGACGTCATAGCTCGATAAGTTTCAATAGCCCCGAGATAAAGCCTTTAAAACAATAAACCATACACGTGTTTGCAATTTATTGGAACACTGAACTATTTTTAAAAGAAATCGAGTTTCATGATAAACTAGCTTCTGACAGCAGCTTCACTCGCGTTTTGGACGGAAGTTATCCCACAGGAACGCTTTAAATATAGCCTATGACATTTGGGGTTAATATAGCTTATCATTAGTGAAAGAATTTTTAGAATCAGATTAGGGGGTCTAAAAAGGCCGCTTTAACAGAATTATAATAGAATAATAAAAAGTAATCACTTATTTTTATTGTATTTTTTTTTAATTTGATTGTGGACATTTTACATTTTATTTGACATGGATAAGTATTGCATTAATTTAATTTTTAATTAGTATTGTGTGGTGTTATTTGTCTTTGATTATTTAATTACTAACGTTATTTTTAAATGTACCTACTAGCAAATTTATGGATCGTTGTGTCTGAAATAAATAAATTGAATTGTTAAAATTCCGTAATTAATATTATGAATTGTCAGTTTTTGACCATTTTACGAATTGTAACGTAATTCATATTATTATCCTATTCTGATTCTGCTAGAGCGGACATTTTAGGCCCCCAGTAGTCCCAAAGATTACCATCTTTCTTTCTTTCTTTCTATCTTATAGGGTTTTCCTATCGTCAAAAATGGCTGTAAAAAACTTCAATACAAACTGTTATTCCCTTTTTAACCACTTTAGGGGATGAATTGAATTCATGCTTCTGGACCTTTTCTTGGGTAATGCTTAAAAATAAAAAATACGTTTTACGGTAGGACGCACTCAAAACATTGTGCTGGTGGATGGATTGAATAGTACGGGGGTCGTGGAGATGTTTAAAGTAAAAATCTTACATTAAAAACATGTTTTTAAAAAAAAACTTGTGAAAACTTGTAAATTTTACCCCCAATATCTCTGTAACTAGAAGGTTCCCAGGTATGATCTAGAACAAAAAAAATGATTGCAATGATAGGGAGAACAAGTGCCTTTCAGCTTCGTTAAGGGTCTTGTTACACCCTTCAGTATCTACTATTTACTAGTGCACTAAGCTGCCCTTTACGAGCCCCTGGCAAAGTTTCCCCAGATTTTAAAACCTCACGACAGTTTAATGTATTTTCCTATAGATCCACTTAGATACAGTACTTTGTAATATTCGTAATTTAATTCATAATAGTTTTATATACCTATCGTGTAATCAGTCATCATTTTTACGACTATTCGAAATATTGCCGTCATAAGTACTGGAGTTAGGAGCCATTACAACGGTAAAAATTTAATACGAATACTTTACTATAACAATAATTTATAATCGATTCAGATTGTTATCGAATAGAACTGTCTAGACAAATTCATGATCAAAATAATGCGTCCCAACCTAATAGAAATAATAATGTAAAATTCCTCGCTTTAAGCGATTAGTTGAGTCCATCATTAAGGTCTCGTCCTAACCAACGCGATCGTCGTTTGGATTTACGAATAAATTAAATATTTGCGCGACTCTTCGCTTTGGTTAGACATACATACATGATCACGCCTGTAATTTCATTGCATTTCGCCAGTTATGTGTAAGAAGCATGTAATAGGCGGCGAGCCTAATGCCAACATCCAGACTCCGTGGCTGCTACTGAGAATTTCCTAATGAAAAACCCAATAACAATTTACGCGACGAGGGAATCGAACCCAGCACCTCATGCTCAGCAGTCAGCGCTTGCGACCACTAGACCAACGAGGCAGTCACACGAACGAACGACAATAGGCATAAATCTACACAATAAGACCGTACCCAAGAAATGAAAGTTTAATACCCTACCCTGCATTGTTAAATCAGCACTATCTCCTAGTCTTTAACCTATGTCCTCTAAAATTCTCAAAAACGGTTCCGGGGAGCTCTCTAAGCCTTCTAAGGCGATTTACAGACTCACGCCGTTTACCGTCACGGCGGCCGCGATTGCGACCACTGGACCAACGAAGCAGTCACACGAACGAACGACAATAGGCATAAATCTACACAGTAAGACCGTACCCAAGAAATGAAAGTTTAAAACCCTAACCTGCATTGTTAAATCAGCACTATCTCCTAGTCTTTAACGTATGTCCCCTAAAATTCTCAAAAACGGTTCAGGGGAGCTCTCTAAGCCTTCTAAGGCGATTTACAGACTAACACCGTTTACCGTCACGGCAGCCGCGATTGCTGACCAATGAGGCAGTCAAGTTTTGAACATAAAGTAGATTAACTGTCGCCACGTGAACGTGCAGCTTTACACACTAGATGTTAGAGCTTTCAATTAGCGCATTGAGTATTTGTTGTTTGAAGTGGCATTACTTGCAATACTGCCACGTAGGGTTAGTTTGCACTATCGTTGGGTATGAGTAATGGCTTTAATGTTTGTCGTTAGAAAGGGTTACCGCGTTTCCATTAAATACCAAGTTTAAACTTATACTGTCACTTACGGGATATATTTCGTGATTGTTCATTATTCGCGTTGTACACTCACGGAAAGTATCCCGTAAGTGACAGTATAAGTTTAATTGTAAACCATGAAAGCTTAAAACAATGTTTGAATCCCAAGTTTGGTTAACACTTTTTACTGATCAATGTTGCCACTCATTCACGGACGCTGTAAAAAACAAAACCTTTGGTAAAACAATATCCTTTTATCATAAAAAGAAGGCTAGAAGATTGCATCTACGAACTAAACTCTGAGTTAGCGATTTCAGTCCAGAGAGCATTAACAAAGTGGCTTATAAAGCAAGATCCTTAACGAAGGCGAAAGGCACTTATTCTCCCCGTCATTGCGATATTTTTTTTGTTCCATACCATACCGAGGAACCTTCTAGTTACGGAGATATTGAGGGTCAAAGTTCAAACTTTTTTACAAGTTTTTTTTACATACATGTTTTAATGTAAGATTTTTACTTTAATCATTTCCACGACCCTGTACTATCAATCTAATGTTTTGAGTGCGTTACATTGAGTCCTACCACAAAACGTGAATTTTCACCCCAAAAAAAAAATCGTTTCCCAGCAACAGTTTTTGCGTAAAGTTACTTAGTTTGATGTACATAATGCTTGGTTAACGAATTTGTGAAGGGTCAGTTTACACCCTGTATAATTTAAAATGTTGATGAAATTGATGAAAAAGTCTACACAAATATATACAGTACAACCACTTTAAGTGTGCAGTTCAAGCTAGCGCTGCGTGTCAATAAAATAGAAAAATTGCATCGTTATGTCAAACTTGGTACATTTATTTTATTTCTGTGTCTTCACGCCTGCACAGACAAGTCGGCTGAAGTGTATTGTATTGCCATGAACTACCGAAAAGATTAATATCTTAGTCATGTTGAATATCGTTGGATAAATATGAAACGCTTTGTTCCATTACGAGAATTTTTCACTAAAACGTTCATTTTTGACGAGGATGACATACCTACGTAATATTAATAAATCTTTCATTTTCTGATAAAAGGTTTCAATGCAAAAAAGATTGACAATCTTATAAAATACTTTTAGTCTAATTTTATAAAACGCTGTCCTGGATTCCTTTTTTTTTAGGAACTTATGTCATTTAAGTTGCAAACAAACGAAAAATCTTTTAGTATGGATTTTTAGGTAGTAGGAGAGACAATACTGTATGTAATCTGTGGTGTACAATTATAAAAACAATTTATATACATATTTATATACATTTATGAAACTTATACTTATACGGGGTGGAAGGGACACCGACGCGAAAACGGTTACCACGTATTCAGTACATCATTCTGAGCACCACCACATAGAAATTTTACATCGGTTATTAAAAAAATATCAGCTAATCCATACATTTAGACCGTGCAGGTATTGCACATTTGTAGGAAATAGCTGTTTTTTTAAAATCATAAGTCATGACAAAGAGCAAAGATATTATATGAAATAAACTTGAAACCAGGTACTTAACAAATCCATAAAAAACCTACTGACTACCACAACACCCCCATACCTATATATACAATCGTAGCAAATTCCGTTACCTATGTAATTTCCACCCCAAGTGAAATTATGTATTTATGCACGAATCCCTGTTATTTCTGATACGCCAGTTCATTTCTCACAAAACATGGCAGTAAAGAGTGATTTGCTAGTACATGTTAATGTCATGTGTAATAAATTGTTCGGCCTATAAAATTGTAACATGTTTTATTGCATGACTGTACTTAGCAAGGAAAAATACTGTGTTCGGGAACATTTCTGTGCAGAGGTAGGTTCCTCCTAGAGAGGAGCTCGTGGCTAAATAATTAGATTAGATTGGTCCGCGAATGGGTGACCACCCATTACATACAAAGTTTAATCCGTGCCTCGAAAAGCACGTTAAGCCGTTGGTCCCGACTGTCATTTGTAGATCTTTGACAGTCGTTGCAGGTGAGTGGCCCGAAAGTCCGACTGGGTTGTGAAGGTCAGATTCACAGTTGCTCCATATAAATAATGGTATTCAGCTGCATCCAGTTAGCCTGGAAGCCGACCTCAACAAAAAAGAAAAGTCTAGAAAAAGGCTCGGCAGATTTTCTTGGTTTTCTCAACTGCTATTTCCAACGTATTTAGCAAATATTATTTCTTGTTCCACTTAAATTCTTAGGTGAGATCCCTACAAACGAAGTAAAACTAAAACCGTAAACATACGATTCTTGGAATAAAACCGATAAATACCTTGTTTGTTCGATACTCCATATAGAACCTCCTTTCAAGAAAACTAAACCAGAGAAAAACTCACAATAGTTCATTTAAAAGGAAGTTAAAAATAAAACAAAAGCATTAATGCCCGAAACTTTCTTTCAGTCGAGGTCGGTATTTGTTTAGTGAGAATATTGCTAACTTTTCCTCGTAAAAGATAAATAAAGATAAAAAAGTTTGCAATTTGGGGTTCGAAGCTACGGAGTTATTCGTAGACGTTTTAATACAAGTTAGTGACTCATTTCGGAGATTCTTTCTTTTGTTTTTCATTTATTATTAATAATAAACATTTATGAGAAACACGAGGATTGGACTTAGGAAGACCTGCTTTCTCCTTTGTTGAACACTTCTAACATAGATCGCACGATCGATCTAACAGGAATCGCTTTCGGAACGCCGTGATCCGACCGAGAACAAGAGATATCGATATAGCTCACAGAATAAGTAAGCTGAAGTGCCATTGGGCCGGCCATACCGGTGACCGTTGGGATAGACGTGTTCTTGAGTGGAGACCGTGAATTGGCAAGCGTAAGGTGGGACGCTCTCAGGCTCGGTGAAGCGACGATCTTCGCTAGGTCGCTGGTAGCAACTGGATGAGAGTCGCCAAAAATCAAGCTGAGAGGCGTGAATTGGATAGGTCTATGACCAGCTGTGAACCGTTGTATGCTGACTGTTGTTGATGATGAACAGAGATCGAAAACTAATAGCGGAAACCCTAAGTTTAGTGCTCATTCATTTTAAATAGCAAACAGGCACTGAGCAATCGTTGCAATAGTGATTCTCGTTATACGTGAAAAGAGGCCTAATAATAACAAAAAAAATATGATACGATGATTTTACTGTCGTAAGTTTGAAATAAACCAAGTTCAATCAAAGGTTATTGTAACGAATTAGTTTTTAGTATTATGGACTCATTGCAACCATTTTTCTGTTAGCCTGTTATGTACTGTCACAGTTGCAGTTGGGCAAAGGCCTACCCCAATTCCCTTCATGAGTTCTTTTCCCTTGCCTCCTCGAACTAGCCGTCGCGCTACGCGTCCATTTGCTTCGCGAAATTATATTGCAAGCATTCTTCCTTGAGCAGCTTCTATAGTTTTTTTTTTGTGTTTACATGAGTGCTCATTAAACACCGAACATTCATTACAAATGAACGTTCGTTTTGTAACAAAAAAGCTCGCTCAACTAATGTCTGATTCATCAATTGTACAAGTAACAAGTTTAATGTGACAAAGTCCAATACAGACCAAAATTTCCTGAAGATGAAACCTTCGCAAACCAATCTTACATTCCAAAAGGAAATAAATACCCAATACTTACAGATAAAATACAACATCATATTCTAGTAAGCCTCACTGAAATCCAATCGCATTGCTCTCGACGGTAATATCAGTTTCAAACGAAATATAACAAATAAAATATAGGTCGTAACTTGGTTGTCTGTCAGCAAATATTTTCTAGGGTTGGAACATTATTAAATCTGTTGAAAATAAAAATATCTTGGAATCGACAATTCCAAGTCTTGGCTGCTCTTGGCTTGCGTGATTAGAACCCACTGAGAGTCGGCTCATGTCCCAATTGGGATCATTATTAGCCTGATTATGCTAATTAAGAAAACTGGCCAAGTGCGAGGTGGATTCGCACACCAAGGGTTCCGTAGCACCAACAAAATATAGTTACAATATTTTTAACGCACTGTTCAGAAAAAGGAGATCTAGATATATTTTTAGTTCGCATTTTTAGACATATCACACAAGGTGTTAACGGATTCTTCACGAATCTTTCAACCAAGCATTCTGTACATCGATTTAAGTATTTCTGCGTAAAAATTATTGCTGGGAAACAATGTCTTCTTGGGGCCAAAAATTACGTTTTACGGTAGGTGTCAATGGTTATGCTGATGTATGCGTTGAATAGTACAGGGGTCGTGGAGATATTTAAAGTAAAATTACAACATAAAAAACTTGTATTTTTTTAGACTTGTGAAAAAGTTGGAATTTTGACCTCCAATATCTCCGTAACTAGAAGGTTCCAAGGTATGGTCCAGAACAATAGAATGATCGCAACGAAGGGGAGAACAAGTGTCTTTCAGCTCCGCTAAAGGTATTTTTACACCCAATTTATAGCGGTCACCAGTCTTTTTCTAACCAGTTCGTCAAATTAATAAACTGCCTTTTTATTTATCTGAAAACTAGTCTTAATATTTATCTGAAAACCGAAATTTCAGAACGAATTTTAATAAAACGTAGTAAAATTCTATCTGCCATTTTTGGAAATATTATTCAGAATAATTATTTTAATGACATAATTAAAATATCGTCATATGAGATTTTCGCAGGGTTGAAGCAACAAAGAGATGTTTTAAAAGATTTAAATTGCTGGCTTCGCAAAAAGGTTAGAATTTCAATTTTGTGGTAGGTAATGAGTTTTTTTTTGTTAAGTCGTCGTGTATGTGAGTTACTTTATCTTCGAAAAGTTGACTGAGAGAAGGATTTTTCGTCATCCAAAAACTTGGCAACGTCGCAATAATAGCTGTCAAATATTTACCTGTTTTAATTAATTTGGCAATATTACTCTATGGAAATTAGAAATACGGCTAACTAGTGAACTAGAATATTAATAATGAATTGCAATTAAAACACTGAATTTGATGTTGTAACCGTTTCAGGTGCAAAAAGGCATTTGGAAAATTTCCAAATACTTTTTTACATTTAAAACTAAGTATTTAGTATTACGATATTAATTATTGCTTTTCATAATCAATAGTTTAGTTCACTAGTTAGCTATATTTCCTATTTTTTTACAGTAATATTGCCAAATTAATCAAAACAGTGAATTATTTGACAACTATTAGCGACGTTGCCCACTTTCTGTATAATCGCTCTTAAGTAGGAATCGCTATTACCATCAATATGCAAGTGCAAATGCAAGGAAAATTAAACCTTATTAAACAAAAAGGTGAATCTAGTAAGGGTCATTTTTCTCAACACTAGTTCCGCAGTTGTGGCACACTTGCATACGGTGGCAGTCTAAATAATCTTGGTGTAAAAGCATTGAAACTTTTTTCAAATATTACTAACCAGGTAGACTTTAGTGGCCATAATTTTCAATTTCCAGCCAGTACGTACAAATTCTGATTTAATTAAAGTATGTACAGACGCCAGCACATCAAGCTACCCGAAACTGTCAAATTTTCCCAATCAACCTTGAACCTAAATCCTTTAGCGATAAAGTTGAAAATGTATTGAAGAAATTTGACAGATTGTAGTAGCTTGATGTACTGGCGTCTATACCTAAGCTAAAATTTAGTAACTTGACAGTATTGCCTCAGTGTTTATTATGAAATAAAACGATTTATTTGAATAAGTGGAAAGAATTCACAATTTATGATACCTATTACCAAAACAGGGCAAAAATGAACCGCAATTTTTAATTCTGTGAAAAATATTATTAATATCATAAGATTACCTATTAAATGTTATAATTACTTGCTTCAATTAAGACGCACATTCATTGTAACTATTACGTGGCCGTATTTATTTAATTTTTAATTAACAAACTGTATTTTTATTTTAACTGAACATCAGTTAATTTAACATTATATTTACACAAACTCACGCCTTTTGTCCGTAGGGGTAGGCAGTGTTCTGATGCTCAGTTACTAAAATATTCAAACTTGTAAAACTAAAAATTATCACATTATATTTTTTTAATGAAACGTCTCATTGGCCGGAGAAGAAAAAAACACAGAGAAAATTAGAAAGTTATGGGAGAGGCCTTTTCCCAGCAGTGGGACAAAATAGGCTAAATAAAAAAGAAGAAGTTAAATGCTATAAGTATGGTCACACAATTTTGGATTCACAACTTCTTACTCAATTTTCATTTTCAAAAGCGCATCATATTAGGTACAGTTTAGTCTTCGATGAAATAAATTATTAACTGTTACAAATTACTCTGACAAAAGTACGACCTTACCTGACTCCGCAGTCTAAAGACGTCACATAGAAATGTATTAATAATATTGATCAGAATACTTAATAAATAGTACCTATTCTGTGTAAGGACAAAACATTTCTTTCATAAAGTAGTTAACTGTAAAAACTTAGTTTTCCATAATTTTCCATTTTCATGCGTGATAAAAATGTAAAATTTAGATTCTTGTAAGTTTTTTGCATTAAACGTGACACTTAAAAGTGATAAAATAGTTTACGTTGTATTTCTTAAGCACTAAGAAGGCACATTATATGAAATTAGAGAAACAAAAAGCTTTTGTAGAACCTACAGGTTTTATAGGGCCATGTGACTTGCCAATTCTTATTTAAAATTATAACCAAAATTATTAAAATTAACACCATTTTTGCGACATAAATTGGTTTTTATTTGTCTAAATTAATTTTAAAAAGTACAACCAAAAACTATTTCAAAACTACATACCTTCAGCAAAAGTCCATTTGAAAAAAAAAACAGAAGAACAAACAAAACACTCAAAGCACAAATTCGTAAATCGAATTCAATTTAAAAAACAAAAACAACTGTCACTTTAACCGTCACTCGTACACAAGCACTATTTGAATTTGGAAAGTTATATTCGGTGGCGGAGCGGACGAAGCGCGCGTGCGGCCGATCCGACGGTTATGGCCGAATGACGGTAGAACCGCACCTGTTGTGTTCGCAGCTTAACGTTAACGACGGACTATCAACTATGAATCGGGCTGTCTGAGTCCCTAGTACGAGCGGGCGGGTGGTGTAAATTTAATGGTGGCACTACACTTGGAAGATCTGGGCAAAAATTCGCCTACTATCATTAAAACAAAGTGAACTATATCGCAATAGGCATAAAAAACATTTTGTTTTGATTCGATATCGCGAAAATTTTGACAGCTATGCCAAGTGAAGTAAATAGCCTTTTCCCAACTACGTTGGAGGTGGCTTTCAGTCAAACAGGTGCAGCTGAATACTAGTATTTTACATACAGCGACTGCCTATCTGACCTCTACAACCCATGTAGAAGTGAGGTTATGCGATATTCCATGGTAAGACTGTACGTGTAACGTAATTACGAGCGAATTGAAAAGTACCTACTCACAGAAAATGAAGTAAATGTTATACTTATGTGTGCAAACACATAATTATAATATTTACATCATTTTAAGAATTTATTAACATAGTATGAGTGATACTAATAAAATAAAATGTTAAACGATAGTTGTAGTTTCGATTCAAACTGATATCCCCTGAGGGTTAGGCAGAGGTGTACTGAATAGAACACAAACTTTTCGCCAGTCATGTTTTTTGCCGTCATTGGCGAGTCTGTTGCCGTCAACCGGCAGAATTCCCGTGAAAAAAAATGGAAAGCGAACCTAGGACGACTAGACGAACGAGTCGCTCGTGCTATCGCCTCGGGTCCTTACAAGCTGTTGCGATTTATAACCAGCGATAGGTAGCTGAGTTTTTCATTGTCTTAAACTATTTTCGTCTTTCAGTATTCTTGGCAGTTAAGACTAAGTAGGGTACTTATTTCAACATTGAAGCTTTGAGAGAGTAGTTTTTGTTTTGTAAAAATTTTTCAGGGTAACTTTTGCTTTTCATTATTGGATCTTTAATAGTTTTAATTAAAACACTTGTGTCTTCACTTATATTACATCTACATGAAAACACCGCGCTTTTTTTCCTCGATGGGCTAGGCAGAGTTGACCATACACCCACATTTCGCCAGTTATGTTTTTAGGGGAAACCTATAGCAATCAAACGGGCACAATTCCGGATTCCACGCTGCTACTGGAAAATTCATGATAGAAAAACCCATAACATGTTTTATACTTGCCCATAACATTTAATGTTTTTAGGTAACAATCTCTATTTATTTAATTAAGTTTACCCTATTATCTAACCCATTTTTTAAATATTAATTCTGTTTACCCTATTTTCTAAGCCAAACATTTATTGTAAGTACGCCATTCCTAATTATGCTACTTTCATTTATTTATAAGACCTATATACATACTCATGTTTTACGAAATAAATATTATTATTATCTAACATTTTGCTCGACCCCGGAATCGCACCCAGAACCTCAGTAGTGCTTGCGACCACGAGACTAATGAAGCGGGTATATAATATGACCCCTTGAATCTTAACCCAAGGGTTATTCAGTTGGAGCGTTCATATGTAAAATTGCCTCTTGAGTATGTTCAAAGGGACCTACAATTGATAAGTTAAGCGATTTTTGTATGAGTAATCTTTGCTATTTAATTCCACTATTGAGAAAGAGCTTTTGTGTGGAGGATTTTAGGGTTTTTTCATCAGAAACTCTGTATCAGCATAGAGGCTGGATCTGTGCCTGGTTCTCTATAACATCATCTGCTTAGCCCTTTCCAAACTATGTTAGGGTCTTCTTCCAGTCTAACCGGCAGCTGAATACCAGTATTTTACATGGAGTGACTGCCTATAATATAGGCAGTCACTCCATAGGACATATTATGTCCTCCACAATCCAGTTAGTACTAAGTAATACGGTACTTCTTGGTAAGACTGGTTGTCAGACTTTTTGGGCCACTGAGTACCTGTAACGAATGTCAAAGATCTACAAATGACAGCCGAGACCAACGGCTTAACGTGCTTTCCGGGGCATGGAGGAAACTCGGCCCGTAATGGGTGGTCACGTTTCTCCACAATTTATTATGACATAAATAATTTAAAAATCACACACTCCTGTCATCTATCTATACCTAGCTATTTCTTAACTATGTTGTAGTCGGCTTCCAGTCGAACTGAATGCACCTGAATACCAGTATTTTATATTTAATGACTGCGTATCTGACCTCCTCAACACAATGAATACTGAGTAAAACGACCCTTGGTAACACCGGTTGTCATACTTTCCACCCACTGACTACTTATTACGACTGCCAAATATCTACAAATGAATCCGGGACCAACGGCAGAGTGTACGAGGCACGGAGGATACTTTGTATGTAATGCATGGTCACCCATCCACGGAAAGACCTCGGCAAGCGCTGCTTAACCTCGAAGATCGACCCGTGTGGCTGTTTTTATATAATAACTCCATGAGCGAAAATAAACAGTATATTATTTATAAGCTATTAATAAATATTCTAACTAAATAGTTATTTCATAAATAAGCAGGAAAAGAAAATTCTTGGTAAAGTTATTTCAGGAAACCTTTGCCAACATGTAATATCTTTGGAAATCAGATTCTTGAGAGTTCAATATAATGATATTTATATCGGAATGTGTTACTTGATATCGCATGAAAATGTAGTGAAAATAAAAGTCAAATGCCATTTCAAACGAATATTTGAAATGGCATTTTCGAACGGAAGCGCCGTTTTAAGTATTAGTAATATTGCTCACTAAATAACTGGTGTAGAAGTTAGTAGTAAATACTACAGTACTAACAATATCAACACTAGTAAGGGATTAGAGGATTTTTGTATGAAGGCGTGGCCTGCCTAACTTCAGCCATTTTATTTTCTCTTCAAAATAGCGGACAGCATAAAACTTGTATTTATCAATAGCTAGCATCAATAAAAACATGTATTGTAGAAGACAACATCTTCTAAAGCGTCACATTTCCGAAATATTCAAGGTTCTGCTGTAGGCTATCATTGTAACCTTTATGACATAAATCTTGAAAACGTGACACTTTAGAAGATTTTCCCCAATACAATGCTGGTTTGTATTGATGCCAGCTACTGATTCAAACAGGTTTTATAAATACCTAATAAAATCAAAGTTGTACTGATGGTGAAGATCGTAACTTTGATGGCTGAATCTCTGAAACGTGACATTTCAGAAGATTTTCTCCCGTACAATGCTTGTTTATAATGATGCCAACTATTGATTAATTCAGGTTTATTGCTTGAAGTTAGGAAAGGCAAATAAGCGCTGTTAGATTTGTAACGTTTGGCTCATCTCCATTACATGACATCAAGCTTGTAATTGCCGGTTAGGCAGAGGCGTACTACTGAGAAATTCCTGAAGGAAAAACTAATAACAAGTTTTCCCGACCTGGGAATCGAACCAAGGACCTCATGCTCAGCAGTCGCGCTTGCGATCACTAGACCAACGAGTCAGTCAGTTCGGCTCATCATCGAATGTTGAAAATTGAAGAGTACGGCCAATGTCGCTTACGACTTAAGTTAGCATAATCTGTCTGTTGCTGTTCTAATGCAGGGTAAAAGCATTATTTCATACAGATAAGAAACAAACCAAATTCACTGTTATTTGTTAGGCAATTAAGACCACATTTCCATTTGTCATATTTGAGCAGGCAAAAAAAGATGACATACGACTTGTCGAATCGAAATCGAATCGAAGCATTTGTGAATGGTAAAAAAACCTTAATCCAAAAATACACATGGTACTCCCAAATATTGAACCTTACACCTCGCACCTGAAAAGTAAGTCCCTTAACTTCCAAGCCATCGGACAAGAACACAATACATTAATGATAATGAAAATGCAAGTTAATAAGCTCATACCTACGTGGGCGTTACTCACGACGAGAACTTCTGTATTCACTAATGGGCTTAATTAGCACCACAGAAGTCAGAACAGTAGGTATTGGCTTAATTATTAAATAACAGTCATTAACTTGGAATAGTAGATGTGGGAAGCTTGTTTAGAGGAGGAGAGTTGTTCGTTTCGATGCGATTCATCATCTGCCTAGCCTTTTCCCAAGTATTTTGGGGTCGGCTTTCAGTCTAACCCGATGCAACTGAATACCAGTTTTTACATGAAGCGACTGCCTCCACAACCCAATTAGTACTGCGTGATGCGGTACCGCTTGAGAAGGCTGGTTGTCAGACTTTTGGGCCACTGACAACTTGTAACGATTGTCAACGATGACCAACGGCTGAACGTTCTTTCCGAGGCACGGAGGAAACTTGGTATATAATGGGTGGTCAGCCCTCCACGGACCAACCTAGGCAAGCGCAGCTTAACCTGAAGATCGTTATCATTTAGCCACGAGCTCCTTTGAGGCGATTATTGAAAGGAAATAAAAAGTTAATTCGTGCGAACAGTCGGTGAGAAACGCATATCAAAAGGCAAAGCTGCACCACGTATACCCTGTCCTCACGGATGCCTTTCGCATCCAGTCAAACCCAGCCACCTTTTTAAAATAAACCTTTTGAACGGCAAAGCATAAACGCACGCGCGTGCCCTCCACGCCAAGCCTCGATTCACCTTCCATTTTGTCACATATGTATTTGTGTCGTTTGGCGTACAAGGCACGCGCTTGCATGTCACGTTTATGTGACAATGGCGTTCAAAAAGGTTAAATGAATGAACTCATCTCGATAGGGACCTTGAAGAGAATTACGATATCACGCCTGCTTAATCCCTGTAGATTAAGTAGAGGTTTACCTGTAGGAGGCACACCCACATTTTACTAGTTATATTCAAATAGATAAATAATTCAATTTTGATGTTACCATTAATTTTAGCCTGGATTAACACATAGGCTACTTTTAATCCAGGAAATAGTAGGTAGGTAGAAGGTAGGTAGCAGGTAGGTAGAAGGTAGGTAGCAGGTAAGAAGGTAGGTAGTAGGTAAAAAACTGCACTGCAACGCATATGCACGATACAGCTATACATAAAACTAAAAATGCAAATAATTTTCTCGATCAACATTTTAATTTTAGATCTATAACTCTTTGTTATCAGTATTTTTGTCCCAAACTATGAGGGTAGTGTGATAAACGGGCTACCGTTCGGTTTTTTCAGCGGGTGACAGTGGCCAGTGGATAAGGTTGAATGTCCATAAATCCAAGCCGAGTGGATTATTGCTTTTATTGGAGTTTATGGTGATCGTTCTTTTATGTTTGAGTAGGTTTTGTCCGTGGGATTGTCTGTGGGGAAGTCGGGAATCATTCCATGATAAGGTACCACCAGGAATTCAGAATAAGAAGCATCTGTGTACGTTCAGCTCTTAAGGCGTGAAATATTATTAGACTGTCAGAACAATTTTTACATTTGCTATATTAGCATAGAAGTTAACTGCATGCTTGTTTACTAAAAGCAGGTACAGTTTAAATGAATAAATTCGTCAATATTTATTTATTTTCATAAATAATTTTATCGACACCGAAATACCGTATTTACATGGATATGGGTGAATATCACGGCAGCAAATTTTACGTGTCCACGTTGAGAATCGAGGTGTAAAATGATAGGATGTTTCTTATTTTTTTTTATAGTGAACTACGTAACTTGGTTCAATTAGGGCCACATTTTTTGTTTTTATAAGTATATTTAAATAATCAGGAAAAAAAAAATCACCTTAAAATTCAAGTTTGGTGGCTTGTCCCAGTTCCATTTTTTTATATAATTGCATTCACCAAATTAACAATTTGGGGTAAAATAGCAAATAAACGATTTCCTTAGTATATGCATAAGACACACTATCTAAAAACAATTAAACCATATTAGAAAATCTAATTTAAAAGCACAGGACACTCGATCAAAGTTTGTCCAAGCAAAAATCAAAATTTTGTTCGCACTTTTTCAATTTACTATAACACGAAGCTTCGGGCGTGTGGGATTAATAGTGTTTTATTATTTCGCAACTCTAAGTCTTTGGCCAGCACTTGCGCGTAACAGATATATGATTAGTGCTTTGATTACCCCCCAAAAACGTAAGTACTCACCTTGAGTGGGACGGGGGACAAGAATTGTTCAATTTTTGGTGGATCGATTTACTGTCGATTTAAAAGTGTTTTAATAGTAAGCTACACGTTATAGCTAGTGATTAGGGTTTCGTATAAATCAGTAACATCAATTTAATTGGAACTTAAAACCCCTATTTTTAAAGATTTTTTTTATGCCTGGTCCCAATTTTGGTGGCTCAATTTTGGTGGCTTTGGTGGCGTTTTCCCACCACCAAAATTGAAAACGAGCCACCAAAATTTAAGTATGTACTGTATATGTATGGTTTGTACCTATATAGCCAGTTTTTACGTTGCAGGACAGTTGGATTAGCAAACAAATAAATGTTATGTACTTGGCAGTAAGTAAGACCAATTATTATAAGGGTGGTATACTAATGATCAAGTTTCTTATTAATATATTTTTATTTTGTTGCTTTTAAGAATGCCAAAACAGACCAGCGAAGAGAGGCTGGTTAAAAAGAGAATGACAGAAAGAAGAAGAAAGGCAAAAATAAAGAGCTATCCCAAACAGGCTGAAACACTGCGAAAAAGAGTTATGAGGAAAAAAGAAAACGAGTGTTTTCTTGTTTTTAAGTTTTTTTTAGTAAAGATGAGAGAAGATTAATTATATTTGAAAACTAAAAATTCCTTTCTTAGATTTAAAGACTGATTGTAGAAACCATTGATCTAGTCTGGAGATTAGCATCTAAATATTGAGTTAAGGTTTTTTAGTTTAACTGAAATCTGCAGAGCGTTGGTGAAATAGTAATGATCTGTTTGCTGTTTCACTGTGTCTCTCCTTGGATTTAATATTTTTTATTTTGTTTGGAACAACAAAAAAATACATAATAAAGCATTGAGTCCAAGAATAGCCCTTTCCGTAGCTCGCTGATCAACCTCGAATTTATGGACCAGCCATACCGAGAGTGTCCACGTTTCAGCTCTGTAAGTCATAACAGGCAGGACGTACTGGTTGAAGACCGTAGTCTTTAGGCTCTGTGCAATACGCGACGAGAAGACCGTACGAAGTTTCCCAAAAGTTGCCCAGCCCAGCTGAATTCTTCTGTCAGTCTCCCTCTTAAAGTTGTTCTTACCAAACTGCAGAGTTTGCCCTAGATAAAAATATTCTCGAACAACCTCGAGAGGACCGCCATTGACAACAATAGGTCCTGGTTCCGGGTGACGTGATCTTTGAACATCACCTGGGTTTTGTCCAAGTTCACCCTGAGATCAATGCGTATAGATGAATCAACTAGGCCATCCAGCATCTGCTGCATGACGATTTCATCTGCAATGGAAATCTCAAGTGTGAGATGTACTCGCCGTTGATATTAATGCCAGGTGCGTTGGTGAGGGGCTGCGGGACTGTTCGAAAGAGATACCGCGGCCCTGGAACACAAAAGGCTAAGAAGGAACACGGACACAAGTCTGACACTCCCTTTCAATCCACCCAGAGCGGGGGAAATCATCAAACCTCCCCGGTCATTTGATGATTTCCCATCCAAAAAAAAAAGGTGCGTTGGTGAACCATTTCGGCTAAATTACGTCCCCTTGGCTCACCCCCTGACGCAATGGTTTGGATGGTGATTGTGATGTTTTCATAAAAAGTTCTCAGCACTTGGATGTATCGCCAGTCAACTTGGCATCGCTGCAGAGACTCCAGAACTGCCCAGGTCTCGACAGAGTCAAAAGTCTTCTCGTAGTCCACGAATGTAAGACACGGCGGCCGATTATACTCTTCGAACTTCTGTATGATCTGCCGCACTGTGTGGATGTGGTCTATGGTGCTGAATCCTCTTCGAAACCCGTCCTGCTCCGGTGGCTGAAAATCGTCGAGTCATCGCGCTTGACGATTCGTGATGACTTTTGAAAACAGCTAATACACGTAACTAAGGAGCGAAATGGGTCAGTAATTCTTGAATAGGGTCTTGTACCCCTTTTTAAAGCAAAGAACGACCACGCTCCTTCACCACGCTTCTTGAGTTCTCCCAGAGAACAGGACCGAGTTGAAAAGCTCCCGTAGCTCTCTTAATACAGGACTTCCTCCCGCTTTCAGGAGCTCAGTTGTTACCCTATCCTCACCAGGCGCTTTTCCATTTTTAAGCTGTCTAAGTGATGCCCCGATTTTGTTTTGGCTGAATTCTGGTAGGTCTTCTGTGAAATGGCGGGTTAAGGTGGCTCTGGAATCCTTATTTTCGGGATCAGGTCGAGATGCATGCGATGCGCACAACTTGCCGTAGAAGTTTTCTACTTCCAACAGAATCTCCGGCTTCGAAACGACCCTATCTCCACTAGATTTGGACTTTATTAGCACTTGGTCTTTATTATTAATTTTGTTTACAATAAAAATATTAATGTTTTTTGTTTTCGTTTTTTTTTGTGTCATAAACTCATAATGATAGAACAGATAAATAATAATAAATATTTTTTAACAACCGATGAAGTTATTGATGAGAATGAGAATTTGTGAGATTAGTTACATTGAGCTTTTCATTAGTGAGATTGAGGTTTGTGACGGAGAAATTAAATTTTGGTGCCACTGATTTTCAATTTTGGTGGGCACTGTAGATTTTGGTGGGCGATTTTCAATTTTGGTGGCCACACTAGACTTTAAACTAAAATATCTCAAAAAGTTATCGAGATTTTCTCAGACCTCTTGAAGATCCTTCCAGCTTGGAGTTTCTATTTTTATACCAGCCCCTTATTTTTCACGAATAATGAAGAAAAAATTTCGCAACCAAAATTGAATAAAAATGCACGTTGTTGATATTCACCCATATGCGGCAATGACATTATTATAAGTCTTATTTTTTGTGACGTAAATAAATTATAATACCCAAGAAAACCCAGCATAACAGAACATAACTTAAAAATACATTTTTCCTAAAAGCATTCCATCATTTCCACAAAATTTACATTCACACCACATTTTAATAAAACTCAAAGACTTCCGTAATAGGCCCCGCTCTATTTCATCCCTATCGAATAAATTCTCCCTCGCCGTTTCACCCTCGGGGGAAAAACTTGGAAGAAAATAGTTACCTTGTGCGTAGGTGGGGGTAAATTCCACTAAGTTATTTAGTGAACTTACTGGCTAAACTGTACTGGAAAGACTTTTAAAGGTGTTTACTAACAGTCTATTAGGTTATCAAGTACCTAGAAGAGTTAACTTTGTACCTTTTGTAATGTTAAATTCAAACTAAAAATACCGAGGAAACGATGGATGGATTCTGTGAGGGATGATATGAAAAAAGAAGGAGTAAACGATAACGCGACAGTTCACAGGATGGAAGAAGAAAATGTGTTGCTTCGACCCCAAGTAACATGGGGCAGGCCGTGTCGACGGCGTGTTCGTGTTCCACGCGCGCCTCAAAAAGATGTCAGCAAAAAGGAAGGAGCCTGCAAGGGCCGATGCCTACCGGTGCTGCGGCATTTTTTGAAAAAGATACCGCGGCCCTGGAACACAAAGGGCAAAGAAGGAACATGGATGGGTTTTAATAAGTAAATGTCTGACACTCCCTTCAACTCCGCCCAGAGCGAGATAAAAAAAAAAAAAAAAAAAAAAAAAAAAAAAAAAAAAAATATTGGGCAGGTCGACCCCATCGTGGGACAAGGGCAGGAAGATGATGAAGTAACGCATGAATCTAAAAAAATAGAAAAAAAAAATGCTAGAATAATCGATAATGGTCTTAAAACTAATAATGAGTAGGGTTAAAGGTTCCACTTCCTCCTTTGTAAAGCGAGTATCTTTCGACCATACGAGTTTGGTTTCTAGTGAGCTAGTGCCCAACAGATTTCGTCGGGCTGATGCAAAAGTTAGACTATGACGTCACAGAGCAGTTACTCCTTGCACCCATTTAATAATTATTTGCTTGACTGTATTACCCGACACATTTACGCCCACACCATCATCCTACCTCTCCTCATACGCATTTCACTACACCCACTCCAATTTTCATTTTTTTTAGGTTTAATTTAATCCTACTATCCCACTACATCGTACTTCCTATTAATATTATAAAAGCGAAAGTTTGTGAGGATGTATGGAGGTCTGTAAGTTTGTTACTGTTTCACGCAAAAAGGACTAACTGGATTTGGATGAAATTTGGCACCCAGATAGTTTATAACTTGGAATAACATAGTATCTTTTTCTCTCGGCAGTACGATCCCAAGGGACAATTTCCGAAGTCTACGTGGGCGAAGCCGCGGGCTTAAGCAAGTATTAAATATGTCTGCTATATTTCCCTTCTGCAACAATCATCTGTATCATGGAATCAGCTATTGTATTCGAGGTGAGAGCCTAGGGATTCGTCACACAGGGTACCCTAGTATAGATACTAATTGTAAGAGTATGCTAGTGTAGATACTTGTACTATTATGTATTCTGGGGTATAGACGCCAAAGGATCATATCATGCATTTTTGTTAAAATGTTATTCTTACACTTATACTATTTAGTATACCTATTTGAATTTTTGTGAAGAGAGAGAGATATTGTATTTTTATGGTTGCTTGTTTTCATCTACGCAAAACTCTCCGCTGCCATCGTCAATGCCCTCGAAAACCACCGTAGGTGTAGGAAAATTTTGTGCCTGGACCTTGAAACGTTCCAAGATTGGAACGCCTCCGTTAAATCAACTATAGAAACCACTAAGTGGTCCGAAATATGTCTACAACTAAAAGGTTAAAATACGCCTAAAATAATAAGTTGGCTGGCTGACTAAGAAATATTTCTACCCGTGGCATAACACCTATATAAATTAATCATTTTCAACATTCGGCTCTGTTCCGAGAGTTCAAATTCCAACAGTCCATTTTTTTTTTCGTGTGGTTTGTGCCTAGCCTGAAGTCAGAGATTTATGCCGCCCATGGACCTCCAACTCGACTTTACACGCCGTCAAAAAATATCTATCAGGCACGCTGGTTTCCTCACGATGTTTTCCTTCACCGAAGCAAGTGATAATATTATACAATGCGCACATGAATCTGAAAAATCAGAGGTGCGTGTCTTGGGTTTCAACTTGAGATCTATGATTTGGCGATCCGATGGTCACACCACTAGGCTATCACTTGACAGTCCGACGATACACGACGACAGTACAATGATATTTAGCCATTGTTTAGGTGTCATCTAGTGCTTGTGAAAATGAGAATTAAAGACATTTACAACTATAATCACGTGACTAATTTCCATCATACTCATCATCATCTGCCTAGCCTTTTCCCAACTTTCTTGGGGTCGGCTTCCAGTCTAACCGGATGCAGCTGAATATCAGTATTTTACACGGAGCAACTGCCTATCTGACCTCCACAACTCAGTTAGTACTGGGTAATACGATAACCCTTGATAAGACTGGTTGTCAGACTTTTTGGGCAGCTAACTACCTGTAACGACTGTCAAAGATCTACAAATGACAGCCGGGACCAACGGCTTAACGTGGGGGGTCA
The DNA here is from genome assembly GCA_905220335.1 of Noctua pronuba. NCBI lineage: Eukaryota > Metazoa > Arthropoda > Insecta > Lepidoptera > Noctuidae > Noctua > Noctua pronuba. The sequence continues at coordinate 14,603,424 of LR999894.1, forward strand.
CCCATCCACAGAACAACCTAGGCAAGCACGTCCTAAAGATCGACCCGAGCGGCTGTTATTATTTAGCCACGAGCTCCTCACGTGACTAATTTCCATTATTCTTAATTTGCAAAAAAAAAACTTTGTTTTTGTTTCGTTTGCGTAAGAGAAGTCGTTGTATCTTGATGTTGTAAAAAAAATTGAATTGTCTATTACCAAGTTAGGTCAAAAAAGTCAAATGGTTAAGGATTATATTTGCTGAATTGAATATTAGCCTGGACTGTTTGTCTCTACAGGTTTTTAGATAATATAACATCACGCCTGTAATCGCCGAAGTGTTAGGTAAAACTATACTTGTAAGTACACCCTTATTTTGCCAGTTATGTTTAAGTCCAGTGTATCAAAGGGCGAGCCTATTGCCACCGTGCACAAATCCAGACTCCGTTGCTAAGAAGTTCCTGATGGACAAAACCCAATATCACTTTGCCCGACCCGGAAATCGAACTCAGGACCTCGTGCTCAGCAGTCGCGCCTGCGATCACTAGACTAACGACGCTGTCAAATCACATCACAATATAATTATTTTGCCTTACTTAGCAACAGCAAGCGGGTGTACAAATTACTTGGCCAAAGCTCACGTGTTCTTCCCGACATTACGATTTTATTTTCGTAGAACCTTCTGGTTACGGAAAACGTGAAAAAAAGTTTTAACTTTGACTTTCAAACAAAGTTTGCTGTTTCCTCAGATTTGTTTACGAAAACTAGTTTTAATTATACAGTTGAATAATCAACGTATAATGATCCTACGGCTGGGATACAGGGGTAGTGATTAATAGAGATTTCTATTAATCACCACTCTGTTATCCGCCACGCGAGCACAAATGTTTTCGAATTGGTTCTAGGACAAATCGGTCTCGTCGAGATGTTTTCCTTTACCGTTTTGAGTAGTTATGAAACAAATTCGAACCTACGACCTACAGTTGACAGGCCCGATACTACTTGGCCACCATTGCTCTGTACTGTTACATGCAACCAAAAGAATAATGTTATACTATGCGTTCATTGTGCGCTATTAGTATGCAACTGTTTTACCCGACTACGGCGAAGCAAAAAAAGGGTTATTCACACCAAAATTATAGTCGCTTTGCAGTCATTATTTCTGAATAATGTATACGGATATATGGTGGGACTTTTTATATACTTTAGTTTAGCTTTGTAAATAAGATACCGTTTTAAACATAATTCTATTCGCTATTTTATTTCATTAATATGTTTTAAGACATTCTGCATTTCTGCCCAGTCTATCCATCCACACACTTGTTATATGTAAATACTATAAAAATTAACCAACAACATTATTCTAAACTATTCGGTATATTTAAATGACAAACGCCATATTCTTTTGACAACATTTCAAAGTCAATTGAGTTTGCATAAAAGGACAAGCTCAAGTTTCTTAGTTGTTGCGTATAAAGATATCCAACAGATGGTACACTTTTGTTTTTTGGCCTTTTAAAGTATATTTTCTTTTAAAGTCCCAACTATTAAGAAAGGTCGCTGTCTTATATTAAATCTAAAACGATGTTTTTAGCGCCCACACTTGCTTCAAGTTCACAGTTTCGTCTCAACTTATAAAAACAATTGAATGAAAATGTTCATCAATTAATTCGTTCCATATATTTGCTTTTTGTTCGGATGGGAAATCATCAAATGACCCCTCCCGCTTTGGGCGGAGTGAAAGTGAGTGTCAGACTTTTACTGACTAAAACCCATCCATGTTCCTTCTTTGCTCTTTGTGTTCCAGGACCACGGTCTTTATATGAGCTTTGAGAAAGCAATACAGCGGCGCGGCGTTCGTTTATGATCAGATGTATAAACATGGAAAAAGCAAAATAATCGTAGAAGGTGGCTCTCTGAGTTTCTGCCCACCCCCATGGGGCTTAGGTGTGACTTAAGTGCGTTTGTATTTTTATTATGTTGGTATGTATTTTTACATCATGTGTGAATTTACTGGTGGTATTTTTTTAAACTTATTCGTACCAGGACCGAACGCTTGTTTGTCATTAAAACAGATCATTTGCCATTTCAATACCGATTAAATAAAACTTCATTTTATAGTCCACAAGCAAAGCAGCAAGTATCCAATGAACGTAAAGCTAGTATAGTGTAGTACACTGATCGTACGCGAGACTATAAATCGTAAGTGGTGATAAATGGCTGGCCCAAAGCCAACTAAGGCGAGTCTCACACGACACCGCTCGACCGCGCGGTCGGGTGGAGGCGGCGAAGCAAATGTATTTGCGGTGCGCCGCGCGGAGAGGCGACCAAGGAACGCCTCTGGCCCGCGCGGTCGGTCGGTGTAAAATCAAAGAAATAAAGAAAGAAAAAGTATTTAATAGTCCGCATAAGACAACAAAAAAAGGGATTAAAATAACAATAAAACAAAATTATCGTATCGTTAGGATATTCTTCTCTCAAGAACCCTGACGGGTGGGCTATTTTTATATTTTTAAATGTTTTTTTTATATATTGTTTTATATTAGAATATTTAAAAATGTAAAACATATGGTATTGAAATGAATAAAAATTAAACATAATAAAAAAAACAAACGAAAAGAGTGTGTACAATGTGTACATGTGTTAGGCATCCACGGATTTCATACAAGCCAATGCGTGAGATCCGCTTTACTGCCCGACCGCGCGAATGAGCGCTCTCGTGTGATAGCCGCCTAATGCCGTGATAGGACGTTTCCATCGGTGGAACCTTACAACTAGCACGACTTGTGCTATAAGAGTGTGATTTGTTTATAGGTAGGTATCGTACGTATTTTTTATTAGTCTCGTGGAATGTTTTGGATGTTGTAACCTTTTGTGTGTAACACATGACGACAGAGACTGACGACATGATGCTTAACTTATTTTGTTCATTATTCTGAGCTCCCGATATTTCGACGCTGTTGCAAGCGCCATGCCATGCCATATCGGGAGCTCAAAAAAATGAACAATCACGGAAGATATTCCGTAAATGACAGTATAAGTTTAGTTGTAAACCGTGCAAGCTTAAACCAAAGTTTGACATGATGCTTGGTTCAAAAATTCTCTGAACTCTACGTGCTCACAGTAAATTATACTGATTAAATCATTGGTGGCCCAATGGTTACTACACCGCATAATGGGTCACTTAGTCGGTCGTGGCTTCAAATCTAGACAGGCATTTTACTTTGCTCAATTGATTTCATCACCACTGCTCCTGAAACGGTGAAAAAAACATCGTCAGAAAGTATGTTCTAGAACCAAAAATTCGAATAAAAAAGCCTGTGTCTTTAGCATGTAAAATCATCATCATCATCACCATCAGCCTAGTCTTTTCCCAACCATGTTTGGGTCGGCGTCTAATCTACCCGGATGCAGCTGAATACCAGTATTTTACATGGAGCGACTGCCTATCTGACCTCCATAACCCAGTTAATGTTATCTTTAGCATGTAAAAGTAGTTCATTCAGTACATTATTTCTTAAAAAACACATATTTATTTTATGGACTGCTAAGTCCATAACAATAAGTTTATTTTTGGCCTATTGCCGATACAAGACGACAAAGTCCGAAGGCACTCGTGAACTTACACCCCCTCTATGTCAGAGGGTAGGTGGAACGTGGATCTTTCAGTACATGTGTACTTGTGTACGTGTTTAGAAACACGTGCCGTTGAAATGTTTGTTATTGAAGAATATTTGATTTGTTTACAGAGATGGCCTTATGAAGTAAGTAGCTTGATAGACAAAGTAATTTAAGATAGGTACTTGGTTTAGTATTTGAAACACGTACTATTGTATAATTATTGTAAAATTTAATTAGTAATATTAATAATGCAAAAGTAACCCTGTTTTTCTGGCTCTCTGTCTGGTATATTTTCACACTTTAACGGCTGAGCTGATTTGGATGAAATTTGGCACTCGGATAAACCATGTCCTGAACCTGATACTTTCATTTTGGAACGTTTCCGTGGTTTACTTTCCGTCATACACGCGATTGAAGAGGTAGAAGCTAGTTTATTTAGTAATCAATTTGATAAAAATCACCTGTAACGAAAAATATTTAAAAAAACTTCGAAAAATAAATCTCCATTCCTTAATTATTCGATGAATTTACTGAACATCTATTTTCGTGTAAAATATAAATAGAGCCTACGACAATTTGTATGCGAACTACAACGCTACGCGTGCTACGAATTAATTGAGCTACGCGTGCTACGAATTTGCTACGAGAATCGTAGCGATTTTAATTGGTAACTCATCTACCGAAAAGTTTTGATTAATCTTAAATGTCATTTACAAGTTAAGATGAGGCTGAACTTTGAAGGCTTTTTGAATCCATTCGTTTGGAATTTTTAAATGGATTTTGGGACTTGAAAATTGCTCTTGCAAAAGTACATCGGGAATTTTATTGCACAATGGGGGAAATAAAAGCTTAAGTAGAAAATTATAATTTTGCGAGTGAGTTTGAAAAGCAATTCGAAGAGGTGATTATTTACATTGGCTTAGTAAAGCATAATGGCCAAGGATAGTAGAGCGAAAAAGTTTGTATGTTATTACTTTTTTGCAAACATAGGTTTAAGTGCTTACATAATATTCAAATAAATAAAATTGAAGTATCTTTTCGTAATTTTAAAATATCCGCTTTTAAATATGCATATACAAGTGTACAGTACATAATAACAAAAAAAAAAACATTTTGTAATTTTTTCCTTGCTGACTATCATTTTGTTTTCCGGCTAATCTCTGAAACAGCTGGGCGGACTTTGACGGATTTTTTTCTGACAGAAGGCTGATGTTATAAGGAGTAACTCAATAGGGAAGTAATATTTTTATAATAATTTCATGTGGGCGAAGGTCGCAGGGCACAGCTAGTTTATGAGAAACTTAATTTTGTATATTGTCAATGAACTCATGAAGTGCATCTTTATTCTTCACAGAATTCATACATTTGTATTATACAAAGTTTAAATCATTTCCATACGCTCACATTCCTCATTTAATTCCTAATGTCAAAAGGTTCGCGACCCTCATAACACAACATAATTGGACTCAAAGAAAGGAGGTTCTAAAGTCCCTCTAAGAGGATCATAAAGTTAGAATGTAAATTTCAAGTCATTTTTACACGAGTACAGTCACGAGCACCAATATGTAAACAATTAACAACTTTTAAGTGTTTTTCTCCTACTGTTCTGATTAAAATTTCATGTTTTTACAAACGTTGTATTCAAGAACTCTTGAGGAGCTCGTGGCTTAATAATAACAACAACTCGGGTCGATCTTGAGGTTAAGCCGTGCTTGCCTAGGTTGGTCTGTGGATGGGTGACCACCCGTTACATACAGAGTTTCCTTTGTGCCTCGGAAGCACGCTAAGCCGTTGGTCCCGGGTGTCATTTGTAGATCTTTGACAGTCGTTAGGTAGTCAGTGGCCCAAACAGTCTGACAACCAGTCTTACCATTGATTGGTATCGTATTACCCAGTACTAACTGGGTTGTGGAGGTTAGATAGGCAGTCGCTCCATGTAAAATACTAGTATTCAGCTGCATCCAGTTAGACTGGAACCCGACCCCAGTATATTTGGGAAAAGGCTAGGCAGATGATGAGTATTCTAGAACTCATATTTTTTATGAAAAAAATCATGTCTCCAAGTTACTATCCATATTTCTCGCGAAAAATGCTTTTAAACTTGGGAAAGTGTTTACATATTGGTGCCCGCGACTGTACTTGCAATAATGCCATTAAAACTTATTTGAGAACTTTCCACGACAAACAGTTTTGGAAAAACAACTAATTCTACAAGCTAACTTTTTAATTAAAATTAAGTTATTCGGGGACGTGATTAGAATAACGTTATTGCTTATTTCTTTTAGGGAATCATTGGTAATTTCTGAATCACAAGTTTATAGCCTTATCATGGATTGAATAGTCTTTCTTTCGGCGAAGCCAAAAGGAAGGGTTATGATTTTAGCAGTGTATGTATGTATGTTTGTATTTACGTACGTTCCTCCGTAGCATCTAAATTATTCATGCGATTTTATTGAATAAGGTGTCAATCGATTCATATTATTCTCCATTCATCAGCACAATGTTTTGAGTGCGTTACATTGAGTCATACCGTAAAACGTGATTTTTCACCCGAAAAAAAAAGTCGTTTCCCAGCAATAATTTGCAAAATACTTGGTTGACGGCCTCGTGAAGGGTCCGCGTTTACAACCTGTATGCTGGCAGCAACGCAGTTTTAACTCCAGGACTTTGCTCCATCGCCAGCTATGGCCGCCGCCCATCTCGCCGAAATCATCAATAAATAAATTAGACCTCCTTTCAGTAAAAAAAAAGTATCGAAGCCATCCTCTATGAACACGGCAGCTAAATCAACATTATACCTAAAGCATCAAAAAGAAAACTGCCTATAAATAAAGTGATAAATATATAAACGGCAATATACCTAGGTGTGTGTTGCCCATGAATATTTTGTTTTTGTACTGAAAAACTCGTCTAGACATGTGTCAGTAGCCATTTATATTTATAGCCTTGACTAGTTCGTTTTATGACTGTATTCATAGTTTTGAACTGAAGTTCTGTCATAAAATTTTGTATGTAGTGACGGTTGACGGCAATTTTATTGAACAAACAAAAGTTCTCAAGTTGTATGCTGCCTACTTTAACACGAGTTTCAATTTTTTGTTGAATAAATCGGTAGGAAGAGGTCAGCTTCGCATTGTCTAAAGTTCATTTAACTTACTAGTAAGTTAAATATACTTCCTAGAAGCCGACGTGGGGATGAACCGAGATGTGGTCTCAATGGACAAGGGCCTTTCTTTTTTTTTTTTTTACCGATGGGAAATCATCAAATGACTTCTCCCGCTCTGGGTGGAGTGGGAGGGAGTGTCAGACTCTTACTGACTAAAACCCATCCATGTTCCTTCATTGCCCTTTGTGTTCCAGGGCCACGGTATCTCTTTCGAACAGTCCCGCAGCCCCGGCAGGCATCGGCCCTTGCGGGCCCCTTCCTGGTTGCTGACATCTCTTTGAGGCGCACGTGGAACACGAACGCGCCGTCGACACGGCCTGTCGTCATAAGACGGACGGACGGTGAGCTAACCCATTACTCACCGTCCACAGGCCCGCGCCTACGGTGGCCGGGAGCCACCACGTGGCCCCCGACGCCCGGTGCGTCGCCCGCGGCGGCTGGGACGAGAGATTCTCTCCCTCTCACGTCCCGCATGGACAAGGGCCTCACCCCGCTCTCCCTGGCTAACGAGAACTGGCGCAAGTCTAGAGTATTAGGCACTTAACTTACTAGTAAGTTAAACAAACTTTACGTATCGTAACTTACGTGACGTATCTATAGACCACCCGCTTTAATGAGTCCTCGCGTAGGTATCAATTTAAATGGAATATTCTGAAGGTTGATCACGTATTGGTTCAATTAGGATCGTGATACCTACGTGGATTATGATTATTTTAAAGGAAATAACCTGTGGGATATTGTTAGGACTTTGTGGACGCTTAATGTGCGCAGGGCGGAGGACTCATTAAAGCGGTTCAAAAATGTTGTCGATTTTCGGTATTTTTATAAAATTAAAATTGGTAATGAAATAAACAAAACGATTACGTTTAGAGCCTTTAGCCCGAAGCTATCAAACTTTAAATAGGAAAGGCAGAATACAGTATACAGGACCTGTTTACTAAGAGGCGTCTCTTGGAAATTTTCGTCGGGGCCATCGTTTGTTTTTTTTGTTCCGTGGATAGAAAGATTATGCAGATCACATAGAGAAGCAACAAAGTGTTTAGGGAGTCGAGAGCGGCGGCGCAGAAGGCGCCTCGTTGACTCGTATTTATACTGGTGTAAACGGACGCCAAAACGGCATGACAGCGTCATGTCGTTTTGGCGTCACGGCATACAAGTCAATTTTACTGCACAGTTTCTACCAGATAACACAGCAATCAGTAGCACTTTTATCTTAGTTTGATGGAGTACTAGTGGTTTTTCTTTTTTTGCTACCTCCGAAAACAACTACAGTAATTAGAAAACTTTAAAAACAACTACTCCAAATATACAAGCTTTTCTATTCCCAACCACACTGAATTTTCCAGTCTAGACTGAGGCGTCCAAGTTTTTTCCCCTCGTTCATCAATCTAATATGCAAAGAAGGCCGGCGAAACTGGGCCCAAAGAATTTAAAAATTAACGAATTTCCATTCAAGTGTAAATATAAAATAATTAAAACTACAATTTTATGAGATATTCATTTAAAAAGTATTGAATTTTTAGGACACGGGAATCGAAGGTTATAAACCTTTCCAATTTACTCAAAATTAAGTAATCGTGCAATTACAAAACGAAACTTTTTTCCGATTACGTTCCAATCCGATGACATGTGTTTTTGCTCAAGGGTTTTCTTACTATAAATGGCTCTTTCTTTTTGTCCTAAAATACAATCATGCAGCTTCGCCAGCCTTCTTTAAATTCTACAGAATACATTTTAGCATTCACTTGCAACCGCACTGAAAAATAAGCATTCAACCTCTTCTTCACACAGATTTTATGGATTGAAAAAACATAGAAACTTCATTATTATATTTAAGTTAAATAGTAAAGTATTACACACTGAACCTTTCAGAATTTATTCAGAAGAGAACGTAGAAACCGTATCAAATATTTATTGAGTAGTAGAAGAACAACGCGGTCATACAAACAAACACGAAAAGTAACTTTTACGAGTATTTAAAAATTTATAGATATTAAAGATGCAACGGCCTTGTTGGTCTGGTGGTTGCAAGCGCGACTGCTGAACATGAGGTCCTGGATTTGATTTCCTGGCCGGACAAAGCGTTATTGGGTTTATTTTCAGCAGATATTTCTCAGTAACAGACACGGAGTCTAGATTTTTGCCTGATTGATGGCAACAGACGCGCCCCCTACATGAGACTTTAATATAACTGGCGAAATGTTAATATACTATTAGTTATACCTCTGTATAACCTTTCGGGGATTAAGTGACGTTATGTTATGCAGAAATACACGTGGACATAGAAAAGCAAAAATTCCGATTTATAACATAGAGGTATTGTTTCAATAATTTTTCTATTTTCACAAATCCTCTTCGACATAGAATTGAAAAGGCGAGGATTATATAAGGTCTGCCTGTTCGAAATTTGTGAGTTGGAACTGCGAACAATCTAATGCTGTTTGGATGTGGTGTATGCTATCAACAATATGACAAGTAGGTTATTGTACATTTTCTACTTAGTACTGCCAACAATAACCTACGGTGCCGAGACATGCACGCTCACAAAGGGACTGTCCACCGAGTACAAGACGCACAAAGGGCCATGGAGCAAGCCAAACTCGGCATAACGCTCTTAGATCGAGACGCCATCGGTCGTAAGTCTACGACGTTGGAGCCCGGGCGGTGCGCGTCAAGTGGACCCCACTAAATGACCCATGCGTATGTGTCTCAGCGCTGGTTTCGCACTAAATAACGTATTTTTAAAACGAGTTTCCATTTTGCTCCATAAATGTACTATTTGATACATTTGCATTGCATTATAATATAATCCCTTCACATTTTCACATTAATCACATTACAAAAGGTAGCCTCAGACATTCCTCCCACCTCTTCCCAAAATAAATTAATGTGCTAACAATAAAACCACCTCTATTCACTTTACATTCCGAATCCGGACACCAGCTGTCCGGCTGTCGTCCGCAAAGCTACAACACTGCACTGTCCGGGATTAATGTTATTTTTATTTAAACCTGCGGTGTGTACGTGGTTGTTTTGAGCATGAGAATTTATTTGTTTGGCTAAAATAGGATTTATTTTTATAAGACTTGAAATATTTGAATAGGGAATTGAAATATACATTACATCACGCCTACAATCCCCGAAGAGTTAGACAGAGACAGATAGATAGAGAGGTGTACCTTATAGTTCACCCACATTTCGCCAGTTATCTTTAAGTCTCATGTAATAGGGGGCGAGCCTATTGCCGGCAACCGGGACCAAATCCAGACTGCGCTGCTGCGACTGAGAATTTCCTGATGGAAAAACTCAAGAACGATTGGCCTGATTCGGGAATAGAACCCAGAACCTCTTGCTCAGCAGTCGCGATTGCGACCACTAGACCAACGAGGCAGTCTTCGAAATCAATTGGTGAACAAATTGATACCGTACTTCAATTTGCAGTTTTGTAACGATTTCATACAACTGTCAAAGAATGACAGTTTATTTAATACTTGAAGCACACATAATGCCAATAGCATTCTCTATCAGTCATCTTTGGGTGATGCAGAGACAAACTGTGGTAGATGCAATTGAGTAAATTATGGATATTGACCGTTGTGATTTGTCGAAAAGAGGGGAGGGGGGGAGGGACTATTTAAGTTGGTAGTCAAGCTGCTTAGCAATATATTTTCCTAAGTTTACAATGCCGTGACGACATGTCTAATTGAATTAATGTGGACAATGGACGTGTCTAACCTAGTCTAATTGTAAATATTACAGGCACATATTAAATCTTCCAGAATACAATCCCCAAATGATAATGAAAACGGATTCAAAATCCACTCATCCATATCAACACGAATGATGTAACCAAGATTTTGTAACAATATTTTGATTGAGTGTCCGTGGAGTTTCCTGCCCATCATTCTCCATAGCGATCTACGCTTTGGAATGGGCAACTACAGTCAGCACTTTCACAAGTTATTATGCCTTATGACTAGAACTGTAGCTTCGTTTTTTTTTATGTTTATGAAATTCTTAAGTGCCTGACATGGTCTAATTCTATCTGAATCTGAATTAATCTAAGCGTCTGTTTTGTGTGCAATAAATAAATGATTTATCTATCTATCTAATTGAAATAAATGCTTTGACTTTGAGTTTAAATTCTGTACTTTAGATTCAGAATGACAGACCCAAAGAGCATCTTTTGCTCATGCTATTTGTCTAGACCGTGGTAGAGACGTTTCTGTTGTATATTTTAAGTAGTTGTGAAGGAACTGGCATTTTGCCCACCTGATGTTAACCGGCAACCTCAAGTTGCCACTAAGTCTGTCTCTTAAGCCACTGATACTTAGATCTAACTTATGAGGTATAGCATTGTGTTTTAAGCATGAAATAACTGAAACTAGAAAGGAACACTACTTGCTTTTACAAAGAAATATTTTACAGAGCTATTATCAGAAAAACAGTACAATGGAATGGTAATAAGAGAGTGCATTCTGAAAGTTGGCAATATCAGCAAAATAGCTATCCAAATTTCGCTGTTTTGATCAATTCATCAATATAACAAAATTAAATGACGAAACTGAACTGCCTCATTATTAGTCTAGTGGTCGCAAGTGCGACTGCTGAGCATCAGGTCCTGGGTTCGATTCCCAGATCGAGCAAAGTATTATTGGGTTTTTCATTAACAAATTCTCATTGGCAGCCACGCAGCCTGGATTAGTGCCTGGTTGATGGCAATAGCCTCACTCCCTATTACATGGGACTTTAATATAACTGTAGAAATTGGGGTGTTACTATATTAAAGAAAGAAAGAAAAAACACACACACACCTGTGCTTAAACCTTCGGGGATTACAGGCGTGACGGTATGTTCAATTAAAAAAAAAACAAATGTGGTGTTACTAAATAATATTTAGTTTTAGGTATAAAAAGTCATCGGGAATAACAAAAAAACTAAACACCTAATCGTAACATATATGCCTAGTTCATAATCAATTCTTGAGAGCAACATAAAGCAATATTTGATTATTTCTTTCAGTTGTTTAGTAAACCAAAACAGCGAAATATTTGACAGCATTTTCAACGTTGCCAACTTTCAGAATACCCGGCTTAAAACTTTCGAGTTTCCCAACCAGGGGACTTAAAATTGACCCCGACTTCCCACTAAGCTCAACATAAATATAATAACATAGCAAAACATCACGCCTATAATTCCCGAACGGTGAGGCAGAGGATAGGAGAAAATAACTGGCACAATGTGGGTTTACTATTAGGTTCAATAGTAAACCCACATTGTGCCAGTTATTTTGTTGCCCATGTAATAGGGATGAGCCTAATGCCATCAACCGGGCTCAAATCCAGGCTCCACGGCTGCTATTGAGAATTTTCTGATGGATCAACTAAATAACACTTTGCCCGACCCGGGAACCGAACCCAGGACCTCAAGCTCAGTAGTCGGGCTTGCGACCACTAAACCAACGAGGCAGTCGTATTAGTAATGAGAAATTTTCATTTATAATACTGGTATTTATATTTAATTAGTTAATTAGTATTACTTGCTAACGTATAAAAAATCTTATTTATACCGTGACTTTTTAGTCGTCTTACAACGGCAGCCCACTTCATGTATCCAATGTCTACTAAACGTCGTTGCGTCACGGGAAGCATCTATTAGGCGTTTTGGAATTTCCTTAAACAGGCTATGAGTACTCGGACCTCACGGCCCCAGTATTTCAACCCCAAACCGACCTTTGTCGAAAATATATTTTCCACAAAGGTACTATATTTACGCTTGAGGTTCTCTGCCGCTGCAGCAGCAGCGCCAGCTGCCGCCGGCCTCGATGAGCTAGGAAGATATGATGGCGCAAGAGTATCGACACTTGTTACGCCCCACACTAAAGGCCTAATTAAAATCGATTTTCATGTTGTCTGTAGCCCGCGTTGTTTTTCTGAATTTGAATGCGGTTTTCACTATAATTTAAACTTAAAATTTATTCCAGAAAGTGTATGTGTATAACAGTCATAAAACTTGATGTTTTAAGAAGCCGTAAGAAACCGTAAAAAGCAGGATCGGAAGTACAATAATATCAAATAACACTATTTGAAAACACAACAGCAAATAAACTCATAAATCCGTAGAATCAGATATAACCGTAACTAGACGTCTGATATTATTACCGTGTAACGTAAACATTGTGGTTTTCAACGCCTGCGATTAACACCATTTCAGTAGCGAAGCGATTTAACGTTTCCTATGAAACTCGAAGCAAATAAACAAGTATCTAACGGTAATCCTCGTTTATTTCTCCGAAAGCGAGTTGTTTTGTAATTAACGGTTGGAGCTACTTCCGAAATTAGTCCGGAGAAATATTATCACTGAATCTATTAAGTGGGCAAGCAGAGTTCTAAGAAACACTTATCTTTTCATGGTAGTTGCGTTCTGCTTGTAACAAATATACGATTTAATCTGCACTTCCCATACAATTATGATGACGGCACGGTTGTCGTAGTACCTGAGCGATTGGCTGTTGCGTTGCGAGACGCGGGTTAGATTCCAGCACGGAGAAAATATTTGTATGGTATAGGAAGATGTTCCGGGTCTGGCTGTTTGTGTATGTGAGTTTCAATGTTTGTAAACGTACCTACGATTCAGGAAAAAATCGTAGTGTAGGGCAATATTAAAAAATATTTATAATAACTTTTCCTAGTGACAATAATTACAATAACTAGCCATTATAGAAGTATCTTCGTAAATCGAAAAACTCGAAGACATATTTTTCACAGTTAGTTTATTTCGGATTTTACCAGTTACTAGAAGGGTGCTGTTTCGTTGCTGGTGATCTGTTTTTTCATAACAATAAGGTTGCTTTTGGGCTGCTTTCAGACGAAAATGAACTGTGAATAGCTTCTCTAAGGATAAGAACTACATAAGTAGATGGATGATCAATGTCATTGGGTGAGCTGTCAATCTCATTAATAAGGAAATGCCTTTATCATTACGCTTAGCTAAAGTGATGATTGTGGTGTTGCTATTATCGCATGGAAGGAACTGAGTATAAGAGCAAAAATCTACTCCTATTAAGATTCTAATGGAAAAACCCAATAACACTTTACCTTATTTGGGAATCGAACCCAGGACCTTCTCACAGCAGTAGAGTTTGCGACTGATGAGGCAGTTATTTAAAGAAAAATTGTCGACGCAAAAGTTAGAAGTCAAGGGGTTTGTGTTGGGCCTGTGGACGGTTAGCTCACCGTCCGTCCATCTTATGATGACAGGCCGTGTCGACGGCGCGTTCGTGTTCCACGCGCGCCTCAAAGAGATGTCAGCAACAGGAATGGGCCCGCAAGGGCCGATGCCTGCCGGGGTTGCGGGACTGTTCGAAAGAGATACCGCGGTCCTGGAACACAAATGGCAAAGAAGGAACATGGATGGGTTTTAGTCAGTAAAAGTCTGACACTCCCTCCTACTCCACCCAGAGCGGGGGGCGTTATTTGATGATTTCCCATCCAAAAAAAAAAGAAGTTTGTGTTATGACGTCCCTTATACCGTGAATAAATTGTAGGCTGGTGCAGAATTTTTAACACTTCATGCAGTTTATTCCCAACTAGAGTTGCCTCCTTCCCTCACTATTCGAACTAACCCTAAAACGCTGCACCAAAAATAAGCACAAAAAAATCAATCACAACCAATGTTTCCTTTCCGTGCTCGATACACATTCGCGGCGGTCGCTTCTGAAAAAGATTAAGCCTTTATCTATTGGGGTCAACGGTCCACATTGTGAGGCCCAACAAAGCACCGGGTTATAAATCATGGTACAGGTAATTTTCTACCATTACTGCCTTTCTAACGATCTGTATTGTTCCGTGCTGTATGCACGAGAAAATGGGCAGCGCGGCACAAATTACCCCCGTGTGTTTTGCAGGGTTTTGAGGCTTAGTGAAAATGGGGCGATATGAATGTGGTGTTTCGTTTGTCTGTGTGTTTTTTTTGTTTCACTGCTGGGCAAAGGGCTCCCCTTTCTCCTTCCAAACCTCTCTATCTTGTGTGATCTCTGGTCATGTTCGCCCCACAAACAAGATCAGATCGTCACACCATCTTCGCAGTGGTCTACCTTGGCAGTAGGACGCGACCTGCTTTTGATTGAGATACCTTTTTATCTGATGACGATACTTCATACCTGTAAATTTCTCAGTAGGTACAGGGTTTTTGAATTGTTTCAAAGTTTTTCAACGAATCCAATGAAAATCCACAAAGACATAAGGGTGTACGTACAATAGACGGGACAACATAAACAACATTGTAGTCTTCGCGTTCTTGTTTTCTTAATGTATCTAGTATAATGGCAATTAAGTCGTTTTGATTCAAAGCGTCGTCGCTGTGCTAAGATATCACATTTTGTCTATGACAGTTCTTCTGATAGTCTCTATAGTTTCTTAAATCTTTTTTAAAACACAGTAAACCATGTTATAAGTTATTTTAAGGATAAAAACCGCAGTGAGATTTGCCCGGGATAAAACTGGAGTAACCTAGATAGGTTGCCAACTCAGCAAGCTCAAGTGTCAGTGGGCTGGCCACATCTGTCAATATTTCAACCGGGACATCCCACCTCACCGCGATTTCGACGTTTGGGTTTAGTCGGGTGTCTCTAATGCCCCAGTTTTTTTTCTTTTACAACAAAAAATACACATCATTAAAAAGATCCTTACATGTATGTAAAGACTTTTAAACAAAGAAAAGGTTATCCAAACAAAAAACAAAGTTTTAAACAAAAACAAGAAACTTTTGTTAAACAGTAAAGGATCGCTTGTCTAAAAAGATTTTTGACAAAAACAAACTTGAACTACGAACTTGAAAAACGTAAACAAAGTGAAAGATTATCAATCAAAGATGTTTTGTTAGGGACTTTTACTAATTTGAAAGTCGAAACTCGAAGCTCGTGGCTAAATACTAACAGCCGCTCGGGTCGACCTTTAGGTTAAGCCACGCTTGCCTAGGTTGGTCCGTGGATGGGTGACGACCAATTACAAACCGAGTTTCCTCCGTGCCTCGGAAAAAACGCTAAGCCTTTGGTCCCGGCTGTCATTTGTAGATTTAACAGTCGTTCAGGCAGTCAGTGTCCCAAAAGTCCGACAACTAGTCTTACCAAGGGGTATCGTATCCAGTACTAACTGGGTTGTGGAGGAGACACAAAGTAAAATGGTTACTTGGGTTCAAACTCACGACTTACTATAGACTAACCGCTTTAATGAGTCCTCGCGTAGGTATCAATTTAAATGGAATATTTTGAAGGTTGATCACGTATTGATTCATTTAGTATCGTAATACTTACATGGATTATGGTTATTTTAAAGCAAATAACCTGTAGGATATTGTTAGAACTTTGTGGACGCTTAATGTGCCTTTGATGGGGCAAGGCGGAGGACTCATTAAAGCGATCGGTCTATAGTACTTTAGTCGGGCCGTGAGTAACATTACAAGTGCAATTTAATGGTGATCCTTCATGATATGTAATAAGTACTCATACATTTATGTTTTTCTTGATCATAAAATTTATTTCTTTAGCTTATTTCTTTCCAATACTAAACCAAGCAGATCCAGACAAAAATCTAGTGCTGACACCAACAAACAAAGCGATCTATCACCTTTTTGTACCAATATCTGAAACATTGTACGTTTAAACGTCTTTATTTACCGTAGAAATTGCTTTTATTATATACTAGCTTTTGCCCGCGGTTTCGCTCGCGTTAATTTAGAATTTGACAATTAATTCACCCGAATTCTACAGACATGTGGCGCCATCTATTATCATAAGAACGTTATTGTTGTTTTCCTCGGGAACAGTACTTTTTTTCGGGATTAAAGTTACCATATGTCCGTTTCTGTACACCTGACAACGTATATGCAAAATATCAGGATGATCGGTTCAGTGATTTAGGCGTGAATACGTAACAAACAAACAAACTTACTTTCACATTTATACTATTAATATTAGTAAGAATTTTGCTCCAAACTGTGTACATTGTTCCCTTTTCAATGCCTCGACTGAAAAGAAGAGTTATGTTCTTTAGGTGTTAAAATAAAAGTTACATTAAGATTCTTTTTCTTTGGTAAAAGGTAGGCTTTTAACATTATCTTTTTTTTTTCATTTGAAGCAATTTCTGGTTCATTCAAAAGGTGATGACGTAATTTTTGTTGAAAGAGGTTTCACTTACCGAGGAATAGAGATAGTCAGACTATAATGTTACTCATTTTAGAATGGTTTTTATATTCATAAAAATATAAGACTCGTTTTTGGCTATTAACTTTTTGTTGCTAACATTTTACCAAAGAAAAGCCCAATACACGTTGTTTTTTTTATATCCCGTAACTCTAGAGTAAATGAGACCATATCAAAGAATCAACTGGCATATTAATTAGTTATCAATCATAATTTTTCATTTTTTATACAAAATAATTCCACAAATTCACGATTATTCATGCAAAACACCCTTACGTGAAATATGACAACGCCGTATTTTCTTAGCTTTAAAAATGAATGATTGATTTGAATGAAATGAATTACTCGTATTTATAAATGAAACTTAATTTAATTATGATTGATGACATCTTCGAAATTATGCATTTTTGGACCACATATTCTCGAACTTTTCGGGAACGTAGATCTACGCGAGACACAATGACTTTTTAATTGTGTCTGGATACTCGACATACGAGTGGTTAATACTTTTACTTATAATACAACCTGAGAGTTATGGGATATAAAAAAACACGTTGTATAATATCCCATCAGCCAAAATGACGAACTTCTATACCCTCCATTAGGAGACGAATTTTCAAAAATCCTTTTTCCTCCTTATCTTTGTTACATAAGGAAATCTAATGCAAAACATGCTTCAGGACATGAAACGATTGGGCCGTTTGGCTGTTCAGTGCGTTGTCAATGAGTTAAAGAATTTAAGATTTTTAGTTTACAGGTATTATACTATATGGATCTTCACGACTAAAACAATACTAAGCTTAGATATAGAGCATCACCCAATCATAGGTTTTTCAATAGACTTGACTCCAAACGCCAGATTTTATGTTAATCCTCAACGACAGTTTTCCGATATCCCTTTTCTAAATCTTCAAGAAAAGAGAATATACTATAAGTTTTTTAACCGGTGATTGGTTTATCACTGTAAACCACTTCTGTTTCCGCATTGGATCAATGGCCTGAAATCAGACTATCCTAGGTCAGACCCGAAAATCACTTCGAAAATCCCGTAATTTAATGCTGAACCAGGATTTTGGATTTCTTATTGAATGTGACGATTTTCATCAAGAAAATTATTAAAAAGTTCAGCACTCTAGAGAGCCTCTCTACTCTCTAATCTTACGATAAGCACTGTACTTTTTAAATAGGTTTACTGTGACAATAAATCGTAAACGTTTCTGTCCTTTATCGATCACGACAGAGCCTATAATATTTTTATTCCCATCCCAAATTATCAGCCTCAACATAACCCCATTAACACAGCAATCCGAATCACCCCTAAAATGTAACAGCACCCCGTCCAAATTGCGTAACACACTTTCTATCGCATTCTGAAGGATTTTGAAAGAAGATCCTTATCCATTGCTTCAAATGTTGAAAAACGTTGTATGTTCAACAACATAAATAATTCAATGTATGTTGTTGTATTGTTCAGAAAGCATTAACACGCCTGTGATCCCCGAAGGGTTAGCCAGAGGTGTACCTTATACTGCATCTACTTTTCACCAGTTATGTTTAAGTTCCATGTAATAGGGGATGAGCCTATTGCCATCAACCGGGCTCAAATCCAGTCTGGATTTGTGCCCGTGGCTGCTACTGAGAAATTCTTGATGGATAAACTCAATAACATTTTACCCAACCGAGGAATCGAACTCAAAACCTCTTGCTCAGCAGTCGCGCTTGCAACTACTAGACCAACGATGCACAGTTAAGGTTAAATAAAGGTGTACCTAATAGAACACCCACATCCCATGTAACAGAGGGCGTGCCCTATTGCCATCAACTAGGCACAGGTCCCATGTGATATGGGCGAGCCCATTGCCATCAACCAGGCAGAGGTCCCATGTAACAGGGGCGAGCCTATTGCCACCAACCATGCACAGGTCCCATGTAATAGGGGCGAGCCTATTGCCATCAACTATGAACAGGTCCCATGTAATAGGGGCGATTCTATTGCCACCAACTATGCACAGGTCCCATGTATTAGGGGCGAGCCTATTGCCATCAACCATGCACAGGTCCCTTGTAATAGAGGCGAGCCTATTGCCATCAACCAAGCACAGATCCCATGTAATAGGGGCGATTATATTTCCAATTTGACACCAACCAGGCACAAATCCAGACTCCGTGACTGTTACTGCAAAATTCTTGATGGAAAACCCATGAATTGTTCAAATGAAAGCCATTGCCATCGCGTGTTACGCAATACCTCCGTAGGTTACATAATAATATAGAGAACAGCGAAACGCGTCGACGTGAAGCAATAAAATGTTGATTCCGATAACTTTATGGTCGAGTTTTACAACTTCCTTGAGAAAACCAATAAATTCCGTCGGAGGGGAACAGGAAGACAATATCGGGGTAATATACTTATTTGACTGGGGTAGTTTATTTACTAAGGTTATATATTTATGTGGGAAATCAAACACTTAACTTAACTTTAAGCAATATAATTTAAAAATATAGTCTTTACAATCGTCTTTACTTCCTTTCGTCTTAACGTCCAAATCACACTACGTCACATTACTGAAATAGTACCTACTCTTTCTCTCTCATACATTCTCGCTCTCACTTACTCAACTGTCATTCCCACATTCGGCCGTCCTGCAATTAGTCTGTCCCTAGACTAATACAAATAAGAAATCTTTAAAACACATAAAAACTGTAAACATAAATCAATCAAAAATAAAATCGAAAACAAGAAACATCTGACATTGTTACATACAACACTTAAATAATAACAACAAACCAATAAAACATAACTTAAATAAGTACGACTTAAACAAAACAAATCTTAACTTCAAGAGATTAGGAAACAGTGTTTTACCGTCTGAACGAAACTGAAAAATTAAAATAAAATTGAATCCCAAATCTATATTCATCCTTAAACATCTTTTTGTTGATTAATCTGTAGTCCACACAGATCCGGACAGCTCCATTCGTCTTCCGAACCAAAACTAACGGACTAGTATACTCTGACCAACTCACCCTCACTATTCCTTCTTTGAGCCACTGTTCAACCTGTCTTTCAACCTCTTCTTGTTCACTGATAGCTAAACGGCGTGGCCGCTGTGCTACCGGGATGTCGTCTTTCAAAATAATATGCAACCTTACCGGGGCGTCTTTCGTCTTCATCGGCTGATATCCCTCGACAAGATGCTTTACCTGCTGCTGAACATGTTTACTAACTTCACCTCCGATAACGTACGGAACGTCTGTAAAATAACAAGAAAGTTTACGCAACCAATTCTCATTCGACGGTAAAATCATTATGTTTCCTTCCTTCATAAACAATGTTACATCTTTTAAAAACTCGTGTCCTATTATAATATCATACGGCATAGAGTCATTAGATACCACATGGAAACACACATCACTATAGTTTTGTTCGTCAATAACAACAGGAACTGTAATTTTCCCCATAGAACACACTTCTACATGTCCAAAACCAAATAATGAAAGAAAATTATTTTCACTTTTCGGTGATCCAATCATTGTGTAAAATTCTTTAGACATCAAGTTAACGTCGCTGCCAGTGTCGATCAATGCACTCGTCGTCTTATCGAAAATTTTCACGGTTTTCCGGGGTTTTCTTATTGACACGTCATCTTTGTTTACATCGTTGTCGTTGACAAGCAAAACGTTAAACTCTTTTTTATTCATGGTTGACAAATCAGTACTGAAACCTTTTTCGTTCGCAGTTGACAACTCCGTGCTGCTACCCGCGGACGTAAAATTTTCATTGTCGGCCTCCTTGTTGAACATCGCGCGTTTCGTGTCGCTCGGCGCACTCACACCACCTGGTGGTTTTTCACCAACAACCTGCCGGGTCGGGTGCTGTTGACGTCTTGTAAAACTCGCACCTGCTTGGTCGCCGCCGCTTCGGAATTTGTTCGGTGCCTCTTCGGATGTTTCCGTCCTGCTACAATGTGGCGCAATATGGCCGAAACCATTGCATTTGAAACATTTTAGCCCCAGATGTTTATTTGGGCATTCCTTGGACTGATGACTTTTTTCACCACAACTAAAACACCTGATCACCCTTTTTCCTTCCACATCACTATATTTCGACTGACTTCGTCGCACCTTTGATTCTTTCATTTTTTCTTTCAGGATTTCGTAAATTTTCATTTTTTCTTTTAAGTCTGGATACGTGGTAACTCCGTATAACATTATTTTATGTATTTCATCGTCTTCAATCCCATCAATGATGTATTTTATGGCCACGTAATCCGGCATTTTTCCCCTCTTGCCCAGCTCGCGCATTACTAATAAGTAGTCCATACAGCTTTCATTGTCTTGTTTCTTTCGGCTACTCATCATCTCGTGGGCTGTCTTCTGGTCTAAAACGTCAGGAAACTCCTTGGCAATCGCTGCCTTTAGCTCGTCCCAAGACTTAAATGGCCGTTCAGACTGGAGCCACAGAGCCGCTGTTCCCTCCAGGGATCTTCGAGCTATAATGAGTTGCTGTAAAGGCGTCCACATAAAAATTTCCGAGTTGTCGTCTATTTCCTGGATCCATTTTGAAACAGTGTAAATTTTATTCTGGCCACTGAATTTTTTAACCAGATCGTCTGCGAAATAGCCAGCACCGGCTTGCATGACAGGGTTTTGGGTTTGGCTTTTCTCGGGCCTCGCCATTTCGTCTTCAATCTTCTCTGTACTGTAGTATAAACCCGTTGCGTCTGTTGCAAAAAATGGCCGCCTTGAAAACTGAAAATTTTCAAGTCGTCGGCACGTCGTCAATTTTTTTTCTGTTTTTGACCTGTAGGTCCGTCTTTAAATGATTTTCCCAGTTATTCCACTTTTGTGGGCGTGAAATGTGGGAAATCAAACACTTAACTTAACTTTAAGCAATATAATTTAAAAATATAGTCTTTACAATCGTCTTTACTTCCTTTTCGTCTTAACGTCCAAATCACACTACGTCACATTACTGAAATAGTACCTACTCTTTCTCTCTCATACATTCTCGCTCTCACTTACTCAACTGTCATTCCCACATTTATTCTATTTTAAGCCTTATATTCAGCAGTGTTTTTGGTTCTGGGAAAAAGTACTTATGTGAATAAAGAAAATATTAAAAGGAAAATGACTTGGATATCCAACCAAATCTTATTCGTTGTCAACGAGTTACATGCCCTAACTAAAGAAGTACCAGTAACTTTTAATTTTATTTGAATTGTTTTCAAACCGCCTACGCCTGCTGCAATAAACTGCAAAATTACAGAAACGCAGAGTGCGAAGAATCTCTTTGCAGGCGGTTAATGAAATGACCTTATAGATAGATATATCATTTATTTAGTGCACACAAAAGACATAGCACAATACACAGAAGCAAAATTAAATAATACAAATTACATGACTCTATAACTATATAAAAACAAGGTGCCAATATACAAAAACAAAAACATATTTACAAAAGAATGAAGAAAAGGCAAATGCGTACGATTTAAAGATATTTGTCATTTAAAAATATTTCCTATTTTTTTAATTCCTATAATTTTAGAGTAAGCAATATTTATCTCAATCATCTGCTTTTTCCGATATTTTGGGGTCGGCTTCAAGTCTTACTGGATCCATTGACATGGAGCGACAGACTGGGTAACGATACCGTTTGGTAAGACTGGTTGTCAGACTTACAAATTTCTGATTAACCGTAACGACTAACATAGATCTATAAATGACAGCCGGGACCAACCGTAACGGCTTAACGTGCTTTCCGAGGCTAGGAGGAAACTAGGTATGTAATGGTTAGTCACCCATCTACAGACCTACCTAGATAAGCGCGGCTTAACCTAAAGATCCCGACCCTACCGGCTGTTTTTCTAATGACGCTGGGACCACCGGTATAACCTACTTTCCCATCCCAGACCGACCTCGGCAAGAACAGCTTAACTTCGAAGATCGATCTATGCGGCTATTTTATACAGCCACGAGCCCTTTCAACCCCATCTCTCAATAAAACAGTTTATTACGTCGAACTTCTAAATAAACGTCCAAAATCATTAAAATTACCCCACAAATGGGAAAAATTGTGACGTGGGTTGTTTCGTTCTGCCTCTAACTGGCCCACTGTCACACATTAAGAGCAATAAGTTGCCTATCGTATGTATCCGTGAACATTTGTGATGGCGATTACGACGCCCTAATGGGGGTGAAATTGCTCACCCTGATTTATTTAAGGGTGAAACGCGAGGGTTATTTTTGTACACAATGTTCATTATTTATAGGTTAACTAGCTTTTGCCCACGGCTTCGCTCGCGTTAATTTAGAATTTGACAATCAATTCGGGTTGTACTCTGCTTGTAATCATGTTTTGAAAGATATACGTGGCGCCATCTATTATCATAAGAACGTTATTGTGGTTTTCCTCGGGGATAGTACTGTTTCTCGGAATGAAATGTACCCTATGTCCGTTTCTGTACACCTGACAACGTATGTGCAAAATTTCAGGGTGATCGGTTCAGTGGTTTAGGCGTGAAAAGGTAACGAACAAACAAAACTTACTTTCACATTTATAATATTTACAGAAAGAAATAGGTGTGGAAAATGAGTGGGAAGTGACATTGTGTCAAATTATATGACGGTAATGAGGGAGTGCCAACCAAAATGCCAATTTATAGTTAAAAACCGTAGAAAATGAAAGTCTTTGAAAGAGTTCTTCACCTTGAAAGTTCCTGTTACACAGTTACTGTTCTATACTAATACTAACTAACTTTATTATTAAAACTAACTTATTTTACACTTTTAAGGAGCATTGTAGGTAAAAATGTAGAAGGAAATAAAAAGCGTTTTATTTATTAGTGAGTAATTGCAATTATTCTGTTTTATGTTTATATCATGGCATTTTTAAATCCACGGACTGCCTCGTTGGTATAGTGGCCGCAAGCGCGACTGCTGAGCATGAGTTCCTGGACTCGATTCCCAGGTCGGGAAAAGTGTTATTGGGTTTTCCATCAGGAATTTCTCAGCAGCAGCCCCGTAGTCTGGGTGTTGTGCCCGGTTGATGGGAATAGGCTCGTCCCCTATTACATGGGACTTAAACATAACTGGTGAAGTGAACTGGTGAAGTGTACTTTTAGGTACACCTCTGCCTAATCCTTCGGGGATTACAGGCGTGATGTTATGTTATGTTATTTTAATCATTAAGATTCTGGCATCTACTTAAATATGTTTTCCTTTACTTACCTAATACTGGATCCACTCCTAGTAATTCCTGGAAATCTTCTCGATTTCATTGAATCGTAATAGCTGGCAATGGATATAATATTGTGATCTATTGGAAACGACATTACTGTGTGCAGCCACTACAGAAGCGATTATCTTACTAATATTATAAAGGGGAAAGATTTGTATTTTTGTGTGTGTGTGTGTGTGTTTATGTTTGTAATGAATAAACTCAAAAACTACTGTGCCGATTTCAAAATTTTTTTCACCATTAGAAAGCTACATTATCCCTGAGTAACATAGGCTATATTTTATCCCAAAATGTTTAAAAAATAAATGTCCACCCGTGCAAAGCCGGGACGGGCCTAGACCGCTAGTAAGAGATAAAGAAACAAATGAATAAGGATAGACGGCATTTGTTTTGCTTCTACCATTGGTGTGAGCCTACAGATCTTTTACGTCTGATAGCAGAAATACAACAACAACCATATTCTAATCAGAATAGAGATCACTGTTATTTGACAGACCTTTCAAAGGCAGCAACCTTCTTGTGACGATTTTAAAGATAACTGATATTGTGACAGTGACACCCAATCAGCAGGAAACTAACTGTAAAAGAAGAATAGTAAACTCGACGACCAATCAAGCTGTAAAAAACCAAATTAAGTTGGTCTCTCGTTGTACGGGAAGCTTATATAAAGCGAGGTCAGGTTATACTGGATATGTACAGCTTGATATTTATTTGCCGCGTTACCTAAACGTAACGTTAAGGCACGAAGAGATCTTAAGAACCCGGGGTTGCGGGTCTGTTCGAAAGAGATGCCGCGGACCTGGAACACAAAGGGCAAAGAAGGAACATGTATGGGTTTCAGTCAGTAAAAGTCTGACACTCCCTCCCACTCCATCCAGAGCGGGGGGGATTATTTGATGATGTCCCATCCAAAAAAAAAGGGTCTTAAAAAGAGATCAGAAGGAATATGTCAAGCATAATCGATCATCTATCCATAGGTTGGTTGAGCCAAACGAAGCTCCTCGAAAATGGATCAGTGTAGTCTGTGGCTGTCATTCTACCAGTAGCCATTTTATATTAAAAATGAATGAGCGTTAATAACCTCCGATTTAGGGACCCCAATCTTATTCGTGGATGTGAATCAGAGATAATGGTGTTCGTATCGATTGCGAGGGTCCCAGTGTCCTTGAACTCAATGAAATATGAGATTTCGTGAATTCACTTAACTTCATACAAATCTTAAATATATTGTAGGTGTTTCCTTACACTTCTACGGATGTTATAAAAAGCACAGCATTTGGAAAAATATTCGAGCTTTCTGTTAAAAATTATAAAATTTAAATCAGTTGTCCTGTTTTAGCTATCGTATATTTTTTTTAGTAAAGGAATATCTTACAGACTGTGCTATTTTTAATAGCTGTGTCACTATAATGAAACATTTTCCGACTTTAATAGCGCCTAAAACAGTCATATTAAAGCGTGCATTCTAAAAGTTAATTTCATTCTAAAAATTCTCTATCATGGTCAGTAGTTTTGGAAAATTGTAACATAATAAGTATGTAATAAATAAATACTCTTATTTCAAAGCTGTTCGTATCGCGCTTATTTTTAGTGAAAATCTGCTATCAGATTCAAGTACTAGTTTATAACTGAAAAACATGCTTTTATACAATCTACAGGATGTAAACGGACCCTTCACGAAGCCGTCAACCAAGCATTCTGTACATCAAACTAAGTAACTTTACGCAAAAAAATTTGCTGGGAAACTACTATTTTTGTGGGGTCAAAAATCACGTTTGACGGTAGGGCTCAAAATAACGCACTCAGAACATTGTGCTGATGGATGGATTAAATGATACGGGGGTCGTGGAGGTGTTTAAAGTAAAAATCTTACATTAAAAAAATGTATTTAACAAAAAGTTGTGAAAAAGTTGGAACTTTGACCCCCAATATCTCCGTATCTAGAAGGTTCCCAGGTATGGTCTAGAACAAAAAATGATCGCACTGAAGGGGAGAGCAAATGTCTTTCGGCTTCGTTAAGGGACTTTTTACATCCTTTATAAAAAATCAGTACCCCGTTCTCAAACTCAACCCAATTTGAAATGCTACATTATGTAGTATCAGACTTCGTTATGGTCTTTTAAGAACCCGTTTGTAAGTTTTATAAAATGGCCGACTATAACGAGTAGCAAACAAAACAAGAATCAGAGAATTCGCATAAAATACCCCATTTTGCAACTTAGTATACTTGTGAAATTTGTTCAATCACAAAACTCTCGGTAACTTACAACGATCTTTAGTCACGCCATGATAGAGCGAGACAGGACAATTTTAACAAGAGAAAAAAAGAGACAACAGCATAAATAACAGTTTTATCTTTGACGTCTGACGGTGGAATGGTTTTAGGAGCTCGCTGGGTATTAGGTATCTATTACAAAAACGTGAATTTATTTGCAGTAAAAATCTTCATAAGGCTTATCGGAGATGAACGGGTGCTGTAAGGTATAAAGTATTCAATTGAATTGTAGACTGATGACTTCATTCTTATCTTCGTTTTAACTTCATTGCCTAAAGAGAGAAGTGATGTGTTTTATCTTGATTATTTTTTGTTTTCAGGTCAAGAATGATGCGGGGTAAATATTGCGTACTGTAAATGTTTACGTACACGTGAAGGGATGTACCTCCCTCCTGCCTCCTTATATTGTGAAGTCTTGTACAAGACTTCACAATACAAGAAGGCAGGGTCAAACTTGCATGCGTAGCATGACCACCGTAGAAACGGGTTTTGTTGACGCAAGAATCGACAAAATGACAGATTTCTTTTCACAATCTGTCATTTTGTCGATTCTTCCGTCAAAGAAACCGTTTCTACGGCGGCCATGCTACGCGTGCTGGTAAGTGAAAACAGAATTCTCAAATTAAAATCATCATCATGTCTAGCCTTTTCCCTACTGTATTAGGGTCGGCCCAGTCTAACCGGATGCAGCTGAATACCAGTATTTTACATGGAGCGACTGCCTATCTGAACTCCACAACCCAGTTAGTACTGGGTAATACGATACTCCTTTGTAAGACTGGTTGTCAGACTTTTTGGGCCACTGACTACCTAACGACTGTCAAAGCTCTACAAATGACAACCGGGACCAACGGCTTAACGTGCTTTCCGAGGCAGGGAGGAAACTCGGAGTGTAATAGGTGGTCACCTATCCACCGACCAACCCAGGCAAGCACGGCTTAACCTAAAGATCGACTCGAGCGGCTGTTATTATTTAGCAACGAGCTCTTCTCAAATTAAAATACATGGTGAATTTTTCAAGTGGGCGTGTATGACTAAATCCGAATCTATGAGGAATATTGATACATAATCAAAGCAGTCTCGAACCCGATTTTGATGAAAACTAAAACTGCATCATTGCATTTTTGAAAAATCAATATTTTTTGCCAGTAATCGAACCCGTTCTCAGGCTCGGTGGAGCGACGATCTTCACAGGGTGGCTGGTGGCAACTGGATGAGAGTTGCCGAGAATCGATAGCGTGTGATTGAAGAGGCCTTTGTCCAGCAGTGGACTGTTGTGGGCTGATGATGATGATGATGTATCGAACCCGTTGAGTTTGAAAAAAAAAAACACACTGACACACCATTCGATAGCGTCATTATACAACTTCAATGCCCTCTTTCACTTAAATACACAAGGTGACAACTAAATGAATACATTAAATATACAACGTGTAACAGAAAGGGTATGCTGCAGACCATCAAACTGAACAACTTCCTTCATACGACCAATATCGTATAAGCGAAAAAATTATCAGCTGTTCCATACATTTGGGTCGAGTATGTATTTAAATTTTGTATGGGACAGCTGATAATTTTACCACATTGGTCCCATGGAGAAAGTTGTTCAGTTTGATGGTCTGCAGCATATCCTTTCATATGACTATACCCTTTCTGTTACACGTTGTATAAGTAATCGAATTCCAAAATAACTTAAGCAGAATGCTCGCTAGGCAGTTGAATTTTTAACTTTCAGCGCTGAGCCGAGGGTTGAAGATCCAAAACCACGCCATAAATTAGTGACTAAAGCATCACAAGCACTCGAAAAAACGGTTAGGTCTTACAGTTATTCTTGGAACCCCTTTCTTGGAATGTTTGCATATGGTACAAGTTTTCCTGTTCTCAAACGATCGAAGCAATAACAATCCATACAAATAAATAAATTGAAGTGTCTGTTTGTAATTTCAAAATAACAGCTTTTTACTGAATGCATATGATAATATAGTAAATACGGTACTCGATAACAAAAAAAAAACCCTTTTTTAAATTTTTGTCTGTCTGTTTGTTCCGGCTAATCTCCGAAACGGCGGGGCCGATTTTGAAGGGATTTTTACTGGCAGATAGTTGCAAGGGCACTTTAATTTTAGAATAATAATTAGGGCTCCGTGCAAAAAAATTAAAACCCTTGAAATTGTTAACAAAATCAAAAGTAAATACAGTCCACATAACAAAAAAAAATCTGTTTCTTTGTTCTTGCAGAATAATCTAATATAATCTACGGAACGGCTGGACCGATTTTGACGGGACTTTTATTGACAGCTGAAGTCATAAAGGGTAACTTTTATTTTAGAAAAAGACTTAGGGTTCCTTGCAAAAAATTAAACCTTTAAAATTGTTAGATTGAAGTTGCTAGGGAAGTTATATTTTTATAATAATTTCAAGCGGACTTAGATCACGGACAACAGTTGGTTCAATATAATATTTTCTCAATAAGCTTAGAAGTTTCTTCAATAAGGAAATTAGCGGGCAATGTAAGTGCTAGATGCATATTATTGGGGCAACAGCGAAACAGAGTAAGTTTTCTCATTTAAACTTTCTGCTATCTTAATCTGTCTTCGTTAACCTTAATTTATTGCATTGTGTTACTGGACTTAACTACATGTGTTTTTGAGCAGATTAACCTAAATATGAATACTGTCATATGTTATAGATTTAATAGCATTTTGAAAAACAAATATTAAAAAAAAAACTTACCTATGATGTTCCTTGACGGTTCTTCTCCATAGGAAACGAAGAACTCGAAACGTATACCTAATTCCTATCATCATCATCATTTCAGCCGAAAAACGCCCACTGATGGACATAGGCCTCCCCCAAGTGTCGCCACGTTGACCGGTTTACATTACGTAATATCTATGTTTTGACGATTCATAAGATGAAGGTTTATCTGAAATAAAATATTTTGGTTCTAGCAATAATTTCTTATTGTTTTATAAGTGTTGTAATATCGATAAAAAGGGGGTTCTTTTTCAAACAATTATATTATTAAATGGGGCTATATTTTTATATGTTTTATTTTAAGGAATATTTAAAAATGTATAAGATTTGTATAGAAATAAATAAAAGGAAATAGTATTAAAACCACCTGTCGAAGAATTTCATCCAAAAAAAAACTGACCAGTGGTGTTCAAATTACAGGTGAATTAAAATTTTAGGGGGCCTTGTCTAACGTGGTCAAATTCGAAAGACGCAAAAACACATACACTTAAGAGGCGATATTATTAACTCAACAAATGTTTGTATGGACCGAGGATACATAAGAAAAATGTACTCGTTGTGAAAATAAAAAAATATTGTTAAAACCGTGGGAGCTCTTAGGCGCGAATTATACAGAAAAGGCGTAAGGTAAAGGCGCGATGCAGGCATGATGCCGCTTCAAAATGTACGTAGGGTAGGTCGTGAATTACACTCAAGGGGCGCGGCGCAGGCACGCCGTTCTTTCGTTTCCTTATAAATTCCACGCCTGCGCAGCACCTTACGCCTTACGCCGTTTCTGTGTAATTCGCGCCTTACAGGGCGGATTGTAGCTAATCGCTCGACAAGTTCAGATAGGTACAGAATAAAGCTGTTATAAACTATTAAAACAAAAGGAAACCGTGGTAAAATTATATTATCAAAACATCCTACAGGAATTGAGAGTTCATTCCATATTAATTTCTTCATGTTGTTGATACTATGACTTCATCGAGGTATGTCCACGAAGGCGATATAAACAAGATATCGCGTATATTATGTAAATCCCGAGGAAGTGTAAACGTTCTTAGCTACATATTTATAGGTGTTGAAGATAAGAAAGTGTTGCAAGTCACGAGCGTAAGCGATTTTGAAGAGGACGAGGCTCGGGGTATACCGATGCCAAAAAAATTGACAGCAGCACGTTTCATGTTCTTCTTCTTTATGCCAATGTGTGTGTAATTGTGTATGCGGTTCAGTCTTCAGGATAATTTTTATATTAAATTGCTTCAGAAGTAGACTTATGCATTTGCACGTATATTTTCCACAAAATAACTAACAAAACTTGTTCAACAAAACACGCCCCGCTTGCGCTCATGCCAACCCGCTTATCTCTCTTCACTTGCACCAACAGTCACGCGTCACTTATCTCCAAACACAATATCGCACACTATCCTCGCAGACGCGGGATGTAGTTCAGTGTAAATTTTATAAAAAAGGAGCCATTAATTTTCGATGTAAGAGGCTTAGACAGATAAACAGTTTAAAAAAAGTATAATATTGTGTTATAATGAAGACGCCTTGTGTTTTCCCTGGATGTTCAAAAATCGTGAGTTTTTATTTTGTTATCTTTTTAGTGATCAGATATTTTTAATTTTAGGTTATGTGAAGTTTTTTATCGTGTGAGGTAGCAATGTTATGAATGATATATTGTGTGTGTGAAACAATAATTATTGTGTGTATGATACTCTAAAAGGTTATTATGAGTGTATGTTATTCAATTGCTTGATAGTGAATGAAGGGAAATATTATTATAATTTCTGGTTAGAGAGTATTTAAAACAATGATTGAATACGGAACACAAATTAATATAGTTTAGATTTATAATAATGCTTTATTTCCAAGTTTACAATTTAGCAGAATAGCACTATGTAGAACAGACTATATAAACCTAAAAATTTTAAGAACACCACTGACTTAAAACCTCTGGCACCCAAGCTAAGATTAAACTTGTGTTTTGGGTGTCAGGGCAAATATGTTTTAATAATTTTATTTACTTTACACTGACATGATACAACGTTTCATTGAAATAACATAGCAATATTTGTGTTTTACGCTGGTGCAGTAACAACTGAAAAAATATTGCTCGGCAATGTAAATACCAAAAAAGGTACCTAAATGAAATTAAAAAAATAAACAATATTTCACATTTTATTTTTTAGTTTTCATATTAATAGTTGGTTGTATGACGTATTGACAGGTAACAAATAAAGGACGATCTATATAAAATGTTGGGGCCAATTTTTATTATTTATCATCATCATCTGCCTAGCCTTTTCCCAACTATATTGGGGTCGGCTTCCAGTCTAACCGGATGCAGCTGAATACCAGTATTTTACATGGAGCGACTGCCTTTGGACCTCCACAACCCAGTTAATACTGAGTACTGGCTACTGGGTGGCCTATTTTTATTAATTATCATATCAACCTATTTACATAAACTACGCAGACTGTCGGACATAGCGAAAGTATCTACATCTGAAAGATATACATCATCACTGATTATCTACCAGATACGGCCACTGTTTACCAGATATAATCAGTGAAATACCTATCTGTATTGCCGACAAAATATAAACTCAAAATTTTAAAGTCTATAATTCAGTTTGATCTAAAATCTGGGTTGTGGAGGTCAGATAGGCAGTCGCTCCATGTAAAATACTGGTATTCAGCCGAGACTGGAAGCCAACCCCAACAGAGTTGGGAAAAGGCTAGGCAGATGATAATGAATTCAGTTTGATCTACTTCATATTAGGCAAAATCTCGAAAATTTTGTTGTTATTTAGTTAAGTAGGAAAAACAAGCCACTCGTATAAGTATTGCACTAATAAATGGTTATTAGTGCAATACTTATACGAGTGGCTTGTAAATCTGTGGCAGTCGTTAGGTAGTCAGTGTCCCAAAAGTCTGACAATCATTCTTACCAAGGGGTACCGTATTACTCAGTACTAACTGGGTTGTGGAGGCCAGATAGGCAGTGGCTCCATGTAAAAGACTGCATCTTTAAGTTTTTTATTGTGTAGATTTCAGTTTTTTATTTTATTTTTATTTGTTTGCTTTGTGCATCTGTGGCATGTGCCCAATAAATATATTTTCTTTCTTTCTTTAATTGGGAAAAGGCAGATGATCACTTATTCGAGAAAAAAACCAGAATAGATGAGGTTACTATTCAAATTTTATTTTAACAATCTACATAATAATATACAAACATTTCAGAAAAACCAACAGTAATTCTCTGTTTGTCAAACTCCGTGGTAATTCCAAAACAACCAAAAAATACGTGCATGATATCATGCATCATTGACAAGGTAAACTTTCAAATTAATCTCAAGCATATGGGTCATCATGATCGTCTCGATAGATAAGATAAGACGGTGCTATCTCTACAGCTGCGCCTGAGCATAATACGGTCATTGAGGCTGTTAGTACTCGAGTGAGATTTATTTCTTAGCACTTATGTTTACACAATGGAAAAAATTATTCATCTTTAAGTTTTAAGATAAACAAGATCGTTTGCGAAATTGAACAGGGGGTCAGGGTAGAGTGCGGGACTGTTCGAAAGAGATACCGCGGCCCTGGCACACAAAGGGCAAAGAAGGAACATGGATGGGTTTTAGTCAGTAAAAGTCTGACACTACCTCCCATTCCACCCAGAGCGGGAGGAGTATTTGATGAGTTCGCATCATTAAAAAAAAAAAGGGTAGAGGTCATTTGCTGTCTTTTCGGCCCCAATAACTCATCCTTAGCCCCACGGATTTAATTTCAAGATTTAATATATTATTTACTTTTGAAAAAAATCACAAAATGTATCATTAACATTTAATTGAAATAAAAAAAGATATTAGTGACCTCTTAGAAGACAGCAGATGAACTGTATAAACAAATGTCCAGAGGTTCACTCATAGCTCCAGAACAGCCCTGGATTAAAGAAGCTGGAAGTCATGGGAATTGGTCTTTGCCACGCAGTAAGATGAAGTGGGTTACCAGTTTTTTTTTCTAGCCTTTACTGTCCCACTGCTGTACAAAAGCCGCCCCCTTGACCTTATAATAATAGGAGGGGTCCTAGAACTAAAGGCTGACGTGAGGACTGAGGACTTAGAGGCGTTTGTGAGAGTTTAGCTGGAGAAAACCGCACGGAGAGAAGACTGGAAGGTTAATTAACAGTTACAGTAACAAAAAAAACAAATTGATTTTTACAAATGTTGGCCTCGAAACAAAACTGTTTGTTCTTTATAAAAGCATGAGGATAATGATACCTGTAGAAAGTAACTGTTCGTAGAAAAGTATTACTCATAGATATTACTAAGATTCTTATTGTAAGTTCTCCGCTCTGAGTGTAATACGAACATCATTAACCATAAAGTTCGGTACGTACCCCTTCGGGGGTCTGACACATAAACCTCCGCTGGCTTGGTAGATACCCCCGAAGGGGTCTGCGTTTATGTCATCCGTCATCCTCATTATTTATGGAAATATTTAATATTCTGATTATCAAATACTATGAGTGTGCGTTAATTAAGAGAGTTGGATAAAAAGTTCATATGACATCGCCATTAAAACTTCAGTATTTAGCGCGCAAGTTTCTTAATTTATCCTTATAAAATCCAAGTGCGTAAATACGGTCATCGCCATTTTGACGGCAGTGCCGGCCGAGGCTAAAAATCATAAAAATTGTGGTTTTCGGACATCCAAGCTCCACTATGTTGAGAATGATTAACTCGTCATTAAATTATGTGACGAATTAATCCATAGTTCAATTTAAATAAGCAGTGGTAACGATGAATTTTGATATCTAAAGTCGAAGTTTCGCGCCAATCGTGCGTGTTTACATTTTTATTTTTCACATTACATCACACAGACGCGAACTGATTCGATAACAAATATGACAAATATCATTCCAAATATTATAAACAACATGAAAATGCCCAGATCTTAGCGTAATTTACTAATACGGGACCAATAACTCGTAATATTCATTACCACTCCTCAATTTGTAATCGAAATAGACGGCAATTTTTTTTTTTTAATTGCTGCGTTTTGTGGATGCGATTATTTCAATCGATTCGTTTTTTGTAAATTTCGATCAAATCGAGAAATTAAATTACGGAATTTAAGAAATCGATAGATGGAAATTAAAATAATTTTGTTTTAAGCTTAAAATACAATAAATAAATACAATAATATTTTTTAAGCTTTATAATGGTAATTTTAATAGTTTTTCGTACATTATAGGTACTAAAACCGAAACAACAAACAGCACAGACTGATTTATGGCTAAATTCGCGCCATTTTTTTTCCAAATAAAAATTTAAGTTATGAACGCATTCGCTGTTCAAATTACATTGTATTTTACTAGATAATTTATAGTATTTTTTTATATTATATAAATATGCTTTTATTTAACTTCCCGTGTTAGTAAGTATTGGTCAAATCTTGCAACTGAATTTCAAACCAGTTCCCCTATACTGATTGAGCTGAAATTTTGCACATGCCTTTGGTTCTGGTGACAATACATTTTTATGACAAACATTACTATTAGTCTTGCAGACAGGATCGTCTCCTCGCGACAGAACTCCTCAACGGTTAATAGCGCGGACACGGAACTTTGTATACGCTTTTAATTTTGATAGATATAGATGATTTCTTTCATGACTTTATCCTGCAACCAGGATCGTCTTCTGATAAGGGAACTCCTTAACAGTTAATAGCACGGATACGGAAATTTGTATGCGCGTTAATATTTGACGAATATTCATAATTTCTATAATGACCTCATCCTGCAGCCAAAATCGCCTTCTCACGAGGGAACTCCTCAATGGTTAATAGCCCAGACACGAAACTTTGTATAGATACGCGTTCAATTTTGATGAATATACCTAATTTGTATCGTATTTGACCTACAGCTAGGATTGTCTTTTCATGAGGACACTCCTCAACGGTGAATAGCATAATATGGTGATGCGGTATCAGAAATGTACAGAATACGACAAAATTAAAAATTCCGAAATAAGTTTTTTTTTTTTAATGACTTCTTAATTTTATTTTTTATTGTTGTTGGTCGGTTGGATATAGAATGCCCAGGATCTTATATATCTTAGGCACAGTAAAAAATTATTTGGTTCCTAAGATGAATTTTATTTAGTCTACAAAATTGGGTTTAGTTTGGTTGAGTAATTGTGTTAGGTTGGATTGGTTATTGTGGGATTCACCACTTACAAATACTTCTTTTATCATCCTGTTCTTTCTCAAAAGGGCAAAGGCCTCCCCATGGCATTCCAATTTTCTTTATCTTTTGCCTTCTCCGACTAATATTTTTAATGGTGAATATTTTTTATACTTAATGAGCTTGGTTTAGTTGCAACCCAAAAAACTAGATATGAAATTATATTTCTAAGAAAACTACAAATGCGAGTAGGGCTCTTGCCATGAGGGTTCTGTCGCATAGCTGTTCACGGCTTCACTCAAGTGACACGGCCCACGGCCTATGATGAATAACCTGAACTTTGCAGTTGTAAAAGACGTTTTTAGAGTGGATAGTGACCGCTTTCAAAGAATAAACTAAAGTTTCTTTAGGATACGGCTTATGAATTGCTGATTGCGAAATAAAAGACAATTAGTTTTTCGGTCATCGTTACCGAGGCAGGTCCAAGAAACGCTGGCGTGTCGATTTGGACTTGTTCTTGGCTGATTGGCCAGAGAAGGCAAATCACCGACAGAGTAGGACAGGAATGGAAGAGGCTTTTGCTCAACAGTGGTAAATAACAGGCTAAACAAGAAAAAAAGTTTGTCCTAATCTAACACAATAACCCAACCGACAATACGCTGTCAACAATTTATATATCTTTTGCGGATCAAACAATTTTTTTTTTTACCAAGATTCTATATCAAACCTTCGGATATTTCAAAACAAAATTCGTAATAAATGATAATAGTAAATTATTACACTTATAAAGTAAGAATAAATGTGAAATGCGAGCGCATTCCTAATTTAAATTTTGAATAAAAAAAAAAACGCAACCGTGCGTATTTATGTACAGTTGAAAATCAATCCATTTCCAGATTTTTTATTTGCTTGAACTATTAAACCTTAATGCTTGCCAAATCCCACGCTACTAGTTCAATGTAAAGTTAGGAGACTATCTATAAGTTTTTAAAAGAAAGATAATCATCAGAATGTTTATTTAGAAGCAATTTTTTTTTGTGATTACACATTTCTGTGTTTCTTATAATTTATAAATCTCCTTCTCTTGAAGTCAACCAAAAACATCGAATAATTACTAAATGAAATTATGTAAACAGATAGCTTGAAAAAGTTAATTTAAAATTTAAATAATTTTTTGAAATTATACCAAAGAGTTTTTATTCCGTTTCAACTCTTTTTTTCAAACTTGATTTCAATTCGAGTATCGATTAGGCTGAATCCAACTTTTTAATCGAATGATGAACCTTGGGTTTACGGTCAGCACTAAGACTTTTTAGTTATATTTGTCAAGACTTTGATCGTGTTTTTTATGAAATTATGTATGAATAATAGTAAAAATAAGAACGCAGATAGTTTGTTACTGTCTTTATTTTGCCCTTTTGAGTTTTTTTAGCAAACGAGAACTTTTCTATGTACATTATTTCCAGCGCAACTAAGTTACCTATTTTTTGGAAAGGTGTAGCGGTACGTAATTTACACATATTTGGAAATAGACTGACGCCGTTTTACTGATATCAACACGTTATTGGAGATATTAACCATAAACTTATAGTATGAAACAGCTTCCGCGACATATTTTTCATTAAAAAATCGAATGCTGAAAGATCACGAAAATTCTTGAATTTCATGACAATTCACATCTCCCCGCCGATTCAGCTGGTGTGTCATGTGTCAAAATCTTGTCGAGCATAGTGGTTAACACATTCAGTGCCGGGAACCCACCTGGTGGGTTCACTCAAGTCGCACTTGCGATGCCGGGAACCCACCTGGTGGGCTCATTTTAAATGTAGGTTTTTCTTAGCGAATATATCATCAAATAATGTAAAAATAAAAACCGTTGCGTATTTTAACAAGATTAATAAGAATACGGCGTGGTTTCAAATTACAAGCATTTTTATTTTCAATAAATTTTTGACCTCTCCTAGATGCCGAGAACCCACCTGGTGGGTCCTATTTCAGGGGTGGAAAACTATTCGCACGATTTTAAATATTTTCAAAAAATTATTATTTTTACATTTTAGGACATGAGAATGAGTCGAAGTCGAGGCCTGGGTTCGGTATCAAAATAATTAAACACGAATAATTATTATGGTGTGACTTAATCTGCCTGCCCGTTTATCTGTCACAGCTATATATTTCAGAAACTTCTAACGCTACAGACTTGACATTTGAAATAAATAATGCTTAGAATTCTTAAGGTTAAATTAAATTACCTAGAGAAACTTAGAAGCCGTGAAACTAAAAAACTATATTATTTTTTGGGGTTAACTAATACTAATAGTGTAGTATGAGATGGGAAAATCAGTTTGTGTTTAACCGACTTCTTACAAAGGAGATAGGAGGTATTTGGCGTCATCTTTTCTTTTTTAAAGTACACCGATTTCTCCGTGGTTACTGATCCGACTTACGTGATTATTTTTTTAATTGGTAGAGGAAACTTGCGCTAAGGTCCCATTTGATTTTTATTAACTTTTCTTGGGTAGTTTATGGGTTATTTTATCGTCTTCGTGTATGCGGATGATCTGCTAATAACTTCTAGTTACAATGGAAAATGAATACTCGTCAAGAATTTATATGAGATACAAACTAAAAAGCTTAAAATAAAAAAATAAAAAATGCACAAAAAGAGTGGAAAATTACTTTACTTTTGGAAGTCGGTGGCAAAAAGTCAATGAAACAAGCAAAAGTCACGGACTTCCAAAGGTAATATTCGCTTTTTTGGAAGTCGTTTTTTAT
This sequence comes from Noctua pronuba, assembly GCA_905220335.1. Lineage (NCBI taxonomy): Eukaryota > Metazoa > Arthropoda > Insecta > Lepidoptera > Noctuidae > Noctua > Noctua pronuba. The sequence continues at coordinate 14,641,613 of LR999894.1, forward strand.
ACAACATTTTAAATTGAAAATCGTGTTTATAAACCTATCGGCCGTGAAGGTTTAAAAAAGCAAACTTATTTCAGTGTGAACACTTTTTCACGCGAAGTACGGCGAGGCGACATCTATGATTTAAATCTAAATTGTCTTTGAAATAAATGCACTACTACCAACAAAATGTCATCAAATCTATTTTTTGTTTGAACCAACACGTCTGCGGAGTATCGCTAGCTAATTTTATTTAACCCAGTATAACAAACTTACTGGGTGGTTCACACAAAACTGACTGTCAAAGAACCTACTTATAAATGCAATGCAACGTTTGTAATCATTCAAAAGTTTTAAAATGTTATTTATTAACTTCGAAAAGAAACAATATTTGCGATTACGTAACTTGAATAAATAAAGAAAATGCATGAAAATCTCACAAAAGGTTGAACACCCCTGTCACGGGATCAGAGCGCGCGATTTTACTTTTTCATTTTTTTTTATTTTTTGATTATTGCACATCTCCCATCCCACTAGGGCATGAAAATACCCCTACAGATAGTAAATATAGCGACAATACACCCTGAAAACTCCATTTTACCACTCATTTAGGATTTTAAATCTTAGTTTCAAACCTAATGCCGAGAACCCTCCAGGTGGGTTCACTTTTGCGCAAACGTAATGCCAGTGACCCACCTGGAGGGTCCACTTGAAATATGTATGGTGGGATGGCATTTGAGTTCTATGAAACGGGGGTGGACTCGAATGGGTTAAACATGTACCATGTAATGACGTGTGTCGGAAGCGAAATAAACAATCGCCTAACGATTTAGAATAGGGTCAATGAACGAAGCATGATTTGTGAACAAAACGACTATTTAATGATCATGAATCATTGTGTTATACAGCGTACCTATGTCAGAAAGGTGTGGTCATATAAAGGGTGTAAAAAGACCCTTAACGAAGCCGAAAGTTACTTGTTCTCCTCGTCATTGCGATAATTTTTTTGTTCTAGACCATACCTGGGAACCTTCTAGTTACGGAGATATTGGGGGTCAAAGTTCCAACTTTTTCACAAGTTTTTTTTTTATATACATGTTTCTAATGTAAGATTTTTACTTTAAACACCTTCACGATCCCCGTACTATTCAATTTATTCATCAGCACAATGTTTTGAGTGCGTTACATTGAGTTTTACCGTAAAACGTGATTTTTCACCCCAACAAAAAAAGTCGTTTCCCAGCAATAATTTTTGCGTAAAGTTACTTAGTTTGATGTACAGAATGCTTGGTTGACGGCTTCGTGAAGGGTCTGTTTACATCCTGTATACAGCGTACCTATGTCAGAAAGGTGTGGTCATATTTAAGGTTATAGATCATCAAATGGAATAACTTTCTACATGGGACCAAGATCGTAATCGTGAGAAAATTATCAGCTATCCCATACATTTAAAAACCGGCCAAGTGCAAGTCACGAAGGATTCCGTACGATCGTAGTAGGGGACCCCCTTTAATTTATTTTTACTATTTGTTGTTATAGCAACAACAGAAATACACTGTCTTTGATTTAACTGTCTACCTATTACGGGTCATGGGATACAGCCTGCTGACAGACAGAGGGACGGACGGACAGCGGAGGCTTTAATAGGGTCCCATTGGTTACCTTTCGGGTACGGGGCCCTAAAAACGTGATCGCACGTATCTGATACAAGCTGTATAAACTGTGATTAAATCTCATATTTTTAAAATTATAATAAATCGCCAAATCTATTAAATATAAATAAGTGACTGTAGATAAACTAAGTTTTAATGATTAGCGATTAGCCTTAATAATTGAATTCATTACGCATTCAAGGATTATGAGTTGATGTCTGATTTCGTTATTTAATAATTATTACAAAACATAACACCTGTAATCCTCGAGGAGTAAGTCATAGGTGTATTCATACACCACACCATACACACCACTAAACACCACACACACCATACACACTCCACATCACATCACACCACACCTCACTACACCACACCACACAAACACACACCACATACACCACACACCACCACACACCATACACCACACACACCACCATATTATACACCATATTTTTACTCACGTAAGTCACCCCCATATTAAACAAATTGTTTTAAGCGATATTAGTGTTGATCCTGTACTAAAGTTCTTCATATTAATCATGAGAATATAACCCGTTTGCAAGTGCAGTTCAGTCATTTAAATTTCACCTCATAAATTCCCTTTTATCGTTTAGAAGTATTCATAGGTGAAATTGAAAACAAGTTCGTAGATCCGAACCTATTATTAGATTGTGAGAATCTGGATTTAATCAAGTACTCAGATGGCCTACCACAAACGCGCAGGCATACGTAACTATTATAACTATTAAATTAATTCAAACGAATTTCTAGCCTAGAATACAAGGTGTAAACGGCTCCTTCATGAAACCGTCAACCAAGCAAACTAAGTAACTCGCTGCAAAATATTGCTAGGAAACGACTTTTTTTTTGGGGTGAAAAATCACGTTTTTCGGTAAGACTCAAAGTGACGCACTCAAAACAGCTGATAGTTGTATTGAGCAGTATGGCGATTATGAAAGTATTTAAAGTATTAAAAACTTTTTTTTTTATAATTGTGAAAAAGTTGTAACTTTGACCTCCAATATCTCCGTAATTTTTTTTTTTTTAATCACCCTATTTTGTCCCACTGCTGGGCAAAGGCCCCCACCATTTCTTTCCAGCTGTCCCGGTCAGCGGTGTTTTGCTTCTTTTTGTTTTATCTCCGTAACTAGAACGAAAAAAAATATCGCAATGACGGGGAGAAAAAATGCATTTCGGCTTCGCTAAGGGTACTTTTACGCCCATTATATAATATGCGAAATGAGTACTGTCACGATATTTTTCAGTTAAATCACAGTGATTTTTATTTTGTCTACAATAATTAGTTGATGTTATATTGCTGGCATTAACAAGTCAAAATAACAGAGTCCTTTATTCTAGTTATTAAAATAAGGTTTTACTTCTATCACAGGCAAAATAACTTTTTATTTTTCTTTTTTTTTCTTTTTTTTTTCTTTTATAAAAAAAAAACGTTGCCCCACACTAGGAATTCCTCCTGTATCGTGGGTGCGTTTACAAACATTTAAACTTCACATACACAAACAGCCAGACCCGGAACAACTACCTGTAGATCATACAAATATTTGTTCCGTGCGGGGATCGAACCCGCGACACGCAGCGCAGCAGCCAATCGCTCAGCCACTGCGCCAACCGTGCTGTCAACTGAGGAGTTGCTGTATTTTCAACGCTAAAATCGTTCGAATATACGATACGTTTATTTCGCGCGTCCGTGCTAAGCCCACAGACATTAATGAACTCATCTGTACAAAATTCATAGTAAAAGCGATGGATATAGAATATTGTTAGTATCCTCGACCACCTCTAGAATATCTCATAAAATAACATACATCATCACGCCTGTAATCCCCGAAGGGTTAGACAGAGGTGTACTATTCCTTTGAAGGCTCTTCCCATGCAGAATGCATTCGATAGCTTATAATGATTTTATAATGAAAAAAAAAACCGGGCAAGTGCGAGTCGTATTCACACTCACACAGGGTTCCGTAGCACCAAACAGTATAGTAAAAATATTTTGAAAGGTCATTCATAATTTGTATTGTATTACATTGAACAGCAAAACTAAATTTGTTGTTCATAATATGTTAATGAACAACAAAGTTACGGCTGCAGTTTGATGAAAAAGTCCCATATCTCAAAAACTAAACATTAAGTCTTATTCAAACCAATTTTCGTCAAAAGTTTTTTCTACGTTGTAAAATCCTCCATTTTTTGAGAATTTTCCTCCTCTTACTTTAGAAATTAGAAGGGGAGACATACATTTTACCACTTTGGAAGTGTCTATCTTACAAACGATTGACTTTGAGAAATGGTTTCAGGAACCTCAATGTCATTTTTAAAGACCTATCTATAGACACCCCCCACAAGTATTAGTTTGATTTTTTTTAGTTTAATTTCCATGAGCGTTATTCTTTTATTATTTTTGTATAAAAATCGTTAAGCGGTTCACAGAATACATCTACCTACCAAGTTTCAACTGTATACCCTAATAATTTCGCAATAAAGTGGCTGTGACATACGGACGGCCGGACAGACATGACGAATGGAACCCTAAGCAACAGACAATATTTCGTCTTTCGTTTATCAGAAGCACGCGCTTCCTTACGAAATGAATAAAACCGTCTCGCATTTCCTATTTTCTCCGAGAACATTTTAATTAGTTATCCAGTATTTATACACTAAAGCTAGTTTTTCCTTCAAAAGCAGAAGACGAGTCGAGTTTGTGCAAATAGTAATCTTAGCCTTCTTCTAATTAATATCATAAATGCGTTAGGAAGTTATTCCGCCGTCATTTTATGAGATGACTACCTCACTGGTCAAGCGCACCTGCTGAAATGAGGTCCTGGGTTCGATTACCAGGTCGGACAAAGTGTTATCGGGTTTTTCCATCAGAGATTTCTCAGTAGCAGCCACGGAGTCTGGATTTGTGCCCGAGTGATGGCAATAGGCTCGCCCCCTACTACATGGTACTTAAACATCACTTACAAAATATGGGTATTCTATATTGCTACACTCAGGGGATTAGGGGCGTGATATTTCGTTATGAAATTACTATTACGAATACCTAATTCTAATTCACAGCTATCGTAATCGTTTGTTATCTGATTAGCTGATAACCCGCTGCAGTAGACTCGTAGCAACCTCCTTATCTCGTGATAATGATTGTTATGAAAATGCAAGTGTCTTTCGTTTTTAGTTTTATGCAATCTTTGATTCATCATCAGCAGCTGAAAACCAGTGTTTTACATGGAGTGACTGCCTATCTGACATCCACAACCTAGTTAGTACTGGGTAATACGATACCCCTTGGTCCTTGGTAAGACTGGTTGCTAGAATTTCGGGCCACTGACTATCTGTAACGACTGTCAAATATTTTTTATTTATTTATCAACTTACATCTACCATTACAGCTAACCAATGCGGTAAATGTGCCTTAATATATACTTAGGTTAACTTAATTGCTACTTATAACTAATTACAAATAAAGCATTCCTTGTGAATTCACTCAGAGAACAACAGAATAAGTCCGTCTCGCTGGCTATGAGGTTGAGCGTGCGGAGTGCCCGCGTCAGCGGCGCCTCTTTTAAAAGGTCGCCTTTTTTAAAATATCTTCCCGATGATTCCCGGGTCGGGCAAATTACGCTTTCGCTTTGGGTTTTTCCATCAGGAATTTCTCAGTAGCAGCCACGGAGTCTAGGTTTGTGCTCGGTTGATGGCAGTATCTTCGCCCCCTATTACATGGGACTTAAACATAACTCGCGAAATGTAGGTGTACTATAAGGTACACCTCTGCCTAACTCTTAGGGGATTACAGGAGTGATGTTATGTTATGTTTACAAGTCCTGGTAACTTTGCATACGTATGGGTTAATAGAACGAGAAAGTAAAATTCAATTAAAGGCAATAATATAACTGCTACAACTTTTTCCTTGTCCTGGGAATTACACTATCATTTTACTTAATTATAAATGTTTACTTACTCGTAAATAATTAATCATTTACTGGTTTGCCTGTCAATAAAGTCTTCCTATCAACTTAACGTGGGTGTTTCGAGACACTAAATCATAGAAATAATGTAAACACTATTTAATGATTGCACTGATAATTATCCTCTTGAGTCTTAATTAATCGTATTCTAAGAATCATAACCTACGACACCTCGTGTTCTGGGTACGATTCCCGGGTCGGGCGATTGACTGCTGCGCTGCGTGTCGCGGGTTCGATTCCCGCACTGAGCAAAATATTTGTATGGCTTACAGGTATTTGTTCCGGGTCTGGCTGTTTGTGTTTGTGGGTTTAAAAGTTTGTAAACGCACCCCACGGTACAGGAGAAATTTCTAGTGTGGGGCAATGTTTTATAAAAAAAGAAAAGAAATAAAGAGGAAAGAAAAAGTGTTATTTTGTTTTTCCTTCAGGAATTTCTCAATAGCAGTCACTGAGTCTAGATTTGTGCCCGGTTACTGGCAATAGGCTCGCCCCCGATTACATGGGACTTAAACATAACTGGCGAGAAGTGGGCGTTCTATTAGGTACACCTCTGCCTAACCCTTCGGGGATTACAGGCGTGATGTCAAGCATAACATAAGCGATTGACATGCACCGTGTGCCGCATCTACACTAATAATAATATTATAAAGAGGAAAGATTTGTATTTTTGTGTGTGTGTGTATGTTTGTAATGAATAAACTCAAAAACTACTGTGCCGATTTCAAAAATGTTTTCACCATTAGAAAGCTACTTATCCCTGAGTAACATAGGCTTTATTTATTACTAGAAAAAAATAGGGGGGTGGTTTAGGGGAAAATAAATGTCCACCCGTGCGAAGCCGGGACGGGCCGCTAATTGTTTATAAAATGCCTTTCTAATGTATAAAAAGCACCCTCAGACCCGTATGCGCCACAAATCACTTAATTTAGTGATATTTTATAGTACGTGTCGTCTCTGACAGTCGAAGATAACAAAGACAGAATTATGTTATTTTTCATGCAAGCGGTTTTTAAAGATTTATTTTTTATTTATTCAAACTTTATGCATATAATGTGCAAAGGCGGACTTAATGCCTTGGACATTTTCTAGCAGTCTACCTTAGGGTGATGCAGAGACAAAACAGTAGGTGCAATATAGTACAGAAAATTTCCGAAAATAAAAAAATATATTATATCTATAATAATAAATACATATATACATACATACGAACAAAATATACAAAGTAAAGAGATATAAAAATACATAGATGAAGAAAATCAACAAAATTGATTGATCCTACCTGTCCTTCTCCTTTTTATCCTTTTATACTTCTTCTCGCTTTTTGGCAACGAGCACACGAACGAAAGGGGGTTAAAATATAAATGCTCCATTTTTTTAAATATATTAAATGGACCTACTCTTGACCTCATTCTAGTCCGAAGGACAGAGATGAGGTTGACGATGGAACGAGCTAACCCAAAAGAAGCCTATTAACTCGCGACTTAAATAGATTGGGGTCATATGAACTTGGGAACGCCGACGCATACAGGGAATTCCACTCCTTGGCTGTGCGCATAATAAACGATGTAACAAAGCGCTTCGTGAATGTGTTTAACATAGACAAGGTATGGGTGATAACTAGGGATCGAATATTCGGATGCATATTTACCTAAAGCTCGTTTTTTCGGGGTATTCCTCAAAGCGCAACTATTTTTAAGCGCAACAAACTAAGCGTAACTAAATTATTCCTCAAAGCGCAACCATGATGAAAAATATTGTTAATGAATCCATCATACCCATCTCTATTTTTCATCATGGTTGCGCTTCGAGGAATATATTAATAAGAGAAAATATATTGATAAGAGAAAATTATTGAAAAAACTCAGTTTCCAAATTATAGGTTGTTTTTTTTTAATTTTTAAGGCTTTTTTTGATCGACGTTATGTAGATCATTTAATTTATTATATTATGTATAGTAAGTCGATTGTAAATATATATTTAATACATAGAATGCATTGGAATTTCTTTACAGTAAAGTAAAAATATGTGTAAACGCAATTTTTTGCAACAAATATTTAATTTTTTGCTATAAAGGTTGAGGATTCTATTTAAATGAAACTGAGAGTTTCTATTTGCACAAAAAACGTAATTCCACCAGTACAGCCACAGATACAGAATTTCGTTATTGTTTCAATATGTTTTTATTTTTTCTAATATGTTTGCAACTTCTGTCGCGTCGTGAATAGCAGAGTTAGTTACGTAAAATTTACATAAGATTTTTTAATGAAACAAATTTTTTGGGTAGTCTTGGGTCTAAAATCGGCATTCCCCTTTGCTGACAAATATTCGAATAGGACAAAATCTATACATAAAGGGTGTAAAAAGACCCTTAACGAAGCCGAAAGGCACTTGTTCTCCTCGTCATGGTGATCATTTTTTTGTTCTGGACCATACCTGGGAACCTTCTAGTTACGGAGATATTGGGGGTCAAAGTTCCAATTTTTTCACAAGTTTTTTTTTAAATACTACTTTTTAAGGTTCTAACTTTACTCCAATTACCTCTATGGTCCGTTTACTATTCAAAGCATCCATCAGCAATAAGTTTTGAGCGCATTATATTGAGTTTTACCGTAAAATGTGATATTTGACCCCAAAAAAAAATTTCGTTTCCCTGCAAAAATTTTTGCGTAAAGTTACTTAGTTTGATGTACAGAATGCTTGGTTGACGGCTTGGTGAAGGGTCTGTTTACACCCCGTATAATAAAACAGTAAAAAAACTGTGTCTGTACATTGAAGACATTAAAAAAAAAAAAATTGGGTGTGGTTTAGAAACAGTAATAGAGCACGAATCCAAAAAAAAAATTCTGTCTGTTTGTCTGTTTGTCTGTTTGTCTGTTTGTTTGTACACGCTAATCTTCGGAACTACTGGACGGATTTGAAAGATCTTTTTTTTGTTGTATAGGTATTGAGTCTGGGCAACATATAGGCTATAATTTATCTTGGAAACTTGAACACCTGATGCAGAACCGCAATAGACCAGCTAAACTATAAGAGATACAAAAATAGTACCATAGCAAAAATTGTTCTACGTGAAGAGCATTTTCTGTTGAGAGAATAAATTTGAAGATCTGGAACACCTGATGTGGAACTCCAAGAGCCCAGCTACACCATAACACATATAGGAATGACGTCTTAGCAAAAATTGTTCAATCTGATGAGCACACTCTGTTGATTTATAAAAATCAAAGATCTGGAACACCTGCTGTGGAACTCCAAGAGCCCAGCTACACCATAACACATATAGGAATGACGTCTTAGCAAAAGTTGTTCGGTCTGCTGGGCATTTCCTGTTGACTTATAAAAATCGAAGATCAGAAACATCTGATGTGGAAATCAAAGCTAACACTAATTTAACTGTATAATTATAAAATAACATAAGCTGGGAGTACCTCCACGCGGTGAAGGCGGTCATTGAAAATTTGACTCTACTGGACAAAACTCCCATTTATTTTTTTATTTTATCGAATAAATATGCCTACGGGCTTATGTTATTTGAGTGTTTAATTTCCTTTTCCACTTTTCTTCGTGACACGGTAGCCTACCCGGTGACGCAGGGGAACAGTCACTTAGATTTTAATTGATCAGGTATCTTCACAATAAAACTATAACCATGCCTAGAAAGAGGTCAAATCTTTCCCAATGTTTCAAAGGAGCTAAAAGATTGAGGATCATAAGATCCCAAGAATCTACCGAAGAACGTCAGGAGAGACTTGATGCTGTTCGGAACATCAGGCTGCAACTCGCTCCGTGGAAACCTCTTCGGATCGCGAAGCACGCCTGCGTTCTCAGGGTATTTACGCATCTACTGTGAAGAATATGATGCACGACTGACCGCTGATCGTGAACGTCATGCATTGTCTCGCGAGTCGGAGACGTTCACGGAAAGAAAATTACGCTTGAGTTCTCAGCGTGTATACACATCGACTTCGAGGTATCTAGAGACGAGTGCGGAACGTGATGCACGACTGACCGCTGATCGTGCAAGTCCATGCATTGTCTCGCGAATCGGAGACGTTCAAGGATAGAAAATTACGCTTGAGTTCCAAGCGTATCTACGCGTCGACTTCTAGGTCTCTAGAGACAAGTGGGGAACGTGATGCGCGACTGACCGCTGATCGTGAGCGTCACGCATTGTCTCGCGAGTCGGAGACGTTCACGGATAGAGAATTGCTCTTGAGTTCCAAGCGTATCTATGCATCGACTTTTGACTTACAAAAATGAAAGATATGGAACGTCTCGAATCGTCTCGCGCATCCCGTTGTTTTCCCGTCCCCGGGCTCTTAGAATTCGACATCAGACGTTTCAGATCTTCGATTTTGACGACCCCGTTATCGCTGGCATAAGCAACAGGATCCGCGTACGAAGTCGCGGGCAGAAGCTAGTGGTAAATATGAAAATTAACTTGAAATAAAACAACAAGATGAAAAAATCGCCATACTATTCAACACTCAAACTTTAGGTAAATATTATCTATTTTATTTTATTTACAACTAACTATAGCAACATTACAGACCAAGTCCAATACAATGCTATAAGACATAAAATACAACAATATAAAAAATAAAATCACACCCAGTAAAAAAATTAATAGTTAAACATGACCAAGTTTTTAGTTGCACACCTTTTTCAATTATCCTTTGTAAGCATCCGATTATCCGATCCCTAGTGATAACCTGCAGTACGTCTGGACTATACCATATCTACATTTAGTCTAGACTAGACCAATAACTCCAATTAAACAGCAGTTTCTCCTTACTAACAAACGAGATAAACACATAACCCTGCTATTTCGCGACCGCTGCTACCATTCTCACAATTATTGGGGTTAACGACCAAAATATGACGTTTCAATTAACTTCACGACCCAGTGACTTCGGCCGGTTGCATGTTCAACTGAATTTAGAAGCTAGCTCCTTTGTGTAAGGCATAGTTTTTGATGTTTTGGTATAACCTCATTTTGAGCAAGACTTGACGTATTTTGCATTCCATTTTTTTTTAATTTAATGTATGAGTAAGCCATATGTATTGCGGGTTTGCCGTCGGCAAAAATGAGGACCTTTCATGTAAACTCAAGGACACATACATCATCATCTGGCTAGCCTTTTCTCAACTATGTTGGAGTCAGCTTCCAGTCTAACCGGATGCAGCTGAATACCAGAATTTTACATAGAGCGACTGCCCATCTGACCTCCATAACCCAGTTAGTACTTAGTAATACGATACCCCTTGGTAAGACGGGTTGTCATACTTTCGGGTCACTGACCACCTGTTACATCAGTTCATCAAAGATCTACAAATTTCAGTGACAGCCGAACCAACGGCTTAAGGTGCTTTCCGAGGAACGGAGGAAATTCGGTGTGTAGTGGGTGGTTACCCATCCACGGACCAACCTAGCCGAGTGGCAGTCAAGGACACAAATACAAATTTTCAAAATTACTTTCCTTATGCTCACCTTTGTCAATTTATTTACAATTTTATAACCTGTAATTATTGTTTTGGCCAAGTTGACTTCCTCTTGTACCCAAGCCTATAATTTTAAAAGTATTATAGATCAGTATTTTTGCTAACAGAATAAATCTAATTTAAAAGTACCACACACACACATCGACACACACATCATCACACATCGTATGATAGCCCGAAGCCATCTTGTTTTACCGTAGATTTTTTATTTATTTTTTTACTAACACAACTTCTGTGCTAGAAGTCTTCGCAATTTCCTTTTAATTTAAGAAGTTCCGTTTTGGTTATCCACACTTCTAAAGCAATTAAATATACAATTTCTCTTACTTTGCTGGTGACTGAGCCCGATATGCATAAACGTTACGTAGGTCGTTACGTAGGTATTTCGATCAAGCGTTATCCTGTCACACAGCTGTCAAACTTCAAATACAACTTAAACGGAAACATGAACGGTCAAGTGCTCTAAGAATATTTTGGCGGTCGCAGTGGGGCGTTGCAGTTAAATATTGTGGAAAAATAAGAATATGGCGGCGTTACTTCCGATTCATTGCCACTATACGCCAAAACACTAAGTGCTAAGCGACGCTTATAGATCTCAGCCTAAGTCTTTACAAGAGGAACATGGTAAGCACCTAAAATAGATAGGTACTGACAAAAAGTACTTTCACTACCAACAAAATACCGGAAATTACAATGTGCCAGCACATCAAGCTACTACAATTTGTCAAATTTCTTTAATAGATTTTCAACTTTATCACTAAAGCATTAGGTTCAAGATTGATTGCGAAAATTTGACAGTTTCGGTTACTTGTTGTGCTGGCGTCTATACATATTCGAGCTATGGTCATCCAGTACTTACTAAGAATCATGACTAGTCTATTTTTTTCCTTTTGACGTGAGGACTGGCATGCAATTATTTTACTTTCGATACTAATGTCTGTTTTTAATCCCTGAGACTAAATTGACAAGAGAAAATGTCAAAACTGACATAAATTCTATTGAAATCTATGTCAGTTTGCCATTTTTACTTGTCAATTTAGTCTCAGGGATTAAAAAACAGACAGTATAATCTACCAAAATTAACAGTGTGTACATCTCTTTATGTGTAATTAGGTAGATATTCGAACAAAAAACTTTTTTTTTCTCTGAGTTGCCAGAATTTTATTCATTCATCAACTAAAGTCTACGTGTTCTATCTACGAATAATTTGCGTGACTTTTTTTGTACTTATTTCGTTACAATTGCCTTTTTTGTCCGACCGTGATTCGTTATTAATTTGACAGATTGTGATGGGTTAACGTCAGTTGTTTTTGACGCTTGGCGGAATACGGACATAAAGTGACGTTTTGTGTACGGTGTTGATATATTTGCGGAAGTGAAAAGCATTATTGTTTTCAAACAATGAACATAGTAGGTCAACTTTTTTATTTTTTATTGCAACGTTTGTAGGGGAAAGTGTTTTTTATATAGTTATATTGTACCATCAGGCTGGTGATGAAATGTTGATTTACTTTTTTTTAACTTGGTCTCTGATTTTCATACGGGCTATTATACCAACATCAATTGTTAGGAAATCATAGCACGGAAGCGCAGAGTAAACACGGATACGAATGATTTTAAAACGAAATTAAAAAAAATAAAAATAAAAAATATATTTGTACGCCTCTTGGCATAACATAGCGCCCTGTTTAACTAACCTAAGATCTGTATTTATTGTGTACCTATTTTAACAAATAAATAACTGATTGATTGATTGATACTCGTTATAACTAAGTAACTCTACGCAAAAATTATTGCTGGGAAACGACTTTTTTTTTTTGGGGTGAAAAATCACGTTTTACGGTAAAACTCAATTTTGCGCACTCAAAACTTAGTGCTGATGGATGTGCTCGAGTGCTACTGCATACTGCACCTACTGGTAATCAAAATAATAGCTATTGTTGCGTACCTTATGGCGCCATCTATCGATAAACAAATTCATATTGAAGGAAATTACATGGCTGATTTACGAGTATAAATGCTTGACACCAATATAAATATGCTAAATCCGTTAAGTAATCGTTGAAACGCATGTTAATTTATTTTTAATTTATTCAGTTTTTGCCTGCTATGTGTTACCTAATTGCCACATCGCCGTTTCCATTAAATTTTAAGAATAGTTCATTATCATCATGTTAGAACGCCATCTCATCATCTGCCTAGCCTTTTCCCAACTATGTTGGGGTCGGCTTTTAGTCTAACCGGATGCAGCGAATACCAATATTTTACATGGAACGACTGCCTATCTGACTTCCGCAACCCAGTTAGTACTGAGTAATACGATAACGATACCCCTTGGTAAGACTGGTTGTCAGACTTTCGGGCCAGCGACTACTTGTACCGAAAGTCTAAGATCAACAAATGACAGCTAGACAGGCACCAACGGCTTAAACGTACTTTCCGAGGCACGGAGTAAACTCAGTATGTAAAGGGTGGTCACCCATCCATAGACCAACCTAGGCAAGCGCGGCTTAACCTGAAGATTTATCCAACCGGCTGTTATTATTTAGCCACGAGCTCATCTACCTTAGAACGCCATCTATCGTCATAAAAAAATCATATTCAAGGAAATTGCCTAGGTAATTTATAAACGGTTACTACCAAGATGAATATTCATAATCAATTGATTAACCAGTTGAGCGTTTGGTCGGTATGCACTAATTAAAATTCATTATGTTTTTGCCTCTTTATTATTTCTTACCTAATTGCCAAATCGAGGTTTCCATTACTTTATAAGAAACGTACGAAGTATGTTACCTTAGTCACGCTGGCTCGCTTTATCAACGTAAGTCTTTATTAAACGCGATATTAGTTTGATAAATCGAAAACATACTAATGAAAATTGTGTTTTAATCGATTTTTGTGTATTCGGAAATGGAATCGATTTATTTCGATGATGATTCGATGTTTGAAAAACTGGAGAGTAATTGTGAGGTAAATATTTTTTTTTTTGAAAATTCTGTGATTATTCTGGCCAATATTAAAATCACTTTTAGTTTAGATCCGTGTTTTTTTGAGTGGTAATTAGCTACTAAAGACTTGTGTTTTTTGTTGTTGTGATCGCTTACCCTCATACTTGTTATTTTTACAATGAACGTAGATTCTGTATGCTCATAAACATTTTAATTAAATTTAGTTTCTCAGTTAGTGAATTATTGTTAATTCTTGATGAGGATTATAGTTCATTTAAAGGTGGTCTTTAGCAATATACAGGTATTATAGTCCATAGTAGGTACCTACATATATAAGTACTAATTTACTTGAGAAAAAAACACCATGTCTACGGAATTATTGTATTGCTTGGAGTTACTAAAAAGTCTTAATCGACTAAAGATTTTTTTTTTCCCAAACAAAAATACTTAGATTTTCCAAGTCTTGTCGCCTTCTCAAATAAACTGTAACCCCAACCCTATTTGTACCACGTTCTCACAAAAATCACCGAAGTCAGATATCCCCGTCTCGATGCCCCACAAAAAAAACTACTCGATTTTTTATCTCGATCGAATGCGGAAACTCGATATAATTTTTGTCGTTGGTCGAAAGTGCTTATCGCGATAAGAGTCACATTCGTAAGGATAGAGTGTACTGTGCCTATAGCAATTGCTCAGGATATCTCGTGAGTTACCGAGGAGGGGACGTGTTGTCTTGTTCTATTTATTTAATTTTTATTTGGCCTTTTAAGTGTACGAAATAATGGTAAATATTTTTTTGTTTTTTTTTTTGTTTTGTTTTGTGAAAAGTGAAAGTGGTAGAATCGAATTGAATTGGTCACAGTGGGGGTTATAAGAAGTGTGTTGTAAAGTCAGTGTATCGTATACCTAATTATTAGTGGAACTCTGAGGGCTTCGACAAAATAACGGTCTAGCAGTAAAGATCATAGAAAAAACAAAAAATAATTAAATTGATATAATCTACCGGATAAGACCAATTTTCTTGAAAACCACTGTAGAAAAACAACATGCTTTGAAGACGACTGTCTCTTGTTTTTGCCCTCTGAGCTCGTAGTAACATAACATCACGCTTGTAATCCCCGAAAGGTTAAGCAGAGGAAAAGTACATCCAAGTTTCGCCAGTTATGTTTTAAGTCCCATGTAATAGTGAGCTAGTTTATTACCATCAACCGGGCACAAATCCAGACTCCGTTGCTGCTGAGATATTCCTGATGGCAAACCCAATAACACTTTGCCGACCCGGGAATAGAACCCAGGACCTCATGCTCAGCATTCACGCTTGCGACCACTCGACCAACGAGTAGTACGTATGTAGATAGTAGATAAGTCTGAAATAATTAATCCGTTTAGAGCAAGCCTGCAATGAATGAAGAGGAGCCTGGCATTGCAATGGGACAATAATATACTGGTACACACGACGGCCAATCAAGCTATACAAAACCAGTTTATGCGGATCTCTCATTGTATAGGAAATCTATACAAAGCGAGGCGAAGTTATACTGGAAATGTACAGCTTCATGTGCCGCCGTGTGTACTATTTGAATATCGATGCATTATCCGGATCGCTGCACCAATCAAAATTATGTTTTTCAAACCAATGCAAATTAATACGGAAGTACCTATTTTTCCAGTTCATTGATGCGTGTTATTCAGCATGTTAGTAAGCATTTTTTGGGGGCAAATTACCTCGTACTAATAACTTGAAGTACACAGCTGCAATTTAGAGTCAATTCGTTTGACGTCTTTTTTATTTTTATTTATCAAGCGAAGTGTAATACATATTTATGGTTTATTTTATTTTATGACAGTATAGTGACTACGACAGTTATATAGTAGGTACTAGGCGACTGAGCTGTACTCGGGTGAAAATAGAGAAAACGATTTTTCCGAGATATAAGATCTACCGAGATCGATTTTTCGCCCCCGTAAATCCTTATATTGCAACTTTCGTCGAAATCGTTAGAGCCATTTTCGTGAACGTATATAAGGTGTAAACGGACCCTTCCCGAAGCCGTCAACCAAGCATTCTGTACCCTACGTAAAAATCTGAGAAACGAGTTTAGAACAAAAAAAATATCACAATGACCGGGAGAACAAGTGTTTTTCGGCTAAGGAAACGTATTACCGGGGGGGGGGGGGGGAGGGGTGTATGCCAAATTTCATCAAAATCAGCTCAGTAGTTTTTGCGTGAAAGAGTAACAAAAGATTTATTCTTCGTTTGCCCAATGAGTTTTGTCCCACATAAAAAAAACCTGTGTCGTCTCAAACAATATGCTTACCTCTCAAAATATAATTTTAATTATTGTGTTCCCGATTCGTCCTATTTTAAATCCCCATATTATTGTTTATGCCAAACTTAAACATACATCCGCCATCCATCTATCCACACAAACTTCGCATTTATAACAGAAGTAAGAAGTGGGATTGTTAGCACCAGTTGGCATATATCTAAAGGCTTAGCTGTGTATGAAATGTCCGACTGAAACTTTACAGGGTGCTAGAAAAATAAAAAACAGAAAAAGAACCGAATTAAGGATCTATTAAGTCTGATTCAAACGAACTCATTTAAAATTACCTCTAGCAAGAGTAATGTTATACGTTATGAAAGAATAACATTTCAATTTATATTCATAGGGCTTCTTTTTAATGTTTTTATTAATATTAAATATGAGAACACCCTTTATAATGAACCCGCTCGCAGTCCGGAAACACCTTTTATAACGTACTCGCGTTACCATTATTCATGTGTATTTAAAACAGAGATTTTTTTTGTGAAATTCAACATAATAATAATTTCAACATAACATAGATATACGGGAACATAACATTTTAATTATTTAATAAATGTAAACGAATATGTCAATATTTTTATTTAATAAGGCGAATACTATTAAAAAGTACCCTTCACGAAGCCGAAAGGCACTTGTTCTCCCCGTCATTGAGATCATTTTTCTTTTCTAGACCATACCTGGGAACCTTCTAGTTTCGGAGAAGTCAAAGTTCCAACTATTTCACATTTTTTTTTTAATCAAGTTTTTAATGTTAAAACTTTACTTTAAATACCTCCACGACCCCCGTACTATTCAATGCATTCATCAGCACAATGTTTTGTGTGCGTCACAATGAGTCCAAAAAAATCGTGATTTCTCACCCCGAAAAAAAAGTCGTTTCCCAGCTATAATTTCTGCGTAAAGTTACTTAGTTTGATGTACATAACGTTTGGTTGCCGGCTTCGTGAAGGGCCCGTTTACACTTTGTATCTATATAATGGTTTTTGTTCCAGTAGATGAGGTGATACCGTCAATAAAAAAATCGCAAAAAAATAAAAATAAATAGCTTTGACGTGGAGTTGCGGAAACCAGCCCGTTATACAATACAATACAATATCGTCATTAAAAAACAATTGAGTTTCTTTGTAATAAAAGATTTATGTTTCTTATTGACATGTTTATTTAACAGTAAATACCAAATAATATAATATTCTATAAACTATAAAAGCCTTACCTGTTATAAAAAAAGACATTAAATGCTTTCATTTGCAATATCTATTCCTAATAAGCAAAACGAACGTTAATAGTTTTCACGATGGATCTGACTCGACCACAGATAAACTAAAGGCGGCAATTCACAGCACGGCCTTTTTAAAACTAAAGAAAACCTATTTTCTTTACATCTATACAAATACAAATAAATGAAATTGAAGTGTCTGTTTGTAATTTCAAAATAGCAGCTTTTTACTTAATGCATATGAAGTATATACGGTAACAAAAAAAAAAATTGGGTTTCTGTGTATGTGGTGTTGGTTCCGGCTAATCTTCGAAACGACTGGACCGATTTTGATGGCCCTTTTACAGGTAGATAGTTGATATTATAAGGAGTAACTTAGGCGACTTTTAAAACTACTATAAAAATAATGAAATTGTAAAATCCGATTCAAATAAGGAAATAATATTTTAATAATAATTTAACGCGAACAAAGATCGCGGGCAACAGTTAGTCTTTATTAAATATACTTATATTATGCTTCTGTCTGTTCTTAAAGTAACTGATGGAATTGTAAACTAACTACTAAGTTTATTCTCACGCATTCACTCAATAAAATGAAATAGTAACATTTTAAGTGCTATTAAGAATTTTTCCACTTTATATCTCACCACTTTTCCCAACCATTATTGTTGTAATTAACATTATTTAATTGTATCTAATTAAAAGCCATCGATGAAAATTGAGGTTGAAAACCAAATGAATGAGGTTACTCTCAATTATAGGAAACAAAACTTCTATAAAATGATGTAAAATCAGAATTTCGAGTCGGAATAATGAATCCAAGTTCTTTAACCAATGTATACAGCGTATGCCAAAAACGTGTGGTACAGTTCGGATCGTAGCTATAAAATAAAATCTCTCTGCGCATCTCTGCCCTCCCACATTTAACCCGTCTGCCTTCAAAGCAAGAGTGAGCAGGCATCTTCTGGGAACGCTCGTTCCATCATAGACCTCATCTACCGCTTTCCACCAAGAGTGATCGAGGTCAAGAGCAGGCCCGTTATGAAATAAAAATAAAAAATGAAGTAAAATCAGAATTTCGAGTCGAAATAACGAAACTAAAGCGCTCAATTTGTAAATTACACTATAAATTGGCATTCACAGGTCCACATATCATAAAAAGTTCTGATCTATTTGTTTACCTTTTAATCAGATTTTTTCATCATTCTGCTGCTTGTGCCCCAATTTATTAGGGGTCAACTCAGCATGTCTTCTTCTTCCATACTTCTTCTATTACTCGTCATCTCAGCTGTTATATTTTTGCCATAATAGCATCATTCACACAGCTCATCCATCATTTATCTGACCTTACTCTAACAGTGTAATTCATATTATATTACTCTACGTGCGAAGATGTAGATGACAAAAAGAATTTTGGGTTCATTCCCTTATACGTGAAAGGTACCTGACTGGGTCATTTTACAAAAACCACAATAAATTGATGCAGGACGAAAGAATTCATTTTAACCACTATCGGATGATTATGTTTTTTTTAAACGGCCCAGAATGGGGAAAAGTAAAATGTCTGACGGTAAAATTACGTATAGTGCACAAACTAGTATATACATTTATGGCGTGCCAAATCTGACCGTAAAAATCGGACTACCGGACAGTAAAATTCCTTGTAGTGCACAAACGCCCATTTTCTGCATACCTATCAGATATTGTACCAACAGCACTTAATAAAATATAACTAAGAAAGTCATTTTAAAATCCAGTTTGTCAATACCAGCCCAGTGAACAATGTATCGGGTGTCCTCACAAAAACGACAGTACAAAAATGGGTTCAAAGGCCTCCCACACAAGACCTATTGACAAGTGAGTCCATTGCAAACTGACACCGGGGACGCTCCACATCCTCAATTGGCTGTAATAGCACGGATGAGCGACCACGATATATTATGTAAACTAGTTTACGTATACTATTGTGTGTGTATGTACTGACCTTTATTATACCGCTGTGCACTGCTGTCTGCAGGGTCAAGGCTTCTTCTCGAACTGCGTGTATGAGAAAGGTGTGGACACATTAATTTAAGGTTTTTAGGATCGTTTTTTTTTTTTTTGGATTTGAAATCCTCAAATGACCCCCCGCTCTGAGCGGAGTGGAAGGGAGTGTCAGACTCCATGTTCTTTCTTTGCCCTTTGTGTTCCAGGGCCGCGGTATCTCTTTCGATCAATCCCGCAGCCCCGGCAGGCATCGGCCCTTGAGGGGCCCCTTACTTTTCCATTGAATGACTATTTAATTTTCATTAAAAAGTCATACAATTTTTGAATTTCGCTGTCTACCCTGGTTCTTGCCCCTTAAAGATGTTGTAAACCGAAATCACGAAAAAAAATCTGATATCCCAAACATTTGTGTCGAGTACAGGTACAGGTCTTGATACAGCTTAATAAATTTTATTAGCTTAATATATTAACTAGGTTTTGCCAGTGTTCGCGTGAAATTATTATTAAAAAATATTACTTCCCTATTTGAATAGGATCTTGTTACCAATTTCAAGGGTTTTAATTTTTTTGCAAGGAACCCTAATTATTTATTACCTTATAATATCAGCTATCAGCCAGTAAAAATCCCGTCAAAATCGGTCCAGCCGTTTCGAGGATTAGCCGGAACAAACAGACAGACAAACAAACAAAAATTGAAAAAGTACGTAAGTACGTAAGTACGTAGTAAGTGCTGTACACATTTTCATATATTACGCACTCTCCGTGCCTCGTAGAACTCGCTAATCCGTTGTTCTCGGCTGTTATTTGTAGATCTTTGCAAGTGTTTGCTATAATAGTCAGGAGCCCTGGCAACTGCCTTACAAAGGGGAGTCGTATTACCTTGTTACTGGATTGTGAAGGACAGAACCAGTATTTCACATTGAGGGACTGTCTCCCTCAATGTAAAATACTGGTATTCAGCTGCATACGGTTAGACTGGTAGCCGACTTTAAGCTGGGAAAAGAATAGGCAGATGATGAATCATTCTTTTGCTCATAAATTGAAATCATACTTTTATTATGCATATGTCACGGTAAAATTGTAAATACCATTAGATTATAATCTATCTTGCGAAATTGTAAACTGTCGTTTTGTGAACCGTATACTGCTTATTTTTGGGTACATTATAATAATGTATCAAAGTGAAACCGTCAAATTTTGAAATGGACAACGACGGCATGGCGACGGATGCTCACTTCGATAGATCATCTACCGAAAAGTAATGCGTTAAATTGTTAGCAGTATGTTACGGTTCACAATCTTTCGATAGATTACAATCTCGCGAGATAGATTATAATGTAACGGTTTTTAAAATTTAACGGTGACATAATATGTCAATATGTTTACTTCCTTGTTTTGCCTCTTACAATGATTTCAAGAGAATTTTTCCTTGTGCGTGAAATTACGCACTCGGCTGTAGATAAAATTCTTATCATGCGTAGTACTTTATTTTAAATCTATTTTTGATACACTCGATGGATTAAAATTATATTAGAATTCCTGAAGAGAGATTAGAACCTAATACACGTACAGACAGAAACACTAATATGTTTACACTTTTCAAGTTCTAAGTGATTTTCTCGCACTGTTTTGATTATGTTACAATTTTATGTTGAAACAAACATTGTATTTTTGAACCTATATCATTACTGTCTTATCTCAAACTTACAATAGTTATTAGACGAGTAATTGGCTTTTAAATTAGGTAAAGTGTGTCAGGAGCACTAATATGTAAACACCTAATGTTTGGATTAAAATGTCATTTTGTTACGAACATAGTATTCTGGAACTCATATTTTTATGAAAAGGATCCTAACTCTAAGTCACAATCATTATTTCTCGCGAAAATTGCTTTTAAATTTAGGAAAGTGTATACATATTGGTGCTCGTGACTGTACACATATTTATGGTTGTGACTGTACGTAGCATTTATATTACAAATAGCAGGATGTATGTACGTAGATACCAGGTTATAGTTAGTAACACTCGTATTTATTTTTATCTTTTTATACTACTATTTTTCTATGATAAGGTTTACAGGAAAATTACCTTTGAGGGCAATAAAGATTGTGAAAAGTATACGATACGATAATCTCTGAAGGGTATGGCAGAGTTGTACCTAATAGTACACCTACATTTCGTTAGTTATATTTAAGTCCCATGCAATAAGGGGTGAGCCTATTGCCATCAAATGGGCACGAATCCAGATTCCGCGGTTTACCACTGAGAAATTCCTGATGGAAAAACCTAATAACAATTTGCCCAACCGTTCGCGATTGCGAACACTAGACCAACGAGGTAGTCCTCCGTAAAAAAAGGTTTGAGTGTATACTTAATATCTCTTTACAAAGTACGCCTTCCGTTTGAAATTAACGCTCGGTATGATAAACTCTCAAGTCTAAATTCTAAATTAATATTAACCCCCTGGCTCTAGTAGCTTGAAATTTTGTCCATGAGCTTCTTACGCAACCAGAGTTAGAACTATAAACGATTTTGATTATACAGGGTGTAAACAGACCCTTCACGAAGCCGTCAACCAAGCATTCTGTACATCCAACTAAGTAACTTTACGCAAAAAATATTGCTGGGAAACGACTTTTTTTTTTGGTGTGAAAAATTACGTTTTTCAGTAAAACTCAATGTAACGCACTCAAAACATTGTGCTGATGGATGGGTTGAATAGTACGGGGGTCGTGTAGGTGTTTAAAGTAAAAATCTTACATTAGAAACATGTATTAAAAAAAAACTTGTGAAAAAGTTGGAACTTTGACCCCCAATATCTCCGTAACTAGAAGGTTCCCAGGTATGGTCTAGAACAAAAAAATGATCGCAATGACGGGGAGAAAAAATACCTTTCGGCTTCGTTAAGGGTCTTTTTACACCCTTTATATGTAGGTATAACAGAAAGGGTATAGTCGTATGAAAGGATATGCTGCATACCATCAAACTGAATAACTTTCTACATAGGTGCAATATCGTAAATGCGAAAAAAATTTCTGTCCCATACGAAATTTCAATACCTACTCGACTCAAATGTATGGGACAGCTGACAATTAATAAAAAAAACATTTCCTGAACCACAGTCTGCATGACTCTAACACCTACTATGAAATACGTAAACAGCTGATTATTTGTCGTCGTTACTGATATATCCTGGACTTATCACTGAAAGAGGTGTACGATAATCAGAAAATAATGTTAAACTTGCATTAAGTTTATCAGTGATTGTAAGAAAAATCAAGATATTTCGTGTTTAATCTGTTGCCAACGAAAAACAAAGCAAAAACGGGGTTCTTTTGTTAATAAAAGTTCTCTAAGTCATTCACCTACTTACTTTGTATTTGGGGGATGGAGGGAGGGGGGATGAATGTGAACCTGGGGCTAGTTAATTAGCAGAACAGCTACGATTTCAATGCGTAAAAGCGAAAATGCGTAAAAACAGTAACGCGAGCGGAGCGAGCTCGAAATTTCACGATTCTGAATAATAGGCCAACCCAGAGCACCGGGACCACTGGGATACAACGTTCTAAATCGGGCCATGGCCCGGTGTATCGGGTTGTATGGCAGCCTCACAGTAGCAACTACTAAGCTTAGAGTATGCCAGGAAGATGGCAATAGGCTTGCGCCTGGTGGCTTACACGGTGATAGGGCTTAAACATAACTAACAAAATGTGAGTGTGCTAGATACACCTCTGCGTAGTTCCCTATTCATTGAAATTTTTATTTTTCCATTGTAAAAAGTAGCCTTCAAGTTTGTTTCCGGTACCAATGGATACCTTACTAATAATCTTATGGTTATAATGTAACAAAAGATAAGAAAGCATTGTTTGCTTCTTGACCATGAAAATTTGTTTGACACAATAAGTCATTGATTAGTATGTTTGCACTTTGATTAACGAAAGTGTATGGGAAGTGAATAAGTGTGCGGATGAACTTCATCTTATCTGCTTCTGTGATTAACGAATTCTTAGCTCTATTTAATTATAATTTGAATGAAAAATCTTTTTTGCAAAAAATAAAACCGACTTCAAAAACACAGAAAAGTGAAAAATAACTTTAGCTTCTGAAGTCGGTGACTTTTGTTTGTTTGATTCAGTTTTTTGTCACCGACTTCTGAAGCTATAGTTATTTTTACCTCCTCTTTTTGGAAGTCGGTTAAAAAATAGCATATTTGTCAAAAAAGTACAAAATTTTTTACGACATGAATGTGTTTGATACAGCAACAAAATTCCAACTTAATTAGTCCAGTTGGTTCAGAGCAAATTGGTTGTGGTAGTTGGTACCAAAATACATGTATTCCTATTAGGCTTTCAAAGGACAATGGGCATCCATGTATAGGCAGATGCCCCAAGGTCCAATAGCCATAAGATACACATAATTGAAAAGAGCTTTTTACGGAGAACCTTTGCTACTAACACGACTTTTGGCAATTCGTAGTACGTTCGGAGTTATTGAACTAAATATGTAACTAGTTGGACAACGAAGTTAAGATTTTCTTGGCATCGATTAAGGTTGTCTGGGTAACCAATAGTAAAAACATATAATCCATTTCATAGAGCTTTTCAAGGAGAACCTTTGCCAGAAACACGACTTTCGCCAATTCGTTGTCCGTTCGGAGTTATTGACCTAAATAGGTGACTATTTGAGCACCGAAGTTAAGATTTTCTGGGTGACCAATAGCAATAACATATATACCATTGCAGAGAGCTTTTCAATGACAACTTTTGGTACTAAAATAACTTTTGCTAATTCGCAGTCCGTTCAGAGTTATTGAACTAAATAGCTGACTAGTTGGACACCGAAGTTAAGATTCTCTTAGCAACCAATAGCCATAAGATATACATCATTAGATAGAGCTTTTTGACTAGAACCTTTGCCAGTTACACGACTTTTCCCAATTCGTATTCCAGTCGGAGTTATTGACCTAAATAGGTGACTATTTGAGCACCGAAGTAAAGATTTTCTGGGTAACCAATAGCAATAAGATATACATCATTGTATAGAGCTTTTCAAGAAAAACCTTTGCCATTTAACGACTTTCACCAATTCGTATTCCGTTTGGAGTTATTGACAAAAATAGCTGACTAGTTGGACACCGAAGTTAAAATTTTCTTGGCAACCAATTAAGGTTATCTGGGTTACCAATAGTAATAACATATGATGCATTGCATAGAGCCTTTTAGAGAGAACTTTTGCTACTAGCATCAGTTTAGCTAATTCCTATTCCGTTCGGAGTTATTGACATAAATAGGTGACTATTTGAGCAGCGAAGTTAACGTTTTCTGGGAAACCAATAGCAATAAAATATACACCATTGGAGAGAGCTCTTCTATGAGAACTTTTGCTACTGACATAACTTTTGCTAATTCGCAGTCTGTTCGGAGTTATTGACCTAAATAGGTACTAGTTGGACACCGAAGTTAAGATTTTATTTACAACCAATTAAGAGTGTACGGGCAACTAATAGTCATAAGATATACACTATTGGATAGAGCTTTTCAAAGAGAACTTTTGCTACTAGCACCACTTTTGCTAATTCGTAGTCTATTCGGAATTATTGACCTAAATGTGTGTCTAATTGAGCACCGAAGTTCTGGGTAACCAGTAGCTATAAGACGTACACCATTCGAAAGAGCTTTCAATTAGAATATTTGCTACTATACAACTTTTGCTAATTCGTAGTCTGTTCGGTTTTATTGATCTAACTAGGTAGTTGATTAGGCACCGAAGTGTAGCTCCTCTCTGACTCTGAATCGAGAAAAGTTGTCAAAGCAAGAAATATTCTTCTTGTTGAGATCAATCCATTGATACATATCTTGACGCTATTGGGCGTTGGGGTTGTGTTAACGATCTATCCAAGTTACTGTTACAGTAAGGATTTGCTCCTAAAATAGCATTTTAAGATGTCAATATTTTGAAAATGATGTTTATAGGCTTATAATATGATGTTTGAAACGTACAGTATTAATGAAAGTTAAAAAATTGACGAAATAACAGTATTTTATCTAACTTAATTTCTCAACATTAGACCTCTGTAGCTCCTCTCTGACTCTGAATCGAGAGAAGTCGCCATAATAAGAAATGTTCTTCTTAAAGAGATCTATCTATTGGTATATATCTTAACGCTATTGGACGCCAGGGCAATTCTGCCCATTCTCCTTTTTAATGTAAACTACGGAACCCTAAAATAATGTATGAAATAAAGTTGTAATATTGGCAAAAATTGTAGGATCGTCATCCGTCAACGTTTTTTATTGAATAGGCCTCCGTTCGATGCCAACCAATTCGATTTTAATTGCTACACGGTATGCTGATTGTCAATTGCAACATGAATTCATATAATCGTGAGGTTCAATTAATCAATCAACTGCATCCAAGAAAATTGTATATTATTATCTAGTATGTTCTACTTTTAAAAATAGAGGAAAATAATGGCTATAAGAGTAGAGGAAGACCAAAGAAACGATGGATGGACTGTGTGAAGGATGATATGGCTAGAAAGGAGGTGACTGATGAGATGACGAGTAATAGAGAAGAATGTGAGAAGAAGACATGCTGTGCCGAGCCCAAATAAATTTGGATAAGGGCAGGAGGATGATGATGGTGATCTTCTACTTATAAGAAACTATTATGAGGAAAATAAGGCTACGAAAATAATGATGTCTGGGAATACGATGACATAGTATGACGGATATCTAACGAAAGTCGTTTAAATAGATTTCCAATAATGTTATCAGATTTCCAGTTAAATCCAATGTAATTTGAGTATGTCATGTTATATTTTGATATGACTAAACCGTATTTATCACCGAGTTTAAACATTCAGATGACTGTAGAGGAAATAATAATACTTTTATCAGATTGTAAAATCTTGTTTTCAGTGAAATTAAATTTAGAAAGATTAAGTGACTAGGGTATGACTGTGTGAAGAATGAGTCAAACTGAAGTTAATGGCGGAAACTACAGGAAATAAACCTTGAAAGTTTTATGATTATGAGTAAGCATGGGTGGACGATAATGAGTACACCTCTACCAACCTAACCCTTCAAGGTTACAGGCGTGATGTTATGAATAAGTACGGATAAGTGTGAATCATATAAGTACCAATCGCATAATACTCGTAAAAGTGTAATTGCAACAATAATAAATCAAATTCAGTCATTATTTGACACAGGTGAAAAATCAGTTCTTACGATTATTTCATTAGGGTTTGCTGTAACATACCTATAAGGTGTACAATACTTAGAACAGGTTCAATATTTATTTAACATTAAAATCACTATTTGTCCATCAATATCTTGCATAAGTTATTCATTCACCTAGGTAATCAGATTTAAACAAATTAAATAATACATTGAAAATGTAGCTTCAGTCCAAAAAAGGCTAACACTCTACAATCGTTAATTCTAGAACATAATATTTTATCAATTGCAAATAACGATGTCCCCACGATTAATATAAAATCGACTTGTAAATTACAAATTAGTAAAAGAATTTAATCTTAATAAGATAACACTTTGCATTTGTAAATATCTCTGACGTCCAACCTTATCTAGCAACACAATGTCACGATGATAACTAATCCGTTCATTCATCTTTTCCAGTCGAAACTCTTCACCTCGAAGTCCAGCGAATTCGAGCTCGAAGCCTTGGAGGTCCACAACGAGTTCAGAAGCGAACATGGAGTCCCACCGCTAGTCCTCAGCAAAGAAATCACCAAATACAGCCAAAAATGGGCCGAAGATTTAGCCAAGAAAGACGCCATGGCTTACAGTCTTAACCAAAACTACGGAGAGAATGTATACTGCGGATGGTCTTCTGATCCCCAAACGAAAATCAAAGCCAGAGACTGTGTTGAAAAATGGTACAGTGAAATCAATAGTTTCGCCTTTGGAAAGGAGCCTGATCTTCTAACTTGTGGTCATTTCACACAAATCGTCTGGAAAGGTACCAGGGAACTAGGAGTAGGAAGCGCTAAGAGCAAATCTGGGAAGCTTTATGTCGTAGCAAACTACTATCCTCCCGGTAACTACAGCGGCCAATTTTTCAAAAATGTTTACCCCCCGGGAGCTAATCAGTTCAAAAGCCACAACAACCACTCCCCAAGACAATCCTACAACAGCTTAGCCCCACCCTCACCAAATCAAAAAAACAATAAAAACTTAAGCGACATCGCTTCAGACTTGGTCCACAAATTCAAATCATCTTCAATATCTGGTGGTGACAAATTCGATGAAGAGTTCCTGCAGGCTCACAACGAATACAGAAAAAACCATGGGGCACAACCCTTAGAAATGAACAAGAAGCTTTGTAAATTAGCCGAAGATTGGGCAAGGACAATAGCAAAGAAAGGCAAAACAGACCACAAAGACCAGAATGAATACGGAGAGAATATATTCTCAGCTTGGTCTACTGATCCCAACTTCACAGTAACAGGGAGGCACCCTGTAGATAAATGGTACAGTGAGGTGGACAACCACAAGTTTGGCAAAGAACCCTCAGACTTGAAGTCTGGACATTTTTCACAAGTTATCTGGGAGGACACTAAGGAGCTAGGAGTGGGGGTTGCGAAGTCTAAAGAGGGTCATGTATACGTCGTTGCATATTACAACCCTCCAGGAAACGTGATCGGGAGTTTCGCGAACAAAGTTAAGCCTCCGATTAATTGAGTTTTTGAACACCTTAATTAATTTACGCAGCCAAAGAAACATTCCATAGAATTTAGGCTAAGTTATTTTTACTATGGGTACACAGTAAAGGAACAACGGCGCACAAACTGTGACCATGAATGCAGTACATTATTCCTGACCTCCAAGAAATTCGTAGGTCTTTTAAAATAAGTGTGTAAGTCGATGTTCCTTGCACCGTATATTTTCCATTATTTTTATGAACAACAGACCTCTACTTATTTATTATTGCTATAAGACCTATTTAATTATAGTTATTAATGTACTTTCTGTATTTTATTACCCAATTTGAAGTTTGTAACAAGAATTAATAAGTTATACAAATGATTTTAAAAAGTCAATTTCAAGACTATGCTTTGTTTACAATAAGTAACAATTAATTAGTATAAATGAAAATTTGAAACGTTTTCAAGAACAATAATATTGTATTTATGCCTCTTACAAAAAAAAAAGAAGCACAGGCCTCCATGATTATGTAAAATGATTGATTTTTTACAGACAGTATTTTACAAATTACACTCGATAAGTCTTTAGATCTTTACAGTCAGTCTTACCAAGGGGTACCGTTTTACCCAATACTAGCACTTCTGGAGGCAGGCGCTCCATGTAAAACACTGATATTCAGGTGCATCTGGTAAGACTGGAAGCCGACCCAATAAAGTTAGGAAAGGGCTAGGCCAATGATGAAGTCTTTTTATTAGATCTTTACCAGACAAGCCTATCAGTTCAAGACAAAAAGGCATCAGAACTAGATATTACAGCTTTGAAATAGACTAACTTATTCATAGATTTCCAAAACACTTGTTCGAATACAATAGATAGACACCAGGGTTCACGAACCCTTTGTTATACAGAACCAGACATTCAATTATTAACCCTAAAATAGATGCGAGGGTTCTCTACTAAATGCTAGATAGTCGGAATTTCTGGCCGTGAAAAGGTTAAAACATGAAAGGTGCTTCATAGCGGCCTTGCACTGCGCTTCGAGAGGACTTGCCCGCAAAATAGATGTAGATAAAGCATGAATCGTTGCAAGGGTATCGTCAAGCACACTTTACGACTAAAATTTGTTAAATTACTGCCACTGCGGTTTTGAACCTTAAGCCGAAGTTTCTAAAGTTGATTTTGTTTTTTTTTTTCTATTTGGTTGTGAGGTGCTCGATGCCTCGTTGGAATTTCATATCATTAGTTTTGAAAAGCGTGGCTCAGAGTTGAGTGTAGTCACTTAGTGGGCTCATGAATTTTTGTAGAACCATTTTGTTTGGACAAATAGATTTACAATACATTCATGAAATGATTATGATTTTTTAAAATATTTTTAGTGTCCTTTTATGAAAGAAATATTAAAGATTTTATATTCTGTATTGTAAGTGGTTTTGGTTTATGAAAAGTTATATGAATGAAATATGATGTATAAAATAAAGTGCAAAGAGATACTTAAAACTATGTATTAATCTATCCACATGAAATCTTGCTAAGAGTTGTTAGCATTATATTAAAAGTAAAGTTTATTTTCAACTTCTTAGCAACGCAACGCTCTTGAGAATAACAACTTGATTGACATACATAAAAAAAAAAAACAGTATTATTTTTATACAATTGCATACGGATTGGTCGGAAAAGGCAAAAAACTGGAAAGTCTTGGGGAGGCCTTTGACCAGCAGTGGGACAGAATAGGATGTCAAAAAAAACTCTAGCTGGATTTCTAAATACAGGGTGTAAACGGACCCTTCACGAAGCCAAGCATTATGTACATCAAACTAAGTAACTTTACGCAAAAATTATTGCTGGGAAACGATTTTTTGTTCTTGGGGTGAAAAATCTCAGGTAGGACTCAATGTAACGCACTCAAAACGTTGTGCTGATGGATAGATTGAATGGTACGGGGGTCGTGGAGGTGTTTAACCACTATGCTCGACAAGATTTTGACACATGACACACCAGCTGAATCGGCGGGGAGATGTGAATTGTCATGAAATTCAAGAATTTTCGTGAACTTTCAGCATTCGATTTTTTAATGAAAAACATGTCGCGGAAGCTGTTTCATATTATAAGTTTATGGTTAATATCTCCAATAACGTGTTGATATCAGTAAAACGGCGTCAGTCTATTTCCAAATATGTGTAAATTACGTACCGCTACACCCTTCCAAAAAATAGGTAACTTAGTTGCGCTGGAAATAATGTACATAGAAAAGTTCTCGTTTGCTAAAAAAACTCAAAAGGGCAAAATAAAGACAGTAACAAACTATCTGCGTTCTTATTTTTACCATTATTCATACATAATTTCATAAAAAACACGATCAAAGTCTTGACAAATATAACTAAAAACTCTTAGTGCTGACCGGTAAACCCAAGGTTCATCATTCGATTAAAAAGTTGGATTCAGCCTAATCGATACTCGAATTGAAATCAAGTTTGAAAAAAAGAGTTGAAACGGAATAAAAACTCTTTGGTATAATTTCAAAAAAATATTTAAATTTTAAATTAACTTTTTCAAGCTATCTGTTTACATCATTTCATTTAGTAATTATTCGATGTTTTTGGTTGACTTCAAGAGAAGGAGATTTATAAATGATAAGAAACACAGAAATGTGTAATCACAAAAAAAATTGCTTCTAAATAAACATTCTGATGATTATCTTTCTTTTAAAAACTTATAGATAGTCTCCTTACTTTCCGTTGAACTAGTAGCGTGGGATTTGGCAAGAAATAAAGTCTAACAGTTCAAGTAAATAAAAAATTTGGAAATGGATTGATTTTCAATTGTACATAAATACGCACGGTTGCGTTTTTTTTTGTTTCAAAATTTAAATTAGGAATGCGCTCGCATTTCACATTTATTCTTACTTTATAAGTCTAATAATTTACTATTATCATTTATTGCGAATTTTGTTTTGAAATACCCGAAGGTTTGATATAGTCTTGGTAAAAAAAAAAATTGTTTGATCCACAAATGATATATAAATTGTTGACAGCGTATTGTCGGTTGGGTTATTGTGTTAGATTAGGACAAACTTTTTTTCTTGTTTAGCCTATTCTTTACCACTGTTGAGCAAAAGCCTCTTCCATTCCTGTCCTACTCTGTCGGTGCTTTGCCTTCTCTGGCCAATCAGCCAAGAACGAGTCCAAATCGACACGCCAGCGTTTCTTGGGCCTGCCTCGGTAACGATGACCGACAAACTTATTGTCTTTTATTTCGCAATCGGCAATTCATAAGTCGTATCCTAAAGAAACGTTAGTTTATTCTTTGAAAGCGGTTCACTATCCACTCTAAAAATGTCTTTTACAACTGCAAAGTTCAGGTTATTCATCATAGGCCGTGGGCCGTGTCACTTGAGTGAAGCCGTGAACAGCTATGCGACAGAACCCTCATGGCAAGAGCCCTACTCGCATTTGTAGTTTTCTTAGAAATATAATTTCATATCTAGTTTTTTGGGTTGCAACTAAACCAAGGTCATTAAGTATAAAAAATATTCACCATTAAAAGTATTAGTCGGAGAAGGCAAAAGATAAAGAAAATTGGAATGCCATGGGGAGGCCTTTGCCATTTTGAGAAAGAACAGGATGATAAAAGAAGTATTTGTAAGTGGTGAATCCCACAATAACCAATCCAACCTAACACAATTACAAAACCAAACTAAACCCAATTTTGTAGACTAAATAAAATTCATCTGGGGAACCAAATAAATTTTTACTGTGCCTAAGATATATAAGATCCTGGGCATTCTATATCCAACCGACCAACAACAATAAAAATAAAATTAAGAATTCATTATTGAGGAGTTCGCTCGTGAGAAGGCGATTTTGGCTGCAGGATGAGGTCATTATAGAAATCATGAATATTCGTCAAATTTGAACGCGCATACAAATTTCCGTATCCGTGCTATTAACTGTTAAGGAGTTCCCTCATGAGAAGATGATCCTGGTTGCAGGATGAAGTCATGAAAGAAATCATCTATATCTATCAAAATTATAAGCGTATACAAAGTTTCGGGTCCGCGCTATTAACCGTTCTGTCGCGAGGAGACGATCCTGTCTGCAAGACTAATAGTAATGTTTGTCATAAAAATGTATTGTCACCAGAACCAAAGGCATGTGCAAAATTTCAGCTCAATCAGTATAGGGGAACTGGTTTGAAATTCAGTTGCAAGATTTGACCAATACTTACTAACACGGGAAGTTAAATAAAAGCATATTTATATTATAAAAAAAAAAATACTATAAATTATCTAATAAAATACAATGTAATTTGAACAGCGAATGCGTTCATAACTTAAATTTTTATTTGAAAAAAAAATGGCGCGAATTTAGCCATAGATCAGTCTGTGCTGTTTGTTGTTTCGGTTTTAGTACCTATAATGTACGAAAAACTATTAAAATTACCATTATAAAGCTTAAAAAATATTATTGTATTTATTTATTGTATTTCAAGCTTAAAACAAAATTATTTTAATTTCCATCTATCGATTTCTTAAATTCCTTAATTTAATTTCTCGATTTGATCGAAATTTACAAAAAACGAATCGATTGAAATAATCGCATCCACAAAACGCAGCAATTAAAAAAAAAAATTGCCGTCTATTTCGATTACAAATTGAGGAGTGGTAATGAATATTACGAGTTATTGGTCCCGTATTAGTAAATTACGCTAAGATCTGGGCATTTTCATGTTGTTTATAATATTTGGAATAATATTTGTCATATTTGTTATCGAATCTATTCGCGTCTGTGTGATGTAATGTGAAAAATAAAAATGTAAACACGCCCGATTGGCGCGAAACTTCGACTTTAGATATCAACATTCATCGTTACCACTGCTTATTTAAATTGAACTATGGATTAATTCGTCACATAATTTAATGACGAGTTAATCATTCTCAACATAGTGGAGCTTGGATGTCCGAAAACCACAATTTTTATGATTTTTAGCCTCGACCGGCACTGCCGTCAAAATGGCGATGACCGTATTTACGCACTTGGATTTTATAAGGATAAATTAAGAAACTTGCGCCCTAAATACTGAAGTTTTAATGGCGATGTCATATGAACTTTTTATCCAACTCTCTTAATTAACGCACACTCATAGTATTTGATAATCAGAATATTAAATATTTACATAAATAATGAGGATGACGGATGACTTAAACGCAGACCCCTTCGGGGGTATCTACCAAGCCAGCGGAAGTTTATGTGTCAGACCCCCGAAGGGGTACGTACCGAACTTTATGGTTAAAGTAAAAATTACATTAAAAACATGTACTTTTTTTTTTTTTTAAAGATGTGAAGTAGTTGGAACTTTGACCCCCAATATTTCCGAAACTCGAAGGTTCCCAGGACTGGTCTAGAACAAAATCAATTTCGCGATGATGGGGAGAACAAGAGTGCCTTTCGGCTTCGTTAAAGGTCTCGTTACTCTTTATAAATGAGATAATTTCAACTTTGTATTTAGCGTTGTCATCCTTGATGTTTCAGAGGTCTCGTTGATGACATATGTCAAAGATGTACAATTGACAGCTGGAGCCAACGGCTTAACGTGATTTTCTAAACACGTAGGAAACTCATCAGAGTGGTCACCCATCCACGGATCCACCTAGGCAAGCGCGGCTTAACTTGAAGCGGCTGTTATTATTTAGCTCAGAGCTCCTCTTTTACTCTTACCTACTATTATAAATACGAATGTTTGTAAGCATGGAAGTTTGTTTCTCTTTCATGCAAAAACTACTGAACATATTTGAATGTTTGGCTCACACATCATACCCATCTCTATTTTTCAACATGGTTGCGCTTTGAGGAATAAACATAATTATTATGATATTTTTAATTTGAATTTGTGAGCGCAACTCATGGTTGCGTTTCGAGGAATAATTTAGTTGCGCTTAGTTGGTTGCGCTTAAAAATAGTTGCACTTTGAGGAATACCCCGTACGATCACGTGGGATAATAACCGAACTTCACGCGAGCGAAACCGGGGGCATAAGATAGCCCTTTCCAAACGATATTTATTGAACGAAGCAACTACCCCATTTCACGGTATGCATTCAATATTATTGTTCTTGTGGTGGATTTGATGAGGAAAGTTTTATTACTGTTAGGTTATGTACGGTGTGTGATGTGACCATGTTTTAAACGTGAATTTTATACTGAAGTGAAGCAATATGAATGTTTTTATTATTGCTGTCTGTGTGGTAGGTTTTTTTTTTTAAAAGGTTTCATGCTGGTTTTGGGTCGTCAAAAATTGTCGTCTTGACATAACTTTTCTAATGTCTCGGCATTCTAAATTTTGTTAGTGTAAAACCATTAGGACCAGTGGGAAGTTAATCAATTGCAGAAAGGATCATAATTTATGCTTATTGAAAAAATATGTATAGTGGTCGCAGGCACGACTGCTGAGCATGAGGTCCTGGGTTCGATTCCCAGGTCGGGCAAAGTGTTGTTGGGTTTTCACTTCAGAAATTTCTCAGTAACAACCACGGAGTCTGAATTTGTGCCCGGTTGAAGGCAATAGGCTCGCCCCCTATTACATGGGACTTAAACATAACTGGCGAAACTTGGGTGTACTATTAGATTAGGGTTAGGTTAGGTTAGATTACAGGCGTGGTGTTATGTATGTACCTATAGTCACCACGTAGGTAGTGATAGCCTAGTGGTGTGACTTTAAGTCGTCGCCGTCGGACTGCCAAGTTATAGGTCTTGAGTTCGAATCCAAGCACCTCTGATTTTTCGGATTCATATGCTCATTGCATAATTATCACTTGCTTCGGTGAAGCAAGATGGCCATGAGTGGCATAAAAACTCTAACACCAGGTTAAGCACTAACCACAAGATAAAGAAGTCTCTCGTTTCTGGCGTGTGATGGAGTTCAATTCTCACAACGGAGTATAAAATATTTGGTACTAGGTTCGAACAATAAAGTGGAATGATTAAAAATTTGATTCCATCCTATTTTGGTTTTAAAATTGAAATTCAAAGATGTAAGTAGCGAATCTAAAACATTCGGAGCGTGTTATTAAAGCCTCCTTCTTTGAAGAAAGTTAAATTAAATGTATTTCATTTCAGAATCTTTTAACCCTTGTGAATGCTGACCAAAACGTCTATTTAGAAACACTTTTGAATATACTAAAGGTAAGAAGTTTGGAAAATGGTATTTTTTACGACCACGACCCATATTTTCTCACCACTTCTTATACGGGGTGTAAACGGACCCTTCACGAAGCCGTCAACCAAGCCTTCTGTACATCAAACTAAGTAACTTTACGCAAAAATTTTGTTGGGAAACAATTTTTTTTTTTGGGGTGAAAAATCACGTTTTACCGTAGGACTCAATGTAACGCACTCAGAACATTGTCCTGTTGGATGGATTGAATAGCACGGGGGTCGTGGATGTGTTTAAAGTAAAAATCTTACTTTAAAAACATGTATTTAAAAAAAAAACTTGTGAAGAAGGTTCCCAGGTATGGTCTAGAATAAAAAAATAATCGCATTGACGGGGAGAACAAGAGACTTTCGGCTTCGTTAAGGGTCTTTTTTCACCCTTTATTTGAGAATTATTATGGTAAGTACCAAAACAAGCTATTTAATGAAGACTGATTACTGCAGTAAACATAAAGTAATATCACGACAGTAATACCCGAAGGGGTAAACAGAGGTGTACAGTCACGAGCACCAATATGTATACACTTTCCTAAATTAAAAATGAATTTTCGCGAGAAATAAAGATTGTAACTTGAAGATAGGATCTTTTTCTTAATAATATGAGTTTCAAAATACTATATTCGTAACAACATGAAATTTTAATCACAACAGTAGGAGAAAAACACTTTTAAAAGTTGTTAAGTGTTCACATATTGGTGCTCGTGACTGTACCTCTGCTTATAATAGATACACCCGTAATGTGCTAGCTAGGTTTAAGTCCTACGTAATGAGGGCAAGCCAATTGCCATCAACTGGGCACAAATCCTGACTCGAGGCCGCTATTAAGAAATTCCTGCAGCAGATACATAGCCTACAAAATGAGGGCTCATCACACTCGAATAACGTGAAACAAAGGAATTAATTTTGATAAATCATACGCCAAATAGAAAGCTAACAGAGTGAACTAATTAACTAGTGATGCCGCCATACGTATACAAATGAGGAGTGCGGATATATCGTACAGTCAGAACGAAATTGACCCAACTCAAAATTGCAGCGAATTGAGTTAAATACCTAAAACTACTTCAAATAACAAAGATATTTAAAATACTCATAGAGCGGACATTGGGAATATTTTCACACAAAAATTTTGATCCCGAACATTTTCGATTTTCACACATGAATGCTACCTGACAAGCGGGCGTATGACACTAGACAGAACGATTTGTTACTAAGTAGTAACAAGTATTGGATTACGATTTTTATCGTCTTGTCCCGTTTATCGCTCTATTTGAATGTCTTTGCCAAATAACATGCAAATTCAAATTCAAATTCTTTATTGCAAACTAAGTGTACAGTATTTTGAAGATGTTAACAAGAGGTAGGTTCTTAGAACTTAGTTGCCTGTTAAGGCATTGCAATTTTAATGGTTTTAAAAATATACATACTTAATATTACAGTTATACAGTTT
Source organism: Noctua pronuba (assembly GCA_905220335.1). Taxonomy (NCBI): domain Eukaryota; kingdom Metazoa; phylum Arthropoda; class Insecta; order Lepidoptera; family Noctuidae; genus Noctua; species Noctua pronuba. The sequence goes on from LR999894.1 coordinate 14,678,541, forward strand.
ACATTATATTATATTAATTAACATTATTCATACATTTTATTTTATATCATACTATTTTTATAAGTTATGGGCTATCGGCATGTGAATAAAAAAGTAACGATTTGTTGCTACAAAAGGACAAACAAAAACGTGTCATCGCTTTTATTACCGCGTAAATAATTTGCGCGCTTTTTTAATGCATTTTGGTTTACACTAATTGAAAATAGTCCAAAAAATCTACTGGCAGTTTAAATATGTAAACAGCTTTTCATTTGAAAAAGTTATGACATGTTTTATTGGAAACTCCCTAAAACACGAACACAATTTTGTTATTTCGCACAAAACGCAAATTTCGTGTTAGGTCAGTTTTGTTCTTAGGGTGCGATATATTCGAAATCCGAAACTAATCTCGCGGTACATAGTTTGACTGAAACGATTCTATTTGTAGAGATAAAGGATGGAAGGTGTGCACAGATTGTAGTTAAAATTACAGTAATGTTTACCTCTTAGAAATTGTAGGTATGTTTAAATCATCAACTTGTTGTGTTTGAGAAAAACTTCCCTAGATTGAAGGGCTGATTTGGTGATACAGTAATCAGGCACAACATAACATCACGCCTGTTATCCCCGAACGGTTAGGCAGAGGTGTACCTAATAGAACACCCACATTTCCCAGTTATGTTTAAGTCCCATGTAATAGGAGGCGAGCCTAGTGCCATCAACCTGGCACAAATTCAGATTCCATGGCTGCTACTGAGAAATTCCTGAAGGAAATACCCAATAACACTTTGCCCGACCTAGGGAATCGAACCCAGGACGCTCAGCAGTCGCGCTTGCGACCATTAGACCAATGAGGCAGTCATCCAAGGCAGTGATACTGTAATCCTTTCCAACACAGGCTCGCCCTTATTTCATGGGACTTAAACATAACTGGTGAAATATGGGTGTACTACACCTCTGCCAAACCCTTCTGGGATTACGGTCATGATGTTATGTTACTAATTCACCTTCATTGCCAGCTCCCAAAAATAAAACCCCAAAATAGTTTACCACCAATGCGTTGGGTCCACGTATTTTTCTCATATATCCCAAGTTGCTAGCCTATTATCGTTTATAAGGGGTAGTTATAAGTGATGGAGCGACCTAACTTCGGACGTGAGAAAACTTTCCCTTAGTCCTGGGAATTTCCCCATTTCGTACAACCAGCGACTAAGGGATTAGGAAAATGTATGAATCTCGTAGGATTACACTATTTGCATGTTTCGTTTGACAAGTTTCTCTGGTTTTATGTGAGTCGTTGATTTAGTAGACGTCCTTAACGCTAACGTTCGCGTTTACGTAAGCTTTCACTGTCTTGAATTCTGTACGAATACAATGGATAAATGAGTTATTTAACCCGTATATTCTTCAGTAGTTATAATCTCGATTTTTTTTATGTGTCTTAGTTTTTCATTTAGTTGCACGGGACAAAATGTTATTTTAAGTAGGTAATATTTCGGTTGCAAAATTCAGAATACGATCGTAAGAGATCGGTCAATCTGATAAGACTAAGTTGCGGACGAGGCTCTGGATGCAGACACCTCCATTTGGGGGAGCGTCAATGTATGGTGGTGAACCACCTCTTTATAAAAAAAGTCTCCACCAACTTACTACCAGTAACCTGGGAGCGCACTGCGGGGGCTGGTTCGAGTCGGCGCACGAAAAAAGTACCTGGAAAGATATAGGCCTTGGCCCAGCAGTGGGACATTAACGGCTTATAAAAAATTAAAAAAACCAATCGATCTCGAATAGTTTTTGAAAGCTTTTCTCAAATCTTTGAGCGGCGGTAGATGGCAAAGTACCTTCGATTTTGTTTCGTGTTCCTTATATTCAAATACGTTTAGGCGCAGAATGTCCAATTCACAAAATGTCCAGTGTTCGCAAAATGTCCAGTGTTCGCAAAATGTCCAATTCGCAGAATGTCCAATTCGCAGAATGTCCAGTTCGCAGATTTTCCAATTCGCAGAATGTCCAGTTCGAAAAATATCCAATTCGCAAAATATTCAATCCCATCATAAACATAACATTTACAAAAATGCAAGTCTCGCAAAACAGGTCTTCTTCCGTAAAAAGTTGTGAGATCTAAGGTCTTTAAAGAATGACTTGTCCATCGCACCAAAAACAAATAACAATAATGTACTATTTTAAATAGTCCTAACTCCTAATTAAAAATAGCTAGCAGTCCAAATAATAATTTGTTATGTGTTGATGGAACTATTCGAATCCTTTTGTTTGTATTGACATTTTAATTTAAGTAATAATTTGCACGCCGCGCCGTAAGGTAGACTGTAGCCGATCTCATTAATTAATATACAACATCCTATACCTGTACCTACATTCAAAGCAAATAAAGTTCTGATTCTGATTCTGAAAATCTGAAAAAAAAACAGTTGACGATCCTACCTAACCTCCACACAAATTCTTACTGAAGTATCTGTTCGTGTCTGACCGGAGCCGAGACCCTAGTTTGACCTTACCGGCCTGACTGATTCTTTACTCTCTCAAGATTTTAATGTCAACCTTTTTTATTCATAAGAAAAGTACGGATGTCAAGATGTAGATACGGATCATCCGTATCATCCCGGATTAGCTTTTGACGCGCAAATCCGAGATCCGACCAAAATATGATATCAATAATATTTGCATGCATCAAGTTCAAAAGGCAGCGAGTTTTATATTAGGACGCTTTTTAATATTTTAGACGAGGGAATATTTTATATTCGTGTTTTGATATTTGCGTCTGATATTTATTATTTGAGTGATGGCCGGTAATGTAGCGTTGTGTTGGTTTATTTTTAGATCTTTAGCTGTCTGGCTTTTTTGGGTTTCAATTTAGACGGTGTTGATAAACATAGAACTAGTCAGGCTGTCTATATGACCGTGTGTGTCAGAATAATTTGCTATTGAGTAACATGATTACTGAAACATACGTGCAAGGACTGGACAGGTGTTCGCAATTCTATGTGATTCGTTCCTAGAAAATCCTACTAAAGACACTTCTCATCTGCATGGTCCTTACATGGTCTGAACTAGACAATATCTGACTTAATGACTGTGACGTCTGAGTTTGTTTCGATGTTTTTTTTTAAGTGAAATCAGATTAGCTAGCATCATCTGCCTAGCCTTTTCCCAACTATGTTTGGGGTCGGCTTCCAGTCTTACCGGATTCAGCCAAATACAAGTATTTTACACGGAGAGATTGCCTATGTGATCTCCACAACCCAGTCATTACAGGGTTGTTTGTCAGAATTTCGGCCCACTGCCTACCTGTAACGACTGTCAAAGATTCTACAAATGACACCCGGGAACAACGGCTTAACGTGCTTTCCGAGGCACGGAGGAAACTCGGTAAGTAATGGGTGGTCACTCATCCACGGACCAACCAGCAAGCAAGCATGCGCGCTTTACCTGAAGATCGACCCGAGTGCCTGTTATTATTTAGCCACGAGCTTCTTACACTGAAGTTGATTGTGTTATAATGAAGGGTAAGTTACCGTTCTGTGTCCCATCAGCCTTCAATCAACTGACATATGCTACTTAATATAGATGACTTCTGACCTCTGTTACCCAATTAATGAAGGGTGTCGATAGCCCAAAGATAACGAGTTTATTCTTGTGATCTATGTATATCAACAACATTGTTAATAATAGTTTTAGTTAATGAAGAGGGTGTAAAATACCCAAGATTTAGCATCCGGTTAGACTGGAAGCCGACCCCAATATAATTGGGAAAAGGCTAGGCAAATGATGACTCTAAAGCCTATTTTTTTGTTTTTTTAAGTACAATATTTTTACAATTCCGACAGGATCTAGTTACTTACCTTATAATATTGAACAAATTAAGGAGAGGCAAAAATCGGCCAATAATGAGTTCCGTAGACGGGACGAATGAGGATTTTACCGGCAGCAAAACTCATTTTGTATTTCATATTTTTCGAAAAAATACGAGAATAAAATCTTGCGATCCTAACCAAAAACATCACATTTACTATCTTAAAAACTATTGACACGGCGTTCAACAACAGTTTTACACTTACGTGGTAAAGACACCACGATTATAATTCTTTTTGACAACCTTTTTGATTGACTAACTTTTTGCTTTCCGCATTTTCCGCTGTCACGCATTTTTTTTTAACAGTGAAATATGTATCTTTTTCTGCCACCTAAAAACCTATTTTTCTTTCCTAGCTTCAGATAAAAACTGTAGCCATTTTTACATACCCGCATCCCAGCGTTTCGCATCAATCTTGTAGACAAACCTCTCCTTACAGCTTACGGGCCAACGATTCATTTAATTAATGTGACGTCACATGTCTAGCATACTGTGTACTTACGTGTTTATTACGCTTTACTAGTTTCGAAGTCTCTCTAGAACGAATATCATCGATGCATCAAAATGTTTAATTTAGATGCTCCGCGAGCAACGTGATTGGCTGTTGATTATTCATTCGATGAATCGCAGCAGTTTACGTGCGCTTGATATACAAGATGTAAATAGTCCCTTCACGAAGCCATCAACCAAGTATTCTGTACTTCAAACTAAGGAACTCTATGCAAAAATTATTGCTGGGGATATACTTTTTTTTTTGGTTAAAAAATCTAATTTTTTTTCGGATGGGAAATCATCAAATGACCCCTTCCCCCCCGCTCTGGGCGGAGTGGAAGGGAGTGTCAGACTTTTACTGACTAAAATCCATCCATGTTCCTTCTTTGCCCTTTGTGTTCCAGGGCCGCGGTATCTCTTTCGAACAGTCCCGCAGAAAATCACGGTTTACGTTAAGACTCAATGTAACAAAACATTGTGCTGATGGTTGCATTGGATAGTACAGGGCTCTTGTCTGCCGTCCTCAAGCAATAATGCCGTTATCTCGCATCTGGTCGATTTTCGTTTTTTGATACCACAATAATCAAAAAAAAAACTCTATCTTTCTGTCTAAGCAGTATTTTTCTACTATTTATGGATCCCGAGATAAAAAAAACAAAAACGCCGTTAAAATGCCTTTTTTGTTAAGTTTACCACACTATAACGCAGCTAAGCAACATAACTAAACTAAAAAGTGACTAAGGGCTTATAATTTACATTTTAACTAAAATATTTACTATCAGTTTCATAACTAAATTGCGGTTAACAGAATTTCCTACTCTAATAAGAGGCTAAAGTACTTTAACGGTTATATAGTCCTGCTTTGTTTCAAAATACAGTATTCTAAATCCAATGCTAAAAAGCCGTTAAACAAAAGTACTACACAAAAATGTCTTTAATGTCACTTAACTGCATTTATGCGTTGTATTTCGTCGGGTTTTTATTAAGAGATTATGTAGTGAACACGCCAATAACGGCGTTTTTAATATGAAATATAAATATTTTGCTTCGGCGTCAATCACAAAAATGCAGTTACCCCTTATTATTACACTAAAACGCGGTTATCTACTCTCAAACGCTCGCTATTGATCCGACCCCCCCCCCCCCCCGGCCCTTGATCGATGAAGCCGTGTCGCACAAAAGTTTAAAGGGTAAGGACGAGTCACGCTTTGCGCACTCGCCGATTGTTACGATGGCTGACAACTCCAGGTAAAAACATTATTTTATTATGGTAGTTATTATTGCCCGTTTAGTGTACATAATAAGAAACAGTAGATACTAGCCCAATAAAAATTCGGAGAGGGATCTTCCAGGGAGATGCGCTTAGAATATATTAAACGGTTGAACATTAGGATTTCCATTAAAAAATAAACCAACCGAATGACATGCACAAAAAATTGATTTAAATCATCAATTGCATATGGATGACATTAAGCTTTACGCAAAAAGTGAGGGTGAACTTCACAAAATTAGCAAATTTGACAGAACAATTTTCAAATGATATTAAAATGGATTTCGGCATAGATAAATGTAAAATAAATTCAATTAGAGCATGGCAGAATTACCAACACCACTTTAGGAACAGGAGAACAGATCTTTCTTTTATCGTGTGGTTAGTTCGTAACCTGGTGTCAGAGTTTTTATGCCGCCCATGGGCCTCTGACTTGGCTTTACATGCAGTCAAGAAATATCTCTCAGGCATGCTGGTTTCCTCACGATGTTTTCCTTCACCGAAAAGCAAGTGATAATTATACTATACGCACATGAATCCGAAAAATCAGAGGTGCGTGCCTTGGGTTCGAACTCGAGACCTATGACTTGGCAGTCCAACGGTCACACCACTAGGCTATCACTGCTTGAACAGATACAATCATTAGATGAACAAGATAGTTATAAATACCTAGGGTACACACAATCACGACAGATTAACTATAAAGAAACTAAACAAAAATTAACACAACAATTTCAACACAGACTAAACACAATTATATTCCCGAAATACAATTAAAGCGATTAACACCTTGGATATACCGGTACTTACATATTCTTTTGGGATAATCATTTGGTCCAAAACCGACTTCAAAAACCTTCAACGAAAAATTTCCACGATCTTGTGTGCAGAGATTAACACCGCCGCGGAAAGAGGGAGGTAGAGGTTTAACTGTCATTTTTAACCTACACAACAGACAGACAGACGACAGACAGATAAAAGCCCTCAGACAATTCTTTTTTTCAAAAAGTGAAAACTCTATTCTCCATAAAGTTGTTACTTAAAACGACCAGCAATAATTGACCCCCCTGAATTGGAAAGATAGGTCAGAACAGAAAAATGAAAAAATTACCGACGAAAGAACTAAGCTCCTAGAATGGACCCAGAAGTCTCTACACGGAAGACATCGTCAAGACTTATGCCACATAAATGTCGACAAAGAAGCGTCGAACGCGTGGTTAAATCGAGACGAACTTTTCCCATAGACTGAAGGGTTCATGCTAGCTATACAGGACCAGGTAATTAAAACCAAAAACTACAAAAAATATATTATAAAGAATTTAAATAATGACACATGTAGAAGATGCAATAGTGCTCCTGAGACAATTCAACATATCACAGGCGCGTGCAAGTCAATAGCCCAAACAGATAACAAACACAGACACGATCAAATAGCCAACGTCATACACCAGAAATTAAGCTCACCAGTAAAAACTCATAGACTCCGTTGTACCATATTACTAGTACAATCCAGAGACTAAATAAGAAAATCCCTCAACAAAACTGTATTTTGATCGAGGCATTTTTACCGACAGAACAATTCACTTCAACAGACCAGACATTGCACTTATAAACAAGATAAATAAAACTGCATATTTAATCGATATTGCTGTACCAAATACACATAATTTAGGCCACAATAGCAGAAAAGTTAACCAAATACATCGAACTAAAAGATGAAATTACCCGAATTTGGCATCTGCAAAAAGTTACAATAGTACCAATAGTTTTGTCATCAACATACCGAAACACCTTCACCAGTCCATTAATTTATTCTCTTAGCTTACCTCAAAATACCTACCATCGGCTACAAAAGGCAGTGATATTAAATAATAATATAATAGACTCGTGAGAAAGTTTCTGCAATGTGAATCAGACTATAAATGACGATTGGTAAAGTACCTACCTATAATATGATGTAGGTTTTTTGGATTTTTATTAATTTGTACCCGTAGATAATAAGAATAATAAGAAGTAAGTCATCCCAAAGTGATTTAGTTTGTCATTTTATATTTTAATTAACAAAGAGCAGGCAGGTTCTATTTGCCAGAATATTGTGTTACCTACATACCGAAACTAGATTAGGTTTAGATTTAAATAGGCCTTTTTGAAATGTTTTAGTAATTTTTTTATGATCTCATTAGTTATAGGGTAATAATGTTTTTAGTTATTTGCCAAGATCTCATTTTTAATTATTATAACTAGTTTTAGTCCTTGCAAAGTGATTTTGTTAAATTTAAAGAAGACTGTCACTTAATGATTGATTTTTATTTCTGAATAAGCTCTTTTATTTCTGTAGATGACTTAATCTTTTTATTTGATTTCCTCAACTATCTTGTTTAAGTTTCAAAGCTAGAACGCCGTTACATTTTTAATGTTTTGTAATTAGCGGCATTTAAGCGATGAAATCAACCTAAAAAATAAATGCAGAAAAAATATCCTTGTAACTTACTAGTCTTAAGTGCGGCTAAGTGATTTTAGCTGCATTATAGTTTAGCATAGTGTTTATTCTCGTAGCTATAATGTTTAGCTACAACAACGTTAAAGTATTTAGCGGCATTATAGTTTGGTAATGAAGAGATTCTTTTAAATGTCAATTAAATTACATTAAAATCAAACACTAAAAAGCCGTTAAGGTAGGCTTAGCGGCATTATAGACGTGGTTGTATAAGCTGTAAATTATAAAAACACTAAACTAAAACGCAATAACCCTATTTTTGTTAAGATTTAATCATTGTTAAGAAATTAAAGTATGGCTATCTGAAAGTGCAATACTAGATCTATTTTTTGATACCGATAAGTCTCGCATACGAGTTATAGTTAAGAAACGGCATCAATTTTTTAATTTTGCGCGCTCTTTTTTCATTTACTCGAAATATGATTTTGTTGGATAACGGCATTATAGCTTGCGGACGGCAGTTGTATGCACGTCATGTTTTGGCAACAATTTTTTTTTCTCTTTATTTCGTTCTTTCAGTATTTTACATGGAGCGACTACCTATCGGCTGCCTGCTGCTTACTCGTTTTCAGACTTCCGGGCTTCTGTCGACCCGTAACACTTAAAATGTTCATGTTTAGTAATAATACAACAAACATTGGCTCCTGTTTGGAGAAAAGTCTACCTTCTATGTACACAAGACAGTGTGTGTTCTAGAAATTTCGTTAGACACGTTACCAGCATAATGCTCAGACAAACAAAGCTACGGTCCCACATACAAGGTAGTGTTAGCGTCAAGATCGATTTTATAATAGGGTGACTTTAGCTGTTTATGGCTTAGGTGTGTCCTTCAAAGTGATTATGATTAAGAAAAACCAAGTTTTAATAATTAATTCATTATATAATAATGTTTGAGATAAATTGTGACAAATATTAATATTGACATTAAATAACTTTGACATTTTAATTATTTTGACATGGATTTTTGACATTTTAATAATTCCTCATGTAGATCTGACATAATTGGAGAGTTAAATAATAAGTTATTGTTCAATTTATTTTCTAATTCAATACCATAATTATGCATCATTTTCATATATTTTAGTAAATAATTTGTAATCCTCAGCTAGATTTGCACACCATAGTTGTACGCCTCCTATTCATGGCATATCATAGCGCTCTGTTCATAAAACATAAGATCTGTACTTTTTTACCTATGTTAACAAATAAATTATGATTATGATTATGTCTAAATGTTTCCACAATTTTCTTTACTAGCTGTACTTAAATCTTCAAAACACAGTTAGTGTTCGTACACGCCAATCTCCGAAACCGATACACCATTTTCAATTAAAGTGAATGTGTATGGTTGGTTCCAGTTCAAAAGATAGGATAGTATTGGACCCCATACGCAAAGCCGCAACGAGTCGCTAATGTGTAACTAACTCATCATCTGCCTAGCCGTTTCCCAACTATATTGGGGTCGGCTTCCAGTCTAACCGGATGGGCTACCAGCCCACCGGTTGAATACCAGTATTGTACATGGAGCGACTGCCTAAACTATCTGACCTCCACAACCCAGTAAGTACTGGCCGGTAACACGATACCCCTTGGTAAGACTGATTGTCACACTTTTTGCGCCACTGACTACCTAACGACTGTCAAAGATCTACAAATGACACCTGGGACCAACGGCTTAACGTGCTTTCCGAGGCAAGGAGGAAACTCGGTATGAATGGGTGGACCCATCCACAGACAAACCTAGGCAAGCACGGCTTAACCTAAAGATCGACCCGAGCGGCTGTTATTATTCAGCCACGAGCTCCTCCTAATGTGTAACTAACTAGCATAGCCTAAATATAAACTTCTGGATATTCAAAACTACATAACCGATGTTTTTTACTTGGGAATATCATATCATAAGCAACATTGTAGGATTTTCCTTTTTATAGCAGTAATCACGTCTTCATTCTTCTTCATAAAAAGAAATAATAAAACTTTAATCCAAGCCGCTAATCGGTACGTTCACCTTCAATAAACTTGTTACGAGCGCTCTCCCTACATAGATGAGAAATTAAGTACACATAGCCACACAGCTTGTACCCTGCTGTACGTACGTACACGATGAATTTCATTTGCAACATGCGCTGCCCTGCGTACAAGGTTCTTGTTAGGTTATAAGAAGTTTGTGCAGATTTTCAAAGTTTATAAGATTGGTTTAGACGACAGTGGTATAGAAACAACAGGTTTATTTATACGGCACATCCATAGATATTTGGTTTGACATACTAATTACTAAGTTGACTTTAGAACGATATGACAGGTGTCAACTTGACGTAACCAAGAGTACTGTGAAAGTGGCGCGAAAATCGAGGAAAGGATTTGATTCAATGGACAACTGATCGATCGCAAGGACTGCATTGATTTTCTAGTGACTATGGCTCATCACATTTAATGCTTTCTGACTTCTGCGACTTTCAAATGATTAACAGAAAAAGATCGATGTTCTAAATATGTTTAAAGCTTAATTTATTTAGTGAATTGTCGTATAAGTGGGCCAAATACATCAGAGACTCAATGAATAGTAAAAACATAAAGCGTAAGCTGAAAGGACATTACAACAACTCGATTATAATTCAACTGTAATAGCGCGTTGATCAAATCTCAGGCCATGGCATGCTAAGATAGACCCCAGAGGTCTAATTGTGTGCTTTTGTTTAAGTGTTTGCGAAAATATAATTGTATTAGAACACCCAGCAAAAGAAATTGAGAAATTAGATAAAATATTGACAATGAATTTTAAGAAAGAAAACACAATTGATTGTGTGCACCTCCCTCGTGCAATGCTTAATTAGCCTGTAATGTGACACTGTTTGGACACAACATTGTAATCCACCACGCACCACCACCACCACGCACCACCACCACCACGCACCACGCACCACGCACTCCGGTTGCGATCACTTATGTAAAATGTTCCAGTAACATGAAATTACCTACAAACATGACATACTAACAACAACATCCCGCCAGACATTCCCAACGTTCAAAACTTTCTATTCACGCCAATATCAGCGAGTATTTTCAGATTTCATATTTCCCGGACAGGAATATCGACGTCAATGTTGACGTGTTATAAATTCAGCAAACTATTTTATAGCCACGGAGTAGTAGGAAATGAAGTACAAACGCTTTCACTCTCAATATAAAGCCACACCGTTTGATATTCCATTTGATATAGACTGTATTTATCAATATGCCCAATAAAATACGGTGTATTATAGAGAGTAAAAGAACCACTTTCTCTTTTAGCACATATTAAAAACGTAAACTACAATTTTGCAAAATAAGCACTAAAAGTCCTATGTGTTGGTTGGTTTTTTATCAAACGCATCGCAAAACAGTATGTTAAAAGCATCCAAGTGTTAGCAGAGATACTATCAGTTAATTACGTCGATCGATTTGTTTACTTCAAACCGATTCATTTTATTATTCTTGACATTTCATCATTATCATTTTCGTGCTATTTTACCAATTCATTTGGGGTCGGCACAGCACGTCTTCTTCTTCAGTATTTCTCTATTCGACGTCTCAGTAACCCCTCTCCACCATATCACCATATTTCAGACAGTACATTTATTGTTTATTCAGTTTCACCCAATGTTGCTGATGATAAAACCCCTGTTATACACATAGTAGATACTCCAAGTTAATTTATTTTGTTATTCTATCTACCAACTAAAGGCAACTATTTCGTAGCACCATTATCATCGATATCTGCCTAGCGTTTTCCTAACTATGTTGTGGTTGGCTTCCAGTCTAATTTGATGCAGCTAAATACCAGTATTGAACATGTAGAGACTGCCAATCTGACCTGCACAACCTAGTTAGTACTGGGTAAATCGAACCCCCTGCTAAAGCTGTTGGTCAGACTTTCGGGCCACAGACTACCTTTAACGACTGTCAAAGATCTACAAATGACATCCGGGACCAATGGTTTAACGTGCTTTTCGAGGCATGGTCACCCATCCACGAACTGATATAGACAAGCGCGGCTTTACCTTGAAAATCGACCCATGCGATTGTTATTATTTAGCCACGAGCTCCTCATCATATCACATAACTTAGTTGCTTATTTCAGTATTCCATTTACTCATTACTCCGTGCCAACATTTCACATCAGCGAGTAAACTTGTAAGTTATTTCAGCCAAGTAACTATAAATAAACATAGAGTAACTTGGAAGCCAGAATGCAAGAGAAAGTTATCTGTGGGTTGTCTTTGAGAATATTATCTCGCTTGGTATTCCACCTCCGTAGTAATTAAACTTGCATTCCGTAGCTCTTATTTGATTTTAATTACATGGTATGTCTTGCCAGTGCAGTAGTATTTTCTTTGCTGGTACTTTTTAACATGTAGTGGGAATTAGTGCTCAAGGCATACCTACTAATTTATTTAAGACTAGCGGCCCGTCCCGGTTTCGCACGGGTGCATATTTATTTTCCCCTAATTCCCCCCCCCCCATTTGTTTTTCTAGTAATAAATATAGCCTATGTTACTAAAGGTGAATGTAGCTTTGGAATGGTGAAAAAAATTTTTGAAATTGGCACTGTAGTTTTTGTGCTTATTCATTACAAACACACACACATACAAAAATACAAATCTTTCCTCTTTATAACATTAGTAAGATAACGTTACATCACTATTTATTTATTTATGAATTATGGAAGACTTACAGCTTAACAAAACAGAATAAAAAATAGTTAGAGAAACTGACAGCTAATTACAAGTCTTCACTTATAAAAAACAGACTGTCAAAGATAGTGTGGGCAACACAGCACTGCCCACAGAAAAAAAAACAGGACAACATCAAAAGTTTAAACTAGGAACACATATCTAACATTGTATAGGCACTAATATTTACTTCAGACATCTGTCTGATATCTTTTCCTCTTTTTGCTTTCTTACTAGTAATGGGTGTAAAAATACCCTTAACGAAGCCCAATAGTACTTGTTCTCCCCGTTTTTGCGATAATTTTATGTTCTAGACTAGACTTTATCTGGGAACCTTTTAGTTACGGAGATATTGGGGGTCAAAGTTCATAACTTTACACAAGTTTTTTTAAATACTAATTTTGAATGTTATAGGTAACTTTACTTTAAATACATCCATCAGCACAGTGTTTTGAGTGCGATACATTGAGTCCGACCCAAAAAAAGTTTCCCAGCAACCATTTTTGAGTTATTTAGATTCCATAACATATACACCATAACACCATGCTCATATTCCTCAAAGGGTTCCAGAGGTGTATAGTTGCATGACTGTAAAATGGTTAAAAAAAAAATCTGTATCATGGGTGCGTTTACAAACATTTAAACTCAAACATTTTAACTCATGTATGTTACTTAGAATAATGCAAAGAAGATAGTAATAAAACATTCTTCGTGTCACACAATTTATTTAAAAGTAACTATGAAAGCAATAATAAGAAAAAAGCCCGCACGACCCCAAAAATATATGTCTTTCGACCTTTTGTGTTACAAAAATACCACAGACGTTTTTGAAGAAAGAGCTATTAAAATAATAAGATCCTTCACTGCTCATATCTTTCTGCTATATCAAGCTATCCGCTTTGACGTCAGTCCACAAATGTATCAATTTACACAGAAATTACCACGGAATAACCTGCTAGAGTATTTTCAACTGTACTTCTTTTGAAACATGGTTTGATTTAGTTTGCCAGGACATTTTCTTCGTCGACTTTTGTAGGATGTTTTCAGTGTATATTTTCTTAGATTCAGTAGTAGTTTGTTGGCAATTTTCATGTTAATATAGAATTAAAGGGAGAAAAGACGTACTTTGTATGCCAGGGACGATTCTTGGAAACATATTTAGCGCCAGCTTCAGCGGGAGAAGTCATTTGATGATTTCCGATCCGTAAAAAAAAAAATAAAAAAAAAAAGCTTCAGTTTGCGAAAAAGTTAATTCACTGCATTATAAAGGGTGTAACAAGAGCCTTAACGAAGCCGAAAGGCACTTGTTTTCCCCGTCACTGCGATCATTTTCATGTTCGAGACCATACCTGGGAACTTTCTAGTTACGGAGATATTAGGGGTCAAAGTTCTATCTTTAAAATTACATGTTTTTAATGTAAGGCCTTTACTTTAAATACCTCCTCAACCCCCGTACTTTTCAATCCATTCATCATTACAATGTTTTGAGTGCGTTACATTGAGTCCTACCGAAAAACGAAACATTTCAACCAAAAAAAAGTCGTTGTTCTGGAACTTTGACCCCCAATATCTCCGTAACTAGAAGGTTCCCAGATATGGTCTAGGACAAAAAAATGATCGCAATAACGGGGAGAATAGGTGCCTTTCGAATTCGTTAAGGGTCTTTTTACACCCTTTATACAGTACCAAAATACTCCCTCCGTTTTTGCATATCCTAAAATTTCCGTACGAACTCTTAGGTAGACTGCATCTGAAAGCATCAGAGTGAAAGTCTGTGTAGGAGCGTTAGATCCTTTTATCTGCAGAACAAATGACTGTTACACTGTCGGCCACGATTAGGTGAACAGTTTGTTTTGTTTGTCTAGCATTAGGTAGTGTGAAAAATAGAGGTAGATTAAGTGTTCGGACGTTTTGTTAATGTGTCTGAAGTGTTCTTTGTAGTGTTTACGAGTATTTTGTGGTATGACTGTTACTATTCAGCGTTTTTTTTTACTGGGAGAGTATGGGGTATTCTGTATCCATTTCTGTGTCAGATAGAATGCATCATGTATCAGTCCCAATTAGAATACAGCTTAATGGTTTCAGGTTTTTTTCTGTGTAATTGTCGCTGTCATCATTAGACAAAAGTTATTAGACCAACATAACTGCTACCTACAATAATTGCTACAACAGATGATTTTTATTTTGGCAAAAAAGAGATATTTCAACTATATTTTCTCAATTTCTTGGAATATTTCATTAAATTAATGCGTTATTATGGCTCAAAGTCAGCAATAACGGTGCTATTAAAAACAAACCATCGTTTATTTATGGCAATAAAATTATACTCGACATAAATTTTATTCTGACGCTAATGAACGATAAAAACAAAGTTAAGTCCTATTTATTTTTCTTGAAAAACACTTTGGGGAAGGTTTTTTCCTTAGGCAACTAATTTCTTGTGGAGGAATGACCTGATTGATGTGTTTACTTCCCGACTTTTGGTGAAATGAGATGTTATGGGAGTGAATGAGGGAAGATATTTCAATAAGTCCAGTTGCCTCCCGTTATTTGTTATTTATTTGTGGGTAGCACATAGTTTTAACTAGCATTATAGCTATAACAATCCTTCCTACTTTTGTATCATGAAAATGATAAGTAAATAAATATTTAGAAACAAAACAAGAATAAAAATATAGCATATTATAACATATAGTTTTTTGTTGTATGATTATCTATAGTTGCTAGAGAATAATTTCTAAATTTACACGACTTGGACACCAGTTTTTTCACACATTATTAAAACTACGATTTTAGATAGATAAACCATTCATTCAGAGCACACAAAATACAGCACAACACACAGACGCACAATTAAATGATAACAAATTACCTACATGAAAATATAAATATATCAAAATATTTTAGTAGAGGAGATTCTCCAATACTGCAAAATCTGGAAAAATAACAAGATAATTTTATATTAATTATGATGATCATTATGAAGCAGTAACTAGAATAATAATAATTCAATTTGTTATAATAATAAGACTGTCTGTGTTTACTTTATTTTGCTCGCCAGTTGAAACTCTATCGCACGGAGTTTGGTGTGTCAAAACTTTTTGGTAGAGAAGTCTGTTTGTTTCATAATGTTGTCTCTGAAGTCCCGACTTATTTAAATATACGAAACTTTAAACATTCTCTTCTTAATTAATGGCACACTGCTAATACGGCTTTTTCAAATTAAAACTGTTTTAAAACAAGCTTGTCTCTACTTGAAACGGTTAAAGTTTATAATTTTGTCAACATGTAATTGATTAATAAGAAGACTAATTCTTGAGAATAATCCCAATGCAACTCTTTGAAAAACCAATTCAATTTTGGTGTCCTAACCAAAGCGATTGTCGTGCGAACACACTATTACTGGGTTCATTGTGTCCGGCGAACCCGAACGTGTCTCTGTGCTAACCGTTCATTTAATCACAAAGTTTTTACAACCAATTGCAGTTACTCAAATTATAAAATAAAAGAGAAAGAAAGGACTTATCATCACCTGCCTAGCCTTTTCCCAACTATGTCGGTGTCGGCTTCCAGTCTAACCGGATGCAGCTGAATACCAGTATTTTACATGGAGTGACTGCCTATCTGACCTCCACAACCCAGTTAGTACTGGCTTATACGATACCCCTTGGTAAGCCTGGTTATCAGACTTTCGCGCCACCTGTAACGACTGCCAAAGTTCTACAAATGACCGCCGGGACCAACGGCTTAACGTGATTTCCGAAGCACGGAGGAAACTTGGTATGTAATGGGTGGTCACCGATCCACGGATCAACCTGGGTAAGCGCGACTTATCCTGAAGACTTGACCGGCTGTTATTTCTTAGCCACAAGCTCCTCGTCGTTCAAGATTCATCACTTCACTATATTCTTAACTGTTTACAATTTACTAAAATGAAGTTTTTCAACCACAGAGTAAACCCAGCAGATCTGGTTCTTCAAACAATGTTCAAGTTAGCGATCCAGATGAAGTGGTATCCATCTTACCAGGATTTTACTTGGAGAAGCCAAAAGAGTTATCAAAAACATTGTTTAATAACCCTACGGCTTGGCCTGATGATATTTATGCCATTCTCGACAAGGAAGAAGCGGAGTAAGTGTTATGATTATAATTAGTGATCGGATATTCGGATGCATATTTACCTAAAGTACATTTCTTTCCGGCAAAGGGTACAAAAGTGTGGAAGCAGTTTATTATATATTTTTTCCCGATTTCGCGGGATTTCATAAAAAAATATGTAGTGTGTGTAAAATGTTTTGTAAAAAAAATGTATAGAATAATAAATATTCATATTCTGTTTAAAAATGGGCAAGAAATTTGTGGAAACACGTAAAAAGTTGCTTCAACTTTAAAATTTTGTTGCTGTGTGTGAGAAATAACTGAATTCAAATTTTGATGTTGTATATTCAAATAGAATAAAATAGAAAATATGACTGGACTTATAACAATGATTATTTTGATAGTCGTACTCGCACTCCATACTAGTCAACACTCAACTTTAGGTAAATATGCATCCGAATATCCGATCAGTAATTATAATAATAAAAATTAAGTATCTCGATCTATATATCGACCGCTTTAATGAGTCTTCGCGAAGGTATCAATTTAAATGGAATATTCTGAAGTTTGATCGCGTATTGGTTCAATTGGTATCGTAATACCTACGTGGATTATGGTTATTTTAAAGCAAATAATCTATGGGATATTGTTAGGACTTTGTGGACGCCTAACGTGCCTTTGATGGGACAAGGCGGAGGACTCATCAAAGCGGTCGGTCAATAACGATGTTAGATTTTGGTGCTCAGCATTAGTCTCTCGCATAGCGAATGATCGCAAAACTAAATGAAAAAAGTAGGTGAAAGTCCATCATTCATAAACAAGCTTAATTTTTGTTTACCCTGAACTTCATGGGTCATTGTGCTCTAAAACAACACCAACGTTTACAGCATGACCAACCCTGAAATTGGCTGCCCCATTCATTTTTTGTTAGCATAAATCAATGATTATAAATAAACAGAGGTAGATATCGCACTAGCGCGCGCAAATTGTTGCATACAAATTCAGACAATTGTCGTAATTTAAGTACTTCAAGCGCTATAGCTATCTCTTTCTGTATCATAGAGTTCCGTATTATCTATCGCAGTCGTAACAACGCAACGATATTTGCAGTATGAACTTAAAGTATCTTTCTTTATAATATCATTGGCATAAATGGTCAAAAAGTAGGGAATGCTCGTCGTTGAGTTTTTTTTTTGCGATTTCAGAATTTGTGATCCTTTAGCAAGTTTTGGGGTAAACAAAAAAGAAGGTTGTATAATAATTATGGTGGTGTAGTGTAAACGAGGTCATAATCTGCTTAGCCTTTTCCCAACTATTTTTGGGTCGTGTTCCAGCCTAACCGGATGCAGCTGAATACCAGTATTTTACATGGAGCGATTGTCTATCTGACCTCCACAACCCAGTTACTACTGGGTAATACGATACCACTTAGACTGGTTGTCAGACTTTCGGGCCACTGACAACCTGTAACGATTGTTAAAGATCTACAAATGACAGCCGGGACCAACAGCTTAACGTGCTTTCCGAGGCACGGAGGAAACTCTGTACGGTAATGGGTGGTCACCCATCCACAGCGCAACCGAGGCAAGCGCAGTTTAACCTGAAGATTGATCCGACTGGCTGGTATTATTTAACCCCAAGCTCCTGTAGTGTGAACAAAAAAAAACATTCTTCCAAGTGAACCGTTCACTCGAGTGATATTTTTGAATCCATGTTCTTAATCTACTTTATGTTTACAGGCGTAATAAAATAAAAGTAAACGAAAACACTGAAATCAAAACCTCAGAAGATAAATATCTACGGGTAGGATATTTTTTTCAACCACTTCGTAACCGCTTAGCTACATTTTACACGCGTGCAGCCACAGCGACTGCGCAGAAAATTAATGAAAGAAATTGCTAGCAGTATGCCATGATTCGCCGTGACTCACACGATGCAAACAAGTCGCACACGCGCGTGGCGCTTGACCCTAGTCGCAGAGGTCGTGAACAGAGCGTAAGATTACTCTAGTCCACTATTTTCGTCTACACATTTCCTTGATTACTATGATAAACAGTTAAATAACTATACTGTAAACCTATACAGGTTGAAAGAGATATTAAGGTACAAACCGTAACCACGGATTCGGTACATCATTTCGAATTTATGAAATTTTTCATCTGCCTTTTTTTTATCAGCTGTTCTGTATGTTCTGACCATGTAGGTATTGTATTTTTGTAGGAAATAGCAGTTTTTTTTTAAAATTACCTATGAAAAATTACAAAACAAATATAGCTGACGTGGCTCAAAAGGCTGCCCAACTCAAATGGGACTGGGCAGGTCATGTCTGCCGCAAGCCGGACAAACTGTGTGCCAAAATAGCAGGAAACTGGTGCCCTGACACAGTGAGGCGGGTTCGCGACAGGCCACGAAGGAGATGGCGGGACGAACTGGACAAGTTCCGTCCGAACCGGAGAGAGGACGCGCGGGTTCGCGAGAAGTGGAAGGAGTGGAGGGAGGCCTTTGCCCAGGAGTGGGAGAGAGCAGGCCAGGAAAAAAAAATTGTAGGGGGGGGAGGGTCGGGAAGATGTACTGAATACGTAGTAACCGTTTTTTGTGCGTCGATGTCCGTTCCACCGTGTATTAAGTATGTATTTTATTCTATGATTGCAGGGAAAAATATATAAAGCGGTAGAAGATCTTAAAAGATTGCGAGCTAGCCAAAAGTAAGACATGCGTTTTTGTTGGTACCATAAACTAACAATTTTTTTTTTTTTGGCACACAATATTGGCATTTCGCCAGCAGGTAAAATGACGCGTGCAAAAGTTGCCGACAAGCCCGACGACTTTGGTGTGTAGACTTCAATGCACTTTCTTTGTGCTCACCATTTTTATAATTGTGCCTTAACAGTTATCTGGCAATCATAATCACTGTCATACTCCCTTTTGTCAGCGGCTTCACCCGCATAATATACATGTTGTAATTTTTTTTTTTTTTTCCATGTTAATTTAGTACCAGGATAATAATATCCTACGTCCTAAGCCGGTCTACCTTTGTGTCAAAAATTAAAATATAAAGTTCCAGCATTAAGGCGTTACATTTTGAAGTGAAAAGGTTACCTGCATAAAGACTTACTTTTTTACTTTTATGATATCAATATGGATTTACGTCAATTTTCGAATAAGAAAGACGTGTTCCTGCAGCAAGCTGATTTTGAAATAGACCATTATTAGCCGTAAAACCGTTGCGGTTGATGTTCTTGAGTGCAGATCGCGCATCGGCAAACGTATGGGACGCACTCAGGTTCGGTGCGATGAGATTTTACGAAAATCGAGCGAGTGGCGTGCAATTAAAGAGGCTTATACGAGTATTCTGCCTGGCTAAGCTTAAAAGCGGTATCTTAAAAAAAAAAGTTCATTTAAATGGCATCCGATAACTTAAATAAATATGCATCTAATTAACTAAGGTAAATAGTAGTATCTTTTTTAAACAATTAAAAATTTAAGCAAAAAAAAAACAATCCTAATGTGTGTACATGTACACATTAGGATTGTTTTTTTTTTCAAACACAGTGACTTTTTAGTCGTACCCGACATAAAATTGCTCTAGAAGCGATTTATTTTTAACTACCATAATAGGTACAAAGAAAAATAAATAATACATTCGAATAAAATTATGAAAAACATCCTGTTAATGATGTTTACGTGTCAAACGGGAGAACATACCTACTAGCGCTAGAGTCCAGCAGATCATCGCTAGCAAATTAACAACGTTTTAACTTCGTCATAATATTTAAAAATATTTTCATTTTTAAATTATTAAAATCTCATAAATATTATTTTTTTTTTGTGAATGTTTAGTAGTCATTGGATACATGAAGCGGGCTGCCGTTGTAAGACGACTAAAAAGTCACGGTGTATTTATAAAACTTAAATTTTCTCAAAAGTGGCTATCTTTGAGATACCGCTTTGGGCTTTAGTGCGGCAGTATTCAGCAGTGGAGTGCTATAGGCCGATGATAACGTATTTTTTTTTTAATATATTGTATTTTCAGCAAGGACAACGGTGTATTGAAAAAAAATAAGAAACATATCGATGATTTGATGTAAGTCTTGTATGGTTTGTCAAACGTAAGATTTATTCAGTTAAAAGTCATTCAAAATAATAATTCATTAATTTCAGACACAAGAGCGGCAAAAAAATTAAACCACGTCATATTAACTCAGAAAATCCCCCAAAAAAGCCAGCTAAAAAGCTTTTGGTAAGAACGTTTAAGTACTTGTAATAAATAACGGTATTTGAACATTATTTTGTACTAATCAATTATCTGTGTGTTTTGATAATTAACAAATAATCCTGAAAAATTAAGCAGAGGTATATATAGTATTACACCCACATTTCGTGTTTCGTGTTTCATGTATTTGATAATAATTCTTAGGCTGAATAAAATAATAATGCAAATCACAAAAAAATAAATGAATGCTTCAATAATCTACACTGCTGTTAGATGTAACTTGGTGAAAACGGACATGAATCTTCAAAATAATCGTTGCAGTGAAATACTAACTTTCTATTTATGTTGCCTTCAAACTACAGGGCCGAGTATTTCGAGGAATGAATAGTGGCATAGATTATAAAATAAAGCAAAGGTCAGTAATTATAGAATATTTTTTTACAGATCAATAGGTATAGTAAGTTACTAAAGATCAAAATTGTTTGTTTGCAGGTATAAGAAAGTGGAAAAGAATACTGGCTCCGAGAATAATAGAGTACTTGGTGAACTAATTGTAAGTAGTTTTCATTATTCTTCGCAAAAATTCAGTTTACTAATAACTAAATATTTTATATACAGGGTGTAAACGGACCCTTCACGAAGCCGTCAACCAAGCATTCTGTACATCAAACTAAGTAACTCGACGCAAAAATTATTGCTGGGAAACGACTTTTTTTTTTTGGGGTGAAAAATCACGTTTTACGTTAAAACTCAATGTTACGCACTCAAAACTTAGCGATGATGGATGCTTTGAATAGTAAACGGGTCATGGAGTTAATTAAAGTAAAGTTAAAACCAAAAAATTAAAAAAAAAAAACTTGAGAAAAAATTGGAACTTTGACCTTCAATATCTCCAGAATCTGTGGTTTCCCAGGTATTCTCTAGAAGAAAAAAATGATCCTAATGATGGGCAGAATATGTGGTTTTCGTTTTCGTTAAGGGTCTTTTTACACCCTTTATATTCCTTTTCCTAAAGAAAGCGAACGTTCCACGATCAAAATTGACCGTCACGTTCATTTTGCTCGGCGATCCTAGAACGCGTGTTCGCGCCGAAAGAGCCGCATTCTTGTTTTCCGAACAAATGAGTGATAATATGAACGGGACGTATCACTCATAAGGCCTTAAATTTATGCCAAGTGTTCGTTTTTATGGTTAAAAATTGTATTTATGTTTTACTAAGCAAAAAAAAATTCTAATTTTAATTTTCAATCTATTTATTTCCAAAAATGCATTCATAAAATGATTACATAAAAAAACGCTCAATCTTTTTGAGGCAACATTATGTGCGCTATCGATTAAGATTCAAATGGATTCGAATTCGATTCGGATGGAATAGGTTTCGGAAATGGTTTTATTTTTTTGAGTTTTTTTTATTTACTATTTTGTCTTTATGCTGTGTTGTTGCAGAAGAAGATTTTAAATGGAGGTCTAAATCCCCAGCCGTATCAAAAAAGCGAACAGCACACGTAAGTAATACAAAGAGTTCGGAATTTTTAATGCTAAAATTCAGGGAAGTAAGTTACCATGAGGATAATACTACCCTTGTTGATAATGGCGATAGGGTCCATATCTCACATCTAGAAACTAATAATAACTAACAACTAGATAATTATAAGCTTACTACTAAACCACATGCTTTTTTTTTTCGTATCAGAAATTATCTAATGACCCCCCCCGCTCTGGGCGGAGTGGAAGGGGTGTCAGACTCGTACTGACTGGATGACATGGATGGGTTTCCATGTTCCTTCTTTGCTCTTTGTGTTCCAGGGCCGCGGTATCTCTTTCAAACGGTCCACCACATGCTAACATTTATATTATTTAAAGTGTCAACTATTTTATAAGTATTGAAACAAATAAAGGCTAATTTGTTCCCTATCTTACAAAATAATTTAACAGTTGAATTACGGAACTTAAAAGTATTTCGGGATTTTAAAAGCAATTGTTACTTCCTTAAAGTTTAGGCAAATATTTTCTATTTATTCAAATCTTGTGAAGAAAAACATCGTGAAGAAACCTGGCCTTATAAATTTAAGACTTAAATCACCAACCCATCTTGAGCAAGCTTGGTGATCAACGCTCGTGTCTTCTCTGTATAGAACAGGCCTGTGCCCAACATGGGGACACTAATAGACTGGTATAATTATTATTTATTCCAATATCTAGGTAACTTAGCTCAATATTATTTAGGGCCTATTTCTCACGAGTCAGATAACTTGAAATCGAATGCTTTCTATGCAAAAACTGTGAAACTACATGGGAAATAAAATGCAACATTAATATTTATTATAATTAGTTTCAGGTATGCTAAACCAGAAGAAGAAAATCAGAGTAAAGAAGAATTATTGGTACGTTATAACCATACTGCTACGAGCTTCGATAGCTGAAACTTGACTAGGTTCCCGTGCAACAGCATAGTAAACCAATGCGCAATTTTATACTAAGTAGTGTAAAAATATTCTGCAATAAAATTAAAAAAATCACCCGAATTTTTATGCATAAATGGATTGTGTGAAAGATGATATGACTATAGACCGACAGCTTTAATGAGTCCTCGCGAAGGTATCAATTTAAATGGAATATTCTGAAGGTCGATTACGTATTGCTTCAATTAGTATCGTAATACTTACGTGGACTGTGGTTATTTTAAAGCAAATAACCTGTGGAGTATAGTTAGGACTCTGTAGATGCTTAATGTGCCTATAATGGGGCAAGGCAGAGGACCCATTAAAGCGGTCGGTCTATAGAAAAGTGACTGCTGAGATGCCGAGTAATAGAGAAGTATGGAAGAAGAAGACATGCTGCATGGACCCCAAATAAATTGGAATAAGGGCAGGAGAATGATCAAAATCGTTGCACAGTTAGTGACATCAGGAAAAAATATTGTAGGTGGACGGGTCATCTCGAGCATTTTTTTTTTTTTTCTTATCCATTATTGTCCCACTGCTGGGCAAAGGCCTCCCCCATCCTTCCATTCTTCTCTCCGTGCGGTTTTTTCTGGCCAATCTCTCAAATACGCATTTAGGTCGTCACGCCAGCGTTTTTAAGGCCTCCCTCGGCGACGACGCCCGTCTTCTAGCACCCACTGCGTGACGACTCTGGCCCATCGGTCCTGATGCATTCTATAGACATGGCCCGCCCAATCCCACTTCAACCTAGCAGTCCTGTTCCCCACATCAGCGATTCCAGTTTTGGAGCGTATTGCGGTATTGCGAATTCTGTTTTCTCGAACATTTACATCACATAAATGTTTTAACCAGGTTCAAATATTATTAAAATTAAGCAATATCACGTTCCAGACCGCATACAGCCACATTATATTGTTAGCCGGCAAATTCCAATTAATTAAAATGCACTGTTATTTCAATTCAGCACAGGTACGAGCCAAAGTGCAAAGTATACAGGCATGCACTTACTGGGCATAGCTTTGTAGAGACTTGTGAAGTCTTTGTAAGAGTTTGAAAACTGTTTTGTGAATAGATGATGTGTAATTCACACTACGTTAAATACAGTGTGTAAAAATACCCTAAACGTAGCCGAAAGGCACTTATTTTCCCCGTCACTGCGATATTTTTTTTGTTCTGAGCCATACCTGGGAACCTTCTAGTTACGGAGATAGTGGAGGTCAAAGTTTCAACTTTTTCACAAGTTGTTTTTTTAAATACTGGTTTTGAAGGTTACAACTTTACTTTAAATACTCCATGACCCGTTTACTATTCAATGCATCCATCAGCACAATGTTTTGGGTGCGTTACATTGAGTTTTACCGTAAAACGTGATTCACCCCCAAAACAAAAACGTTTTTCAGCAATAATAATTTTTGTGTAGATTTACTTAGTTTGATGTACAGAATGCTTGTTTGACGGTTTCGTGAAGGGTCCTTTAACACCTTTTAAAGATTATAGAAATTTAGAATTATAGAATTCTGCAAAATGAGGTATCCATCCTGTGCAAACAAAAATTGCGTACAGAAATATTCCACATTGCGCAGACGGTTGTAGTTTTAGTACTGTTGTAAGACACTGACTATTTTAAAACATCTAATTACTTTTGTAACCGTATATGCGTAAAGTGGAATACTTTTTGTGTGCAGTTCATAGCCTCGTAAGGCCCAAGCTAAAAGGTCGATGTACATTACGACCCAATGTACTAAAAATAGGTGCAAGTAGTTGCAGCCCAGAACTTTGATTTAGTTAAAAAGTGTTTAAATGCAATGCTTTTGGCTAAATTATTTTAAGTGGTATTTCATATACTTAAAGTTAACTATTTCATGCAAAAAACATTTTGAAATTATTTGTCCTTTTTTTAGGTCAGTCTTTTTTTTATTTTAACCAAAAAATACGATTAAAAATCATGTCATAATTTTGGGTCGCTGGGCCGTATTTTAATGTTTTTAAAAAGTGTCTTGGGCCGGAGTGTCAGCATTGTTTTGTCATTAAATTAGGTCGTTGGGCCTTACGAGAATAGAGCGCAATTAATTTGTGTGCAGGATGGAATACCTCTGCAAAATGCATGAATCATAATTATATGGGTCTGAATATTTTGATTTTCTATGTGTAGATAGTACCATTTCATTCTAAACATGAATAATGGAATCTGTATTATTGCAGGGAAATATTTTGAATGGTATTCAAAATAACCCTCTGGAACGTGAGAGGGAAGGGTAAGTTGTTCTTCGTACTAGTTGCAGTAAATTAATCATAAGCAGAAATTGTTGGAGCTCGTGGCTAAATAATAACAGCCGCTCGAATCGATCTTTAGGTTAAGCCTTGCTTGCTTGGGTTGGTCTGTGGATGGGTGACCACCCATTACCGTACCGAGTTTCCTCCGTGCCTCGGAAAGCACGTTAAGCCGTTGGTCCCGGGTGTCATTTGTAGATCTTTGACAGTCGTTACAGGTAGTCAGTGGCCCAAAAAGTCTGACAACCAGTTTTACCAAGGGGTATTACCTGGTACTAACTGGGTTGTGGAGATCAGACAGGCAGTCGCGCCATGTAAAATACTGGTATTCAGCTGCATTCTGTTAGACTCTAACATAGTTGGAAAAAGGCTAGGTAGATGATGATGATAAGTAGAAATTGTTTGAGAACACTACCCTCGTAAAATTGTGAGGCTGCGTTTTACATCGAATGGCATTTTGGGACAAAAAGCCCGTCACACTATTCCCAAACCACTGCAACTCCTGAAAGCTAGAATCAACAGTGGCGACCACCAGAAAAGTGCCGAGACAATGAAGCTGGACGAAGTCCCAGAAAAACAATTAAACTGTCTTGGATCCCACAACTAAAGTAATCAGAAAAGAATAGCGGAGGAGTAGGAAATCGAGTGGCGTTAATAAGGTTGAATTTCCATTGGAATTGAGTAGTGCAGAGGTACAGACGCCAGCACATCAAGCTACTACAATCTGTCCATTTTCTTTAATTGATTTTCAACTTTATCGCCCAAGCATTAGATTCAAGGTAGATTGGGATAGTTTGACAGTTCCGGGTAGCTTGATGTGCTCTGGTGTCTGTACAAAATCACTGGCCAGCAAAACTATAATAAGACCCAGCCCAACCCGACAAAAGTTCAATAAGTTTACTGTGGCTACGCCGTAGCTAATGCTACGAAGCAGTGCTACGCCGGCTACGCGTTTCTTTATTTGAATAATTTCGTTCAAATGATTGGGATCCCGCGGTTCAAGTGATTTTGCTTTAGTTATATTAAACTAGCTATTGCCCGCGACTTCGTTCGCGTGGTCATTTTGATGAGGAAAAAACAAAGATAGCCCATGTCCTTCTCCAAGATATAATCTATCTCCTCGCCAAATTTCATTACGATCCGATCAGATGTTTAGTCATGAAAAGGTAGCAAACAAAAAAACAAACAGAGTTACATACTTTCGCATTTATAATATTAGTATGGATACTTTGAAAATTAAATTACAGATACCAGCGCCCTTCGATGGTAATATTGTAAGTGACGTAAAGTTGTTTTTTTTTTAATAATAATTATTTAAAGCTTTTGTGTAGTTAAACTGCTAAACTAAACTAAATACAGGTATTTCGTCTTATGAATGTTAACTCATTTCAAGCAAATAAATATTCTGTTCTTCTTTTTTTTCACATAGCTCACCCACATCACTTGACAATGACGTAAGTGTGGCTTTGGACTAAAATAATTAATTAAACAAACCATAACATCATCACGCCTGTTATCCCCGAAGGGGTATTCAGAGGTGTACCAAATAGTACACCCACATTTCGCCAGTTATGTTTAAGTCCCATGTAATAGGAGGCGAGCCTATTGCCATAAACTGGGCACAAATCCAGACTGATGGAAAAACCTAATAACACTTTCTGGGTTTGATTAACCGACCTGGTAATCAAACCTAGGACCTCATGCTCAGCAGTCACACTTTCGACCACTGGACCAACGAGGCAGTCTGAGTATAACTCGTCGAAATTTTCGCAATGTTCTATCATACATTGCGACTCATGGTACATTTTTCATAATATTTTCTACTAAACTATTGACTGTAATGTAATCGTACACAAACGATTCTTTATAATGAGTAGAAAAATAAAAGAAAGCCGTACTCCTCGATACGGCCCGCATTGTGAGGAGGTTCCTATCTCTGGAGTCCTAAATGCCGGTTGCTTGGACCCTGCTGCCGTCACCGGTGGACCGCTATTTTTTTATATTTTTAAAGGTTTTCTATATGTTTTTTTTTTAAATAAATATTTTAAAATGTTAAAAATCTGAAAAGGAGAAAAATAATAACCGTTTAATGGATAGTGTCCGTGTCTTTACCAAAGCAATCGGTTGCGCCAATATATTACGATGGTTGCGTTTATTTTTTCGGAATTAGACGATACGCTGATCAAACTCTGCGGCAGCATGTCTGTCCAAAGATCGTTTTGGTTAAGACATGGCCTAATTTTTTTTAATAACATTTTCAGGATTATGAAATGGACAATAATGCCAAGGAAGAAATTTCGTACGTACATTGTTTCAAAGCAATACATCTTTTTTATTAATATTTGAAGTACAGCTAACTTTTTGAATTGTATTTCTAGTGATGAAGACTATGGCGGCAATGTAAGTATACAGATACCTCGATATATCTAGCTATTCCATAGTTAAAAAAAAACAACATTGTTTTTTTTTTCCTTTCTACAACACTTATTCTAATTTTACAATCTTATTGCCAAAGATTTTTATAGCATTATGTTTTATATATTTTGTGATCAATAGACGATTAAGAGTTAGCTAAGAATGACTACTATACTAGGCAACACCAAAGCGCATTCAGCTCCGACAGCCAAAATTCCAACAGAGCAATAATATGTTTTTTATTCGATTAAGTGTTCCCAAGTGTTATTAAAAAGACCATTAAAGTTCCTAAAATAATCGTTGTCCAACTTTATACAACACCCTACGGGCCTGGATGCCTGACGATAAAATATTTTTAATTTTTATTTATCAACCACTAACATCCATTATAACACTCTCGATCATCATCTGCCTAGCCGTTTCCCAACTATGTTGGGGTCGGCTTCCAGTCTAACCGGATGCAGCTAAATACCAGTATTTTACATGGAACGACTGTCTATCTGATCTGCACAACCCAGTTAGTACTGGGTAATACGATACTCCTTGGTAAGACTGGTTGTCTGACTTTTTGGGCTACTGACTACCTGTAACGACTGTCAAAGATCTACAAATCACAGTTGGTCCCGCCAACGGCTTAACGTGCTTTCCGAGGCACGGAGGAAAGTCGGTAAGTAATGGGTGGTGGACCCATCCACAGACCAACCTAGGCAAGCGCGGCTTAACCTAAACATCGCGTCTGTTATTATTTAGCCATGAGCTCCTCATTTTAACACTCTCGATAAGGACATATTATACATAGTTTTGATGGCAAATAACAAAGGGCTTCGTGTTAGGTTTTTTTTCCTATTCTAAAGCGTTAACGTTAAACTTTGATTAGTTCTGAAACTTAACGGAAATGGGAATAATTTTTATGTTTCCCTTTATTCCATACGCATTCCCCTTCCGGCTCACTCTGTTGAGCCTGCTGAAAAACTCCCAGTGGGCCACCAACTACCATGTCCCACCTGGAAGACTCTAAACCAACTTCAAAGCCAGGTGGGCTGCTGCAGGTACAACTTGGTCCGGTGGGGGTATAGCCATGAAGCAGAGTACGACTGTGGAGTCTCAGCCCAAATCATGGTCCACCTCCTGACCTGCTCTTTGTGCAGCTCCACCTGCACTTTAAGGGACCTGGGCGAAACCACTCCCATGCCGTCAATGTGACTGAATTCTGGTCGAAACAAATTTGGCGCGATTGGCGCAATGGCTGAGCGATTGCCAGCTGTGCTGCGTGTCGCGGGTTCGATTCCTGCACAGATCAAATATTTGTATGGCCTACTGGTTGTTGTTCCGGGTCTGGCCGTTTGTGTATGGAGTATAAATGTTTGTAAACGCACCCACGATACAGGAGAAATTCATAGTGTGGCGCAACTTTAAAGAAAAACGGTCACGACACGAAGAAGATGTTCAAGTTTACTTTTACGTGATCGAGTATCTTTGCATCATCGCAAAAATAAAACTTTTTCAGGACTTGTTAAACCTCAACACTAGGAGAAGAAGTAAAAAAAGCAGTAGTGAATATGACATTGGCGGCAAAATATATTCCTTCTCTAGTGAAGCTGACATTGGCGGCAAAAAATATTCCTCCTCTAGTGAAGCTGACATTGGCGGCAAAAAAAATTCCAAATATTCCACTGAGGCCTCGGAATCTAGGAGCTCGGACTATGAGAAGAACCCGGGTAACCCGTACACAGTGCACAAGAATAAATACAAACAAAACTGGCCTTACAATCATTTTGTAAGTTTATGCTTTATGCTTTATTTTTTTTTATATAAACATCGTGAGGAAACCTGGACTTATAATTAATATAAGTCTGAAATCGCCAACCCGTCTTGAGCAAGCGTGGTGATCAATGCTCGTGCCTTCTCTGTATGAGAAGAGGCCTTTGCCCAGCAGTGGGACAGTAATAGGCTGGTATTTATTTTTTTATGCTTTATAGACTAATTTCGCTTGATCGACTGTTGATAAGAGTTAATTATGTTTTTTTTTTATTTGGTCCATTGAGGTACAGATAAAGTGACATTCAATTAGCGACAACGATTGTAGAAATGTTACATAAGTTATCGAAATGCTTATGCCTATCCTGTTGAAAATCGTGGTATGAATACGAAACAACCAACATACATTTCAGCAAGGGGTCATGCCAACTGTCAGGACCACGTGCTTGAAATGTCAAAATTTCGGAACATCTGAATTTTAAGACCATAATTAGTTTTTAAAGGACGGTGGGCAAATTGACCATAGCTCCACTATTTATTATTTTTAACAAAAAAATAATACAAAAAAAATTAAGGACAAAATGTTCGGAAAGAAACATGTCGCTAACGTAGTTACAAAAAAATATTTTATTTACATTTTTATTAAATTACTAGCTGTTCCCCGTGACCTTCGTCCGCGTAAAATTATTAAAAATTCAATTTTCCCCGTTTTTGCAACATTTTTCATTGCTGCTCCGCTCCTATTGGTTGTAGCGTGATCTTATATAGCCTATAGCCTTCCTCAATAAATGGGCAATCCAACACTAAAAGATTTATTCAATTAAAACCAGTAGTTCCTGAGATTAGCGCGTTCAACCAAACAAACTCTTCAGCTTTATAATATTACTAGCTGTTCCCCGCGACCTTCGTCCGCGTAAAATCCCGTCCCGTTTTTGCAACATTTTTCATTGCTGCTCCGCTCCTTTTAGTCGTAGCATGATGTTGTATAGCCTATAGCCTTCCTCGATAAATGGACTACCCAACACTGAAAGAATCATTCAAATCGGACTAGTAGTTCCAGAGATTAGCGCGTTCAAACAAACAAACAAACAAACAAACCCTGCAGCTTTATAATATTAAGTATAAGTATAGATTACTAGCGACCCGCCCCGGCTTCGCACGGGTGCAATGCCCACTATTTAATGGATGTTATTATACATATAAAACTTCCTCTTCAATCACTCTATCTATTAAAAAAAACCCCATCAAAATCCGTTGCGTATTTTTAAAGATTTAAGCGTACAAAGGGAAATATGCGACTTTGTTTTATACTATGTAGTAAAGTATAGATGTTTGTACTAAGTTATAATTTCATGCGATGATGATTACTGTGGCTTTTAAGATGGATGGCGATCACATGAACATCAATCCGATGGGACCACAGTTTGGAAGCTTAGGACCCTCAGGTCCAGAACTGTTCTTTGGTAGAAAGTGGTGGTACTTCAATCAGGTACTTCAATGTTTTAAGAGTATTGTGTGTAATATGTGTTAATGACACAGCCACGCTAGTCTAGTGGTTGCTCGCACGACTGCTGAGCATGAGGTCCTGGGTTCGATTCCAGGTCGGGCAAAGTGTTATTGGGTTTATCCATTAGGAATTTCTCAGTATTAGCCACTGAGTCGGGATATGTGCCCGGTTGATGGCAGTAGGCTCGCCCTCTATTACATGGGACTTAAACCTGACTGGTGAAATGTGGGTATACAATTAGGTATAGCCTAGCCTTTCGAGGATTACAGGCGTGATGTTCCCGACCTGGGAATCAAACCCAGGACCTCCCACTCAGCAGTCGCGCTTGCGACCACTAGACCTAGGGGGCAATCAATCTTAATCTTGTCTTGAAATCTCTAAATAACACCTGAAAATACTTATATTAAAACTGATATATACACATTATGTTAATTAATTAATTTTTATTTTATTTTTCAGGACGACTACAAGCCGATGCGTTAACTTTTACGATTATTATACGTATAAGAGACCTACCTTGTATGTTAATATACCTACATTTAATTTTATTACAATGCGATTTTTATTTTTTCATAGCCCACGCTAGTCCTAGTACTGTAAACCTGTATAATCCCACCACTTGGGAAGTCCCTGACTTCGAGCTCTTTCAGGTCCAAAATGGACCACTGGTAGATCTTCTACTTCGGAAAATAACTTTTACTGCTACCTGAAAATCGTAAACAATAACCAGGAAGAGACACATTGACGTAACAAAAAATAAAGTTAACCCTTCATTTTGTAACCACAGTTGATGAGGTTGGAAGAAAAAATTAATTCGAGCTCCACAATATACAGGGTGTAAACAGACCCTTCACGAAGCCGTCAACCAAGCATTCTGTACATCAAACTAAGTAACTTTACGCAAAAATTATTGTTGGGAAACAACTTTTGTTTTTGGGGTGAAAAATCACGTTTTACGGTAAAACTCAATGTAACGCACTCAACACATTGTGCTGATGGATGGATTGAATAGTAAGGGGGTCATGAAGGTGTTTAAAGTAAAAATCTTACATTAGAAACATGTCTTTTAAAAAAAACCCAATATCTCCGTAACTAGAAGGTTCCCAGGTATGGTCCATAACAAAAAAATTATTGCAATGACGGGGAAAACGAGTACCTTTCGGCTTCGTTAAGGGTCTCTTTACACCCTTTATTATGGCACCCAAAATCCGAATGTAGTGACACTTGCGCCACCAAGACGTGTAATTTATCGAAATTGGTTCATCCGTTTAAGTTTACACATATATACATACAGATCGAACACATAACATTCCTTTTGAGTTTCGCCGCAGTGGAGTAAAAATACAATGATTTACTGAATTGACCAAAGACTTTGATGTAGGTATGAAGGCCTATGATGACGCTAAAACGCTTTCCTTGCTTCGAAAAGGAAATTCGTATCGACAGTAATTGATACGGGGTTTGGACCCCAAATATTGTTCTGGGAGGAAATAATGATGAACCAGCTTTGCCCCGAGCATGGATTGCGTAATCAAAATTGTCTTTTGCTCAAATTTCCCATGGGTGCTATTACGTATTGAGATTGAGGCAAGATTAAATACGTGGATGGTGATCTGAATTATGCTATTTTGATCTCTATGACGATTGAATAAGTGTTATTGTACAGATAGACAGAATATACAGGGGGATTGGTGTGATTTAGCTAAATAACTCGTCATAACGAATTTAATGTATGTTGAGGTACTACAAATTTTAAATCATCATCTGCCTAGTTTTTTTCCAACTATGTTGAGGTCGGCTTCCAGTCTAACCGAATGCAGCTGAATATCAGTATTTTTACATGGAGTGACTGCCTATCTGACATCCACAACCCACTTAGTAGTTGTCAGACTTTCGGGCCACTGACTACTTACAACGACTGTCAAAGATCTACAAATAAGAGCCAAGATCAACGGCTTTCCGAGGCACGGAGGAAACTCGGTATGTGTGTATGGGTGGTCATCTATCCACGGACCCACTCAGGCAAGCACAGCTTAACCTTAAGATCGAACCGAGCGGCTGTTATTATTTAGCCACGAGCTCCTCTACTGTACCTACTATTAAACTACCTAACCCAAGCTAGTTCTATAGATAACCTTCAATTTCCTGCACAGCATAAAAGGAGCACATTTCACGTTCACTATTCTACGGCTACGCTGACTACACTGAATGGTTTTGACGCCGAACACTATACGGCTCGCGTCAAACTTCCAGGCTTTGGTTGCGTTGAACACAACACGATGCGATAGCAACAAGGAGCTACGATGTTACGGAGATATGGATAAGCTGCGCAATATGTATTTTTGAAGTATTGTCTGTCTAGTTTTAACAGAAGTGATTTGTATATTACATTTAGGTGTTGAGTTGTAGACTAAGTTACAGAGCACGGAGTCCCTGAACGGTCTCCGAACACAAGTGTAACGGCACTTCAAAACATGCACTTAAAGTGACCTCTGCGCTGCCAAAGACGTCACCGAGGCTAAAAAGAAAGATACCACCACCACCACCACCATCACCTTTGTACTATTTTCTGTTCCTTTCTTCTTTTCTGTATTTAGTGTGTACCTAAATTGTTAAATAAATAAATAATAATGTAAATCAATTATACTTCTTCTTTTTATCTTGTCGATGACAATTCAAATTGAGTCAGCCCAAAATTTGGCGACGACTTTGGCACTTTCAGTAGCGTCCATCAGTTCCTGTGATGTGCAAACAACAGGATAGGCAGGACACGATATCAAGTGTCCCATCGTACTCCGGGGCAGAGTCATCTATGAATCTCCACTTGAACAGGTTTCTTTGCTTTGGCTTGTGTCCGGAGTCTATTTAAAGACTTCCACTATCAATTACAAAGAAGATGAAGGATTATTAAAGGCGTCTCTTCACAGCAGCCCACGGCTTAACTACGCATGCTACTTAGCTTCCCTATGTGTAGGTGGGATCGCTTTCAGCCACCACATTGCAACCCACGGCCATGCTACGCACGGATGCATGGCTAACAACCAAAATGAACAGCGCATATTCCGTGGCAAACTCCTACACTGAGCACATCCTACGTAGCGCAACGTCGTAACGTAACGTCGTGTTATTTATTTATTTAAACTACAGGAACTAGAGTGGTACGGAGGTAGACTTAATGCCACAAGGTATTCTGTACCCGTCACTCAAACTTTGGGTCAAATGTCGTGTTCCTATTGGATCCTCATTTATTAATTAAGGTTATTTAAACGAGGAATTTTAACTATTTCTTACGCTATTCAAACTACTTATTACCTATTGCGAGTATGCTAAACTTGAAGCATACTAGCTACAACTTCAAGATTTTGTTCTTAAAACTAAAAACTAAAAAACAGATATGACAGAAGAAGGTAAGAAGGAACAGACTCGAAAGAGAGGAAGGACAGGTAAGAAGTAGAGAAGCATAACGAAGAGCAAAATAGGTAGTATCTTGATTAAGCACACGAGGTTGTCGACATGTGGGACGTGGACTCTGCAATCATTGTACTGCTAGTCATTACGGTTAATTGACTAATAGCAAAGAGCCTCGACCAACACCTTAGGAGGCTCTCATTGCGCGGCTGGGTCAAGGGCTTGATTCTAAAAGCAGTACTCCTGAATACGGCACGCATAGTGAGGCGGTTCCTCTCTCAGGAGCCCTGACCACCGGCTGCCTATACCTTGTTCCTGATGCCGATGGGCTATCTATTTATTATGTTTTTTTAATTTTTTGTTTATTTTTGTTTTTAAAATTATTTAAAAATGTATTAAATAAGAGAAATGATGAATAAAGGAGTAAAATAGTAAAGCATTAATCGAATCGGTCATTTATTTTTATTGGGGAAATATTTTAAAAATATCAACCGATACGAAAACATAAATAGAATTGTGAAGTTCAGACTTTCACAACTTCGCGACGGCATAGTGCTCCAAGTTTTGAGTGAAAAGCGATTTTCAACAAATCATCATCTGCTTAGCCTTTTCCCAAATATGTCGGGTTCGGCTTCCAGTCGCCAGATGCAGCTGAATACCAGTATTTTACACGGAGCGACTACCTATCTGACCTCCACTACCCAATTAGTACTTGGTAATACAAAATCCCTTGGTAAAGCTGGTTGTCAGAATTTCTGGCCACTGACTACCTGTAACGACTATCAAAGATCTACAAATGACAGCCGGGACCATCGGCTTAATGTGCTTTCTAAGCTGCAGAAGAAACTTGGTATGTAATGGGTGGTCACCCATCCATAGACCAACCTAAGAAAGCGTGGCCTAACCTGAAGATCGACCCGAGTGGCTGTTATTATTAAGGCATGATTTTTCGACAGATATACTTCTGAAACATGTTGATAATGGTGCCAATAGACTCGCTTAAACATAACTGGCAAAATGAGAGTGTAGCTACTATAGGTCCATCTCTTGTATATCGAGGACAACCACATTTTGTCAGTTATGCTTAAATCTCATGCCATGTAACAAGGGGTGAGTCTATTGACATCAAGTGGGAACAATTCACGATCCTGGCTCACTAATGAAAAATTTATAAAATAAAAATACGGTCCCGCTTGTGTCTGGCACCTCACCGTGTAGCCTCGACACATCCGCCGACGTCATTAGCAGGCCGCGCTAGTGTGCACTACCTTAAAATTAGCTAGGCTTAGAAAAGAGTCAGAGCAAAAGAGGTGTTACTGCCTTTTTGGGAGTTCTTTTTTCAACTACTTAATTAGGATTTTTGGTATCATGAAGTCTGTTGTTGGGTTTTAACTAACCAGGGATCATAGACGATCGTAGTGAAGATTTTTGAACTACAAGAAGATCGTTAACTAATCCTGCAAGCGAAGGACTGGATAGTAAAAAAAAATACCGACACTTAAACACGTGATTGTACCCATGATTATAAACAACTTTCCCAAAGAACCTTTTTTTATACTCATTCACTTTCATCCCAATAACACGTGCGTGCGCCTTTGTCCTAATGTGCTCTGCCTACCCACTGTTGCACGGTACGATAGTCATGAAACAGAACGACATCAAGCGGCTAACAGCTGATAGGTCACAGGCAGGCGCGCGCGAATATCATACGGCTGTTGTGTTATTGGGATAAAACTTAAAAGTGAACGAGTAGGTATTAAAAAAAATGTTTCTTTGGGAAAGAAGAAGGAGCACGGTCCATACAAAATTAACCCACGTTCTACAGCAACGAGAAGTATCTAAAAAAAATGATAAAAATAGGTTTAAAAAGATGGCATACTTCCATACTCCATCCTTACAGTCTAGCATATAAATAAATTGCTATGAAAATTCGTTCAGGGGCAGTCATATCTGTTTATTATCACGAGTATAATCACGTGTTTAAGTATCGGTCACTAATTACCAGTCACCCTATATATGCAACTAGCACTTTGCCCGCGACTTCGTCCGCGTGGGTTACGTACTTTCCTCTAAAAAATTCGAAGGCTGATTTTTCAATCGATAGATAATTTTTATTGACATCTGACAGTTTTTTGTATGGAAGAAATGTTACATTGTGTTTTATTATGACTGTAATTTTATGTAGATATGTATTCGTTAGTACCATTCTGGCCCAATAGATGTCGTTGCATGTATCTAAATTCTTCTATACAAATTTTCACACCCCCTCAAACCCTCTCAGGAGGTAATTTGGAAAAACAAAAAATGCCAAACTTCATAATTTACTTAGATAAATGTTCGTGCCAAGTTTCATGTTTATTAACACAAGTAATAAGATTTTCCATACAAACAAAATTCCCCCTTTTCACCCCCTTAAAGGTTAAATTTCCAAAAACCCCTTCTTAGTGCTCCCCTACATTATAATAGGAAGCCGTGTATAAAATTTCACATTCCTAGCCCCAGTAGTTTCGGCTGTACGTTGATATGTCAGTCAGTCAGTTCTCCTTTTATATATATAGATTAACCGGTTGGGCTGCACGAGCGCCGAACTTATATCATATACGTTTTTCTGAAACCCCGTAAATCGAAAAGTCACTCAGCAGTTAATTGGTCGATAATGAATTTATAATTATCTGTTTAAAAAAATATTCTTAATCTTAATGTTCCTACGAAATCAAAAGGAAATCTAGTACACAATTATAATTAGCTGTTCCTACATTACCACGTTCACACGCGCGGACTGAAACCCGCCGGTAATTTTGCGTAGGCGTGCGTTTCATATACGTGGGTGGAGGAAGTTTCCACTGCATCATGCGGTCGCTAGAGCATTGTAGCATCATGTGGGTAGCCTCATAAAGACCAACTTTATACTTGGAGGAACAATTTACATAAATATTGACAGAATACGTCATGGATACTTACGTCTTTAGCGAATGAAATTAAGACTTTAGTTAATCATTGTTCGACTGCCTCGTTGGTCTACTGATCGCAAGCGTGACTGCTCATGAGGTCCTGGGTTCGATTCCCAGGTCGGACCGAGTGTTATTGTGTTTTTCCATCAGGAATTTCTCAGTAGCGGCCACGGAGTCTGGATTTGTGCCCGGTTGATGGCAATAGACTCGCCCCCTATTACATGGGACTTAAACATAACTGGCGAAATGTGGGTGCACTAATAGGTACACTTCTGCTTAACCCTTCGTAGATTACAGGCATGATGTTATGTGTTTGTTTGATTCTCCTTATTCTTCTTTGCGTGTCGATGGGGTCGATTTTTTTTCCGATCACTAAATAGTCACCTGAAAACTCAAACTCAACTCAAACTCAAAGCATTTATTTCAGTTAGACCATTACAGGCACTTTTAAATGACAAAAAAAATAGCGAAGCTGCTCTACAGTCAGTCACAAGGCATAATAACTTGAGAAAGTACTGACTGTAGTTGCACATTCCAAAGCTTAGATCTCTATGGAGAAGAATGGGCAAGAAACGCCATGGACACTCTTTTAAATCAAAAAATTGTTACAAAATCTTGGTTACATTATTCATGTTGAGATTATACATTATATATATGTATTTATTTTATTTCTTTCTTTATTTATTATTTATTTATTTATTATATATTTTATTTATATATAATATATATATATATGTGACCAGAGTAAAAGATTAAATTAACGATTTAAAAATAAAGTAATTAAAATAAACCGTGGCAACTAAGAGATGACCAGTCCCAACTGACTCGTTCAAATCCTGAACGATGCAGGTGATTGTACAGGATGAGCAGGAAAAGAAGTAGGCATATCCTGTAGAGGGGCTCCACACTAGCATTTTATTTTTTACTCAACCCATCTTTATTATAATTAAGATGGGTTGAGTAAAAAAATAACAAATAAAAAAATACAATAAGCATACAACGCATAAAAAATATTTATAATGTTCATTAAGACTTGGACGTGCCCGAATTCCATAGTCAATTGAATTCGGGGAAACGACCAAGTGTAAATGCGCCATAGTGCGTGTCTCCTGAGTCAGGAGACACGCAAATTGCGCATTGGCGCATTTACACTTGGTCGTTTATTGTTAGTTTTATAAATTTTACAGAAGTGCCTAGTTTGTTTATTTTATAAGAAGAAAGTATAATTTTGTTAAACCACCATTTTGAAGAGTTAAAACTTAAATAATCTATGACCTCACCAAACTAAAAGATTAATAAAAAAAAAATTCATATGTTTTACTGTGTTTTGTTACCACTTTCCATTACCGATACAAGCCCGGGACTATCCCGAGATCCCGAGATTATCTGTATATAATCCCGAAATCCCGGGATTAGAAAAATCAACCGGGATCGAATCCTCTACTCCTGACGCAAGTCGCCTCGCAACCGTATTTCGGACATAGGTAATTAACTCGTAAGTTAATTTCACGGCAATTATTTTAATATTATTGAAGTTGCTACAGCGGTTACTTTTTATAACGGTACCTTTTACAAGCATGCGTATTGATTGAACAATGAAATGGATTCCTTCAAAGTTATTTTTATATTTGTTATATTTGTAAGAAATATTTTAATTATTATTTACTAATCAATTTTTCTCTGGATCAGCTATTGTGTTCTTATTGTATAATTGGGCATCGATATGGGTCGAAAAGGGGTGAAAATATGGAAGAACGAGACATGCTGCGAAAAATTTTAAGAAATTGGGATACTTATTTCTATTATCATCGCTCATCAGCCCTTGTATGATGACAAGCATTCGAATATAATTAAAAAATAAACCATCTTCTTAATATGTTTATCAGTTTTTTGCTTACCAGAATCTTTAAAAACTAAGTTTCTAGCCTCTTACTGAGGCCTGTACTTGCACAGAAAGATCCGTCACTAATAAAACCTGGTTTATTTCAGAACATTCTAGAGATCTTTGCTCAGCTCAATTTGCAAGAAAAATTGAACTCACTCATGGTAAGAAATTCCGTTTAACTGCCAATACTTAATTCTGGGGAGGGACATACTTGGCTCCAACCAAAATAAGGTCCCCAATGACAGGGGATAGGACGAGTTCTAAACTAACCTAATCCATTTGCTCGGTGTGTGTAAAACGGATAGTTACCGGCCGATAGCCGGCTAGAACTAGGTGTAACCCTACTTCGGCTTTTAGCCGTAACACGTAAACAGTGAAATATTGAATGTACCGTATGCAGAAATTAAGATGTTATTTAAACAGTCATCTAAATATCAATGTGTAATACTGACGTTCTTATTTGCAGCGACAGAGGAGAGCAAATGACCAAAGCAAATTTCCTACAATCTTTGTAAGTTTGGTAAAGGTTTACCCACCTCTTGACTCAGGATGGTGAAACCAGCTGTAAAAAAAATAATAGTCTTTTCCTGCCCCAGACCGAAAAACTGAATTCATGATTGGTGTTTTTGCCCAGCCGTGGGAAGAGGCAGTAACTAGTAATCACATAAAACGCCAGCATCTAAATATCAAATTAAAAATTACTGACTGGTTCTCTAAAACCCTGATGAACTCTGTGAACAACTAAACTTACACTGTCACTTACGGGATATCTTCCGTGATTGTTCATTATTTTGTGCTTCCGATATTTGGACGCTGTTGCAAGACAACTTTCCCAAAGAAACTTTTTTTTTTAATACTCATTCACTTTTATCACAACAACGAGCTTGCGAGCCGCGCGGGTGCTCTGTACCCTCTGTTGCACGGTACGATAGTAATGAGACAGAACGGCGTCACGCGGCTAACAGCTGATAGGTCACAGGCGCCCGCTGTTGTGTTATAAAAGTAAATGAGTATTAAAAAAATGTTTCTTTGGGATAGTTGTCAGTTATCACGAGTACAATCACGTATTTAAGTATCGGTCACTAATTACCAGTCACCTTTTACAAATTGAAGTTTGTAGTTTACTCGCAGGTGATATTAAGTCTCTCCTTACCGGGAGCATTGGCCTGTAGTGTAACAATTCAGATTCACCTGTGTCTGGACAAAATTTAACCTTGTATTGTGACTTTATAGGCGAATGCTCTCATTAGGCTGTTATAGGCTGATAATGCTCCCATTGAGGGAGCGCCTGTATATCATCTCCCTACTTTACGTGCAGTGCAGGATTCCCTTTTGACAATGTCATTGGATGTTATGTTGAGCTAGTAACTATCAGTGGCGAAGGTTCCATACAACTCGATTCCTATCGGATTCCCTTTCAAAAATGGCACAGTCAGTATTCTATAGACAAATAATTTAATCACATTAAAGATATGTACTGAGTCTTACCTCTTACAAAAATTGACCCTTCGCTACTGGTAACTATTCTGTTTTCTTGTCTCGGTATGGATCTGATCAAGAAGACATAAATTACAAAAATAATGGTCCTTTTATTTTATTTTTAAGATTTGAAACAGGGTGTCCAATCGAGATAAAAATTCCACTTCCTTTGGGGCTCTGCCACAGTCGGGTAAAATACTTGATTTAAGTTGGTATTATTACTTTTTTTTTCAGAACAAAAATATTTACCATATGGTTAGGGATGTGATGAAAGAAGACAGTGAACAGCCATATGTAA
This sequence comes from Noctua pronuba, assembly GCA_905220335.1. Lineage (NCBI taxonomy): Eukaryota > Metazoa > Arthropoda > Insecta > Lepidoptera > Noctuidae > Noctua > Noctua pronuba. Next base: position 14,720,089 of record LR999894.1, read on the forward strand.
GTTGGAATAATATCAGATTGTTTCATTAAAAAAAACGGGTTGTCTCGAAACGGGTCTAGTTCATAATATCGAAAGTCACTACATCGACGGTCGCTGTATCGAAAACGTTCCATCAACGGTTAATGAATCAACAGTACCCCAAATCGATGGTACGCTACATCGAAAGTACACCAAATCGATAGTACGCTACATCGACAGTACACCAAATGGATTGAATGCTGTATCAACAGTATACCATATCGTTAATACGTTGTATCGACAGTACGTCATATCGATGGTACGCTGCATCGACTGCCCGACCCGAGCCAGATTTAAATAAAAAACATAAAGTTTTTAATCACAACTTGCTACTTTTGCGTACTATCGATTTGGTGTATTGTCGATGTAGCGTACTATCGATTTGGGGTACTGTCGATTCATTAACCCGTCGATGGAACGTTTTCGATCCTGCGACCGTCGATGTAAGACTGTCGATATTATGAATTAGACCCGTTCGAAACGTACCACTAGGAATTTTATTATTATCTTCATACATAACATCAAGCCTGTAATCCCTGAAGAGTTAGGCAGAATTGTACCAAATAGCAGTTACACCCACATTTCACCAGTTATGTTTAAGTCCCATGTAAAAACCCATTAACAATTTGCCCGACCCGGAAATTGAACAGCATTCGCGCTTGCGACCACTACTATTTCCACCTACAATTCTTAATATCTGTAAAAATCTTAACTATCTTAAAAAAAAAAACTTACTAAATTGAGAGTTTTTTCTCCAAATTTGAAACCATTTCATTGTTTTGTCATCCCTTTTTGCAGCGAAGAAGTTTTGTAAGTGAAGAAGAACCTGATTCCTCAGTATACGTTTTGGTAAGTTATTAAAAATCCTATTCCGCCGTGAAAATGTACAATTCTACCGTTAGCATATTGGTATTTTTTTTTTTTTGCGACAAGCTCTTTTACTTACCCATATAAATGAGTAAATAGATATTACGAAAATATTATATGTGAAAGGAATATTGTCGGTTTTAAAATCGTTTGTATTTTTGCCTCTGATCGCATCAATAAACCTGCCCTAAATTACCTTTTTTTTTTGCAGCGAAAAAGTTATGGTGATTTAGATCCCAAAAAATTGTATAAAGTAAACTTAGTAAGTATTTATCCAATAAAGTTATCTAGCCCATGCATGTAAAGGGTGTAAAAAGACCCTTAACGAATCCGAAAGGCACTTGTTTTCCACGTCAATGCGATCATTTTTTTGTTCTACACCATACCTGGGAACCTTCTAGTTACGGAGAAATTGGGGGTCAAAGTTCTAACTTTTTCACAAGTTTTTTTTTAAATACATGATTTAGTAGTAAGATTCTAACTTTAAACACCTCTACGATCCCCGTACTATTTAATCCATCCATCAGCACATTGTTCTGAGTGCGTTACATTGAGTCCTACCGTAAAACGTGATTATTCACCCCAAAAAAAAAAAGTGGTATCCCAGCAAAAATTTTTGCGTAAAGTTATTTAGTTTGATGTACAGAATGCTTAGTTGACGGCTTCATGAAGGGTCTGTTTACACCCTGTAGACAACTATTTAATCCAAAAGTTCCGGTTTTTCCATATTCCATACTAATATCAATACTTCCATACGAATATTGTAAATGCGAAAGTAACTCTGTTTGTTTGTAACCTTTTCACAACCAAACGGCTGATCGGATCGTAATGAAATTTGACAAGGAGATAGATTATATCCTGAGGAAGGACTTACGCTATCGTAATTTTCTTACTCATAGGCCCACATCAAAATTTCGACGCGGACGAAGTCGCGTGCAACAGCTAGTATTTTATATGAACTAACATAACGCTAGCGACATTCCTCTTGGAGAAACAGCTCCTGCAGCCGTAAACCGCAACGGCCTATGCATCCAATCAGCAACACGGCTGGACGGATGGCAGATCACAGCAGCATGGCTGATGTCTATGGATATCTACGGCAACGGCAGCCGGCGGCAATAATTATTATGGGTATATGAGGAACAGGGTGCAAAGTTCTTCAATACTCGTAATATACGGTTAATAAGCGGGTATCTGTCTGGTTGGAGGACCTCCCTTTTCTAGTGGGGATGAAGAACTTTACACCCTGTTCTTCACACCCCTATAAGTACATAAAAGATAGAGTTACAAAAAAACCAGTTCTCTGTACCAACAATTGAGCTGCTCTACGGTTTGCGGTTTTATTCCCCTTCAGAATTGTAACTTTAATAATCCTTGTCTAAAAACTCACCTTGTACCTATCACGCACACACGTTCCCTCTCTCTTATAGCGAAGATATTACGACTTCCAAATGGGCTCGAGTTCACCAATCATTTCCTCGCCTACAATGCCCAACCAATTGCCCGAAGCAGAGCCCATCCTGCCCGGGCACACATTGCTCAGGCCATCTATGACCATGTTGAAGTCGGCTGTCAAGTTCCCGCACAAAGACGTGGACAGTGGGGCTGGAGTTTACGGCAATTTGAATAATTTGGGGATGACGTAAGTCCTTTTTTTTATAGTACTAAGACTAAATTAGTATATAAGAGGTCTGAAAGTCGGGGCTGCGGGGCTGTTCGAAAGAGATACACAAAATGAGCAAAGAAGGAACATGGATGGGTTTTAGTCAGTAAAAGTCCGACACTCCCTCCCACTCCACCCAGAGCGGGAGGAGTTATTTGATGATTTCCCATCTTTATAAAAAGAAAGAAAAAAAGAGGTCTGAAAGTGGCGCCGGTGACTGAAAAGTTGTGTGGTAATCGGTTGGCTTGGTTTGGGCATGAGATACGAAGAAATGATGAAAATGTCGTGACGAAAGTTTTGAGTATGAATATGGATGGGTATATGAGTAGAGGAAGACCAAAGAAACGAGGCTGGACTGTGTAGAGGACGATATGGCTAGAAATAAGGTGTCTAATGAGAAGAAGAGTAGTAGAGAAGTATGGAAGAAGAAGACATTTATTCCGAACCCCAACTAAATTGGGATAAGGGCAGGAGAATTATGAGTAGTAAGACGATACCTGAGGCTGTAGAAAAGTGAAAATTGCTGACTGACTTTCTACAGGATTTTTAGATGCTTTTTTTAGCTTATGTCAGTCTAACCATCTTGTCTAGCTGGGTCGGACTAGATGCAGAAGACGGAGGACAGGATAGTGCGGCGTAGGATTTTTAGATTTCGTCTGCTAGTAAATTTCGAAATGATATCCTTAAAGCTATCAAAGACTTTGAAGATTAACTTAATTATTTCTGTATCTGGAGATTTTGTTATTTTGTTGTTTTTTTTTCTCCTGTTAATTTATATAGTATTTAATAAAGCTAATGTATGTATCTTCCAATTCTAATTATATAAGTTGTGGATAACGTAGTTGCACACTGATGCAGTCTCTTAAAATTCTTTGTTAATCATCTAGAGTGTGTAATTGTTTGTTTTCCCTAATAAATAAAATAAAATAGGAGAGGCCTATGACCAGCAGTGAACTACGAACAGCGAAAGACCGAGTTGATTGACGTCACTTCAAAACATTTTCAATCATCGTAATAGTTGATAGAATGTCATATAGAAAGAAAGAAGAAAGAAAAAAAATACATTTATTTAGATAAATGGCTTATTTTCCTCCTCTCCAATTATCTTAATCCTTTTTAATTTTAGGAAATAAATTAATGGTACTTGGAATATTTAGATTAGAAAATTATAATATTTCAGATATGGTGGCACCGGTGAAAGAATTTTGTACACAGGATTCAGAAGAAATAACAACTATTTCAATGATGGAATGAGGGTATATATTTTTTTCTTTGTTCATAAGCTAAAGTTATTTTTATACACAAAAAAAACTATCTATAGTTACTGCCGGTTAAGATCGCAATGGCGGCCATTGACCCACCCAACACATTTATTAAAGTTCTTAACTTTGAAACCCACAAATAAGCCAGTTCATGTTGTCTTGAATCGTCATCTATCGTGATCTTCAAAATCTTTTGTAATTAAAAACTATACATGGTTCATTTGTTTTGGTTCGTACGAAGAGATATTATGGAAAGATCAATGACCGCTATTGCGATCTTAACTGGCAGCAACTATAGTTTTAGAGGCAGCTTTTGTTTATATCCAATACGAAATAATATTTATTAAATGCAACTTAAATTAATTCGAAATTGAATGACCCTTTCTTTTGGGCTCCGCAGCAGGCGGGTAATATGTATCACACGGCGGCGCATCAAGCTACACATTTCCAGTATAACGTGGCCTCGCTTTGTATGGATTTTCCGTACAACGAGAAATCCGCATAAACTGGTTTTGTATAGCCGCTTGTTTGGCCGTCGTGCGTACATATGAATAAGAATGTTTTATTAGGGCTTTCAAGGTAGATGTGTTAAGAAATAAATAGTAAAACTTAATTATTATCTTCACAAATAAAATGCTAAAGCTAAGGTATGTTTCACAGAACGACAACCCCATGTAAGTGCAGTTCTTGGTAAACCTTTTGATCGCCAAACCGTCCGTCCGTCCGACCGTCACATATACGTGACAAACAAACGCTTACTCTGTACGCCAAACGACATAAATATATGACAAAATGGTAGGTGAAATTGCGGCTTAGCGTGGAGGGCACGAGCGTGTGTTTATGCTCTGGCGGTCAAAAAGTTAATAATATTTTGTTGTATTTTTGACGTTTTGCCTATTTTATTACTTTCATTTAAAAAAATGGTTTTTCGCCTTCAGATTACTTATAACGTTGCTGCGTCAAGTTCCTGAGCTAGAGGTAATTTGCAAAAAAAAACAACATAATAAAATACAGGGTGTTACAGAATAAGCGCAATATCCATCAAACGCGACCACTTTCCCTAAGGACCACGGATCAAAAAAATGAACTCTTCATACTAATTGCGTCAACGGATGCAAAATACGACACACATACACAAAAAATACGAAACATCATCATCTGCCTAGCCTTTTCCCAACTATGTTGGGGTCGGCTTCCAGTCTAACCGGATGCAGCTGAATACCAGTATTTTACATGGAGCGACTGCCTATCGGACCTCCACAACCCAGTTAGTACTGGGTAATACGATACCCCTTGTTAAGACTGGTTGTCGGACTTTTTGGGCCACTGACTACCTGTCAAAGATCTACAAATGACAGCCGGGACCAACGCCTTAATGTGCTTTCTAATGTATAGAAATAATAATAATATCGGTATGTAATGGGTGGTCACCTATCCACAAACCAACCTAGGCAAGCACGGCTTAACCTAAAGATCGACCCGAGCGGCTGTTATTATATAGCCAAGGCTCCTCTATATGCAATCTATGTATGTGCTGCCTTTTCAATAATATTTATTACTACTTCTAAATATAAAGAAGTACCTCGTTGGTCTATTGTTCGCAATCGCGACTGTTGAGCATGAGGTCTTAGTTTCGATTCCCGGGTCGGGCAAATTGTTATTGGGTTTTTCCATCAGGAATTTCTCAGTAGCAGCCACAAAATCTGGATTTGTGCCCAGTTGATGACAACAGGCTCAACAATATGGGACTTAAAAATAAGTGGCGAAATGTGGTTGTAAAATCAGATACGCATCTGGCTGATCCTTCATGGATTACAGACGTGATGTTATGTTATGTAAACAATCTGTTCTCTTAGGAATCACCTACATTACGCTACATTGATTACGGGAAGAGAGAGCGACAGAGAAAGAAAAGACAACAAAAAGAAAAACTGCGCCAGCAAAAAGAAAAAAAAGGATTGGTGTGAGTACTTATTTATTTAAACCATGGTTAATTAAGTCCCGCTTGCACCACGAATCACTAGACTGTCTGTCATCTTTAAACGATTGATAGAAACAGAACAATCTTTTAAATGCGTTCTACGTTAAACGCGTTTAGCGGTTCGTGGTGCAAGCGTAAGAGCAGTCGAATTTGATGAACAATTTTTTTCCATAATGTCTACATACAAAAATGTGTTGCTCATTACATGTCGGCCGTGTAGATATTTCACTTTTGTATGGAACCGTAGCAATCCCACCTCATTGGTTGGAAGTCATCATCATCATCGTTTGAGCCCGTAATCACCCAAATTTGGGTTTAGACCTCCCCTTTTTTCTGCCATACTGATCGGTTTTGTACCCGCCATCCATCTGTTTCCCGCGATTTTGAGAATAACGTCAACCCAACGCGCTTTTGTGGAGTTACAAGATTTTTATCTATGCAGGCATTTTAGTTTGTGTAATTTAGTTTAGCGCCATTGCTTACGAAATGATTAGGGAAAAAAGCGTAAGAAAACCAAAAAATCGAAGATATGTGACATCCGACCGGCACCCCTGTGTGACCCCGGTCGGACGTCCCACGTGGTAGATTACAACCCACTCCCTCTCACAGAGAGGAGGCCTATGTCCCAGTAGTGGGAACATTAGAGGCTGATTATGTTATGTACGGAACAGCTGCTTTTTTGAATTAGCGATAACGCGAATCATGTTCTTACTGAATTCATATACATTTGTGACAAAATGTCCTTTCTTATTTATAAAGCAGTAATTCAACGACAAAATATATTCATATTATAAATTCTAAACAGGCCCAAAGGTTCACATTACGTAAGTAGTTTTTAAAAATATTCATAATTATTTATAAAGCGCTTTGGATTGCGTAACTTCCGACATTTTATTTTATTAAATCAATACAAACAAGTTCTGTATAAGACAAAATCTTCTAAAGCGTCACGTTTTCGAGATACAAGCCATGAAACTTACAATCTTCGCCTTCAGTTCAATTTTGATTTTATTAGTCAATCATAAAACCTATATGAATTAATAGCTGGTATCAATATTAACAAGTACTTCTAAATATCTTCTAAAGTGTCACGTTTCCAAGATATAAGCCAACAAAGTTACAATCTTCGCCATCAGCATACCTAGCTTATACTTCGAAAATGTGACGCTTTAGAAGATTTTTTCTTACAAAACTTAATTGTATTGATGCCAACTATTGATTAATAAAGGTTTCATGCGCGGCCGCTACTTTGAAAATAAAATAAAATGGTGGATTTTAGACAGGCCACGCTTCGTACAAAAATCTTTCAACCCCTTAGATTGTTTTGCGACTTGTAATAGTGCTGTATTAAAAGTGTGGAGACCTCTGAATTGCAATTAAACTTTTAAAGCAAATTAGTAAATTGATTCTTGCCGATTCTGATTTTCATGACGGTTACAAGACAATCACTAGTGAACGTGTATTTTAATATACTCTACGTCAATATTATACACGAAATTAACTTTTTCATTCTTGTTTTGAGGATAGGATGAGGTGGAGCTTGATAATCTAATTTTGTACACTTTGAATAATTACAGAACGGTTTTGGTAGAGATTCTCACCAAGTTGTAAGTATCAACAACATCATTGTTGACAACTGATGATGATGATGATGATTATTTTTGTAGATAGATGTTCTAAAACTAACTTTTTCATTTTGAAACCCAGAGGGAGGTCAAACGGCTGTTAAAGGTGAGCACAATAGTACTGTTTATTATTATTTACCTCGTTGGTTGAGTGATCGCAAGCGCGACTGCTGAGCATGAGTTTTTGCGTTCGATTCCCGTGTCGGGCATTGAGTTATTGAGTTTATCCATCTGGAATTTCTTAGTAGCAGTCACGGAGGCTGGATTTGGGCCGGTTGCTGGTAATAAGCTCGCCCCCTATTACATAGAACTTAAAACATAACTGGCGAAATGTGGGTGTACTATTAGGTACACCTCTGTCTAACCCTTCGGCACTGCAGACGTGATGTTATGTTATTATTATATTTTCCATTCTAAAACATATTTCTTAAACAACTCAATGTGTTTTGATGCGTTCAACCACTTTTAAAGTATTTATTCGTGAAAGTTATTTGTATAACACAAAGACATAACGTAAAATTGACACATGTGCAAAGTAAGGGTAGGTCCCTAGTTACAGTTTAAATAAGAATTTACTTCATCTTAGTATTTTTGGTTGTTTTCTAGACACTAAACTCAAATGGAGTCACGTTAGAGGTAACAAACATGTTTTGTAATTAAAAAAAAAAACTGGTGGTAACGGGCGTCGGCGCGCAACCTGTTACGGCATTCAGTACACACGGCAGCACATGAAGCTAAGGCCAAGTTATGCTGGAAATGTATTCCAGCATAACTTGGCCTCGCTTTGTATAGATTTCCTATACAACGAGAGATCCGCATAAACTTGTTTTGTATAGCTTGATTGGCCATCGTGCGTACATGATTCTAGACGAACCAGCTTTAATTTTTCTCATTTATAATTTTTATTATTTTTTTATTAATTAAAAAAAAAAACTCTGTTTTACACAAAAATGCAAATGCCTACACGGTCCAAATGTATGGAAAAGCTGTTTTTAACAGCCGATGAGCATTTTAGCGCCGTTGGGCTTAGTTTCATGCACTGAATTCTTGGCAAAAGTTTTCGTGTCGCTTCCCTTACGCTCTGTAGTTATAATATGCTAAAGGCTTTTATTTCTTAATTTTTATGCATTTTATAGTTTTTTGACATACCTCGATTAAAACTGGAAGCCAAGGAGGTAAGTCTCTTAAATGAAATCAACACTTTATTCATCATTTATTTTATTTTTTTCAAAATCAAACTAATATTGTTGTTGTGAATGTTTTTTTTTTTTTTAAATTCAAATTACATGTCAGTTTCCGTTCAGCTGCATCCGATAATACTGGAAGCCGAATCCGATGAAGTTGGGAAAAGGCTAGATAGATGCCTACCTAGCCTTGGGTGTCTACCAAGACCTTTTATAGCAGTCATTGCTATTAAATGTCGTGGTAGGCGCCCAAGTTACCCCGCGATGTCAGTGATATCTAAGATAAACATAGAAATACATTTGCAACTCAAAAATCCACATCAATCCTTCGCTAGATTTGAAACCAAACCATCATGCATTTAGAAGAGTCATTAATCATTTGGTTCTCATTACAGGATAAGATTGTACCTAAACAGTACAGGTGAAAAACGTTCCAAGCTATTTTTAAATAATGAATATTATACAAAGTGTAAACAGACCCTTCACGAAGCCGGCAACCAAGCATTCTTTACATCAAACTAAGTAACTCTACGCAAAAATGATTGCTGGGAAGCGACTTTTTTTTTGGGGTGAAAAATCACGTTTTACGGTAAAACTCAATGTAACGCACTCAAAACTTAGTGCTGATGGATGCTTTGAATAGTAAACGGGTCATCGAGTTAATTAAAGTAAAGTTAAAACCTTTAAAAATAGTATTTAAAAAAAAAACTTTTGAAAAAGAAGGAACTTTGACCCCCAATATCTTCGTAACTAGAAGGTTCCCAGGTATGGTCTTGAACAAAAAAATGATCACCATGACGGAGAAAATAAGTGCCTTTCGGCTTCGTTAAGGGTCTTTTTACACCCTTTATAGGTCTCACAGTCGTCCCCAGGATGGCCTAGAAAACGCTGGCATGGTTAGGGTTATGCCTCATCTAGCAGAGAAACAGCGCGTGCTTTCATGCGCATCGTCAATGATGGCGCGTGCGATAGCAATCCAACCCTTTTTCTCGCTCTATAGACCAGCGCTTTAATGAGTCCTCGGGGAGGTATCAATTTAAATGGATTATTCTGAAGTTTGATCATGGATTGGTTCAATCAGTATCGTCATACCTACGCGGATTATGGTTATTTTAAAGCAAATAACCTGTGGGATATTGTTAGGTTTTTGTGGACGCTTGGCTTTGATGGGGCAAGGCGGAGGACTCATTAAAGCGGTCGGTTTACAGCAAATGACGATTCTGAGCGAGGGAAAGGAGATGAGACGCCACCCTTAGAGACCTTTGTGAGAGATTGGCCGGAGAACCCGCACAGACAGAAGAGTGTGAGGTTATGGGGAGACCTTTGCCCAGCAGTGGGACAATATAGGTTAAAAAATATATATACGGACTGATTGCGGAGGCGATTCGGACACTGGTCTCTGAAGAAGTCATGAAGAATCGATCACTGACGCTCAACCGCAGCTAAGCTGTTTTCTGTTCGCGCCGGTTTCATAAAAACGGTCATGAAGACCCATTGCTAAAATAGGTTCTTCCAATTTATTATCAGCTTGTGAATCCATTATTTTTCACAGTATTATCGCTAGACCTAGGTACTTATTATTTCATTTTGATATTACAATTTTTTTTCTTTTTTTCCTCAGTTACGACGGGTATAGAGCAGCAGGACTTAAGTCGTATGCCTGAAAATAGCAATGAAAATACAGAGTTTTTAATAACAAAAAAAAACAATGGTGAAATACAAAATGTTATCACATTTTAATTAAAATCAAAGGCAAAATAAAATTTATCGTTTTATTCCGTCTCAAGAAACGTACGTACATAACAAGGTACGTACATTTACCTACCTTTTACCCAATTTGACAGCCTATTTGAGACCCCAACCAACGGTAACTGGGTAACACGATACACCTCAGGGTTGGAACTCATCAAGCAGCACGGAATCTCATTTTACCATGCTCCTATTCTTTGTCCTCGCTCAGAACCGTCATTTGCTAGCACGTGATATAGCACTCCCGCTCTGCTTTTCGCTTTAAAAAATGCGATTTCGTGCTGCCAGGTGAGGGGCAACCCTTAGTAGGACTAGTTGCCAAAATTTCGGGCTTCCTAAGGCTGTCAAAGATCTACAAATGATCGCTAGAACTGACAGTTGAGTGTGTTTTCCGCGGCAGGGACGGTCCCGGACGGGATCGGCAACAGTAGGTCCTTCATTACTAAACCCTGGCCGAGCTTGTCATAGCTTTTTTACTATCATATTTAGTTTTAGGTACAATTTGCTTCGGTGTAGGAAAACATCGTGAAGAAACTAAACCAGCATGCCTGAGAAATATTTCTCTACGGCATGTAAAGCCAAGTCAGAGGCCCATGGGTGGCATAAAAAAAAAACAAAATATATAAAAACGATATTTATATAAAAAAGAAAAAAAAAATATCAAGCAAAAAAAACATATTATTATCATGGAACAAGCATAATATGGAGGTGTCAATTTCATAAGAAAAATAAATGTGCTGAGTCTGTAACAAAAAGAAAAAAAAATGTTTTCTTCATTTATTCATATTTCATGATATTTTTTAGAAAGTGGAACTAATGAGAATGATTTTGATTAACTTTCGTTTCACTTGTTCCATTAAAAAGAACCATGGAACTACTGAGAAAAAAAAATCTCACTAGTTCCATGGAACAACTATGGTGGAACTAGTGAGACGACTTCGATTAAGTTTTGTTTCATTTGTTCCATTACTAAATTCCATGGAACTACTGAGAAAAAAAAAATTCACTAGTTCCATGGAACTAATTGCTGGTGGAACTAGTGAGAATGATCCAAAACTCGGATAAAACTCTGACATCAAGTTAAGCACTACCCATACAAACCCGTGTCGAATAGAATACTTTTTTAAAGTGACGAAGTTGGCCTCACGTCGGCAAAACCTCAGTCCTAGTTTGTAGAGCAGAAAACAACACACAAAAACAATTCGGCGTTTTTAACAAAACATTATTGTGTGGGATATCGATACTGTATTGGGGTACACTATAAACTGTTCCTGTAAATACAGGTTCCAATTTGTATACCAAGGCAACTGCCCCTGCTGAATAAAGGGCTGAATATTTCAGTGATCATTTGGGATCGCTTGCGGGTAGTACCCGTAATACTGATGTGTTTATGTGTTTATGACTGCATTTGTTTACTTGACTGCCTCGTCGGTCTAGTGGTCGCAATCGCGAGTGTTGAACATGAGATCTTGGGTTACCCGGAACAACTACCAGTAATAAAAATAAAAATAAAATATTACATATATAAATATTTGTTCCGTGCGGGGATCAAACCAGCGCCAATCGTGTCGTCGATCAGCAATATACTGAGATTAGGTCCTGGTTTAGGTATTTCTAAGTGTTAGTCAAAACGACCATTAGTTAATTATGGTTCTTCTCAATAACATCTTGTGAACCGTTACACTCAATTAACATAATTAAGTAGCTACAAGCAGTTTAATAATTTTATTAAAACATTACAAATTAACGTATCGCCAATGATTTTCTAGCCGAACGAATCACCGTTCTATTACTATTAATGTTAATTCTGATTCTCATTCATTTTACATTTTTTATTATTATTTTTTATCTGTGACATATTTTTTGTTACGATTTAATTTCACGGCAATTATTTTGAAAGCTAATAAAGCTGAGACTGAAGTTGATTTTTATTAAAGTTTTAAAAAACGCGAGTATGGACTGAAAGATGAAATGGATTCGGCCATCTTTATTTTTATTATAACAATTGTAAGCAATTTTTACGAACGTATTTATTATTATTTTATTGTTTCTCGGACTTGGTATTATTTATGAATTGTTTAATTATTGTGTTAAAATCTAATAAAAGAGTTTTCTACTAGTTAAATCAGGTATTTACAAAAGCAAACGTCATGTTAGGTATTTTAAAAATATTTTAGGAACCCTGATTACGAACTTGGATAAAGCAAAGAATTCTGTAGTTTCGTTCCAAAGCAAAGACATTCAAATATTTACGAACGATAGACGGGACAAAACGATGTAAATCGTAATCCAATACTTGTTACTACTTAGTAACAAATCGTTCTGTCTAGTGTCATACGCCCGCTTATCAGGTCGACAATATTCGGGATCAAAAGTTTTGTATGAAAATATTCCCAATGTCCGCTCTATTAGTCTATTAAAACTCTTTGTTTCGTTCTATATTGTCTGCCTTCCCTAATATATGAAAGTGGCGTGTATGTATTCAGTGGATATCACTCAGTTGATACCACCTTAATGCCAGTGAGTATTTCTCTTGATTGACCTTTCAAAAATAAGTTTACCTCTATAAACAACAGCACTAATGGCTTTTATAGAACTGTAGATAATAGTAGCTACAGTGCCAGAGGCATTAATCCAAGATATTTAGTTACAGATCATATTGGATTGCAATGGAATTTGGTTGAGAGACCCACGGGGAAACCTTCAGGTAAACTTGCTGTTGTCACAAAAAAATACACACATCTGGTTTTCCTTTTTTCAATATGGTAGGGTCTACTTCTAACCTGATCATATGCAGCTGAATAAAAGCATTTTACAAGTAGTGATTGTCTATCTAGCTGTTAATAATCGGTGCTTTGCACAAAAGCGTGTCATATCCGTTTTTTTTTTTACAAAATGCTAAAGGAACAATGGAATCGCGTGGCGTCAGTGAGTGACGAATGTAATTTTAGGCCCCGTTGTACTAGTGATGCGAAGGCGGTAACACTGGCTTCCATATCCCAGAAAAATTACTGAGTATCTCCATATCCCTTGAAAGACTAGTTGTCATAGTTTCAGGCTTCAGACTACCCGTAATGACCGTCAAAGGTCTATGAACGACAGCCGAGACCAACCGCTTGTTTCTTTTGGCTCTGAAAAGACTTTGTCATTTGGCGCTGTTGGTGAACAATAATTTCTGAAATTATCTGTGGTAATCGTTTTAAAAGAACAAGGTTAGTTCCGACTATGGCCACGCGACAAAAGAACCATAAAGCAATCGGCTCCATTTCGATACGTCCTGTTATTAAAACGAAATTTTAGCAAAATTGCCTATTAGCAAATCGTCCTAGGAGCTGTATGTCCTAATAGTAGAACATCATCATCTTCCTACCCTTGTCCCATTCTATTTGGGGTCGCCGCAACACATTTTGACAAGAATGGGTAAAGTAAGGAATGAGTATATTAGAGGAAGTTTGAAAGTGGCGCCTGTTACAGAAAAATTGAAAGGCAGTCGTTTGTATGGACACATAATGAGGAGGGATGAAACGCATGTGACTAAAAGAATGATGGACATGAATGTTGATGGATGGAGAGGGAGATAAAGGCCAAAGAAAAGATGGATGGATTGTGTGAGGAATAATATCGAAGAGAAAGGAGTAAATGATGCCATAACGTCTGGCAGGAGAGAATCGAAGAAGAAAACTTGTGGTGCCGACCCCAAATGTCCTATTAGCAGAACGTCCTCTATGATGAAGGAAATATTATTTCATCATTGATCACGTATTTCTAGAGGAAAGTGAGTAACTTCTACGCTGTAAATAGATGGCCAACATATCACAAACGACCGCCAGCACGGCAGTACAAAACTCGAGCTCATCGCGATTTCAAAATTGGCAATGGAAAGAGATATATGTAAGCACACGTTTATTTTAGTATACTTTTTTCTAACTAAACTAAACAACACTATGACTTTCTACGTTCTATGACTTTTGGTTTATACATTTTTTTTTCAGTTTTACCACATGGTGATCAGCTGTTCGCGTCTGAATATTTTTTGCGAAATTCAAGAACTCGTAGAACAAATGTTGTTCAATTCATGGTCCGAGACACCACACGACAGTTCTTGCGTTTATTATGTGACAACTTGGAGATTAGACTAACTGTTACCGTCTAATCACTTAGTTTTAACTTTAAACTGAAGTTGAAACAATCGAGCCATTATTGCTGTTCGTATATGTAATGCTGTGCCCATGTTACAGGTACGGAAGTAACAAGGATGTTTCAGAGGCAGGAAATTTTTACCAAGCATACAGACAGAATTATGTGTCAGAGGTATGCTAACTGAATAGAAATAAACAAGGTGTAAACGGATCCTTCACGAAGCCGTCAACCTAGCATTATTAACTTGTTCACGCACTTTGCTACGTGCCTACGAACCGAGCTACGGCGTAGCTATGCTACGCGATCAGCTTGCTACGAAACGGGCTTAGACATATTTTGCACGATAAATACCCTAATTTTCATTTCCTTAATTTAATAATCATTTTTGTAGGATCAGTCGTCTTTAAACTTAGCGGTGAGTACCGGTTTTATGAAATCTAGTCCTCTTTCTATTAATGTTTTTTTTGACCAATAATTAGTTTTTAACTTTATTAGGATATGTCTACAGAACGTTTAGTGAGCGAATATCGTAAGCTTGAAAAAGAAATACTACGAAGGAAAAACTTATTACAAATTTACAAGTAAGTAATATTTTCCTTTAATACATTTTGAAATAATTTGTGAGCCTATTTTAGATAAACCCTATTCCTTTTTTAATTTCTAAATAGGAATTCCCTGAAACAAGCACAGATGGCGGCATATAGTGAAAAAATGAAGAAACCAGTAAGTTATCTGAAAACCATATTTTACATTGGCAATATTACGTTTATTTTTGGGGGTCAAAGTTCCAACTTTTTCACAAGTTTTTTTCTAAAAACATACTTTTAATGTAAGAACTTTAAACACCTCCACGACCCCTGTACTATTCAATCTATCCATCAGCACAATATTTTGAGTGCGTTACATTGAATTTTACCGTAAAACGTGATTTTTCACCCCAACAAAAAAGTCGTTTCCCTGTAATATTTTTTGCGTGAACTTACTTAGTTCGATGTACATAATGCTAGGTTGACGGCTTCATGAAGGGTCCGTTTACACCCAGTTTAACTCAAAAACTATCAAGAATCGCTGAACATACATGGGGTATTTTCGGATAGCCCTAAGCATGAGGAATCATTTTATTTTATGAGATCAGTATTTGGATCACCTTTATTACAAGTACTGTTTATGAAACTCAAAACAAAAGTAAATATAATAGGGTGACTGGTAATTAGTGACCGATACTTGAAACACGTGCTTGTACTCATGATAACAAACAACTTTCCCAAATAAACATTTTTTTTTGTACACATACGTATCCTTTTGAGGCGGCCGGCCTGTGGCGCGGTACGATAGTAATGAGACAGAACGGCGTCATGCGGCTAACAGCTGATAGGTCACGGGCGCGAATTTTATACGGCCCGCTGTTGTGTTATTGTGATAATAGTAAATGAGTATTAAAAAATGTTTCTTTGGGAAAGCTGTTTGTTATCATGAGTACAATCACGTGTTTCAAGTATCGGTCACTAATTACCAGTCACCCTATATAATCGGCATACTTTTTAAACTTCTACAGGATAGGCCAAACTGGTTCACGTTACGGTCCTACATACTTGGTGTCCCTGTCCGGAGCTGCGGACATAAGTAAGCCTTTGATGAATAGACGGCGTTTTGAACCACTTAATTCTTTATTACTATGGTGCATGGCGATTGTTTGTTTTACTGTTATATCTGCTTTGCTAACACATGAAGTTTTCGGCAAAGAATGGCACACAAGTATCGTTGCGTCCTAACCAAGGTAATCGTCGTAAAATGTGTGGCATATGAACGCGACGATAGCGTTTGCCGCGTGACTGATCGCTTTGGTCAGTGCATGGGATAAGAGTGATACCCAAGATTTTCTAAAACTCAACGACATTTTATTTCTGTGTAGTCTATTTTATTTATCATTTTATACCTACTAGGACATTCATGAACAAAAGCCTGACTACGGTCAACCACCATACATGTCAGATGAAGAGGTTTTTTTACGATGTTTTTCAATAATTAAATACGATATTTTGTCCTTTTAGTACCAAGCCGTGGTCGACTCTTCAAGTGACCAGAGAGCCGGCATATTTTTAGATCAAAGAATTAGCTTTACTATCCAACTGAGCAGTGCTGTCGATAGAATGCTGATAATTTTTTTGACGCCAATTGAATTGTACGCATCGTTTTCCTTTACTGACCTGTAATCTTACTTATATTATAAAGAGGAAAGATTTGTATTTTTGTGTGTGTGTGTATGTTTGTAATGAATAAACTAAAAACTACTGTGCCGATTTCAAAAATTTTTCACCATTAATCATAATCATAATCATTTTATTTTCAGCCAACTAAGGCCCATACATAAAATACACAAAATAATCTTATGCAATAATAAACTAATACATATTAAAAAAAAAGCATTAGAAAGCTACATTATCCCTGAGTAACATAGGCTATATTTTATCCGTACCCGTACAAAGCCGGGACGGGCCACGGTTCAGATATTCTATCGATTATTAAATTTATATGTGGGGGGGTTCAGAATGATGTACTGTTTACGTGATAGCCGTTTCTGCGTCGGTGTCCCTTCCAATCTGTATAGATCTCAAGGTCGTCTCGTCATCTTCGCTTGGTTGACAAAATGATTATGTTTTAGTTTCAACACGCATACGTGGACTTAAAACGCCTACAAGAGGTAATAAATCAGTTCAGGCGTCAACGGGCAAATCCAAAGCCTGTGGACAAGAAGCGGAAGCTGACTTTAAACGATGAGCCTTCTATTAATTCAGAAGAGAGTTCCGAGGAACTTTATAGCCCGCTTCAGAATCGTCCTAACGGGAAAAAGAAGACGTGGCTCGTCAATTCTGCGGTACCTATTTTTATTTATTTTTTCCTTTATACACCGTGACTTTTTAGTCGTCTTACAAACGCAGCCCACTTCATGTATACAATGAGTGGAACACGTTCATAAAAAAAAAAATATATTTATGAGATTAGAATAATTTAAAAGTATTCAAATCTCATAAACACCTATTTAGCCGTTTTGATAGCCGATGTTACCATCCCGCATGACGAGAACCTCGTGAAAGCTGAGAAGAGAAACAAATAAAATATCTCGACTTGGCACACGAAGTTGTCGACATGTGGAATGTGAACTCGGCTATAATTTTGCCGATTGTCGTGACAGCCAATGGCCTTATGGCCAAGAGCCTCGACGACCATCTTTCGAGGCTCTCCTTAGGCGGTTGGATTAAGGGCCTGATTCAGAAGGCAGTACTCCTCGATACGGCTCGTATTGTGAGGAGGTTCCTGTCTCTGGAGCCCGAACCACCGGTAGCTTGGACCCTGCTCCCGATACCGGCGGACCACTATTTTTTATATTTTTAAATGTTTTTTCTATGGTTTTTTTTAAAAAATATTGAGAAATGTAAAAAATGTGCAGATAAATAAAGGAACTAATAATGTCAAAATTCATACTAATAATATTATAAATGCGAAACTAAGTTTGTTTGTTACCTTTACACGAATAAACCACTGAACCGATCATCCTGTTTTGCATATTCGTTGTCAAGTGTACAGAAACGGACACAGGGTACCTTTCATCCCGAAAAAAAATACAGTTCCCGAGGAAAACAACTATAACGTTCTTATGAAAATAAATGGCGCCACGTGTCTTTCGAATCATGATTGAATTATGTTGTTACAAGTTGAGTGCAACCCGAATTGATTGTCAAATTAAAAATAACGGGAGCGAAGCCGCGGGTGAAAGCTAGTAATTAATAATCTATACTAATCTATAAAGCTGAAGAGTTTGTTTGTTTGGTTGAACGCGCTAATCTCAAGAACTACTGGTTCGAATTGAAAAATTCTTTTAGTGTTGGATAGTCCAATTATCGAGGAAGGCTATAGGCTATATAACATCACGCTATGACCAACAGGAGCTGAGCAAAAATAAAACAAGTCGGAAGCAGCGGGTGAAACCGCGGGGCACAGTTAGTTAATAATAATAATGTTAAACGAGTTTAGCGATTCGTGGTGAAAGCGGGCCTAAAAATACTAAACTCCTTGGTTTCCCTTCCAGGACGCATTCAACCACATCAGGATCGATCCAGAAGCTCCAGATATGTTAGACTTCATGCCTAAACAAGTATTAAAAGATAGCAAGTGGTGGTTTTATCATCAGGTGAGGAGTATGACGTGAGAGGGAGAGAATCTCACGTCCCAGCCGCCGCGGGCGACGCACCGGGCGTCGGGGGCCACGTGGTGGCTCCCGGCCACCGTAGGCGCGGGCCTGTGGACGGTGAGTAATGGGTTAGCTCACCGTCCATCCGTCTTATGACGACAGGCCGTGTCGACGGCGCGTTCGTGTTCCACGCGCGCCTCAAAGAGATGTCAGCAATCAGGAAGGGGCCCGCAAGGGCCGATGCCTGCCGAGGCTGCGGGACTGTTCGAAAGAGATACCGTGGCCCCATGCCAAACCCATCCATGTTCCTTCATTGCCCTTTGTGTTCCAACACAAAGGGCAATGAAGGAACATGGATGGGTTTTAGTCAGTAAGAGTCTGACACTCCCTCCCACTCCACCCAGAGCGGGAGGAGTCATTTGATGATTTCCCATCCGTAAAAAAAAAGGAGTATGACCATGTTTAAAGTAAGGTGTAAGAGTTTTCAGGATTTTTTAATCAGGAAATTCTCAGTAGCAGCCACGGAGTCTGGTTTTATGCCCGGCTATTACATGGAACTGCGTACTATTAGATACACCTCTGCCTAACCCTTCGGGGATTACAGGCGTGATGTTATGTACTAATAATGTCATTAATCCCGATGATGCTTCAAAAAATAATCACTTTTTTTTTTCAGGATGACTTTTTGCCATTCAAATCAAGATAATGCGGAATTTTCAAAAATAAAGTTTGTAATTTTTACAGTTGTTTTTAATTCCTTGTACATAACTCGTTTCATCGTTTCCTAAATACCTACAACCTCTTGGTAACCCAAAATTATAGATTGCTTGGTACGCATAGCATTAGAAATTGTCCGAATATCATACATACACACCAATGCAAATTACGTCACAAACTTTTCCACCGTTAAGCACACTACCTGTACGCCCACTCTAACAAACGTCACGTACGGCCGCAGTAATATTAAGGGTGTGACTGTACATGCAATGATATGATAAGTTACAGAACCTACTCAGACCTATAACTTACATATACACACACACATATTTATTTTTATTTGTTTTTATTTTATTTTGTTGTGTGCCTTTGACATTAATTGATTAGATCTGACATTTATTTATTTCTCATATTTTTACGTCATTTAATTAACTTTATTTATTTAGCCAAAGTAGTCAATCTGCCTGTGAAAGTGACAAAAGTGTTTGATTGTAACTAATATGGGTCAATGACCTGAAATAAATGAATTTTATTTTTATTTTTTTTTATAAGCCCTACCCATCACATACTTAGTATATGATAAATACATTTATAGATAAGTACAGGATGTCTGCACCATGCGACCCAAGGTTTCAGGCAGATAGTGGGCAGGAATTCTAGATTCGGGAAGGGTACACTCACTACCAGTCCTGCAGATCCACGACACTGATCACAACCTAATCTTGATACAAAAATTCAAAAGCATCAGAAATTCCGTCACCCTTTTAAGGACCTACCATAAACCAAGGCATTACATCACGGGCAAAGGGTCCTTTCGTTTTGTTTCGTCAAAGTTCGAAGGCTCGAAATAATACCTCGGGGAATAGCCGAGGCGCCTTGGAACTTGCCTCATACACTATTCATGGGCGAACCTTGCCATGCTCTATTTTAGAGTGCCTCGGTCTGAAAATAGAGTGGCGACCATTTTTTTAAATATCGAAGATATAACCTCCTTCTTATAGTTAGGTTGACTGCCTCGTTGGTCTAGTGGTCGCAAGCACGAGGTCCTGGGTTCGATTTCCGGTCGGGCAATGTGTTATTGGGTTTTTCCTTTAAGAATTTCTCAGTTGCAGCTACGGAGTCTGGATTTGTGCCCGGTTTAAAGCTATAGGCTCGCCCCCTATTACATGGGACTTAAATATAACCGGCGAAATGTGGGTGTACTATTAGGTACACCTCTGCCTAACCCTTTGGGAATTACAGCTCCTTCCTATGGGTATACTTAAAAAATTCTAACAGTCATAGTTTCTAAACAAAAAAACAGCTGTTCTATATACTTTGACCGTGTAAACTCAAACTCAAACTCAAAGCATTTATTTCAATTAGACCATTACAGGCACTTTTGAATGTCAGAAAAACAAAGAAGGCGAAGCTACAGTCCCAGACATAAGACATAATAACTTATGAAAGTACTGTAGTTGCCCATTCCAAGGCGTAGATCTCTATGGAGAAGAATGGGCAAGAAACTCCATGGACACTCTTTTCAATCAAACATTTTTACAATATCTTGGTTACATCATTCATGTTGAGATAATACATATATGTGAGAACGATGTAGACAGACGTGCACATTAAGAGCGTCCAGAGTAAAAGATTAGATAACAATTTAAAAACAAAGTAGTTAAAATAAACCGTGGCAGCTAAGAGATGACCAGTCCCAACTGACAGCGCCCGTTCACGAACATGACGCATGGATCAGCACCATTCAACTCAACCATTTTGAAGGGAACTAAATGATCCGACACACCCGCCACCATCAGCGAGACATTTGAGTGAGCATGACATTCTCTCAACCGCCAGGGCAAATTCGAGTCAATGAATGATAACTAAATGCAAATGGTAGCTTTACAGTACATAGTACTCACACATGCGCTATGCAATTATATAATACTAAGTGATTGAATCTATACAATGCAAGGATATTTTTACAATCTTCTGCAGCTTCCACAATAACTTCACATGGTAATCAATTAGTTTGCCCCCTGTGGTTGTGGAGCAGGACCAGCATTGAGCCAAGCATTTCTATCATCAATGTAATCCCCCAACTTATAGTATGCTTGCCTACATAGTGTGCGTTTAATACAAGATTTAAATTTCGTCTCATTCAGTTGTAAAATGTGGGGAGGTATTTTATTGTAACATTTTAAACAGTACCCCATGAAAGATGAGTCTACTTTAGCTAGCCTGAAACCTGGCTGTACAAGTTGGTCCCTGTTTCTAGTACTATAGTGGTGTCTGTCACCTCTTTTACTAGGTATTGCACTTTTAAACGGGACAGTTTTAAGATAATCGATGAAAATTAAAACGCTGGAGGATCTAGAATCAAGAAATGGGAGAATAATCATGTAAGTGTTTGCCACGATTTCCTTTGCACCGAGTTTTTTAAGAATCTGTATAAATATAGACTCCCCTTTTAAAAGGGACTTAAACGTAACTAGCGAAGTGTGGGTTTTGCCTGCCCCCTACCCACTACGGGGATTTTTTTCAATATTATTGTTGTTTTTGTTTTCTAAAAAACCTCGCCCACACTAGAAATTTCTCCTGTATCGTACACAAACAGCCAACCCGGAACAACTAACTGTAGGCCATACAAATATTTGTTACGTGCGGGGATCGAACCCGTGACACGCTACGCAGCAGTCAATCACTTAGCCATTGCGCCTACCGTCGTGATTGAAATATCGTTCGCTCAATTTTGTACCACCTAAAGCCAAAAATAAAATAAAAAACACTAAATACCATTGCTTTACTCCATTTGCATAGTTAATGAAGAATAATCAATCAAAATGTTTTAATTAAGCTTTCACCTTCGAAATTTCTTTGAAAGGATAAAATTAAACAATTATTGATTATTAGCTTTGGTTGAACTTTGAATAATTTCACACCTCATCGCACAGACTGTGATCTCTTGAAGATTTGAACTTTTGAAGTCTCCTAAAATAGTCTAGCTGATCTTAATAAAAGGGGGTGACCCTTAAACCTCCGCCTTTGTAACCATAACATCACGCCTGTAATCCCCGAAGGGTTAGGCAGAGGTGTAACTAATAGTACACCTACATTTCACCAGTAATGTTTAAGTCCCATGTAGGGAGCGAGCCTATTGCCATCAACCGGGCGAAAGTTTTTATTTCGTGGCTGCTTGAGAGAAATTCCTGATGCAAAAACTTTTAAGGGTATGAAGAACAGGGTGTAAAGTTCTTCATCCCCCATAAAAAAGGGAGGATCCTCCGACCAGACCGGTGTTATGTCTGGTGAGCTACTGCCCAACAGTTGTTGTCAGGTTCTTCTATATATCCTAAGACGCGGATAACTTTAACTGCGCGATGTAGGATTGCGCTGCAGTATTTTTTATTTTATGTTGCTGTCTTTTTGTAGTGCCGCCACAAACTTAATAACAATTTTCCCGACCTATAAATTGAACCCGGAACCTCATGCTCAGCAGTGGCGATTGCGACCACAACACTAACCAGGCATTTATTTTATTGGTATAAGACAGTGCGAAGAAAGTTATTTTTTGGTTATGTCAGATTTAATGACTACAGTCACGAGCACCAATATGTAAACACTTAACAACTTTTAAAAGTGTTTTTCACCTACTGTTCTAATTAATATTTCATGGTGTTATGACCATAGAATTCTGGAACTCATATTTTATAAAAAGATCCTATCTCCAAGTTATTTCCGTTATTTCTCGTGAAAATAGCTTTTAAATTTTAAAAAGTGTATACATATTGGTGCTTGTGACTGTAAACTACTTCAATATATATCGTTCGATGAAAATCGGCAATCACATAACATACACAATCAATTTATGTTAACATTATTGGGTTTGTAAATTAATGTTTTATGATTTAATGACGGTCGAAAAACAAAGTCGTTTCTACGAAAAACGTTTTCTTAATTTGTCCAGAAAACAGAAATTGTTTTGTGCCTTGTACACACAAGTTAACTTAATTACTAACTTGTTATCAGTGATTGAAGAAAATTATTAAGTAAAAGAACTATTTCATCTTCCGTTTTTATAATAATTTACACCTACAAAGTATGATCGATTCGTGCAATGCAGCAGTGAAATAGCGTTATTATTGCCGACCATTTCCTCAAATGACTGGCAGAATTGACGATTTATTTCACTTTGCCCCACCGATTTGCCCCAACAGCTGGGCAAAGTGGAATTTATCTGGAATTTTGATGTCCACTTTGCCCCAGTCATTCATTTCTGGTAGTTTTGGATTTAAGAGAATTCCAAATAATGCAGTGATTTACAAAAAAAAAATATAGTACATGCAGTATTGGCTCTCCGACTCCCTGAAATAAATGCAAAGGATGTCTTTAAAAGATCTATGTTAGTGATATGACTGCCCATGTGTCATCCTGAGTAAAATGTCTACTTTGTTATACCTGTGATTTGTATGATGATAAAAGGTTCTTACTCTTGGGAAGGCCAAAGAAAAGATGGATGGATTGTGTTAAGAATGATTTGAAAGAGAAAGGAGTAAATGATGCCGTGACGTCTGACAGGGGAGAATGGAAGAAGAAAACGTGTTGCGCAGACCCCAAGTAGAATGGGACAAGGGCAGGAAGATGATGACTCTTTCTTACCATCTATTAAAATACGGAGTTTTTAAATTTTATTTTCTTTTATTCGCAACATTATTTTAAAATATTAGTTGAAATCCAACACGTTATAGCGTTATAAACAGTTACATAGATTAGTGGGTCAAAATGGACATCAACATTTTATACAATCCACTTCGTCCCAATGGTGGAACAACTTCTTCTTTCTATACGCAGTCGGCCCAAAACTTGGCTATGAGTTTTGTACTATCACTAGCGTCCATCAATTCTTGTAGTGTGCAGGTGAAGGCAAAACACAATATTATGGGATAGTTTGGTAGGGCAGAGTGGAATGGTCCAAATTGTCGCCATTATTAATTAATATGAACCGACCTACATTGTGGCGTGTATTCCCGGGGGTACAACCCTGCACAATTACGTTATATCTTGCTATTACTTCATCCAATTACCGATGCATGTTCTGATTAGTTATGCAAATTGAACGGTTATGACGTTGTTTGGGTTTAAGTTAATGTCAGACACTTCGATATTATTCAACTAATATTATGAAGTTCCTACCTATCTACTTATTTAGTATCATGCAAATTGAACCTTATGTGCGGGGTTTTCCAAAAATAGGTATTGTCTATATGTTTAAAAATGAAATCGCGACCGCAGTATTCATGATAAATTTTATCTGAATATTGTGAAATTGTACTGTGTACTAATTGTTCCATCTATTTTTTTTTTATACATTTCCGTTCATATGACCCCAATCTATTTAAGTTTCGAATTAATTAAGACGCTCCATCGTCGACCTCATCTCTGTCATCAGGACAAGAGTAAGCCCATTTAATTTCTAAAAAGAAAACTTAAGTGTTCCACAATTTGCGTCCAAGTAATACGATGCATCTTTTGCCCGTCGCCCGGTACAACGGCATTATGTTTTAAAAGGTTTCAAAATAAAAATAAATACGCATCGTCAGTTGCTGTTCTTTGTTGAAAATGGCTTAATCTTTGATAGTTTGACCCGTTTAAGAGAAACGACGAGAAAATATTCGTTTCTTTATTCTGTGTGATTACAGCATGTGTGTGTGCTGTTGGGCCCGGCTGTCATTTGTAGATATTTGACAGTCGATACAAGTCAATGGCCCGAAAGTCGGACAACCAGTCTTACCAAGGGGTATCGTATTACTCAGTACTAATTGGGTTGTGGAGGTCAGATAGGCAGTCGCTCGCGCGGCAGCTGCATCCGGTTAGACTAGAAGCCTAAGATAGTTGGGAAAAGGCGGCCGGAACCAACAACGGCTTAACGTGCTGTCCGTGATTCGGAGGAAACTCGGTATGTAACGGTTACCCATCCACGGACCAACCTAGGCAAGCTCAACCTTAAGATCAACCCGAGAGGCTGTAATCATTTAGCCACGAGCTCCTCGAGGCAGGTTAATCAAAATTTATTTTAAAATATGTAGAAAGTTATAGTTTCAGCTTTTGAAATCTCCTAAGTTAGAACGTGCTTAAAAGGTTATTTAAAACTTTCCTTCACTATAAAAGCAATAATTTCCAAGAATTTAAGGTCAATATTGTTCTAAGTGCCAACTTATAACCTTTCAATAATTCAAATGAATATTTAACAAATAACTTTGAAAGTTTTGCTCTTAGGTACGTAGATGTAAGAAATAACTTTACTTAATCAAAGGAAATTGGCTTAGAATTGGTAATAAAAGTTTTTCATAAGATCAAAGCAGATAAGAGTCGCTAATAAAGTTTTCTCACGAAACTATTTTAGTAATAAAGGGAAATACGAAAAGTTTCCTTGGAAGTTTCTCGTTAGAATTATGGAGAACTTGAACTGTGAAAAACTATTCTTTATATAGAAATACGGTAGGTACCCAAATGAGTACCTATTCAGGTTTGTTCTGGTACTCATAAATATGACTCTAACCCGACATAGAAATTTTTCGGCAATTATTAAAAAAAAACACATTTCTAGGATGGTTCAGGACAGATGGGCCAGAATCGTCACACAGTGAGTGCCTGAAGACGATCGTCGTCACCGAGGCAGGCCCAAGAAACGCTGGCGTGACGATTTGGACTCGTTCCTGACTGATTGGCCAGAGGAGGCAAAACACCGGGATAGCTGGAAAGAAATGGGGGAGGCCTTTGCCCAGCAGTGAGACAGGATAGGCTGATTTAAAAAAAAAACAGCTGTTTTGGAAACAGACACGTAGAAACAGTGACGGAAGCATGTGGGGGATTCAGAATGATGTCCTGAATACGTGATAACCGTTTTAGCGTCATTCCACCCTGTATAGTATACTCAATTAATCACTCGGGATTTGGAACAGTAGGCTATATAATTACGTTTAGTTAATTCATCTTAATGAAGGTAATTATACAGGGTGTAAACGGACCCTTCACGAAGCCGTCAAACAAGCATTCTGTTCATCAAACTAAGTCACCCTATGCAAAAATTGTTGCTGGAACTTTTTTTTTGGGGTGAAAAATCAGGTTTCACGGTAAAACTCATTGTAACGCACTCAAAAATTGGTGCTGATGGATGCTTTGAATAGTAAACGGGTCATGGAGGTAATTAAAGTTAAGTTTCAACATTAAAACCTTGTATTTTTTTTAAACTTGTGAAAAAGTTGGAACTTTGACCCCCAATATCTCCGTAACTAGAAGGTTCCCATTAATAGTCTAGTACAAAAAAAATATCGCAATGACGGGGATAACAAATGCTTTTCGGCTTCGTTTAGGGTCTTTTTACACCCTTTCTAGCCTACAAAACATGAGAGGTGTTTTTTAAGTCCTCGATTCGCCTTAAATCACATTTAATTCCATGTTTAAATATTGACATAACTCAATTAACGCAACACAAATAATCGTTCCTTTAAAAAGTAAACTAACCATGAACGGAAACAATAAGAAAAATCAATTCGCTATGACATTATTATGAATTTTTTTTTTTTTCAATCTTCCATTCCCCTTTTCAAAGTTGACTTAATCCGTGGCGGTTAAATAGCACTCGGCGGAGCGCCGGCGTCGCCGCTAATCTTTAGTAAATACAGGAAAAGTATTACGTGCTTATATTTTGACTCCCATCGAGAGGATGAGAGGAGCTCGTGGCTTAATAATGCCGCTCGGGTCGACCTTTAGATTAAGCCGTGCTTGCCTTGGTTGGTCTGTGGATGGGTGACCACCCATTATATACAGAGTTTCCTCCGTGCCTCTTACCAAGTCTTACCAAGGGGTATCGTATTATCCAGTACTAACTAGGTTGTGGAGGTCAGATAGGCAGTCGCTCCATGTAAAATACTAGTATTCAGCTGCACCCGGTTAGACTGGAAGCCGACCCCAACATAGTTGGGAAAAGGCTAGGCAGATGATGATCTTGACTAGCACCGAGAATAAATCCCTGAAGTACACAAAACATAAATAGGAAAGATTTTTTAATACAATAGGTATTAAAAAATCTTTCCTATTTATTGTTTTCTATGTATGATCTTTAAAAAAAAATTGGTTGATTGGTGGGACGCCCTGAGGCTCGGTGGAGTGACGATCTTCGCAGGGTGGCTGGTAGCAACTGGATGAGAGTTGCTGAGAATCGAGTGCAGTACGCCCACATTTCGCCAATTATGTTTAAGTCCCATGTAATATGGAGCGAGCCTATTGCTATCAACCGGGCACAAGACCAAACTCCGTGGCTGCTACTGAAAAATTCCTTACGGAAAAACCCACTAACATTTGCCCAACCCGGGAATCGAACCGAGGATCTCATGCTCAGCAGTCGCGCTTGCAACCACTAGACGAACGAGGCAGTCAAGTAAACAATTGCAGTCATAAACACATAAACACCTCAGTATTACGAGTAGTACAGCCACAAGCGATCCCAAATGATCACTGAAATATTCAGATTCAGTAGGGGCGGTACAAATTGAAACCGGTATTTACAGGAACAGTTTATAGTGTACCCCAAAACGTTTCGATATCCTACACAATAATGTTTTGTAGAAAAGGCTAAATTATAACAGCCGCTCGGGTCAATCTTTAGGTTAAGCCGCGCTTGCCTAGGTTGGTCTGTGGATGAGTGACCACCCATTACATATCGAGTTTCCTCCGTGCCTCAGAAAGCACATTAAGCCATTGGTCCTGGCTGTCATTTGTAGATCTTTGACAGTCGCTCCATGTAAAATACTGGTATTCAGCTGCATCCGGTTAAGACTGGAAGCCGACCCCAATATAGTTGGGAAAAGGCTAAGCAGATGATGAGAAAAGGCCGAATTGGTTTTGTCTGTTGTTTTCCATCTACAAACGACGACCGAGGTTTTGCCGACCAACGCCAACCTCGACACTTAAAAAACGTATTCTATTCGAACCTGGTATATGTGGGTAGTTGACACCTATGGTCTTTCTTTTTCGTGTGGTTAGTGCCTAATCTGGTGTCAGAGCTTTATGCCGCCCATGGGACTCTGACTTGGCTTTACATGCCGTTGAGAAATATCTCTCAGGCATGCTGGTTTGGTTTCCTCACGATGTTTTCTGTCACTGAAGCAAGTGATAATTATACAATACACACGTGAATCCGTACAATCTGAGGTGCGTGTCTTGGGTTCAACTCGAGACTTTTGACTTGGCAGTCCGACGGTCACATCACAGCTGATGCACTTGCCACTTGAAGTAAATTTTACCAATAAAATCGGACCCATAATTTTAATCAGCACATCGAAACCGCGTTTTAGAGTTTTCACACTCAATGTTCCATAGCAATATATGATGACACTTTTGAACACAGTTTAAGTTCTTATTGCGTTCAGTTTGATTTCTGAAATTTCATAAACTTAGGCCCTTGAACACACAAACCACGTAAAGGGATATAGTACCCTAAGTTTTAATGGCATCTTCTTGAAATCAAATGTCTCGGCAACGTGCCAATTAACGACACCATTTCTCGTCTCCTTTAGTTTTTTCAGTGTTTTCAACCAAGTTAATGCCAGTTTAAGTGTCCGCTGCAACTTTGAATAACAATCAAAATGTGATGAACCACTTCGGTTCAATTTAAGTTAAACTTCAATTTCTGAACCACAAAGATTCGCTTCAGGAATTCAATACATTTTAGGTTCAAAGGTTTCAACGATTTGTGCTTCGTACCTTAGAAGCGAAGTTTACGATAAATGCACCGCTTTCTAGAGAACGTTTCAACGATACCCTAACTGAAAGCTTGGACCTCACCGCGAACCTCAAAGGCTTCCATTGTTAGTTGGATTGCTGAGAATTTACGGTTCAGAATAGATACGGAAACTATTTCGGTTTATATAATTTGTAACATCTATACAGGGTGTAAGGGAAAGCAATAAGGATCACTTTGTGGAGGCACAATTTCTGTTACTATTCCTTTATTACAATATAAAATTACATTCCCTGTACGCAGCACTCCATTTATGTAAATAATACGGCTAAAATAAAAAAAAACAACAATGGATGTTGAAATGTATACTCTGACACACGTCGAAATCAGTTGTTAACTTCCTGCCTAGCTACAGAGTTCATTGAACTCGTCGTTGCGCTTGCCGTTTGCTACAGTAACTATACATTGCGTATGAGGAAATTAAACAAATCTAATTTATTGGTTTCCCATAACATTCCTGAAATAATTTATTGTACCAGTCATCTTAGTATGATATACTGAATTCGCCCCATCAGTCTGTGGAGGGCTATCCCTTACACCCTGTATACAGGGTGTAAACGGACCCTTCACGAAGCCGTCAACTAAGCATTGTGTACATCAAACTAAGTCACCCTACGCAAAAATTATTGCTGGGAAACGAATTTTTTTTTGGGGTGAAATATCACGTTTTACGGTAAAACTCCATGTCACGCACTCAAAACTTGGTGCTGATGGTTGGTTTGAATAGTAAACGGGTCATGGAGGTAATTAAAGTAAAGTTAAAACCTTAAAAAGTAGTATTTAAAAAAAAACTTGTGAAAAAATTAGAACGTTGACCTCCAATATCTCCATAACCTGTGGTTTCCCAGGTATTGTCTAGAAGAAAAAAATGATCCCAATGATGGGCAGAATATGTGGTTTTCGTTTTCGTTAAGGGTCTTTTTACACCCTTTAGATGTATCTATTGTACACTTCCCCTATCTCACCCTGTGTCTATTGCATATTTAGCATTACGAGAATCTCATGGCTAAATAATAACAGCCGCTAGGGTCGATCTTCAGGTTGAGCCGCGCTTGCCTAGGTTGATCCGTGAATGCGTGACTACCCCATACATACCGAGTTTTCTCCTGACTCGGAAAGGAAGTTAAGCCGTTAAGCCTACAATATTACTTCCCCATTGGAATCGAAGAAAGGGGAGGCCTTTGCACAGCAGTGGGACACCCAAAAACACTGACAAAAAAATAGGATCCCCATATTTCAACGCTGTTGCAAGCGCCATGACAATCACGGAAGATATCCCGTAGGTGACAGTAAGTTTAATAAAAGTAACCTACGTTACTCCTTATAACATCAGCTATCTTCCAGTAAAAGTCTCGTCAAAGTCAGTCCAGCCGATTTGGAGATAAGCCGGAACAAACAAACAGACAGACAAACAAAAATTAAAAAAAGTGTGTTTGTTATAAGTACCGTAAATACTTTCATACGCATTCAGTAAAAAGCTGCTATTTTGAAATTACAAACAGACACTTAAATTTTATTTATTTGTATAGCTAATATAATATAATCAGCAGAAACCGCAAATAATAATTGATTTATCATACTCCCACAGTTATCCAGATCAGTTTACTCATACATCACTAAATGCCACCACATGGGGCCGAGGAGATCGCCTTGGGGCATCCCTCTGACCGTTCAATTAAAACTTCCTTACTACCCGTAGGAAATTAATATAAACTTTTTTGCAATAACCAAGGGTCGGGATCATGCTGTATCATCGATTGAAGAAGTTTCGATGTTATTTTCGTTTAGATGCGGGTAAATTCGTTTGTAATTTAATTTTAAATTATTGTTCGTCCTTAGTTGTGATAATTCATTTGCACAGAAGGGTTGTCACAATGATGTAATATAAATAGGCGCGTCATGCATGAACATCATGGCACTCGAAAATAGCGTAAATACTATCGGTAGCTACATAGCTACTTGGACGCACGAAGACAGGGAAAGAAAATTAAATGTCATCTACGGAATTCCTGTTGTTAGAGAGAGATAAATATATTTCTTTAAATACGTTGTCATGCTGTGGTGCATGCTCATTGGCCGAGTGCGTATGGCACGTGACTTACCTCAGGCGCCATTAGAAGGTATCGAAAAAAATAAAATAAAATACATTTTTCTTGATATTTAAAAGAAATGATACTTTTTTATCTTTCACAGTTACAATATAATTTTTACATTTCCTAAAAACACAGGACGGCATATTTTTTTTGTTACTTGAGGAAGTTATTCACACAAGTTATTTAAATATCACGTACAGCCGCGGCACTGGTTGGCACGCGACTATATGGAGGTCCGGTAATTACCTTGCATTAATGTTGCCACTACAGAGCGCGGGCAACGTTTCCATAGTTTTTACATCATTGGGTTGTCATCTTTTTTTTTGACATTTCAGTAAGACATGCTACCGTCTGACAAACCTTCGTTATCTACCTGTCTGTATCGTGAAGGGACCAAAGGCATTAGACCAAGTCACATTTTATCATTGACAACGGTAATGGAAAAGTCATCAATGTATATGAATGACATAAGCTATCGAGTTGTCGACATAGCTCACAGAATAAGCTAGCTGAAGTAGCAATGAGCCAGCCATATTAGCAGTAGAACCGATGACCGTTGCGCGTCGGGATAGACGTTCTTGAGTGGAGATCGCGAATCGGCGAGTGTAAGTTGGGACGCCCTCAGGCTCGGTGGAGGGACAATTTTCGTAGGGTGGCTGGTAGCAACTGGATGAGAGTTGCCGAAAATTGAATTGAGTGGCGTGCGATTGAGCAGGCCTATGTCCAGCAGTGGACTGCTATACGCTGATGATGAAGCTATCGAAAAGCATTATTTCAATCCTTTTAAAAGAGTAGTACTTGTATGTAAATACAAGTAGTTAGTGGCCCAAAAGACTGGCCGAAATTCTTGCGAAGGGAAATCGTATTACCTAGGACTAACTGGGTTGTGGAAGTCAGATAGGCATGCAGTCGCTCCACGTAAAATACTGGTATTTAGCTGCATCTGGTTAGACTGGAAGCCGACCCCAATGAAGTTGGGAAAAGGCTAGGCAGACGATGATGAGTTGTATGTAAATCTGGATAGTAAAAGATTTCATTTAATTTCAACAGATTCCCACTTGTCTGACCTCTAGGGATGTCGTATTTTATACGAAAATGATCAATGTCCTTCTTTCTCTAATATGATCCTATACATTGCATAACGGTGGCACATTCACACTGAACAGTTATGATATTACTGATATACAGGGCGTAAGGGACAGCCCTCCTAAGATGACCGGTACAAGAAATTATTTCAGGAATGTTATGGGAATCCAATAAAGATTTGTTTTATTTCCTCAAACGCAATGTATCGGTACCGTGGCAAAACGCACGTAGCGAATGGTAAGCGCGACGACGAGTTCAATGAACTCTATGCTAAGCTAGGCAGGAAGTGAACAGCCGATTTCATGCGTCGTTCGCTAGAGTATTTCAACATCCATTGTTGTTTTTTTTTTATTTTAGCCGTATTATTTACATAAATGGAGTGCTGCGTACAAGGAATATAATTTTACATTGAAATAAAGGAATAGTAATTGATTATTTTTTTTCAAATTTTCCGGAGAATAATTCCAGTGGAATATGATTTAAAATAAGGAGCTGAATACACCCTGTCAGTTTGTGGAGGGCTGTCCCTTACACTCTGTATGATTGTATTAATGAAAAAACTTAAAGTACTTTTTCTCATTCTGACTCAAAATAAATCAAAGGCTCATTTCACGAAAATAACATTAATCAAAATAAGCTTTTAAGCATATTACTTTGTGAAAATTACCCTGATCCCTCCTAATACGTTTTACCATCTGAGGTGTTGAATATTTTTCAAAACGAATGGATAATTTTAATGTAGTAGTGCAAACCAGCAATCTTGGGACAAATTACCTAGAAGCCAAAGTAGGGTGACGAGGCTATTTTTAAAATTACGGACAAAAAAATGGTTGACCTTTTTTGTGACGGATGACTGATTATGTACAAAGGCTTTTACGCGTTGATATTTTGATCCGGAAAAGCTTTGATAAATCATGCTTTACCAAAAATAATTAGTGATAACTTTGGTATATTTTTAGCAACAACTTGGTGGAAAGGTTTATAGAAAACTAGCATATTATACTAGTATTGAAATGTTTATTACTAAAAAAAATATTCAATAGAATAACGTTTTTAGAACTAAACCAGGCTTTAATAGCGGAATTTAATATTTTTGTGACAGCTTCGTTAGTCTATTAGTCATAAGCACTACAGCTTTGCATTACATTTTCGATAGGATTCGATTCCCACGTAGGGCAAAGTGTTATCTGGGTTTTTCCACCGGTTCCCAACAGTAGATGGCAATTGATATCCCCCCTATAATATAGGACTTAAACATAACTGGCGAAATGTGCGTGATATTATATTGTAAATATTATTCGAATACTGAGCTAAATTTGGTAGTGAAACTGTAGTAGCGTCTAGACAGAAGCCAATCAAGATTTGAAGTGTAATCCCGCTGTATATCCCATATCATCGATAGCAGTCAGGCATCATATCTGCAAACATTTACTCCTGGGAACCGCACTGCTGTAGCAGTTTCACGGTGATTGATACGACGCAATGCAGAATGGTGTCGGAAACAATAAAGATATATTTTATACCCTTTTCTGAGAATTTATGTACGGTCTATTACATTTTGGGGCATTTTTGGTAAATATTTATTTTGTGGAGGGAAGATAGGCAGTCCCTTCATGAAACTACTGGTATCCAGCAGCATTCGGTAAGACTGAACGCCGACATCAAGACTGTTGGGAAAGGCTAGGCTTGGTGATGACGCGTTCAGTTATCGTGTAGTTCACGTCCACCTTACGATGTGCATTCCTGGACCTTTACCCAGAAATACCTAGAATTCGATGACAACTAAAACAACACGTATGCAAAAAATCTTTCAAAATGCAGCCACAAAATAATATTTGAAGCTGCATTTATTTTCTTGACTTCAAAAAAATCTGTCACAAAAAATATCGAGATTCCTCAAACATTATTCATTCCCTGCCTGATCTACGAGCTTCCTCAAATGAAGCCACTACTCCTGAAACCGCAGTGCTGTTGTACTTCCTAGTGATTGATAGGACGCAATGCGGGCTGACGGTGGAAACTTTAATGCACGTGGCCATATTTTATGCCCTGCTACCACTGAATAGATGCATACAGAAGGCTAAGTCCTAAAACGAGCAAAAACAGGCATATGCACAAAAGTGTAAGTGGGATTGGAATAGCCATCGTGGTGAGAGGATTAGCTAGTCAGAGTGGAAACCTGTTGACTGCCCAAGCTGCGCCATACTTATAGTGGCTCAGAAGACACGTCGGTCAAGGAGGCTCCTTTTCGTACTCCTGCGTGTCCTGTGTTCGATGGTCGGGTTAAAGTGATGGGTTTTTCCATCGGAAAGTCTCTCTTCCGTCGTCGGATTCGCCGTTCCATCTGACAATGTTTGTGGTAAGAGAGAGTGCACATCGTATGTTTGCTCACACGAGTGTGCACTTTAACATTTGCAAGTCGATGATCGAACACGAACCGCTATAACTATAGATATTATTTTATTTATTTTATTAACTATATATATTATTTTTTATTACTCGCTGGAGGCACGTATAATGGTTAAAATAACACATATCAATATCGGTCAACAAGACCTTAGCAAATAAAACTTATGATGGCTTGAGTATCATGATTATTGGCTCCATTGGGTCTTATTTCTACAATCCACAGCATGATATTTAATACGTATACGTGTTTGACGTGACTACGTGCTTGCCCCTGGTTCCGCTCGTTGTATCGAGTAAGTCTTCTGTCCAAATCTATTTTATGCCACTACGCTCGCTCCGTAAACCCGACGTGCAAGTCTGCTACGAATAGATTACCTTATCAGTTTCACTTGGATGTAAAGTGGTATATTAGGACGGTGAGGAGTAGCTTCCAACTTGTAGTGGATTTGTCTTTAAAATTGACTTCAACGCTGTGTTTTAACATGCTTGCTGCGCCAAAAAATCATAAACTTTCATCTGGTGCGGTGGCGGTTAGAACTCGCATCGTCGACCTTTTCGATAGTGCGTATCAGTCCATTTCGAACTCGTGGCTTAATAATAACAGCTGATCTATAGGTTAAGCCGTGCTTGCCTAGGTTGGTCGGTGGATGGGTGACCACCCATTACATACCGAGTTTCCTCCGTGCTTCGGAAAGCACGTTAAGCCGTTAGTCCCGGGTGTCATTTGTAGATCTTTGACAGTCATTAGGTAGTCGGTGGCCCAAAAAGTCTGACAACCAGTCTTACCAAGGGGTGTCATATTACCCAGAACTAACTAGGTTGTTGAGGTCAGATAGGCAGCCGCTCCATGTAAAATACTGGAATTCAGCTGCATCCGGTTAGACTGGAAGCCAACCCTAACATAGTTGGGAAAAGGCTAGGCAGATGATGACCAGCGAGAAAGTAATATAGTTGTCTCCGTGCGCAGCAGTTGTAAGCACTGTGTCCGGCCGATTTTGTGTGATCCGCAATGAAGGTGTTAATCACCATCATCATTACAGCCTGACTTACCCATTGCTGGAAATAGATCTCTCAACGTTCCTGTGCCACCCTTATCCATGTGTATCGCGCGATGGTAACAATTTCATCTGCCCATCTTACCACTTTACGACCAGTACTTTTATTTCCAAGTCCCTAACACTTTTTAGGGTTCCGTACCCGAAGGATAACCAACGGGACCCTATTACTAAGCCTCCGCTGTCCATCCGTCCGTCCGTCATTCATCCGTCTATCCGTCTGTCTGTCAGCGGGCTGTATCTCATGATGATGTTGAAATTTTCACAGAATACGTATTTCTGTTGCTGTTCTATCAACAAGTAATAAAAATAAATTTAAAAAGTAAAGGGGTCTCTCCTACGCCGATGGTACGGAACCCTTCATGCGCGAGTCCGACTGGCACTTTGCCGGTTTTTTTACAACTTTTATTATTATTCAACAAATATTTTGATGGTTCATCTGTATATCAATTCGGCTTTACGAGTAATCTTAAAACTAAATATAATTCATAAATAAAAAGAAAATAAACACTAGTAATGATAAAACACAAGATATAAACGTGTTGTCCTAACCTTTTCACAAACACGGTCACCCTAAAATGAGGGTACAAATTGCAATCTGTGTAAAGAGCAAAAAAATAAATTGCATAGATTAGCTTTCGCAGACATATTACTCCTTTGTGGAGCTAGATTTTTTCTAAATTATCTTTTAACGTAAATAAATGTGCCTGCACGGGGGATTTGGTAAACTTTTACATTTCTAGTAATTTCATCTGACGGGTACAATCAACCGCAAAATATAATTTAGAAGTATACTAATCCAACTAGCTGCTTAAATAAACAAGTTTTTTGTAAAAAAAATCTTTATTTTTAACGAGTTATTCGAATCCTAAGATTTATATTAAAACTAGCGACTCACTCTTCTTTGCACGGGTTTTATGACTAGGTATAACATCGACATGTCTTAAGTATATGAAACTTAAATATGTGTATTATACTCACACACGTGTAATATATGCTTAAATGTATGTATTTTACTCACAAAACTTTCAAAATAAATCTATTAAGACAAAAAATCACAACAAAATCCGTTGCGTAGTTTACGAGAACAGCGCGGTCACGCAAACAGACACGAAGACCTGCTTTTTAGACTTAGACACCTAGACTTAGCCTTTTCCCAACTATGCTGGGGTGGGCTTCCAGTCTAACCGGATGCAGCTGAATACCAGTATTTTAAATGGAGCGACTGCCTATCTGAAATTTACAACCCTGTTAGTACTGGGTGAATGGAACTGGAATACGATACCCCTTGGTAAGACAGATTGTCAGACTTTCGGGTCATTGACTACCTGTGGCTGTAACAACTGTCAAAGATCTACAAATTTTACTGGCCGGGACCAACGGCTTAACGTATTTTCCGACGCACGGAGGAAACTCAGAATGTAATGGGCGGTCACCCATCCACGGACTAACCAAGGCAACCGCGGCTTAACTTATGATCACAGATAGAGACGCTTACTAGCGTGATGACACAGTGCTCATATACGTTCAATAAGAACAACACTGATGGACGTGAGAACTGGTTTTGAAACTACGATGTCTGCACCCAAATTACACCAAATAATTATCCATAAACGCCTGCATTCAGCAGAAACTGTGATTATCCTGGAAAGCAATAAAGACTGCCTCGTTGGTCTAGTGGTCGCAAGCGCGACTGCTGAGCATGACGTCCTGGATTCGATTGCCATGTCGGGCAAAGTGTTATTGGATTTTTCCATCAGGAATTTTTCAGTAGCACCCACGGAGTTTGGATTTGTGCCCGGTTGATGGCAATAGGCTCATCCCTTATTACTTGGTACTTAAACATAACTGGCAAAATGTGGGTGTACAGTCACGAGCACCAATATGTAAACACTTTACAACTTTAAAAGGGTTTTTCTCCTACTGTTCTGATTAAAATTTCATGTTGTTTCGTACATAGTATTCTGGAACTCATATTTTTATGAAAAAGATCCTATCTCCAAGTTACAATCGTTATTTCTCGCGAAAATAGCTTTTAAATGTAGGAAAGTGTATACATATTGGTGCTCGTGACTGTACTATTAGGTACACCTCTACCTAACCCGTCGGGGATAACAGGCGTGATGTTATATAAAGGGTGTAAAAAGACCCTTAACGAAGCCGAAGGGTACTTGTTCTCCCCGTTATTGCGATCATTTTTTTGTTCTAGACCATACCTGGGAACCTTCTAGTTACGGAGATATTGGGGGTCAAAGTTCCAAATTTTTCACAAGTTTTTTTTAAAATACATGTTTCTAATGTAATTTTTTTACTTTAATCACCTTTACTACCCCCGTATTATTCAATCCATCCACCAGCATAATGTTTTGAGTCCGTTACATTGAGTTTTACCGTGAAATGTAATTTTCCACCCCAAAAAAAAAAGTTGTTTCCCAGCAATAATTTTTGCGTAAAGTTACTTAGTTTGATGTACAGAATGCTTGGTTGACGGCTTCGTGAAGGGTCTGTTTACACCCCGTAGATAAAGATCTCACTGACAATCGCATATTGATTCACGATTAAGCTTGCAACTGAAAGTCGAGCGAACATAAATTTTACATAAGTATTCCACTTTGTAAGCTCAGCACAGCTTAGGGGACCACGAAATGGTTACCTAAACGTGTCGTATGCTAAAACTGGAACTAGCTTCATTGGAGATTTTGGAATGAAGGTGGAATATTCTTAGTGAACTGTTATTATTCCTTTATTTATTTATATACAAATACAATTACATTTTTAAATATTCCTTAGAAAAAACAATATAAAAAACATTTAAAAATATAAAATCGGCACAATGATCGCTGAGTCCACCTTCCACATGTCGACAACCTCGTGACCGAAATCAAGATACTTGATTTGCTTATCTTTCCCGGCTTTTAGTGAACTGTTTATTATTAAGGTTTTCTTACGAAGAGGCTTTCTGGATAAAAAAAAAAACAAAAAAGAATATTAATAATGAATCGCAATTAAAACACTGAATTTGATGTTGTAACCGTTTTAGGTGTACAAAAGGCATTTGGAAAGTTTCCAACTATGTACTTGTTTTACATCTAAAACGAAATATTTGGTGTTACGATATTAATTATTGGATTTCATAATCAATAATTTAGTTCACTAGTTAGCCATATTTCTTATTTCCGTACAGTAATATTGCCAAATTAATCAAAACAGCGAAATATTTGACAGCTATTTGCGACGTTGCCCACTTTCTATATAAACGCTCTTAACTTACTACACTACTAATATTTTACTATTAATTCTTGTTTATAGAAATAAATGTAGAATTTAGTGGGTATTCAAAGATCTCCATTAATAAAATCCTAATATAGCTCTACAAATGAAAGAAATCTCTACCAAGGAAGCACATGAATGAACACCAAAAACAGCAATATTTCAAAACTGCACAAAAGCATACTCCACAGACAATAAACGACGACATTATTAACAACAAAACGTTCGGATGGGCCGGCAGTATCCCATAAAATTTTATCATGCCCCGTCGAATGGCCGTCCATTATCGTCAAAAATCATCTTCTACCCTAATATCCGCCATTTGGGGCAAAACACTGGACCAATAAAAGGTTGAGAGTCAATAAAAGGGCAGCGCCATCTACCGGTGGTTAGAGCACGGTTTTATGGTGTTGTTTTGTAGCCCTCTCTGTAATAGCTTGAAAATAAGTGACGGTAGGTGAAGGATTTTTGTTTAAGATGGCTGGGTACGGTCCGCAGGAAAACTCAAATGTATTTATTTTAGATTTTACCTAATTACACTGCTATGAGATTTTAGCTAGGTATATTGATGAGCAGTTTACTTAATTCTGTTTTAGCCAAACTGTAGGGGTTAGCGAAGCTTAGTCGTAGAAAGCTAAGTTTCTATAATAATAAAAAACTTTCTGCGAAAAACAACCGCCTACCAAAAAAACACTAAAAAAGTCTAAAATAACTTGACTTTCCGAAGTCGGTGACTATGTTTTTTTCATTGACTTTTTTCTACTGACTTCCGAAAGTCGCGTCGCGTGAATTGCTGTACCGATTTTGATGAAATTTCTATGGAACCAATCCCGAACACCGAAAAAAGAGAGGGTAGAAGATGAAGCGTGCTCCGGAGGCAAAGTGATTTTTACTCAAACATTTGTTTTTTTTTTATGAGGGTAACTGCAACCACTAACTTTCCAACCTTGTTAAACAGAAAACACTATATACAGGATGTAAACGGACCCTTCACGAAGCCGTCAACCAAGCATTCTGTACATCAAACTAAGTCACTCTACGCAAAAATTATTGCTGGGAAACGACTTTTTTTTTGGGGGTGAAAAATCGCGTTTTATGTTAAGACTCAATGTTATGCTCTCAAAACTTAGTGCTGATGGATGCTTTGAAAAGTAAATGGGTCCTAGAGTGAATTAAAGGAAAGTTAAAACCTTAAAAAGTGGTTTTTTTTTTTAAACATGTGAAAAAATTGGAACTTTGACCTTCAATATCTCCAGAACCTGTGGTTTCCCAGGTATTGTCTAGAAGAAAAAAATGATCCCAATGATGGGCAGAATATGTGGTTTTCGTTTTCGTTAAGGGTCTTTTTACACCCTTTATAACAGAATTAACAATTCGTTATTCGTGACATTAAAACTAAAAAATCAAAGACAATCCCACTAACCTACCCTTAAAATCGTGTAAAACTACACTGACAGCAGTTGGAACATTATCTCCGAGCCCAAACAATGGAAGCCAGCGGCCAAATGAGCTACCTTGAATTTTAATTATCTCATTACCGTCATACGAGCCTCCTTGCTGTGTTGCCTACAAATAACATCGTCAGCGAGATAATCTGTGGACAAAACGTGCAGAATTTAGGCGTGTCTATGCCACTAATTGAGTATGCAGATACGAACTTCAAAAGGGTCTTTTTTTTTGTTAAAAAAGGACTTGTCTCAGACATAAAGGCCACGCCTCTCTCGGCCGAGATTGTAGATTCAAATCCAAAGAAATCTCACTTTTTAAATTCATGTGTCATTTTTAATTTAGTTTATCTTGGACATCACTGAGGAGGAGCTCACGGCTAACTATTAACAGCTACTCGGATCGATCGGATGGGTGACCACCCATTACATACCGAGTTTCTTCCGTTCCTCAGAAAGCTCGTTAAGCCGTTGGTCCCGGCTGTGATTTGTAGATCTTTGACAGTCGTTACAGGTAGTCAGTGGCCCACAAAGTCTGACAACCAGTCTCACCAAGAGGAGGTCAGAAAGGCAGTCGCTCCATGTAAAATACTGATATTCTGCATCCGGCTAGACTGTAAGCCGACCCTAATATAGTTGCGAAAAGGCTAGGCAGATGATAATCTTAGACATCACTGACTCCGGTAAAGGAAAACATCGTGAGGAAGCCTGGACTTCTGGACTGGATAGGAGGCCTTTGCCCACTAGTGGAACAGTAATATTGGTGTCATTAGACTAGGTAAGGCTGGTAATTTTGTCTATAACGTGTAAAAACAATTATTAAATAACGCACATTTACGTATTCAAGCACACAGTCATGGTCTACGTTATCCAATTCAATTTTTTTTCGCATTACAAGGAACAATTTATTATATATCATGTTGGCAACTCCACGTCTAAGGAGCAAAAAGATCTATGATTTAAAAAAAAACTAAATATTCAGATGGAGTTGGTGGGCAATCTTCAGGAATTGGATAAGCACCAGAAGAAGCAGTTAAAAGATAGCGTGAGAAAAAGGATACTGGTACTGTTAGCCTGCATCATCCCACTGCTAGGCAAAGGCCTCTCCCCATGACTTTCAGTTGTTTCGGTTCAAGACTAATGAGGACCACTGGTTCCTGGTCTTGTCCAGCTCGTCCCGCCATCTTCTACGAGGTCTGCCGAGAAAAAGGAATACGTGGCAAAATATTCAAATACTTATAAAATTAAATAGAGTTAAGCCAGTAATGCAAAACCAATAAATGGCATGCAGCAGCATGTGTCGGTATTTGTGCCGTGTATTGGCGAACGTTTTCCCATTCGCCAATATTCGTGCCGTTCCAATATTCATTCGGAATCAATTCGTTTTGTATGCGGCCCCACCATATTCGTGTCTGTTGTCAGTTTAGCTTACCGATGTAAGCTTTTACGGCTTAAAGGCTGGTGTATGCCACTGAGTGAGGGAATTTTTGTATTTTATCAAGAATTTTGATGAAAAAGTACGAAAGTGGCTATCAGAAGAGAAGTAGACTTTGGAAGAACTTTAGAAGGATTGCGGAAAATGTTGTGAGGAAAGTTTTGAGTTCACACTCAACTCCTCTGATCTCTCTGTTCTTCCTCTACTCTTGTAGCCATCCACATTCATATTTGGATGGGTATAAGAGTAGAGGAAGACCAAAGAAACGATTGATGGACTGTGTGAAGGACGATGTGGCTAGAAAGGAAGTGACGGCTGAGATGCTGAGTAATACAGAAGTATGGAAGAAAACGTCCTTGCTGCACCGACCCCAAATAAATTGGGATAAGGGCAGGAGAATCATCATGATGATGTGAGTGTGAAAAAAAACATGCATTGAAAGAAATTTAACACTGTGATGACGGTGGACTGAAGATAATGAGAGAGATAATATATACAGTGAACGGCAAAGTTAAGTACTCTGCGCTGACACCTAATAATAACGGTAATGCTGATGACTGTATCTAACTCAATTTGTACATAGTCACCTTTCGTGTCTGTCCTGTATTGCCGCTTAGCTCTTCTTAAAGACGCCATGGATTCTGATTTGGTTTTACCATATTTTATGTAAAATACCTTCATATAAAGCTTAAAGATATCGCCGATTTTTTAAATCGTAAATCCATGCAAAACAATAAACTATTATAAAACAGAAGCCATAATAACAGAAATGTTAATCAAAAATCATTTCGTTCATCATCATTCTCCTACCTTTATACCAATTTATTTGAGATCGATGTCTTTCTTGCCTTATCATCCTTCACACAGTCCATCCGTCGTTTCTTTGGTCTTCCTCTACTCTTATAGCCATCCACAATCATACTCAAAACATCCTCAAACATCATTGCATTATGATCCAAATACATAACAGTTAAATTACAGGATTCCGATGTACCTACGCAACTTCGACAGATTGCTATTGCCACGACGATGTTGTTATGAGTTCCTTGCAATCCAATGGAATGTATAATATTATTAGACACGCCATACATGATACGAAGCGGTTCACTTCGGAGCATACGTCGGAAGGTATTCGAGAGCTGCTGCTTATTAGGCTAGGTCGCAATGATAGCGGGCTATCACAGTGCACAAACAACATTGAGTTGGCGGAAGATTTGATTCGCTTACATTTTCATTATTTTCTTTCCTATTAATAGTGGTAGCAAAACTCAGAGTGTTTCGAGTATATTAAAACAACTGGATTCATTTAATATATTTTTTTTACTCGGCACTTCTTTAATGATTACTGTCACAATTGAACGATGAAGGATAATTTATTCAACACAGCGTAACAAGTAGGTTGCGGGACTGTTCGAAAGAGATACCGCGGCCCTGGAACACAAAGGGCAAAGAAGGAACATGGATGGGTTTTAGTCAGTATGAATCTGAAACTCCCTTCCACTCCGTCCAGAGCGGGAGGGGTCATTTGATGAATTCCCATCCGAAAAAAAAAAGCGGCGGAAATAGAGAGACGATACTGTGATCGGGGACCGGGAGCGGGAACTAGGACTCAGAGTTAGTCTAGATTCTACGAAGACAATTGGCGTGTATTTGTCGGGAGTCCGAATTAAGTAATCACACTCACACTGTTTTGTTTGCCAGTAATTTTCCACTTCTGGGTCTCCTATTTCTCGACGTTATGCTTCTTCAGGCAATTCTTTATTTGGGTCTCTCAATCATCTGCAGTCACTATAGCCCCATCAATATTACGGCTCTTACCTTGTTAGGGTTTTTTATGTGAATGTAGTCTCTCTGTCTAAAAATAGACTCGCTAATCTCATCATCCCGCTTACTCTGTGACCTAACAGCATTCCCAGTACCCGGCGACGACTGCATAAACTCCATGCATAACATTATTCGGGACAGCCGGGTTACACGTGCGTGAATCGGAAATCCGTTTCATAATAGTAGATTATACAACAAGTGAAAAAAAAGGGAATTTAATTCGAGGGACTAAGTTGGATCCCGAGAGCAGCGAAGGATTCTAGAGTAGAATCCCGAGCGTAGCAAGGGATTCTAGAGTAGAATCCTGAGCGGAGCGAGGGATACAAGAACCGAGATGAATTTTTTTTTCACGTGTTGTGTACTCTACTTTTTACCATTGACTGCGAGAAAATACAAAGAAGTATAGTATTTATATTTCTCGTGGGTTAATAATAACAACCACTCGGGTCGAACTTCAAGATTAGCCGGGCTTACCAAGGTCGGTCTGTGGATGGGTGACCACTAATTCATTACATACCAAGTTTCGTCCGTGCCTCGGAAAGTTGTAAAGCTATTGGGCCGGCTGTCATTTGTAGTTCTTTGACAGTCGTTACAGGAAGTCAGTGGCCCGAAAGTCTGACAACCAGTCTTACCAAGGGGTACCGTAGTACGCACCCAGTGCTAACTGGGTTGTGTTCTGGGTCAGATAGGCAGTCGCTCCATTTAAAATACTGATATTCAGCTGCATCCGATTAGACTGGAAGCCGACCCCAACAAAGTTGGGATAAGTCTAGGCAGATGAGTATTTATCACATTTTATTATATAATCGGTAATTTAAAAAGAGAACAAAGGATTAAATATAAATATTAAAAATGTAGAATGTATAGTGAAATTAGAACAATTTTCAAAATTCAGTCTTGTCGGCACGTTTTATTTATTTTTTGTACATAATTCGTGCTTGTTCCAAATTCAAAAAGTCTTTATTCACTCAGTGAGTAAAAGAGCGTTTTATTCACTGTTATCGATGAATAAAATGCCCTTTTTCGAGTGGCAATGGTAAAAAATGTTTTACACCTTGCAGACTGGGTAGTTTACAGAAGGCTAATTTAAGGTTCTTTTTTGTCACTTTATCGTCATTAATAGGTTAAAATACATTCCTCATCTAGACTTAAGG
This sequence comes from Noctua pronuba, assembly GCA_905220335.1. Classification (NCBI taxonomy): domain Eukaryota; kingdom Metazoa; phylum Arthropoda; class Insecta; order Lepidoptera; family Noctuidae; genus Noctua; species Noctua pronuba. Next base: position 14,765,039 of record LR999894.1, read on the forward strand.
CTCCAGAATTAACGCCCAAAGAAAGGTCCTGTGTTTGTCCAGCGGAATTTTTAGCTTCTTTCTTGCTTGGTTATCATCCTCCCAAGCCTTTTTTCAATTGCATTGCGGTCAGCATTCTATGTTACGGGATACCAGTACTTATTATTTTCTTCTTTGATATTGATTGCAATTGATTACTACTTAATGTTGATAGTCCGAATGAGATTTTAGTTTTTGCAATTGCATCGAGAGAGTTTTAAGGTGAACGCAGACCTGGCCGCACCGCACGCGCTGCAGTCGCCGCATTCGAATTCTTTATATGAAATTCTATGCAACCTCGCACACCCACCCGCGCTGCAGTCACCGCAGTACCTGAAGCGGCCAAACTCCCCAAGCCGCAGCTGATGACGTCACCAACGCCGGCCCGCCCGCATCGGACGCTGCGCCCGCGCTGCGCCGGGCGCAGTGTCCGATGCGGGCGGCACGGATGTGCGTGCGCACTTGTTAACAAAAGCGATGACTGCGGTGACTGCGGCGACTGCGGTGACTGCGGCGACTGCGGCGACTGCGGCGCGGACAGATGTGCGAGGCCATTAACAAATGCGATGACTGCGGCGACTGCGGCGCGTGCGGTGCGGCCAGGTCTGCGTTCACCTTTAATAAACAAATTAATATTGATATTCAGCTTTATCAAGAATTCGTTTATTATTATTATCCAAAGACATTCAAATATTAACGAACGACAGACGGAACAAGTCGAAGCAAATCGTAATCAAATACTTGTTACTACTTAGTAACAAATAGTTCTGTCTAGTGTCATACGCCCGCTTGTCAGGTAGCATTCGTGTGTCAAAATTGAAAGTGTTCAAAATTTCAAAATCAAAAAGTTTGTATGTTTGTAATTTAGAATGTCCGGTCTATAAATCTTTAAAATCTCTTTTTTATTGTGACTGATATTATTGTACCAGAATTAAGTAGAAGAAAAAAAAATACTGTTATCAGTTACTGTTCATGGGAGATGTCCCGTAACCGACTGATAACCGTATTTTTCTAAGTGAACCTACTGCATGCACCTTTTCCAATGGTTTAATGTTTATTTTAATGCGAGAATTGCGTGATGCCTTAACCCTTTCAAATGTGTCCAGTTTATTTTTGTTTAGCGCCCCTTTAATTTGGGGTTGGCAACAAACACAGCCGGTTTGTGCCGCCTCTCTTTATGAAATATTATTACAAATATAACTTGTTCTTCAAGACATAATAAATGAAGATTCAATGAAACTGCTCCTATTCTATGCACCCAAATAATAATAGAACCTTAATAGGTAGAACACACCACTATATATTACATCAACTGTCTAGCCTTTTCCCAACTATTTTGGGGTCGGCTTCCAGTCTAACCGGATGCAGCTGAATACTAGTATTTTACATGGAGCGACTACCTATCTGACCTCCACAACTCAGTTAGTATTGTAATACAATACCCCTCGGTAAGACTGGTTGTCAGACTTTTTGGGCCACTGACTACTTATCGACTTTCAAAGATCTACAAGTGGGACCCGTGAGCAACGTGCTTTCCGAGGCACGGAGGAAACTCGGTAAGTATTGGATGGTCACGCATCTACAGACGAACCTAAGCAAGCACGGCTTAACCTAAAGATCGACCCAAGTGGCTGTTGTTATTTAGTCACGAGCTCCTCCTACCATATTAAAGCTATCCTTTAAAAGTTATTTTATGTGACAGCAACAACTCGACAGCAACCTTATGATCACGAGAATAAAGATCAATGATGCTACGATCCTTACATACTCCTTTTGCCTCGTCCACGTTCATACACGCACGCCTGTTGTCAGTACTACGCACCTGACCTTTCTAAAGAACCCCAAGACCTCACCAATAAGGACGACGACATTCTTGACGATTACAGAAAAAGATTTTCGTCAGTTCTTTATACACCGTGACTTTTTAGTCGTCTTACAAAGGTGGTCCACTTAATGCGCCCGACATAAAATAGTTCAAGGCGCGATTTTTTTTTACCAACCGTAATAGGTACAAAGAAAAATAAAAATAAACATTAGAAAAAATTATGAATCCTGTTAATGATGTTTACGTGTCATTACAGGAGAATACCTACCCAGCGCTCGAGTCCAGTAGATCATCGCTCACAACAGGGTGTTTTAACTACGTCGTGCGACATAATATTGAATAATATTTTTATTTTTTAATTATTAAAATCTCATAAATACCTATTTTATATGAATGCTTAGTAGTCATTGGATACAGGAAGTGTATAAATTTTACTAGTTCTTATTGCCTTATTATTTTTATGTATTGCTGTTTGTGTGCCCAATAAATAAATAAAAGATACTATCCAACCACAAAATAATAAGAAAAAGATAGGAGTGTTGAGTTTGAAGCGATATATTTAGCTGGACGTTCGTATGTGGGGCGTAACAAACAACTGTTCAGCACGGGACGATACCAGAGGCGATACATCATCGGAATTGACTGCGAGGACCATGAGTTGGGGAGTGTGAAGACAAAAATGTACAATGTAGAACAAAACTGCACTTTAAAATATACCAGCTGGGCTATACGTATACAGGGCCAGTCGGACAAACTACCTGAAGAATTGCAGATACCTAGTCATGCTAAACTCAAATATGTATAAATAACACCGTGTATGTCAAAAGCAGCACGAAATTCTTATTTTCCTTTGTATATGTCTCAACCACGTATACCGCTATTAATACCAATTTTTGAAAGCAAAGTTATTTTAAAGACTATAATTATAATAGGTATTTAAAAGTTATATTTTACTCAAATTGGGGTAAAGTAAGATGTTGCTGGTAAGAAAAGGATACCTGAAGTGTTTTTTTGTGATTATTATGCAAAAAAAGTAACAATGGTATCTCCCCTTCGCCGTTCAATTTGTTCCAGTCTGCAACAATGACGCGAAAGTGGCGCTGCTGCGGTTGCTTTGAGAACTAAACGTCGCTGCAGAGTTGTCTTTTTTCTAACTAGATGGCGTTGACGTCGAATTAGATCGCGCTATCGTTTGCTGCACGGCGTTTGGTTGGGTCGGATGAGCGAACTTTGTATATTTAACTTTGCGCAGAGGCAATATCGTAACCAATGAGGTTAATCCGAGGTGCGATTATTGCTAGTTGAAAACTTTACCAATACCCCGCCGTGTGGACGTGAAATACCGTCCGCGATGGCAATTTTTGAATGGCCGTAGTTGGCCTGAGAATTCACATTATGTACGACCACCAGAATAGATAAGATTCGTGTGCGTCACGGTCCGCTGATACGGACGTACTATATTTATATTTACGAACTTGATGGTGAATTGGTGACGCCATCCGTCGAGAAAAGATATTATTATTATGATTTAAGTTTTTGTCTTTATATTTTTTTTTGTTAAATCTTTTATCTGTGTCAATCGTAAATACAATGCTGCATGGATATTTTGGCGCTCGAATGACGCTCACAGTGGCACGCTATTAGTGATCATCTATGCCATGAATTGAAAAAGATGGCGGTGATAGTTCTGATTTGCGCCACGCGCCCAAAGATAGCTAGTGCTGCTAAATTTTGTTTGTTATCTTCTACAAATTCAATAATAAACATTAGAAATAATTGTCTGAGAAGATTCATTTATTTTTTGAATGTAGAATGTTCACATAGTTATACGGTAAGCTTAAAACTAATGAGCATATGACCCTGTTAGGGCGCAGCAAGGTGACTTAAAACTAATAACATTGCAGAGTATGAGTATATATTATCTAATATCACTTAGATTAGGAACTTTCACAATTAAAATATTATATTAATTAAACTTATATCTAGCATACATAAAAAAGAATGTTTTATTTGATTGATTGATTTTTGACTAGTTATGTTGAATTTCGAAGGATTTACACAAGATGATCCGCTTCTCTCCTAAACTATTTACCAGCACCCTCGAAGAGGTCTTTAAATAACGAATAGATACATTCTGATCGGTGAAAAAGTACTATCAAACCTTCGCTCCGTAGACGACATAGTTATTTTTGATTCTGAAGCAGATCAACTGCTACAAATGCTTCAAGACTTGAGCACTGAGCAGTGCAAACTTTGAGGCTGGACTGACGATACTGACAAAAAAAATATCATAACATAACATCACGCCTATAATCCCCGAAGGGTTAGGCAGAGATGCACCTAATAGTACGCACGACGACCAATCAAGCTATGTATTCCAGTTTATGGGGATCTCTAATTGTATTGGAAATCTATACAAAGCGAGGCCAAGTTATACTGGATACTTAGAGCTTCATGTGCCGCCGCCGTACACCCACATTTCACCAGTTACATTTAACTCCCATATAATAGGTGGCAAGCCTACTGCCATCAACCGAATTCGGCTGCTCCTTAGAAATTCCTGACGGAAAATACCAATGACAATTTGCTCGACCTGGGAATCGAACCCAGGACCTCATGCTCAGTAGTCGCGCTTACAACCACTCGACCAACGAGGCAGTAAAAAGCAACGTAACAAATTTTTTGTCTCATGAACCAGTGTCTAGCTAAAAAACAAAAGAAAAGAAAGAAAGCAAGAAAAAATATTTATTTGACGCAGGAACATGACGTGCATCACATAAAATGACAAAAAAGTATATAAAGAGAAAAAAAAAGTAAGAAAGAAAAAGAAATGAAAATAAATCTAAATGATAATGAAAGATAGAATGTCCCATTCTTGGAACAAAAGATGGTTGCCTCCATTTCAACGGCTACACAACACCGGCTGAGATTTATCTCGACACGTGCTAACTTGGCGCCGAATACATATCGCTCACGACTTATTTTATATAGAAGCCCTTGTTTTTTTTATCTAGAAAATAAAGAAAGAACATAAAAAATGTTCTCGTTATTTTTCGTGCCGTTGTTCTTTTGTTCCTATATTATATTTATTAAAACTTCATGTACGAGTAAAACGGCTTAGTTGAATAATGTCACCGTACCAAGGCGGACTTAATACCTTAGGCATTTTCTATCAGTCTACCGGGTGATGCAGAGAGTGTATTATACAACGTGTAAACGACCCTTTACGAAGCCGTCAACCAAGCATTCTGTACATCGAACTAAATTACTCTTTAGTTTAGTAGTTCAGTTTATTTTTTTTATTATTTGGGACACCCCAATTTCATAGGACTGTCAGTCGCAGGTGCGACTGCTGAGCAAGAGATCCTGGGTTCGATTCACGGGTCGGGTAAATTGTTATTAGGCTCACCCCCTATTACATGAGACTTTAACATAACTGGCAAAATGTGGGTGTACTATTAGGAACACCTCAGCCTAACCCTTCGGGGATTACAGATGTGATGTTATGTTTTATGTTATGATTTTTAAATTACTGTAAGTACATAGTAGCTTAAAAGGTATCTCGGTAATAAATGTGTCACATTTCACAGTAAATTGTAATGATACACAAAAACCCTTTTTTTAAATAACACCTTTTTGCTTGAAACCCGCTTTTCTTTCTCGCGACTGAAATTCAGAATACCAAATTATGCCAATACTTTCTACATTTTTATTTGCAAAAAAAAATGAGTAACGTTTCAGTTGAAGATATTTGTTCAAATATAAAGAAAATGTAGCGACGAGTGATTTCTTATTCCAGTTTCGTTTTTTTTTATTAAAATAAAATGATATTTCTCTAACGTTAAGGTCTGAGATCACGTGCCATACATTAGTTGAGAAACAAATTAATATTCTAGAAATAGGACTTCTCAAATTAACTACTCAATTTCGACTTCGACCGACTTAGTTATTACCACAAATATACCTAGATAACGCAAGTATCATTAATTATCACTATCCGTATGAAAACCAAGCATACCAGCAATTTTTTGACTACCTACTATGACGTCATAATTTACTACACTATTTAGTTGCTATACAAACAAAAAACTATTTAAAATAGTCTACCTTTTTGTTCTTTAAATGTCTAGAATTAAGTTGTTGTTTTAAACAAATTAGCTTGCTGCGACAGTAGCCACGTTAAGCATAAAATGCTTAAGCCTAGCACGCGAAGTAGGTGCTCTTGAATTATCTAGGTATATCTATATCTGTGGGTATTACTCGCAGGACGCATGGCCTATGGGGCCGAAAGGTTCTTTCTGTGCGAAGATGCAGCGTTGGAAGCCCTCACACATGGTGGACCGTTGCCTTTGTGATGACCGTGGGAGCCCCGCTAGCCGAGAGAAGCGCGAAGGACAAAGCAATGTGCCTGGTTCATGGCAACAGGCCCGACCCTTATTACATAGAACTCAAACATAACTGGCGAAATGTGGGTGCACCTCTGTTACATCTCTGCCTAACCTTTCGGGAATTACAGCCGTGGTATTATGTTATGTGTTTTATACTTAAAAGGAGAGGTCGGATTGATAACAAACAAGGAAGACTATCATCCGTAAACGAGAATTAAACAAACAACCGGATTGATGGTTACGTTCATATTCCTTAGATACACACATACACACCCAATAACAACATAACATCAGACTTAATGATTACGTATTTACCAGATTACATGCATGTTTGTCAAAATCCGTACTAATATTATAAATGCGAACGTAAGTTTGTTTGTTTGTTTGTTACCTTTTCACGAATAAACCACTGAAGCGATCATTCTGAAATTTTGCATATACGTTGTCAGGTGCGCAGAAACGGGCATAGGGTACCTTTCATCCCGAAAAAATGTACTGTTTCTGAGGAAAACAACAATAACGTTCTTATGATAATAGATGGCGCAACGAGTGTTTTGAATCATGATTGAATTATGTTGTTACAAGCAGAGTACAACCCGAATTGATAGTCAAATTATAAATTAACGCGAGTGAAGCCGCGGGCGAAAGCTAGTTAGATATAAACATAAACAGTGCTAGCTAATTTGCTCAACGCCTACTCAACACGAACTCATACAATACCTCGTCAATGTTGACCTTTGGAAAGACAAATATTTCTAGAACACTGTTCGATCAGATCCCACGTGTTTTGAGACTGTATCATGGATGGTTATTCAACAACTGTTGCTTTAAGTTAGTAGGCACAGCTTCCGTGAAGCTCCTTAAGGTACGAGCCGACTGCACACAACAGCAGCAGACGACGTGACATTGCGACATGTCGGAGGGACACGTCGCAGCGTCATGCCGTTGCAGTCATGATTCCGAATCCAACTGCAGATGGCTGCAGCAGACGGCAACGCCGTATTCCAGTTAGTTCTGAGTGTTCCGTGACACAAGATGTCTGACGTGTTTGTGATTAACGATCGCGATTTACTCTTGTATCTTTTGTTAAAAGAGGAAGAAGGCGACAGTGACTTGTTTTTATTATACAAGTATAGAAAGAAAAAGCGACAAGCTACACGTCCAATGCTGGAATGCATCGCTTATCACTTTTTCGTCCTCGGAATCAAAAGATTTATTTTTTGAGAAAAATTCAACGTGTTGTCGCTCGAACATCGGTGGCACTACTGATTTACAGTCAGGCGACACGCCGTCTGCGATCGTGCGACATGTAGTCGGGCGACGTGTCGCTAGCTGCGGAAGGTATTTCATAGAAACACATAGAAACCAGTGGTGTCGGAGCGACACATCGTCTGCTGCTGCTGTGTGCAGTCGGCTACGAACTCGTACTTTCACTCTGCCATACCTCCCTGCGGTTATTAGTGAACAATACCACAGGTTTGCGCCAGTTCTCGTTAGTCAAGGAGAGTGGGGTGAGGCCCTTGTCCTCTGAGACCACGTCTCGGTGCAACCCCACGACGGCTTCAAGGAAGTATTCCCTGGACTGTACACCTCGTGGTTGCAAGGTCTTAGCACCCAGCCACTTCCGCGGGATATACAGTCTCATCGCCGACGATCGTGGGTGATACATACAGTTTGCGGTCATCATCTGCCTAGCCTTTTTCCCAACTATAATGGGGTCGGCTTCCAGTCTTAACCGGATGCAGCTGAATACCAGTATTTTACATGGAGCGACTGCCTATCAGACCTCCACAACCCAATTAGTACTGGGTAATACGATACCCCTTGGTAAGATTGGTTGTCAGACTTTTTTCGTTCACTGACTACCTAACGACTGTCAAAGATCCACAAATGACACCCGGGACCAACGGCTTAACGTGCTTTCCAAGGCACGGAGGAAACTCGGTATGTAATGGGCGGTCACCCATCCACAGACCAACCTAGGCGAGCACGGCTTAACCTAAAGATCGATCCGAGCGGCTGTTATTATTTAGCCACGAGCTCCTCACATACAATTTGCGGTCATTATATAAAAATGATTTTGTAAGTATGATGATACTATTTACTTAAAGATATAGGTATCAATATTAGGTTAATTTACACGTTACGTTTTGTTTCGTCTAAACCAATAATTTGTGATTTACGTCTACACAACCCAAGGGCAATATTAGTTAAGTAAACAACCATATTTACTGAAAACATCAGAATCCTACGGCAAGATAATATTATTTGTGTACGTCTAATAAATTGAATAAACCCGAAATTCTCCTAACAGACGATACACTAAGTAAATAAAATAAGAGAATGAACGGGAACCTGGTAGGAACAGCATGTTCACGGAGAAGCGCCTACGTGCTTATATTTGCATAAACAATACAATATTTTCTGTAGACGGGACGCCGGACGTGCAGACTCGCTCAGAGGTATGTATTACATGTTCAAAACCTTGTTTCCAATTGATGTTAGTATTATAATGAACTTTGAAGGTTCTCATTAACTCTTGAGACGGGACATTTACCATGTTTACTGTTTGGTTTGAGTTCCCGATATTTCGGCGCTGTTGCAAGCACCATGATCACGGATAAACTAATGATTATGTTAGACTCCATGACAGTTTAAAAACTTTAGAAGGTGCTATTGATAATTTGTGGGTTCAAATCCAGGCAAGTACCAATGTGACTTTTTCAATTCATATGTACTTTCTAAGTTTATCTTGGACATCACAGACATCGGTGAAGGAAAACATCGTGAGGAAACCAGGACTTATAATTAATATAAGTCTGAAATCGCCAACCCGTCTTGAGCAAGCGTGGTGATCAATGCTCGTGCCTTCTCTGTATGAGAAGAGGCCTTTGCCCAGCAGTGGGGCAGTAACAGGCTGGTATTATTATTGATAATTTTAATGATTATAACTCTGTAAAGCCATATTTTAATCAACATTCAACTGACACTGACCCTCAAATTGCAAAAAACGTGACACATTTCGCGGGCTGCCCTGCCCCTTAAGTATTTTCCATTATTTTTGTTTATATGTTTGAAAACTAAGTTGTGAACGCAGAATAAAAGATAGGTAATTTATTAATACCACCCCTGTAACCGACCCAATATTTTGCAATGGGTTCTTCACAGAGTAGACACAAGAGTTAATCACCACGCTAGCTGAGTGCAGAGTCCTTACCCTTATGGCCGTTTTCAATAACTTACTAACAGTTAACGGAACGTTGCCGTGTCAGATATTACCCTTATGGCCGTTTTCAATAACTTACTAACAGTTAACGGAACGTTGCCGTCTCAGATATTACCCTTATGGCCGTTTTCAATAACTTACTAACAGTTAACGGAACGTTGCCGTCTCAGATATTACCCCTAAGGCCGTTTTCAATAACTTACTAATAGTTAACGGAACGTTGCCGTCTCAGATATTACCCTTATGGCCGTTTTCAATAACTTACTAACTGTTAACGGAACGTTGCCGTCTCAGATATTACCCCTAAGGCCGTTTTCAATAACTTACTAATAGTTAACGGAACGTTGCCGTCTCAGATATTACCCTTATGGCCGTTTTCAATAACTTACTAACTGTTAACGGAACTTTGCCGTCTCAGATAAACAGTTGACGTTTCTTTAAGAAACGTCAACTGTAACTTCTGTTTCTTTACCTTTATTGTCAAACGTCTTTCTGACGTAAACGGTAGGTATAGGTCCCGTCACGTAAAAAAACGCTGATCGCTCAAATAAACTTTCTCAATTTTTTTTATTCCAGCCTTTTCCAAAGAACTAAGTAGCTAGTAAAATACTTTTACGATTCTACAATGAAACAATTATACTTATATTATAAAACAATAGCTTAGTACTTTAAGACGCCACTGTATAACGTGCGCAAACACATCCCCTCCACTGTCTCTCAGCGTTTTTTTTACGTGACGGGACTTATAGCACCTTGTTGTATTCAATTGTACGGGGTGTAAACAGACCCTTCACCAAGCCGTCAACCAAGCATTCTGTACATCAAACTAAGTAACTTTACGCAAAAAATTTTGCTGGGAAACGAAATTTTTTTTGGGGTCTAAAATCACATTTTACGGTAAAACTCAATATAACGCACTCAAAACTTAGTGCTGATGGATGCTTTGAATATTTAATGGGTCATGGAGTTAATTAAAGGAAAGTTAAAATCTTAAAAAGTGTTTTTTTTTTTTAAACTTGTGAAAAAATTTGAACTTTGACCTTCAATATATCCAGAACCTGTGGTTTCCCAGGTATAGTCTAGAAGAAAAAAATTATACCAATGATGGGCAGAATATGTGGTTTTCGTTTTCGTTAAGGGTCTTTTTACACCCTTTACAACAAACACTGCGTGATACGGTTGGTTACTTTTGGTTATCTCCCAAAATAGAAAGGTAGCACTCAACAGTACCCGTTTGACATTTACCTTACTGACGGTAAGAAACAAAACGTTTCAGAAGAACTTTCTTTGTTTTTTCTTTGAATCAACTTATCTATGGTAATCGGTCGACCCTCCGAGAGACAGGTAGGTGTCGTGGATAGGACATTCCTAGCTAACTTTGTTTATAGGAACACCGATAGCTACTAGTGACAGGCATATTAACTAACAGTTATACGTAAGTTATAGAAAATGGCCGTTAAACAAAGTGAAATTCTATCTACGATAACGATGGCTATGCAATATACTCGTACTAGTCTTTTTAACTACGAGTATACCAGTCATAAATGTATCAAATTGACACAAGCTATAGAAAAGCTTGTGCCAATCACGTTGAATGTCGTTGTTTATAAATAAAGCACTGGTTGGCGAATTTAGACTATAAAGGGTGTAAAAAGACCCTTAACGAAGCCGAAAGGCACTTGTTACCAATTTTTGTTCTGGTTCCATACCTGGGAACCTTATAGTTACGGAGATATTGGAGTTTAAAGTTCCATTTTTTTTTAACTACGTTTTAAGGTTTTAACTTTACTTTAATTACCTCCGTGACCTGTCTACTATTCAAAGCATCTATTAGCTCTAAGTTTTGAGTGCGTTACATTGAGTTTTACCGTAAAACGTGATTTTTCACCCCACAAAAAATCGTTTCCCAGCAATAATTTTTGTCTAGAGTTACATAGTTTGATGTACATAATGCTTGGTTGACGGCTTCGTGAAGGGTCCGTTTACACCCTGAATTAACTTGGAACTGCATGGTCTGCATCCGCCGCAGATAACTCTCAAAACCGCCAAACTCGAGCCTGCCCCAACATTATTTCCCTTACACCACCCAACAACCTCAAGTAATATTTTATTACGAAGAAATCAATAAACCCAAATCAACTCGCAAATCCAACTGGAAACCAACGCAAATATTATTACAATCGATTCATAATAATCACTTACCCTTCTCGATTATTATTCCGAATACGTTTCTCACACGACTCGATTGGCCTCAATACTCCATTACTCATGTCGATTGGTGATCGGCAATGGTCGGGTATTCTCGGCTCTCCTCGGGAACTGCGAATATTCTGCACACGTCGTGACGTGGATGTCGGGGCCCGATTTAATATAGGTCCTACATAATAAGAGTTTGGCAAACGTTAAGGGCTTTTGAGGAAACTTTGGCAGAAGTGCTCTGCTGATGAGAATATTTCTTATTATATGGATTCGGTTGGTTGGTAGACCGTAACAGATTGCAGGTTTGGAACCTGCCAGTGTGTGAGAGGTTCCACACACTTGTTGACAACTAGTTGGAACTTTCTGACTAACTAACCAAGTTCTTGACGATTCAAAAGTGCTTGTCAATGGTTAAATTGAAATGTATGCTTTGCTTGCAACTTGCACAATTTGAGTCAAATTCGCAATCAAATGTGTGTGAGTATATTCGTGATTGTACTCATGATAACAAACAACTTTCCCTAAGAAACACTTTTTTAAAACTGCTAACAGCTGATAGGTCACAGGCGCGTGCATGCGAAATTTCATACGGCTGTTGTGAAAAAAAGTAAGTGCACTTATAAAAAATGTTTCTTTGGAAAAGTTGTTTGTTATCATGACTACAAATATCGGTCACTAATTACCAGTCACCCTATATTTAGTGAGTATCTACTAAACGTCAGTAGGACTTCGATATATCTTAGAACCAAAAATTCAAAGATATGTGGCATCTCCAACACCAACCTGCACTGGGCCCGCAAGGTGGATCGCAGCCCCTCCCTCTCATAGACGAAGGCCTGGGGTCCCAGCACTGGGAAAACTATAGACTTAGGCGTATGCCCAAACGCCTGAAACTTAAACAACAAGCAATGTTATTTCAAACGTGATACAAACAGCCACAGTTCGTTCAATAAAAAAAACAAAATTGTATATTCTCATTCCCTACACCTTATGCATCACAAAACGATATTATTTCATATTCTCCACGATACACTCAGAAAATCTACGACCAAAGAGAAAAAGTCGCCCCAAGCCACAGGATAATACACCCCTATTTCGTCCCGAACCGCATCACGTACGGAATAATATTCGCCATAAGCAAAATTGAAAACGTAAATAGGGCCAACCCTAATTATTATTTCGGGCACACCGTCCCGATGTTGAGTGACTGACGGTCCCGTCAGGCACACTTTTTGTCAAAGACCTCTTGTACATTTGCATACTAAGTCCTCAGGAGTAACTTTAAGTGAATTGTAGAGTTGTTTTTTGTGTCAGCCGTTACCTTTGGAGTTTGACGTTCGGGCAGAATGTGTTATCCTCTTAACTGTACATAAGAACACAGCATACAGAGTGTAAACGGACCCTTCACTAAGCCGTCAACCAAGCATTATGTACATCAAAATAAGTCACCCTACACAAAAATTATTGCTGGGAACCGACTTTTTTTTTTGGGGTGAAAAAACACGTTTTACGGTAAACCCAATCTAACGCACTCAAAACTTGGTGCTGATGGATGCTTTGAATATTAAACGGGTCATGGAGGTAATTAAAGTAAAGTTAAAATCTTAAAAAGTAGTATTTAAAAAAAAACTTGTGAAAAAATTGGAACTTTGACCTCCAATATCTCCGTAACTAGAAGGTTCCCAGGTATGGTCCAGAGCAAAAAAATGATCGCAATGACGGGGAGAACAAGTGCCTTTCAGCTTCGTTAAGGGTCTTTTTACACCCTTTATAATATCACACAACATAATTTGTACACAAATCTTATATAAGCTTGTTGACCACTAGTTTTGCTTATGGCAAAAAAAAATCTATCTTGCAAATAAGTCATCAGACTCATCAGAAAACATAAGGAATGGATAAGGGACGCACAGAACAGAGAGGAGTAGTAGAAGAAAGGGGAGGCCTATACCCAACAGTGGGTGATTCCGGGCTGAAATGAGGATGATGATTATGGTGACTCATCATAAGTGATAGACTTCTGCATTTCAAATACTCCCTACGTCTGTACTTCAATACCAACATAAATCACTTATCACGGAGGAACATTTTTAGACAAATATATGTTGGATGCGGTCATTGATACGGGTTTAAAATGAATTGCAAGTAGGTACGCAGTGGCGACATCACGCGATCTACTACAAGTCTACCCACACCACAGCGTGCTTCTACAGAGCCCTGATGTTCAGCTCAAAGCGAGGCGAAATTCAATTTCTGATCGCGGCGGAGTTGCGACGACTTGGAACTGTACCCGATACATTGTGACCCGTGTTATTGTGTTAATTTGTAATCTCAAGTAGTTTGTTAGTTTTGCTAGAAACAGTGTATCGCACCTAGTGTGTTTTCATAGCACGAAACCCATCTTCTGCCCACATGATGTACGAGGCCTAACGGAATAAATCCTGACATATCCGACATATATGTACATTGAAAATTTTTATACCACAACCCGAAGGAATTTGAAAGCTTTTCCTAAATAAAATCAAGTGCTTCATGTTTGAAAAAATCTTCAGCTCGATAACATATAAAACGCAATTAATGTTGTTCAACAGTCAAAATTAAAAGCATTTCCACTCACACGTTCCATACAACAAGCCATCAACCTTCGAGTCCAAAAAATCCGTGCTAAAACCTGTAACTTAATAAACAGCCAAATCAATTTGAGAGTCAATAAATTCCGATTCAATTAGTGTCGAAATTTCTCAGAGAAACGGGAATCGCGTTTAATTTAGAAGCTTGTCGCCTTTTTCATTGCCACTCCGTAGTTCACTTAGAAAGTTAGGTCACGTAGGAGATCGGAGCCCTGTATCCAATGGATTAACGACAGCTGCGCCAGAGGCTTCAAAAGTGAAAGATAAAGAAAGCCTGGGACGATCATAACTCTTCTGTTGTTTTATTTTAGTTAGTTACTCGCTTTTGCCCGAGGCTCTGCTCGCGTTAATTTAGACTTTGACAATTAATAAAAATAAAAAATAAAAATACGAGCCACCGTATTTTTTATTTTATTTTTTGAAATAAATAAAAGGGTTGAGGAGCTCGTGGCTTAATAAAAACAGCCGCTCGGGTCGATCTTTAGGTTAAGCCGTGCTTGCCTAGGTTGGTCTGTGGATGGGTGACCACCCATTACATACCATTTCCTCCGTGCCTCGGAAAGCACGTTAAGCCGTTGGTTCCCGCTATCACTTGGTAATCTTTGACAGTCATGACAGTTAGTCAGTGGCCCAAAATTCTGACAAACTCTCTTCCCAAGGGGTATCGTATTACCAAGTACTAACTGGATGATGGAGGTCAGCTAGGCAGTCGCTCCATGTAAAATACTGGTATTCAGCTGCATCCGGTTAGACAGGAAGCCGACCCCAACATAGTTGGCTAAAAGCTATGCATGCAGATGATGACTATACTAGTAATAAAATTGTGACTTAATAAAAAGAGGCTCTTGGAAAAAAAATTACAATGTATTTGTGTCAGAGTTTTTATGCCGCCCGTAGGCCTCTGACTTGGGTTTACAAGTCGCGGAGAAAAATTTCTCAGGCATACTGATTTGGTTTCTTCCTAATTTTTCCTTCACCGAAGCAAGTACTTAATTATTATACAACAATATTCGACAACATCAGGTAAGACTGTAAGCCGAACTAAACACAGATAGGAAAAGGCCACGCAGATGATGTTAATAACACATCTCAGTGTCTTGTCACAAAACTGATTCAATGTCGTGGAATCTTTTGAGTGACGCACTTGTACGGTGCCATTGTCCCGTCTAACAAACCCAGACGGTTAGAAACCTGGAGTAACCTACGTCACTAAAGTCTCCACCGAAATAAATTGCATTCAGTATAACAAAATATTCCCCAATAAATTCCATGACCTTGACGACTACAGTTTATTAACATATGAAACCAGACAAAGAGGTCTAAATTTAAACTCGCATTTATTACAATCACTCCGTGTGAAATACTGGTATTCAGATGTTTCCGGGTAGACTGGAAGCCGACCCTAACATAGTTGGGAAAAGACTAGGCAGATGATGCGGTTCTGGACAATGGTTATGTGTGATTTTCAAGTAAGAATATAAAACGTAATTTGTACGTGTCATCAATATTACTACTAAACTACTAAGCGTCACTAGGTAATCGATACTAGAACCAAAAGTACAAATACATAATCATGTGGCTGTTTGTGTATGTGAGTTTAAATGTTTGTAAACGCACCCACGAATGCCCACGATACAGGAGAAATTCATAATGTGGGACAACGTTTTTTTTTTTAAAAAAAAACCCGCTCGCATTTTAGGTTGCAGCCCCTCCTTCTCATAGAGAGGAGCAGTGGAAGTCCCAGCAGTGGGAAAATTATAGGGTGTTAATGCTTATGCTCAAACTACAAACAATGTTATTCCAAACGTCATACAGCCACAATTCTTTCAATAAAAAAACACAATTGTATATTCTCACTAGCTTATGCCCGCGGCTTCGCCCGCGTGGAGTTCGGGAATTGCCCACGGGATCTTACTTCTGGGATAATAAGTAATATATGTAGGTATAGTACATACATAGATTTACATGTACTTGCTTATAACTTGCAAATATTCGTTCATAGTAATATCAATTAAATTACATTTGAACGTGCAATATGATACCTTGGTTTGAGATTGGACACCGGGACAACAATCAAATGATTAATTAGGAATCTATTTATAGACATTAAACTTTTACATAATATTTAATATCAATGTCGCGTATCACAAGCCAACGCGAACATCTGTGGAATAAACCATTATTACAGTCTTCTACCTCAGAGAAATCCTACCTACTTACTTAATAGGTAAATACTCCCGCACGCCCCGCGCAACACTGCGCGCCATGCGCCCGTCTACGTGAGCTTCGAAGCCCTATTTGACACTGTAGGGGGATGATTTTGATTTTGGTAAAAACTGTGATACACGTATCTCATAATTTTAATTTGAAAAGTATGTATACATATTTTCAAGTCAATCGACTCAGAGAATAAAAAGTTTCACAGAATATTCAACACCCCATTTCACCCTCTTAGGGGTGGAATTTAAAAAAAACTGTTTCTTAGTGGATACTTACTCTTCACAAAGAATGCACCCTCCAAATTTCATGTCTCTAGCACCAGACGATTGGGCTGTGCGTTGATATATCAGCCAGTCAAGATATTGAATTTTTAAATTGGGGGATGATTTTGGAAAAACTGTTATACACGTATCTCATAATTTTATTTGTACACAAATTGTCAAGTCGATCGACTGAGAGAATATAAAGTTTCATAGAAAATTCAACACCCCATTTCACCCACTTAGGGGTGGAATTTCGAAAAACCCTTTCTTAGTGGATACCTAATCTTCACCAAAAATACACCCTCCAAATTTCATGTCTCTAGGACCTATGGTTTGGGCAGTGCGTTGATATATCAGTCAGCCAGACAGGACATTGAATTTTAAAGTGGGGGATGATTTTGGAAAAAACTGTGATACACGTATCTCATAATTTTAACTGAAAAGTATGTATACAAATTTACAAGTCAATCGACTCGGAGAATAAAAAGTTTCACAGAATATTCAACACCCCATTTCATCCTCTTAAGGGTGGAATTTTAAAAAACTGTTTCTTAGCAGATACTTATTCTTCACAAATAATGCACACTCCAAATTTCATGTCTCTAGAACCAGCGGATTGGGCTGTGCGTTGATATATCAGTCAACCAATCAAGTCATTTAATTTTTAAATTGGGGGATGATTTTGGAAAAAACTGTGATACACGTATATCATAATTTTAATTGAAAAGTATGCATACAAATTTTCAAGTCAATCGACTCAGAGAATAAAAAGTTTCACAGAATATTAAGCGCCCCATTTCACCCTCTTAGGGGTGGAATTAAAAAAAAACTTTCTTAGCGGATACTTACTTTCCACAAAGAACGCACACTCCAAATTTTATGTCTCTAGAACCAGCCGATTGGGCTATGCATTGATGTATCAGTCAGCCAGTCGACATTGAATTCTTAAATTGGGGGATGATTTTGGAAAAACTGTGATACGTGTATCTCATAATTTTATTTGAAGAGTATGTACACAAATTGTCAAGTCAATCGACTGCGAGAATAAAAAAATTCATAGAAAATTCAACACCCCATTTCACCCTCTTAGGGGTGGAATTTCGAAAAGCCCTTTCTTAGTGAATATCTACTCTTTACAAAAAATACACGCTCCAAATTTCATGTCTCTAGAACCAGCCGATTGGGCTGTGCGTTGATAATATATCAGTCAGCCAATCAAGACATTGAATTTTTAAATAGGGGGATGATTTTGGAAAAACTGTGATACACGTATCTCATAATTTTATCTGAAGAGTATGTACACAAATTTTCAAGTCAATCGACTGCGAGAATAAAAAATTTCATAGAAAATTCAACACCCCATTTCACCCTCTTAGGGGGGAATTTCGAAAAGCCCTTTCTTAGCGGATACCTACTCTTTACAAAGAATACACTCTTCAAATTTCATGTTTCTAGGACCAGCGGTTTGGGCTGTGCGTTGATATATCAGTCAGCCAATCAGGACATTGAATTTTAAATTGGGGGATGATTTTGGAAAAACCGTGATATACGTATCTCATAATTTTAACTGAAGAGTATGTACACAAATTTTCAAGTCAATCGACTCAGAGAATAAAAAGTTTCACAGAAAATTCAACACCCCATTTCACCCTCTTAGGGGTGGAATTACGAAAAATCCTTTCTTAGTGGATACCTACTCTTTACAAAGAATACACTCTCCAAATTTCATGTTTCTAGGATCAGCGGTTTGAGCTGTGCGTTGATATATCAGTCAGTCTAGCTTATGCCCGCGGCTTCGCCCGCGTGGAATTCGGGAAATGCCCACGGGATCTTACTTCTGGGATAATAAGTAATCAATGTATGTATAGTAGATACATGGTTTTTATATACTTGCTTATAACTTGCAAATATTAGTTCATAGTAATATCAATTAGGTACTTTACATTTTATTATGTGAAATATTGATAGGTACCTTGGTTTGAGATTGGACACCGGTGACGAAAATCAAATGTTTAATTAGGAATCTATTTATAGACATAAAACTTTTACATAATATTTAATATCAATGGCACGTATCACGAGCCAACACGAAAATCGGTGCAATAAACCATATTTACAGACGTCTACCTCAGAAAAATCCTACCTACTTATTTAATAGGTAAATACTCCCGCGCCCCGCACGCCCCGCGTAACACTGCACGCCATGCGCCCGTGTACGTGAGCTTCGAAGCCCTATTGGACTCTGTTGGGGGATGATTTTGATTTTGGAAAAAACTGTGATACACGTTTCTCATAATTTTAATTGAAAAGTATGTATGCAAATTTTCAAGTCAATCAACTCAGAGAATAAAAAGTTTCACAGAATATTAAACACCCCATTTCACCCTCTTAGGGGTGGAATTAAAAAAAACTGTTTCGTAGCGGATACTTAATCTTCACAAAGAATGCACTCTCCAAACTTTATGTCTCTAGAACCAGCCGATTGGGTTGTGCGTTGATATATCAGTCAGCCAGTCAAGACATTGAATTTTTAAATTGGGGGATGATTTTGGAAAAACTGTGATACACGTATCTCATAATTTTATTTGAAGAGTATGTACACAAATTGTCAAGTCAATCGACTGCGAGAATAAAAAGTTTCATAGAAAATTCAACGCCCCATTTCACCCTCTTAGGGGTGGAATTACGAAAAACCCTTTCTTAGTGGATACTTACTCTTCACAAAGAATACACCCTCCAAATTTCATGTCTCTAGGACCAGCGGTTTGGGCTGTGCGTTGATATATCAGTCAGTCAGTCAGGACTTTGAATTTTATATATATAGATATATGTATAATACAATATTCCCCAATAAATTCCATTCTAACCTTGACGCCTTAAATTTATTAACATCTAAAAGCAGAGAAAGAGGTCTAAAATTAGATTCGCATTTAAGGGTTATTTTCGACACATCTCAGGGCGATAATACGCCAATACTCGCTGCTTTATATTCCCAAAGGATTCGGGTCAAAATTAAGCGGATTTCAATATAATCGGGAATCGATTCGGATATCATTTATCACTCGTCGACCTCGACTGTGCCCGGAATTGGGACTTTGGGACTATTAACTCGAGTATCTCGTAATTTGGTTTAGTCGTAGTTATATTTGGTTTATTTGGTCATTTGTAATGACAGTTGGGTTTAATCTGTTACAAGAGTAGGTATTCATTGATATGTTGTAAGTGTATATGTTACGGCTAAAAGCCGAAGTAAGGTTACACTTAGTTCTAGCCGGCTATACCTAGGTGCGGCCGGTAACAGTTTTTTTTATAATGCAACCAATTATTTGGATGTAGCGTTCGTCGGCCGCTGCAGTGGCACTGCTCGGTGCGCTCGCTCGGCTCGCGCGCTTTTGGTCACCGGTCTCATCTCACCTAATCCATTTGGTCGATGGATCCTAGCAATTAAAAGGAGTGCCAACGTTATTTTCTGCTGTGTTCAATGGCAATACATGCTAGGGTACGGCCCAGCCCCTCTTACGAAGACAAGGCCTGTGTACTAGCAGTGGGCATATTATAGACTCATTACATTTATGCTCTGCTGGTCAATACCAACCCTGTTTTATGGGGTGATAACAAAAATAAATATTCGTCAGTATCTGCCAACCCTTATCCGATTACGAAGCTTACTTATTAGGTATCAATTTCGAATCGATAGCCCTCCAATTGCCATCGCATTGGGAACGGGCTGGGTAATTTGATTGAGACTCTGCATAGCTGTGGCGCGCCGACCCTATATTATGCTCTCAAAATATTAACATATGTACATCGGAATGTATGGCATATGTGGTATTGTTACCTGTACATCTACAAATATCTTGGCATAGGGACAGTTGAAGAAATTAAATAAATTAAGGGTTCGTGAAAAAATTAAAATTAACCCACGGTTAAGCATCGCTTGTCAAGGTCGGTTCGAGGCGGGGCCCAACCATTACATACCGGGTTTCCTTCATGCCTCAGAAAGCTGTTGGTCTCGGCTGTAATTTCTAGATCTTTGCCCGTAGTTACGGGTAATCAGAAGCCCGGTGGTCTGATAACTATCTTACCAAGTGGTGTCGTGTTATTAACTGGTTCAGAGGTCAGACAGGCAGTCGCACCATGTAGAATACAGGGAGATAACCGCGGTTTTATACGGCAAAATCATATTAAGTTATCCACAAAATTGATCATATTTGTCCAAAAACACTTGATTTAAACCTAAAGATTGTGGAGCCCATAACCCTCAAAAACCACAAAGCAATTTTGCCCAAAATCTTCGCCAAATTAACCACACATACCTACGTATTTGATTTCACTACGGTCGATAGTCCCGTGGCAGATACCGTTCAGATATCCCAAGCTTGTGTACATAGGAATGTCAACAAGTTTGCGAGACTGCTAATACAATTAGCAACCCTAATGTAGATAACGTGTGGCTTGCCTTAACATGTCTGAACTTTGGTCAACAAGTTCCAAGACATATTATATTTAGATACACTTGGATTTAGAAACATATTGGTCTAGCGGTCGCAAGCGCGACTGCTGAGCACGAGGTCCTGGGTTCGATTCCCAGGTCGGGCGTATTCTTCTTGGGTTATTTCATTATTTTTCAGTAGCAGCAAAAGAGTCTGAATTTGTGCCCGGTTGATGGCAATAGGCTCGTCCCCTCATACATGGGACTTAAACAAAACTGGCGAAATGTGGGTGTACTATTAGATACACCTCTGCCTAACCCTCTGCTCCTCTCCATAACAGGTGTGATATTATGTTATTTTTAATGGTTAGGGACAACATTTTGTATTAAAATACATTGCTTTCATAAAGGCATATAGACGTAGGTGGTTTTTCGAGTAGTTCTCGTATAAAATCCTCCCTGTCCTTGCAAACCTTTGCTTCAGAGGATATGTCATCGAATCTTTTAACTGTCCATGCGTCAGCACCTTTTCTATGTCATATAATTTTCTCTTCCTTTTTCTACTTCAAAGACTTTGCAATTTCATCATCTGCCTAGCCTTTTCCCAACTATATTGGGGTAGGTATCCAGTCTAACCGGATGAATACCAGTATTTTACATGGAGCGACTGCCTATCTGACCTCCACAACCCAGTTAGTACTGGGTAATACGATACCTCTTGGTAAGACTAGTTCTCAGACTTTTTAGGCCACTGACTACCTGTAACTTCTCAATTTATTGGACAATAATCTTTACGCTACCTAATTGTAAGGTCATTTTTGGTAGCTGAAAGTGTTTATGTAGCCAATGACTGAACATACATAGATCCACGATACAAAACAAATACGAAACAAATGATAACACACTACAGAAAAAAAATATTATAGCTAGCCCAAATTGTCCCACTCCTGGGCAAAGGCCTCCCTCCATTCCTTCCAACGGTCACGATTCTGTGCTACTACTTTCCAATTCTCAAGGAAGACATCCAGTTCGCCCCGCCATCTCCTTCGTGGTCTGCCACGACCCCGTGTCACTGTTTCAGGGCACCAATTCTGAGCCTTACCGGCCCACAGCTCGTTCGGTATGCGACAGACATACCCTGCCCAGTCTCATTTAAGTTGGGACAGAAAAACGATCGTCAAAAACCAAAACTCCTATTTACTAAAATAGAAGCTTACAATGAATAATTAAACAACTTAATAAAAAAAAAATAAGAATAAAAATAAAAAAAATAAAAAATTAAGTATCTTGATTTAGCACACGAGGTTGTCGACATGTGGGACGTGGACTCTGCAATCATTGTACCGATAGTCGTTACGGTTAATGGACTAATAGCAAAGAGCCTCGACCAACACCTTAGAAGGCTCTCATTGCGCGGCTGGGTCAAGGGCTTGATTCAGAAAGCAGTACTCCTAGACACGGCACGCATAGTGAGGCGGTTCCTCTCTCTGGAGCCCTGACCACCGGCAACCTGGACCCTGTTCCCGATGCCGGTGGGCTACTATTTTTTATATTTTTAAATGTTTTTTATATTATTTTATATTAGAATATTTAAAAATGTAAATAATATGTATATAAATGAATAAACGGAATAACTTAATAATACAATACGAAACAGTTTAACAGAAAGAAGAATCCGTACCTACTGGAGCGAGACCGATTGTGGCGTTTAATTAAATACCGTATCGCTTTGTAATACTTAGTTAGGTACTTGAAGAAACTGGAAAATTCATTTAAACAACAGATAGAATTCTGAGAAACATAAAACTTCAAGTCATTGTACAAGTTTATGAATCTTTAAAGGCACCTGGGTTATGAAGCATGAAGTCGTGGGGTTTTTTTTTAAAACGTTGCCCCACACTAGGCGATTCTCCTGTATCGTGGGTGAGTTTACAGTTATTTAAACTCACATACACAAACAGCCAGACCCGCAACAACTACCTACAAACATACAAACAAATATTTGGCCATACAAATATTTGTTCCGTGCGGGAATCGAACTCGCAAGACACAGCTCAGCAGCCAATCGCTCAGCCACTGTACCAACCGTGTCGTCAAGCAGCAGAACCAGTTCCTGCGTTTAAAGCAAGCAAGTAAAATTTTCAAGCAAATTATAAAGGTCCTGGGTTCTTATCCCGGGTCGGGCAAATTGTTATTGGGTTTCTCCATCAGGATTTTTTTAGTAGCAGTCACGCAGCCTGCATTTGTGTCCGATTGATAGCAATAGGCTCGCCCTCTATTACACAGGACTTAAAAAATAACTGGCGAAAAGTGGGTGTACTCTTAGGAAGCTACACCTGTCTGCCTAACCCTTCGGGGATTACAGGCGTGATGTTTTGTTATGATATACCTAGGAAGAAATGCCTGAACTTTGAGTCAATCTGGTTTGTATTGTACCTGAACTGCCTGTTAAGCGCTGGACACACAGAAAAGATGTAAGACGAGGACGGGGCGTGGACAGGGCGGAGACGGGGTGCCGTCGCGACTTTTCAAAACGTATAGAAAAGACGAGGCACGGACGTGTGACGAGAATGGAAGACTGCTTTTTCTTCGACCTTTTTTCTCTCGTTGTGACTAAGTACAAATGACTTGAGTGCATAAGTTTCTTCTACGCAAGGGTGGGTAATAGTGCATGCTACTCTTTCCTATCAATTCATTTACTTGACAGAATTTATCTACACAAGACAGAGTGCTTTTATACAGAAATCACCCTAGTATAAGTCGCTTATGAAATTGTATTGAAAAAGAAAAGTCTTTCATAGAAAAATATTATGTTCATACATAGCTTTTGGTAGATATATAAACGGTAGGTACAGGCATTTCATTACTGAATGAACAAAATAAAAGAAGAGATTGAAATAACTAATTAGGTGACATTTTATCCTTCGGGTAAGACTTTAGTAGCAGCGGATAGCGATAAACTATACTAACTATTGAATCTAGTTAAAATTATAAGTTTTTTAAGTGTCATGGTCACTAACATATTATTAACTTTAGAAACGGGATATTTACCATGTTTACTGTTTGTTTTGAGTTAGAATTCTTAAATCCTAGTTAAAATTCTTGATAACTTGCTGACTTTGGTCTATTTTTGGTCACAATGACCAAAACCTATGAGAACATTCATACATACATAACATCGTGCCTGTAATCCCTGAAGGGTTAGGCAGAGGTGTACCTAATAGTACACCCACATTTCGCCAGTTATGTTTGAGTCCCCTGTAAGAGGTGGCGAGCCTATTGACATCAACCGGGCACAAATCCAGACTCCGCGGATGCTACTGAGAAATTCCTGATGAAATAACCCAAGAAAAATATGCCTGACATGAGAATCGAACCCAGGACCTCATGCTCAGCAGTCGCGTTTGTGACCACTAGACCAACAAGGCTGCTTATGAGAAATCATCATCATTATCACCATCAGCCTACAACCAGCCCACCGCTGGAAGTAGGCTTAAATCTCATCCAGCTGCTCAGCCACCATCCGAAGATCGTCCTATCTTACGTATGCCAGTTCGCGATCCCCCACTCAAGAACTTCAACGATCTACTCAAACCGACATCGGTTTTACAGCTAATATGGCCGACCCATCGCAAATTCAGCTTGCTTATTCTCATCATCTGCCTAGCCTTTTCCCAACTATATTGGGGTCGGCTTCCAGTCTAACCGGATGCAGCTGAATACCAGTACTTTACATGGAGCGACTACCTATCTGACCTCCACAAGCTAGTTAGTACTGGGTAATTCGATACCCCTTGGTAAGACTGGTTTTCAGACTTTTTGAGCCACGGACAACCTCATAACTGTCAAAGATCTACAAATGACACCCGGGACCAACGACTTAACATGCTTTCCGAGGAACGGAGGAAACTCGGTATGTAATGGGTGGTGACCCATCCCCAGACCAACCTAGGCAAGCACAGCTTAACCTAAAGATCGACCCGAGCGGCTGTTAATCTTTAGCCACGAGGTCCTCCAGCTTGCTTATTCCGCAACTCCAAAATCGTCTGACCTTGGTCAAAAACCCAAGATAACAGATAGTCATCAGCCGAAACAGCCTCTTCAAATAATGAGGCAAACCTGAACACTTCACCGCTCTTAAAGGCAAATCAAGTGGGTCCACCCGACGACCCCTCAGTCGCCTCGCCACAAAAGTGACGCACCCTTATTTTTACGCTCAAGACACTTTATTAAGACAAGTCCAAGATTAATTAGAATCTGCAAATATTTGAAAAGATACCTCAAAAGGTTTATTTTTAGAGGGAATTGTGAGACTGGAATGAATGCTTTAGATTTGTTTAAAAAAAAGTTGCCGAAGACACGCCAGGTGGTGGACAAAGAAAAAAGATTTTGAAATGGTTTTTTTTCTGATATTTTCCTGGTCCTAGTAGAAGGCCTTTTTGAAATTTCTCAGGAAGAACTACCGCCGAATGTACCTTTTTAGACATTTTTTGTCCTTAGGCATTTTCTATTAAGTTGAACTTCTTACCGCCTTAGTTCACTTTCTATAAAGAACGTTATGAAAAATATAGACACATTTTTAAGACAGTAAATATAATTTATTTTTACGTGCATGAGTGTTTTAATACCCATTTACAGAAATAAATATCATTTATTAAAACGGTAAAAGCATGTCTGGAACATGTCTCGAAATTAGAATATATCACTCATCTCACAAAATATTTAATCAAACTACTCCAAAGTTTGCAAACAACATTATTTATTCAACTAAGTGCCTCAATTTAAACAAAATGCATTAAACTAAGTCCATAAAAATATAGAACTTTACACCAAAACGCCCCGTTCACGTCCTCAGGCGAAGAATTGCCGTAAGCAACACGCGCGCGTTGTGTTCCCAAAAGGCTTGTTTTCCCTACTATGTTAGAGTCGAGTTCCAGTCTAACCGGATGCAGCTGAGTACCAGTATTTCACATGGAACTACTGCCTTTCTGAACTCCACAACCCAGTTAGTACTGTTTATAATACGATCCTCTTGGGTAAGACTGTGGTTGTCAGACTTTTGCGATACTATCTACCTGTAACGACTGTCAAAGATCTGCAAATGACAGCCGGGACCAAGGGCTTAACGTGCTTGCTGAAGCACGGAGGAAACTCGATATGTAATGGGTGCTAACCCATCCACGGCCCTACCTAAGGCAAGGATTGACCCAAGAGGCTGTTATTATTTAGCTACTAGCTCCTCAAAATCAACACGCGCATGTGTCGCTTGTTTTCTTCTTGTGAGTACCGGTGCATCGTAAGTCGCGGTTACTCCTGCCATGTTCTAAGGATTTTTCTTTCATTTGTTTTCTCCACTGTCTTTGCCGCAAAACGCGAGTCACTCGAGCGAGTGGTTCGTGGCCAAGCGGTTGCAAGCAATGTATTAGATGCTCTGAATAATTAGTTGTTTGATGGTTGAGCTGCATCCAATTACGTGATGCTTATTGTTCATACATTTTAGATGAGACTCGCTCAGTTTATTGCACTTTTACTTTCAGTATTATTTTACAAGTTGAGATGGTGAATTACCATTTCAAAAGTAGATGGTACTTGGAATGTGTGGGGTATTATTTTTTGGGATTAAACTACAGTAGTTACGTGTCTTTTATGATGATTAAAATAGAATTGATTTTAAATAATTATGATTATTTAATCAAACAGTTTATACACTTAAGTAATTCAGTAAAAAATAAACTGCAAAACTTGTTCATTGTGTAAAACAAGCTGTCTGTCAAAAAGGTTTGTAATTTTCTAAGGGTGGGTGTACTGTTAGTTACACCTCTGCCTAACCCTTCGGGGATTAGATGCGTGATGTTATGTATGTAAAGTTTGGAAGTTTCTTCCTTCACTTCAATATTTGGAATATTGGAGGTTATCTCCGAAACTATACTCAACTACTCATTCGATATCAAAAAATATTTTACTGATGAAAACCTGCATCATTACGGTGTATCACAGGATATGTTTCTACGACGCGGACAAAGTCATGGCTCAGTCTAATATTATAGATAGGTAAAATTAGTTTGTAAGTTTGTATGTAGGGGGTAATCTCCGGAAATAATGATCCAATTCTAAAAATTCTTTCACAGGCAGAAAGCTACATTATTCGTGGGTGCTATTGGCCATAAATTATATTTATATCATGGCTATTAACCGAGCTATCACAATTTTTACGGATGAAGTCGCGGGCGAAGTGCTAGTTTTTCATAAAGTGATATAACCTTGTGATACGACGAACTATTCTCCGTGAAATCTGAGGATAAGAACCAGAATCAACATAGTTCTTACCACATATTGGACAAGTAATATCTGAACTCTCATCTCAAGTCGCCTGCTCTTGTGAACTTGACAAAGAAAGTCTTATGAATGAATTACATAATGAACATAATAGACTCTATTCTTCTTTCTATCAAGGTCAGATTTGAATGCTGCGTTTAAATTTATTTTCTACTTTTTACTATGACATTGAAGTAAGAGATTTTTTAAGAATAAACTTTAATTTAAATAGATTAAGTAGCAATGTTGATTACCCAAGTAAATGAACAATGGATTCGGGTTTTTGTTTGATAAATTAGTTTGGAACCCAGTTATTTTATTTATTTTATTTTATTTTTTATTGAAAGGAACAGCAAACAGTTACATTATAAGAACTTATTAGTTTAACAAAATTGAAATTTGGTTATAAAGTAACCCAATATCGGTAAGACTGGCTGTCAGTATTTTGGGCCACTGATTACTGTATAACGACAGTCAAAGATCTACAAATGACAGACGGGACAAAAGGCTTAACATGCTTATCTATATCATGACTAATAGTAGTAATTTCGTAGCGCAGCGTGTGCTACGCGGCTATTCTGTGTAGCAACTCCGTAGCAGGGCCCTTTTCATTTGTACCACGCATGAGTGAGTAGGCTAAGTAGGTAATTAATTATCTATTAGTATCCGAAATAAAATTTTTTTGCAAATAAAACATCATTAACAAAATATTTTTGTTACTCTGATCATAACTGTTTTAAATTTTGCTCTGTTATTAACATTTTATTATGAGGAGGAGCTCGTGGCTAAATAACAACAGCCGCTCGGATCGATCTTTAGGTTAAGCCGTGCTTGCCTAGCTTGGTCTGTGGATGGGTGACCACCCATTACTTACCAAGTTTCCTCCGTGTCTCGGAAAGCACGTTAAGCCGTTGGTCCCGGCTGTCATTTGTAGTTCTTTGACAGACGTAACTGGTAGTCAGTGGCCCAAAAAGTCTGACAACTAATCTTACCAAGGGGTTACAATTTTAATAATCATATTTTATTTCTTTCTGTATATTTGATATTTTTTTTATTTGTTTGTACTTGGCGCAATAATTAGACATGGCATTATGTCACAATCACAATGGAGGTTCAATTAGCCGTCGCTCCATGTAAAATACTGGTATTCAGCTGCATCCGGTTAGTCTAATATATGTAGTTGGGAAAAGGCTAGGCAGATGATGATATTAACATTTTATTATGCACGCTAGCTCGTTGTTCGACCACCTTTTTAACAAATTTTACAAAGTACTAATAACAGTCCGTCATCCAATCAAAAACACAGCATATTTGCATGTATCCTACCCTGAATTGAATCAGTAAACAACGGCCACACACATGGATATCTCGCCCACAATACGGCTGAGAATATCGAGTGTATAGTGGACATAACCGCCGAACGTGCCTAGAGTGGCATTGCTACCCGGGAGAGAATTGTGCGGTACACCGACGGGCAAAGGGCACGTCCTCTCTAATATATTGTCAATTATCGAGCTGCTGAAGTGGCTGTTTTAGATTTTTACGATGGAGTAGTTGTTTTTTAAATCATTTTAAATGTTGTATCTCCTATAAAGGGTGGGAGGGAGACGGACGCGCAAACGGTTACCACGAACTCAGTACATCATTGTGAGCCCCTCCACATACGGCGCGTTCGTGTTCCACGTGCGCCTCAAAGAGATGTCCGCAAGGGCAGATGCCTGCCGGGGCTACGAGACTATTCGAAAGAGATACCGCGGCCCTGAAACACAAAGGGCAAAGTAGGAACATGGATGGGTTTTAGTCAGTACGAGTCTGACACTCCCTTCCACTCCGCCCAGAGCGGGAGGGGTCATTTGATGATTTCCCGTTCGAAAAAAAGCCCCTCCATATAGAAACTTTTCATCGGTAATTAGAAAAATGTTTTTCTAGGACAAACATGGTCTTGGATTAACTATGTTCATGATTACTTAGTAATAAATTAAGAAAAGTCACGTTTTGTACAATCAGCGGCAAACATTGTTACATTTTTTAATGAAATTATCGAACACAAGCTTTTGCCCGCGGTTTCGCTTGCGCTAATTTAGAATTTGACAATGAATTCGGGTTGTAATCTGCTTGTAATAATATATTTCAATCATGATTCGAAAGATACGTGCCGCCATCTACTATCATAAGAACGTTATTGTTATTTTCTTCGGGAACAGTACTTTTTTTCGGGTTGAAAGGTACCCTATGTCCGTTTCTGTACACTTGATAACGTATATGCAAAATTTCAGGATGTTTGGTTCAGGTGGTTTAGGCGTGAAAAGGTAACAAACAAACTTACTTTATAATATTAGTTAGAATCATAGAACGTTATTATTAATTTATTTTAAAATCATTATAAGGACCTTTTTTAAGGATTATGTACTCTTTTTAAGACCAACTAGTCTTTCTTATATTATAAAGAGGAAAGATTTGTATTTTTGTGTGTTTGTGTATGTTTGTAATGAATAAACTCAAAAACTACTATACCGATTTCAAAAAAAATTTAGGAGTCATGGAGAGAGGCATTTGCCCAGCAGTGGGATGACACAGGCTAACAGTATCAGTATCAGAAAGCTACATTATCCTTGAGTAACATAGGCTTTATTTTATCCCAAAATGTTACGCTACTAATAAACGCTAGTATTATATAAAATGCAATATTTTAATCAAAGTCTGCAGGAGCTCTACAACTACATAATAAAATTGTTTTAAAAGTAAAAGTACGAGAAGATATTTCATCTTCAACTGCTGAAAAAAGAAACATTTTCTATAATATTAGTTTTTTCTTCGCTGCTGAACAGGTTTATGAGGATTAAGCTTCAAGAAAATTGATTGAAGTGAACACTCAGATATGCATTAAGTTTCAATTTCACTTAGAGTTGAAATGATTTATGTATTTATGTTACATATTTCTTTTTTAAGTCTGCTTATATATGTATATAAAAAAAATCTGTGTTTCGTTTTGTCCTGCTCAATGGATACTAATATTATAATTGCGAAAGTAACTCTGTTTGTTTGTTTGTTTGCTACCTTTTAACGACTAAACAGCTGATCGGATCGTAAAGAAATTTGGCGAGGAGATAGATTATATCCTCGGAAAAGACATAGGCTATCTTTTTTTTTCCTCACACATACTCATCAAAATTACAGACAGCTAGTGATTTTATAAAGTAATACGTTCTTATCGAAAATGCATTTTTACTAAGAACCATTCCTTTTCATTCGACGTTTAATTCATACAAAAATATCAAGAAAACGGTGTAAGGAATCTCGTGACACAAATAACAATTTATGTACGTGATTCTCCACCTTCTGAAATATAAAATAAAAAGAAAGAAAGAAAAAAGAAGTATTTTTTAGATTTGCACAGGACAAAACGAAAAATGTTTTTTATATTACTTTGTATAGGAATATTCAAAAATGTAAATTATATGTAAAGAAAATAAGTAAAGTATAAAACAAAATTAAAATGATAAAAATGTCAATTATAGTATGTTGAACTAAATTCATAATAAACGATTGTGATACAATCATCATCATCATCATCATTTTCTTTTTTCTCTTTTTGTTATTCACCTATTTGTAAGTTTTAATTTACATTAAAACTTGGGAAGGGAAGAGTGGGACGTTCAACTGCAGGGATTTTCTATAACTAAATGGAGACACCTCGACATGTAATGTAAGCCAAAATGATATGAAATGAACTTATTTAATTTTTAATTTAATTTTATTTATCTGCCTAGTCTTTTCCCAACTATGTTGGGGTCGGCTTCCAGTCTAACCGGATGAAGCTGAATACCAGTACTTTACAAGGAGCGACTGCTTATCTGACCTCCATTGTCATTGTGACACAATGTCATGCCTAATTATTGAGCCAAGCACAGTTATAATAAAATTTCAAATATATGTACAGAAAGTGATAAAATATTATTATTAAAAATGTTGCCAACATCCTTCAGCAATAATTCTGCTGAGAAATATTTCTAAATTAAATTCGGTGAAGCAAACTGAATTTTAAAAGGAAAATGAGGAAAATTTTATAAATTCACTCGCGCTACGAATTTTACATTTCACAATTTTTAGTTTACCTTCATCCGGTTTTATTCGTTATATTTTTGCGAGAAAATTGTAGTTTAGTTTTGTTTTTTTGCAATTATATATAAATGATATTTAAATGGTTTTTTTTTGTACTCTATCTCAATGCCATCAAAAATAGGACACTATTTGACTCAAAGGTTGACTGGTAGAGAATGCCTTGTGGCAATAAATAAATATATTTTGTAGGATACATCGATTAAATAAGACGAGGAATCGATCGAATGGTTAGACCTTTGCAATTGTTACGCATACCAGTATGAGTTCAGAGCGCTGTGGTGGAAAACACCATGAGGACGTCTGAATGTCCCGAAAACAAAAATTTGACATCCGACCTGTATTAACTAATTCATGAAACAACGTGGTTTTTTTTTAAATAATGGACAATGAAACGGACACGGTGGATTACGGCCTACTCTGTCACACGAAGAGGAGGCCTGTAGCCCAGCTGTGGGAACATTATAGACTGATTCTGCTATTAACCTTTGGTTGCGCGGATACATAGACATAAAAATTAGTTTGTTGGTTGGCACGGGTAATCCCCTCCTCTTCATCTCCCCCGCACAGTGCCTGTCTATGCGAGCCTCGAAAAAACACAATGGCTGACTACTGACCATCGAGTCAACACACGCTCTCGATATATTTACAAAAAGTGGTGAAATTGGTGAGATCTTCTCGTTTTCGTTTATCTCCGTGTTATGTGCCACGCTCCAGGAAGCTACTCCGGGGAATCGAGGTATGTGCAACCCTTCCTTTTAAGCTCCATATCAATACGCGTCAATCCGCCACTTTTGAACCGTGCTAATTTCTATTTGATTGAATTATTAGCAAAAAAACAGCGCAAACAACCTTTATTTATTCTTCTTACATATAATTTGACTTTTGTTTTAATATTTCGTGAAAAGAACATTTACAAATATAAAACATAGTGGCCCATCAGTATCGGAAACAGGGTCCGAGCTACCGGTGGCCAGAACGCATGCAAGAGGAACCTCCTAACAATACGCGCTACGTCTAGCTGTACTGATTGCTGTATCCAGCCCTTGATCCAGCTGCCAAGCGAGAGCCTCTTCAGGGATCGAGGCTATTGGCTATTAAACCATTGGCCAATACGACTATCGGCTCAATGACTGCTGTACTCACGGCCCACATGTCGACACCCTCGCGAGAGATACTTGAATAGGCGCCTTGTTATTAATACGTGTGGCACAAATCATAGAATGAACGATGACACTTCAAATATTCAAAAAAAATATCATGTTTTATTAAAACGTGCTAAACTAGAACCCAACAACGTCTTGTGTATAATAACACAGTTTACTGGAAACATCGAAGATGCGAGAACTTCGCATCTAACTTTACACGTTAAGTTCGAAGCTCGTTAACTGGAGTTTAATATGGCGAAGTTAGTGGCCCGTACGTCTTCATAACTTAATTTGTTGATTAATGATGAGAAACGAAGGGTGTAATCAGTAAAAATTATAGAATTTTTATATACAAGGCGTAGACCCTTCTCGAAGCCGTCAACCAAGCATTCTGTACATCGAACTAAGTAACTCTACGCAAAAAATATTGCTGGGAAACGAATTTTTTTGGGGTGAAAAATCACGTTTTACGGTAAAACTCAATGTAACGCACTCAAAACTTAGTGCTGATGGATGCTTTGTATAGTAAACGGGTCATGGAGTTAATTAAAGTAAAGTTAAAACCTTTAAAAGTGGTATTCAAAAAAAACTTGTGAAAAAATTGGAACTTCGCAATGACAGGGAGAACAAATGCCTTTCGGCTTCGTTAAGGGTCTTTTTACATGCTTTATAGGCACTGTTAGGAGACATAAGGTGACCTCATCATCATTCTTCTTAATTCCAGAGGAGCTCGTGGCAAAATAATAACACCATTGCGGATCTTTGACAGTCGTTACAGCTAGTCAGTGGCCCGAAAGTCAGACTACCAAGGGATATCGTACTACCCAGAACCTGGGTACTGTTCTGTGGAGGTCAGATAGCCAGTCGCTCCATGTATGTCCATATGTGAGTGCTGCACCCGCTGAGACTGGAAGCCGACCCCAATATAGTTGGGAAAAGGCTAGGCAGATGTTTATCCTCCTGCTGCGGCGCAGCATGTCAAAGATCTACAAATAACAGCCGGGACCAACGGGTTACCGTGATTTCCAAGGAAAATCAGTATGTTACCCATCCACGGACCAACCTAGGTAGGCGTGGCTTAACCTAAAGACCCAAGCGGCTGTTGTTATTTAGCCACGAGCTGCGTTTGCATTGCTGCATAAATCGTGGTGGGATGGGCCCTTAGACATTTTGAAATCTAAAACTTACCTTACTATAATGATCTTCGATTCCCTAATGAGCATTAAAACATTTTTTTCTGTATTGAAAATAAAAAACATCTGAGTGAAATATCTTTGACATTTGATACACCTATCACTTTAAACGATTTCTTTAACAAAAACACTTAAACTTTTTCTAAAAAATATGCATTTTATTTAAAGAAGATTTGATTAAAACTGGTTTAATGTTTCTTGAGAAACCTCTTCACAAACAAACAGACTTGAATAAATTAGTTTATATCTATAGTTTACTTGGAAAAATAATTATAAATAAGATTTAAATTGGTGTCGCTTTCAATAAATGGAGTTTAATTGAAAAGAATATTATATTCTGAAAATCAGTTTGAAATATTTGAAGGAGTGGGCCATTGTCCTTTATGATTTTTATGTTCTTAATACCTACATAATTACGTATATTGGGCTATTGTGCTTCTCGAATTAACTTTTATATAATTTTAATAAATAATAGCAGCCGCTCGGGTCGATCTTTAGTTTAAGCCGTGCTTGCCTAGGTTGGTCTTCGGATGGGTGCATCATCATGTGAAAATACCGAGTTTCCTCCGTGCCTCGGAAAGCACGTTAAGTCGTTGGCCCCGGGTGTCATTTGTAGATCTTTGAAAGTCGTCCCAGTCTTACCAAGGGGTATAGCATTACCCAGTACTAACTGGGTTATGGAGGTCACATAGGCAGTCGCTCCATGTAAAATACTGGTATTCAGCTGCATCCGGTTAGACTGGAAGCTGACCCCAATATAGTTGGGAAAAGGCTAGGCAGATGATGATAATTTTACTACTACTTTAAAACTTTTTTTTAACGTTATGTTAGGCTATATAATTTGGAATATTCCAGTTAAATGGAATGCCAAATTAAAAATTCAGTATGTTTTAACTTTTTCACATACAAGAATGTTCGACATTTTAAATTTAAGTAATATATAATGTAATTTTAACGACCTACGTCGAGTTTTGAACTTTAGTTATTACAATTATTAAGTTTTATAAATTCATTGTTTTAACATTAAAAATACATTAAAACGGTTTGTTGTATTTTTTGTCCAAAGTTTAATGCGTAGAATAGCAAATTGTACTGTATTTTTTAAAGTCCGAAAGACTCCATGGCTGCTACTGAGAAATTCCTGATGGAAAAACCCAAAAACACTGCCCGACCCGGGAATCGAACCCAGGACACATATCTATGACATTACTTATAAAAATAAAAATAATAATAATACCAGCCTGTTACTGTCCTACTGCTGGGCAAAGGCCTCTTCTCATACAGAGAAGGCACGAGCATTGATCACCACGCTTGCTCAAGACGGGTTGGCGATTTCAGACTTATATTAATTATAAGTCCAGGTTTCCTCACGATGTTTTCCTTCACCGATGTCTGACATTACTTATAGTCATCATATTTTAGAACAAGGGGTTTTACTTCCCTATACCTATTGCTTAGTTTACAGTACATAACCTACTCAAGTTGTAGATATAGTAAGATGCTGTAGGTTGGTGGGTATACTGTTTGGTGCCGGCGATCGAACCCATTAACGTAATTAATCGTCGGATACATCAAACAGCGGTGTCTTGTTAGATGAACGGAGGTCGGAAGACCTGTAGGTGCTTACTATGTAATTGAACCACTGTTTAATATGTCGTCTAATCTGTCCACTGATTTAGGATATCGATTAGGTACTCGTATTATGGAAATGAGTAATTTCGTAGGTTTTTTTTAAAGTTATTGTTGTTTTTTGAAATGATTATTCGCCATCCAGAAACAGGCGACTTATGTATTTTACAGATTGGAAACTAAAAATCAAAACTTAATCAAAATCAAAATATTTTATTTCACATGGGCGTAGATGGGCACTTATAAAACGCCGCGAAGCCGCGGGCAAAAGCTAGTATTTCATACTTGAAAGAAAAATCTTGAAACTTGAAGCTTAACAAGTCCCTAAAAAAAAAAAAAACACCTTGTTCAATTCAGGACTCGAGCTCAGAATAACTGACAACTAAGCCTTTCAACCACTAAACCAACGAGATGTAATCAAACATATTAACATTATTCTAATTGGATGACAATCCGATGGCTACCACAGATCGTCGGCGAACCGTAATAACACTACATTTAACCGCTAATTAGACGCAGTTGCAAACGTGTGGTCGCTCCCTAATGGCAGGA
Source organism: Noctua pronuba (assembly GCA_905220335.1). NCBI lineage: Eukaryota > Metazoa > Arthropoda > Insecta > Lepidoptera > Noctuidae > Noctua > Noctua pronuba. Next base: position 14,801,196 of record LR999894.1, read on the forward strand.
ATTTAATTTGTGTGCTGGCTCGCTGGTGGACCGCGATAACGCTAGTCTAGGATTACTAGGAACCGGGCATATCATAAGCATAACATCATCATCTGCTTAGCCTTTTCCCAACTATGCTGGGGTCGGCTTCAGTCTTAGCGGATGCAGCTGAATACCTGTATTTTACATGGTACGACGCCTACCTGACCTCCAGAACCCAGTTAGTACTGGGTAATACGATAACCCTCGGTAAGACTGTCAGACTTTCGGGTCACTGACTACCTGTAACGACTGTGAAAGATCTACAAATGTCAGCCGGGACCAACGGGTTAACGTGCTTTCCAAGGCACGAAGGAAACTCGGTATGTAATGGGTAGTCATCCATCCACGGACCAACCTATCTGTCAGTTTGTTCCGGCTTATCTCCAAAACCGATTGGACCGACGGGACTGTTACTGGTAGATAGCTGATGTTATGTTATAAGGTCTAACTTGCGCTATTTTCATTTTAGAAAAAGGGTGTTGAAATTGTTTTAATAAAATCCGATTCAAATATGAAAGTAATATTTTTATAATAATTTCACACGGACGAAGAAAACTAGCAAAAACAAGCTAGCTAGTCAAACATAAGTTCTCACGCTCAGCAGTTGCGCTTGGGGCCAGTAGACAGTATCCGAAGACGTTTTCTTTTGGTTATTTTGTACGTAATTTAGGTCCACATTGGACGCAAGTAATGGTCACATCACACAGTATACACACGTTTATACGTCAGTACCTCTGAGCCGACAAACAATGAAGATGTGCGAAACTGCTGCGGTATGATTAAATTGTGTAAACTTAGAGGTAGCTGTAAATAGACTCAGGGGGTTTTTATGTTACTGTTAGTTACTTACATATACAGGGTGTAAACGGACCCTTTACGAAGCCGTCAACCAAGCATTCTTTCTGTAAGTACATCAAACTAAGTAACTCTTCGCAAAAATTATTGCTGGGAAACGACTTTTTTTTTGGGGTGGAAAAACACGTTTTACGGTAAAACTCAATGTTACGCCCTCAAATCTTAGTGCTAATGGATGCTTTGAATAGTAAACGGGTCATGGAGTAAATTAAAGTAAAGTTTAAACCTTAAAAGTGGTTTTAAAATAAAACTTGTTTAAAAATTGGAACTTTGACCTCCAATATTTCCGTAACTAGAAAGTGACGGGGAGAACAAGTGCCTTTCGGCTTCGTTAAGGGTCTTTTTACACCCTTTATATTGAATTTGAAGCACAGGAGAAAATTAATTAAAACATCAATGGTATTATGTGAACCAAAAGGAATTTCTTCGAATCTTGGTAGACTGATACAGATACTTAACTAATGTAAATTAATCACGAATAATTTTTTGAGTACTTAAATAATAAATAATATCATGTTATATTATCATGATACTTACCAGGACTAATGGGAGTAGCAGCCAGTAAAAGTTATAAATCTTATTAAGGCGAATCTCACACGACGCCGCGCACTGACGCGCGACACGGTATTAAGTGAAGCGGATCTCACGTCACATTGTCTTTGAATTGTCTTTGTTATATTGTAATCCGTTAATACACAAGACACCGCATTACAGCGCGGATCACTGTGGGTCTGTGATCGGACTTCACGACAGATCGAAACCCATCCGCGCAGACAGGCGCACTCGCCGCCGATCCGCGCGGCACACGGTTTCGCTGCCTCCACTCTCCGTGGTGGTGAGCGGCGCCGTGTGCAAACCGCCTTATTTGAAGAAGACGTTTTTAGTTCAGTGGCAATAATAAATCTTGAAATAATAAAAAACGACAAGTTCTATAATTTTTAAAGTGATTCTATTTTTGGAATTCGAAATTTCAAATCCAACCAGATTTTTTTTTGCCAGCCAGCTAGATGTATGGTTGCCGTGGTCAGACAACCTTTACGGTATCGATCTCTTTGGTTTTCGAAATCAAAATAGGTTGAATACACGTGTCCATCTTGTTTCCTTGATCGGTGATCGATACCCTAATTGTTCGCTTAATTAGTTCAACCCGCAAATGTGTGGTTAACACAAACGGTACAGTGACAATATGCAATGCATACTGTTTATTTGTATGCCTAAGACTTTGGCTGTGCAATAAAGTATGGTGTAAACGGGCCCTTCACGAAGCCGTCAACCAAGCATTCTGTACATTAAACTAAGTAACTCTACGCAAAAATTATTGCTGGGAAACGACTTTTTTTTTGGAGTAAAACATTACGTTTTACGGTAAAACTCTATGTAACGTACTCAAAACTTAGTGCAGAATGATGCTTTGAATAGTAAACGGGTCATGGAGTTAATTAAAGTAAAGTTAAAATATTTCAAAGTGGTATTTAAAAAAAACTTGTGAAAAAATTGGAACTTTGACATTCAAAATTTCCGTAACTAGAAGGTTCCCAAGTATGGTTTAGAACAGAAAATTGTTCGCAATGACGGGAAAAATAAGTGCCTTTCGCCTTCGTTCAGGGCCTTTTTACACCCTTTATTTATTTTAACGCCTTGAACTGTATCACAAGGACAAGGATCATTAGCCGCGTGGCTCAACGGATTTAATGCTACCATCTTGTTTAACAAAAACAGTCCCTCGTCAGCGTCATCCGAACATCAACAGATCTTTGTAGCAGTACCTATACAAGTATAAGGTTACCTATTGTTTACAAGTCACGAAAAAATATTAATAGCACGTACATATTTTCTAGACAAAGAGGTCTGCAGACGTTGTACGTCCTAGACTTTGATATCACCTACCAAAAGAACCTAGATACTGGTGATCAAAAAAAAATTATTTTTTATTATTAACCATTTGAGTCCCACTGCAGGGCAAAGGCCTCCCTTCCCTCCTTCCACTTATCTTTATCCAGTACTGGTATTAGCCAATCCTTGTGAAAAGAGTCGAGTTCGTCCCGCCATCTCCTTCTGGGCCCGCCACGTTGCCGTTTGCTGCTGTTTGAGACCTATTGTGTGGTTACTTTAGCCCATAGCTCCTTCAGCATGCGACAGATGTGGCCAGCCCAGTTCCATTTTAGCTTGGCAGCCGTGTAACCTACATCGGCAATTTGAGTTTTGAAACGTAGTATCGAGTTCCTTATACCAAAAAAAAAATAACTAAAAAAAAACTAAAGTTCTAAATTAAGGCCAGGCATTAACCATTTGCGTCACAGACAGAAATGAAACAAGAAAGCACAGTTCAATGAACAAGCTCTCTAATTAACCCTTTGTTCAAGTTATTTCAATGCAAATCGAAATAATTAAGCTGCAAAGAAACTCGTCCGTTTTCCACTGTGTCCGACCCTGATTCACTATTGTGCAGCAGACGGCAGCGAATCGACTTAAACAGGCCCTGAAGACTCATTAGAGCTATGGATGTAGTTATGCTCTTGTTTCGTCAGTGTCGGGTGGAGTGGACAAGCACGTTGTATTTTTTATTTAGTTATTTCCTTTATTTATTTCTGTACAAATATAATTACATTTTTAAATATTCCTTAGAAAAAACAATATAAAAAACATTTAAAAATATAAAAAATTGTAGCCCACCGGTATCGGGAACAGGGTCCAAGCTACCGGCGGTCAGGGCTCCAGAGAGAGGAACCTCCTAACAATACGAGCCGTGTCCAGGAGTACCGCTTTCTGAATCAAGCCCTTGATCCAGCTGCCTAACGAGAGCCTCCTCAGATGTTGGTCGAAGCTCTTGGCAATTAAGCCATGGGCTGATACAACTATCGGCACAATGATCGCTGAGTCCACATCCCACAAGTCGACAACCTCGTGAGCCAAATCAAGATACTTGATTTGCTTATCTTTCTCGGCTTTCACGAGGTTCTCATCATGTGGGACCGTTATGTCAACAATCATTGCGCGCCGCTCTGATCGATCCACCACCACTATATCAGGCTTATTGGCTACAATAGTCCTGTCAGTGATGATGGATCGATCCCAGTACAATGTGACACAGCCATTTTCGAGAACTGGGTCGGGCACATACTTATAGTACGGTACCTCCGATTCCACAAGGTTGTATTTCAGAGCAAGTTGCTGATGAATAATCCTGGCTACAAGGTTGTGTCTATGCAAGTACTCTCCGTTAGCCAGACGAGAACACCCGGAGATAATGTGACGGATTGATTCGCCTGGACGGTGGCATGCCCGACATATGTCAACCGTACCGTCCTTCACAATAAATCTCCGGTAGTTATTCGTCATCATAACTTCATCCATAATTGCACAGACAAAGCCTTCGGTTTCTCCAAAGAGATCCCCGGAACGTAGCCAGGCTACGGACGCTGATAGGTCTACATCGGGCCCATGCAGGGCCCGGAAAAAGCGTCCGTGAAGCTCCTTACTCTGCCATACTTCCCTGCGGTCGTTAGTATCAAGCACTACTGGTTTGCGCCAGTTCTCTTTAGCCAAGGAGAGAGGGGTGAGGCCCTTGTCCACCGCGACTACATCTCGATGCATACCCACGTCGGCTTCTAGGAAATATTCCCTAAGACTGCATATCTCGCGATTGTGGAGAGTCTTAGCGTTTAAAAAGCCTCGACCCCCACACCTCCGCGGGATATACAGTCTCATAACCGAAGAACGCGGGTGATGCATTCGATATGCCGTCAACAGTGTACGGACCCTCCTATCCAGGGCGTCTAGTTCTGTTTGAGTCCATTTAAGTATGCCAAAAGAGTACATCAAAACCGGCATGACCCAACCGTTGAAGGCACGCACCTTATTTCCGCCTGATAAAAGACTATTAAATACTTTTTTCAGGCGGCCAAAGAAGCGTTCCTTCAACGATTGCTTCATGTCAGCGACATTGATGCCCAGCGCTTCCGACATACCCAAATACTTATAAGTTTCGGTTGCTGAAAGAGATCTAAGATTTATGGAATCCGAGAGCTGGGTTCTCACAGATTCCACAATCTCCCCTCGCTTTACATGCATGACCGCACATTTGTCCACACCAAATTCCATCCTGATGGCGCTACTGAAAGTTTCAGTTACCTTCAGTAGCTCCATCAGTTGCAAATCGTTGGGGGCAAAGAGTTTCAGGTCATCCATGTAAAGGAGGTGAGATATAACTTGACCACCTCTCCTCAACCGATAACCTAGACCTGAATCCTCCAGCAGTGTGCTAAGAGGATTCAAGGCTAAGCAGAACCAAAGTGGACTCAAACTATCGCCCTGAAATATACCTCGCTCTATCCTTATCGGTTCGCTATCCCTCTGGATTTGCCGACATCCTGGATAGCGAAGGACTGTCCTCCATTGCCCCATACACGACATCAGGAAGGTGCGCAGAGTTGTATCAACTTTATACAACTCTAGCACCCTCATGAGCCATGTATGTGGTACCGAGTCATAGGCCTTCTTATAGTCTATCCAACATGTCGACAGATCCCTTCGAAAACGGCGAACCTGTTGACTAATGGCCATATCAATAAGGAGTAGCTCCTTAGTACCGCGGGACCCGTTCCTACATCCATTTTGAGAAGGAGACATGATAGAATTGTCATTAATGTGTTTGCTAATTTTAGTTCTCAAAATGGAAGTAAGAACTTTATACACTGTCGGAAGACAGGTAATCGGTCTATAATTTTTGGGTTCCGCAGTACTACCCGATTTATGGAGCAGGTGGGTTATACCTGTTGTCAGGAACTCGGGCAGCGACCCTGACTCTAAGGCTGACTGGAATAGAGTCGCCAGGCGAGCGTGCGACCTTGTGAACCATTTAATCCAGAAGTTGTGCAGCCCATCCGGCCCTGGAGATTTCCAATTAGGCAACGGACGGACTGCACAAACTACGTCTTGGGGGCTGATAGTAATTGCCCCCATTTCTTGTACTGGATCGCACGCTCGCTCGACCTCCCGAGTCCATTCATCCTCGGTGTGGCTAACAGGCACCGACCAGATGCTGCGCCAGAATGAACACATGGCGTCATCATCCGGTAGGCGCGTGTCAGCCACACCTTGGTCCGGTCGCTCCCAAGCCCTATAAACCCACCTTTCATCTCTTTGGAATGTGCGATTCTGAGTGTATCTATCCACCCGCCGTTTATACCTACGAATACGGTTTGCCCATGCATATACTTTCTGCTTCAGGAAGTCGATGCGCTCTGTGACACGGGACATGTAGTCTCGTGGACTGATATCAGTCCCCGAGAACGCCCGCCTCACAAAACGCATCACTCTAGGGCGAGTATTGCCCTCCCTGAAGCAGATCAGTTTGCCGATGAGTGCTCTGGCCCCACCAATACGTCGTTCAATCCTGTACTGCCATGCTGGTACGGCTGGTTTAGGTCGTGTAGCTCTGTCATCTGAAAATTTGACGTGAGCTATACGACATGCCGCTACAGCCGCACAATACAAGATTGAGTGAGCATCGGTGAGGTCTTCGCAATTGTCAAAATAGTTTGACAACTGCGAATCCAGAACAGCCACCAGCGCCCTATTTTTGTTATGCATGGGCAAACGAGGTATGCGTGGCCTAAGGTCGGGTTGCATGGACCGATATTCTCGAATCGCACCCTCCAAAGCACTCCTTATTTCCTCATTGCACTGGGTACTTACATTAGTAACCATGTCATTACTCTCGTCATTAGCGCGATTCGGTATTGTGTTAGACTGTGGTAGTACCACAGCCTGCGCCGACGGGGTAATGACATGGCTACTCTGCATTTCAGTTCGCAGGCGATCAAGTACAGTATCATCCAACATACGATTACGCTGGATGACTCGCACCTGATCCGATAGTCGTTGCGCCGACACGTTGACAGCTGGCTCAAGCACCTGAAACAGAGAGAGCATCCGAACACGGTACGCGGTCCGGTTGTTTCCCCCCTCTGTAGCCCCATAGTATGAGCGCATGACATTTTCATTGATGGATTGCGTCCATCGCATGCGCTGCACACTCCCGCCGAGAGCTGGGACCCTATCAGAGGCCGGTGGGCCTCGAGGTCCTAAACCATCCGGCGGCCGGCGTCCTCTCCGTCGACGAACTGGTGGTGGCGTCGTGGGCGGAGAGAAATACTCGTCGCTCGAGCTCGACGCAACTGCCACGGCCGGTGTCACAGCACTCACGATGGGGCTGGATTCCGGCAGCGGCGAGGCGGAGCTGAGCGACGGGTCCGGAGGCGATAGGCGTGCGCGTCGTGCTGCTGCTCTTGTCAACATTATCGTGATTATCGTTTCATTTTTCACAAATCCTGATTTTCACATTTATGACGTAATATGTCATTTGTGATCCGAGTTTTTTCTTCGATATAAAATTGGTTCATTTTGTCGTTTTTGTTGAAAATGTAAAAACTATTATATTTAAAAAGGAAGAGGTGATATTCAGGTTGTTTAAAAATATATATTTATAATGTAAATTGCAGAAAATTTGAAAATGAAATTTGAACGATGTTGACTTAAGTGTTGCCAGCTTATTTAGTTATTATTACTTGCAGTCCTTTGAGGGTAATTGAAAAATTTAGTTAAATGGCGAAATATTTAGTTTTAATTCCTAAAAAAAAATTTATGTTATGGATTTCCGCAAAGTAAAGGCGTAAACCCACCGCGGCACACGAATAGGCTACGCACGTGTGTCAAGCTTCGCTTTGCAATAAAATGTATATGACTGTATCCACTGCAAACTAAGGACACGCTATGCATGAAATGACGTCATTAGCCACGACGCCACGCATGTAGTGGTTTGCTTGAATAAGGCGCTCACATAGCTCAACGCTGTCAACGCCATACACGCGGTACACGCTATACACGAATATTAACCTACGACTAAGTATTTTACGTACATATTTTGTTTGGATGACAATGCATGGTTAGCTAAGTGTCGTCATTCTAAATCCAAAATGGCGAACTCCCAAAGACAGCGGTTTAGTTATTATTTGTATGCATTCCTATGATGTTCCCATATCAAATGCAAGGGTTTGCTGAGAAAAATACGAGAAATAAAATGACGTCACCCTAAAGTGACGTAGTTTTTTTTATAATATTTTATTTGCAATAATATTGCTACCACAAGCCTGTCAAAATAACAGTGATTTTGTAGAAACATCTTACAGGAACAAAGTAATCCAATAGCAACCTTGGATTTCAGCTGTCAAATCTATACTAATATTATAAAGAGGTATTTGTTTTTAAGCTAGTAGGGGTAATCTCCGGAACTAATGATCCAATTCTAAAAATTCTTCCACTGGCAGAAAGGTACATTATTCGTGGATGCTATCATACATATTAGCCAAGCTATCACAAGTTTTGCGGATGAACTCGCGGGCGAAGTGCTAATTCAATCGCAAAATAAGCGACTTAAACGTTAATTTATCTTTTTATAGCGTTGACATATAAGTTTGTCTTTTTAATAGCTACAAGGGGTAGTCGACTTGAATATTAAAGGAGATCGGCAATAATCGTGAAAGAGAGTAGATGTGGCCCAGTGGTGGCGGCTCCGACTTACGAATAGTAAGTCACGGGTTCGAACCCAAGCAGGCGTATTACTTTGTGTAATTTATTTCATCACCACTGTTCTCAAAACGGTAAAGGAAAACATTGTGAGGAAACCGGCATGTCCTAGAACTAAAAATTCGAATAAATGTATCATCTACCAACCCGCATTGGGCCCGCGTGGTGGATTATAGCCCATTCCCTCTCATAGAGAGGAGGCCGGTCCCAGCAGTGGGAACATTATAGGCTGATTATGCTTTTAATCGTGAAAGAACTGTACGTACTTCATGACAGCATAAAAATAATCGCATTTTATGGCACGTTCTGGAGACCTTAATCCGCACGTTCGTTCGCGCGATATTGACAATTTAATCCAGGTTACAAACTCATCTGTAGAAGCCGTTGTGAAAATAATCGATTGAGCTCTTTCTGTACTAACTTGTTGGTATGAATTTAAGTTTTAAAAATAAGTCTCGTCTGCAGTAGAAGGAATACTGGCCAGGCCACACTATCTTACTACTGTTATAAATGCGAAAGTTTGTGCGGATGTATGGATGACTGTTACTCTTACATGCAAAAACTACTGAACGGATTTGGATGAAATTTGGCATATAGTTTTTTTTTCCTATGTTGGTCTGTGGATGGGTGACCACCCATGACATACCGAGTTTTCTCCGTGCCTCGAAAAGCACGTTAAGCCGTTGCTCCCAGGTGTCATTTGTAGATCTTTGACAGTCGTTAGGTAGTCAGTGACCCAAAAAGTCTGACAACCAGTCTTACCAAGGGGTATCGTATTATCCAGTACTAACTGGGTTGTGGAGGTCAGATAGGCAGTCGCTCCATGTAAAATACTGGTATTCAGCTGCATCTGATTAGACTGGAAGCCAGGCTAGGCAGATGATGAGTACGATCCCATGGTATAATTACCAAACTCCACGCGGGCAAAACCACGGGCATAAAATGGTTCAAAATATTTTTGGAGGTTAAACATAGTCCGAGTCCACGTATCACTGATCAGTTACGCGTGCTCCTCAATTTATTGAGTCCACCTCTTTCGTTTATGAATCAGTTTAATTGATTAGACAATTTTGTCGACATGACGTGAGTTGCGTAAATTCGACAGTATCTAATGTCTGCCAGATACCTCTGTAGCGGCACTACAAAAAGTACTACAGCGCCATCTATGACAGAAATTAAGAACCAACATCAAAATTGTAAATCGCGCAGTTAAAGTTATCCGCGACTTGAAGACTATATAGAAAAATCCGACAACAATTGTCAGGCAGTAACCCACCAGACACAACACTGGTCTGGTCGGAGGAACCTCTCTTTTTAATAGGGGGTGACGAACTTTACACCCTGTTCTTCATAGAACCTCGATCAACCTAAGCAGAACACGCAAAGACCCCTCAAATATTTACCAAATTAATGCATCTCCATAGCGTTTCTTAGTCGTGTTAAGGTGCTTGTTGTCTCAGAGCGCCTTATCTCAACGCAGCGGCTCGCAGCCGTTCGTAACAGGACCTGATACTCAATTTACAAGCTGCACTAGTAACTAGAAATGAACCTTGAATAATGAACAACAAAGCTGAGCTCTTTCTGAAGGCAATCAAATTCAAACTTCAAAAACAATAGAGTTTTGATGATCTTTCGTTTTAGTATGCAGTTTAGAGGACCTGCACTTTAGAGGACCTAAATTACGCCACAGTCGCCGCGATTAACGTGTTCACACACTGGGCCCAAAAAATTGGAACAAGTCAGAGTCCACCGTCGCCTACAGCATCTCAATCTGCAATCTCAGAAGCGCGTTTATCAGAGGAAAAACTGAAATATTACCTACGCCTTTCAAACTGAAACACGTGACACCACATCATCATACCATCACGCCTGTAATCCCCGAAGGGTAAAGCATGTTTAAGTCCCGTGTAATAGGAAGCGAGCCTACCGCCATCAACCGGCTACAAATTCACCCTCCGTGGCTGCTACTGAAAAATTCCTTATGGCAAAACCCAATTACACTCTGCCCGGCCCGGAAATTGAACCCAAGACCTCATGCTCAGCAGTCGCGCTAACGACCAATTGACCAACGAGGCAGTCTGAAACACATACTATGCAAATAGGGTCGGCTGTAGGACTTTCCCGGATAACCTCTTTCAAAAATGACACTAGTACTTTTGGTTGCTCAAAACTCAAGTACCTAAAACATAGGTATATATGCTGTACACCTAGTACTTAAGACACAAATTAGAAACAACATTAGTCTAGCCACAGACTTCGCTGAACAAAACCAACCTGTTCGGAATACTTACTGTCAACGTCTTGCAAACTAACTTCGGTTTCCGAAGTCACATTAATGTTTATTAAAGCGAGTCCTGGCGCTGACGGTTTTGTGGTGCAACTTGGGAGAGGTATGACCAGCTCTGTGGTGGGTAGGGTTGGTTGTAAGTAACTGGATATTATTTGTGGAATCGTTTTGTGCGTAAGCTACCACTATAGTTGCTGCCAGTTAAGATGGCAATAGCGGTCATTGCTCTTTCCATAATATCTCTTCGTACGAACCAAAACAAATGAACCATGTATCGTTTTTCATTAGAGAAGATGTTGAAGATCACGATAGATGACGATTCAAGACATGAACAGGCTTATTTGTGGATTTCAAAGTTAAGAACTTTAATAAATGTATGTGGGTCAATGACCGCCATTGCCATCTTAACTGGCAGCAACTATAGAGTAATTAATTCCTAAAAGGTGAACTGATTTGGACGCTTACCGCGAGGGCTGGTTCGAGGTGGCACAAGAAAAAAGCACGTGGAAGGAAATGGGGGAGGCCTTTGCCCAGCAGTGGGACAGTATAGGCAACAAAAAAAAAAGGTGAATCCCAATAGGAGTTTATGGGGCCTGGGAAAGTTAAAAAATACATTTTAACTTGCCTTTTAACAAGGCCAGGTACACTTTTCCTTATAAAAGCATAGGTATGTTAATCCTGTTGAAACTTGTTGTAGAAATAAGAAACGTTTTCGAAACGAATACCACTTATTTAGACCCTCAGCGAACAATACAGTGAAGCATGCGCAAAACTGTGTCTCGCTCTGTGTATACACGCTCACACGCACACATTTACATCAAACTACGCTCAAAACTACGCTCAATCAGTGCGCACATGTTTACGAAACCAAACATGTGTGCACTTATTGAGCGTAGTTTTGAGCGTAGTTTACCGGCTTCACGTCACTGTTAACAGCGCTGTGTCTCGCTTCATATCAAACATGCATCTTCCTAATTGAATAGACAATTATATTGCAAAGTAATGTAAATGATTTTGTGTTGTCTACCTTCAAAATCAGATTCCGATTTAAATTGTTTATTTAAAAAAAATGCCTTGTATTTTTTGGTTTGCATGACTGACTGTATAGAGTTAAAACAGTAGAACAACTGACATTTAACATACAGATGGATTCAATGCTGTGGATATCAGGCTATCAGCCTATGAACCCGTAATGTTCTTATTTGATTGAAAAACACCTAAATAAGGTTAGCTAGGATTTGATTTTTCGATAGAACTCAAGGTGTAAACGGACCTTTCACGAAGCCGTCAACCAAGCATTCTGTACATCAAACTAAGTAACTCTACGCAAAAGTTATTGCTGGGAAATGATTTTTTGGGGGAGAAAAATCACATTTTATTGTAGGACTCAATGTAACGCACTCGAAACATTGTGCTGATGGATGCATTGAATAGTCATGAAGGTATTTAAAGTAAAGTTATCCAAATCTGAGGCATGGTCTAGCACAAAAAAAAATCGGAATGACGGGGAGAACAAGTGGCTTGCCGCTTCGTTAAGGGTATGTTTACACCCATTATAATTATATTATCTTGAGCATTTGTCTAATCTCCTTTGAGATTGGTCGCCGTACTCTTAGTCGGCCTGGAAGATATAATTGTAATCATTTTACGTGCATATATTTAAAGACCACATGTAACTTGTACTACTGATTTCTCCCTCACTTTGTCACACCACACTGTGTTCAATACAATTTTATCGCACGTCCCTACAGGCCGCCGACAGGACAACATTGATAACGCACGTTACGATAATTGGATCCCGCCCGCCATTTGTAATTCAAATTTTTATTACAAAACATTTATTTCCCTTAGCTGGGAATTAGAGGTGTAAATATTTAGACTACGATTTGTATGTTTTTAACAATATTTAACAATTTTATAGATTTATTTAGAAGTCTATTAACAAATGTAATAATATAGTCCTCCTGGCCGTTTTTTGGTCACGGTAGCCAATGTCAGCGTAGATTATTCGGCCAAAGTTGGATAGTCACTTGAGAGCACATGAGACTCAAAGAGATGTCAGCAACCAGGAAGGGCCGATGCCTGCCGGGGCTGCGGAACTTTTCGAAAGAGATACCGCGACCCTGGAACACAAAGGGCAAAGAAGGAACATGGATGGGTTTTAGTCAGCAAAGTCTGACACTCCCTCCCACTCCACCCAGAGCAGGAGGAGTTATTTGATGATTTCCCATCTTTTAAAAAAAAAAGAGCACATGAGAGAGATTTCCCATCTTTTAAAAAAAAAAGAGCACATGAGAGAGCACAACCACCCTAGAAAGCCATCGAATGCAGTCGCCGAAATCGGCTAGATGGCATCATTATCATCATTATCGTCATCAGCCTATAGCAGTCAACTTCAGGGCATAGATAGGCCTTTCCAATCGCCATTCAACTCATTTCTGACTTCCCACTATTCAAACCTCAATTGAATCAAGTCTAGTATATCTACAAGTACGAAAACAAACCGTATTTACCAACCCCAGATAAAAGTGTCGGATTTAAATTGATAATCCGCCACTGCACAAGCGTCGGTCGGTCCGAGAGTGCCGTGGCGGATGCTCAGCAATTATAAAATGTTCACAACAGTCCCGCTGTCCCGGGAGCCGGGAACAAAAAGAACGCGAGGAAACTTAGCGGGCGATTTGTTTTTTTTTTATTTGCAACGCTCTGCCTGTCATGTTGTTTTTTTTCTCGTTCCATAAAGTTTGAAACGATTCTCTAAAGTGCTTTTTTGAATCGGTTTCTGTTCTAGTTTGTCAAAATTGCTTCATGCGTCGTAAACATGATAAATGTGAATATATTTGAATAGGCTACTTGACAACATCAAAAAAAAAACAAATATATTTAGTCAGTTAGATCACCAAAAAATGTTGGCCACGTATTTTTTCTTTTGTCACATAATCAAAAAATTACGACGATACAGCGCATCAAAGTTTAATAGTGGGGGCTTGTGACGTCACTCGACAGTAAAAATAACAGAAAATGTGACGTCATCACATCGTGGTCAGTTTTCGTTTACATGACAAAAGAAAAAATATGTGTCCAATATTTTTGATAATCCAACGGACGGACTAAATAGATTTCTTCAGTCAAATACCTCACTAAACCAACCATATCGTGAGAACTGAAAACATGTGAAATGACATTTACAACGCGAATTGTCAAAATTTATAATAATTAACATCATTAGTATCGTGTTACGCAATTACCCCATAGGAAGTGTTTGCTGTATGGTTTGCTATTTATACTATGTATTTTGATTCCTTTTGTTTAATTCAGAACTAAAGCAAATATAAAAAGAAAATACTTAGGCATATCAAGAATGAAACCCTCCACTTCCACCTATAAATGCAATAATTATTTTAGAGCAGTATTTTGGGACCACAAATAAAATAAACAAAGTTATGTCTAGGGAAAGTACGCTCAACCAATAAATTTAGAAGTTATACTAATAAAAGTATTTTTATAAAACAATAAAATATTTCTTTTATTAAAAAAAATGGCAGTCTACTATTAGAATCTATTCAATCCATCCATCAGCATAATGTTTTGAGTGGGTTACATTGAGTTTTACCGTAAAACGTGATTTTTCACCCCAAAAAAAAAGTCCCAGAAATATTATTTGCATAAAGTTACTTATTTTGATGTACAGAATGCATGGTTGACGGCATCGTGAAGGGTCTGTTTACACCCTGTAGATGTTTCACATCAAAAGAAATTGTTTGCAAAACGATCCGTTTCGAATATTGGAACATTTAGTGAACGTTTAACGTCGAGGCTCGATGTAACAAAAAAATCTTCAATAAAGCCTAATCCAATTCACAAAGAAATACTCATATGAAATCCTAAGAAGCCATAGAAAGTTTTATTTCTGAAATTCTCCTGAATAAGATTTTTCCACAATATCGTATATTTATTTAGGACCGGATATAGGGGATTCCGTCTTTATCCGTGGTCGAAATATGGGTTGGCTTACTGCGTATTGTTATTTTATGTCTAAATAAAAATATTTATTCGAAGGCAATCCAATGGGTGGAATTTATGAATAATCATGTTTATTGCAGTAACAGTTTGTTATTGTTGCGAGTGATGTTCGTGGCAGGCGGTCACGGAATGTAAGAGCGAGAACGCACGCCTTACTACAGATTAGTTTCAAACTCAGGTACTGGTTTTTGATATACCCACTCGCACGTATTACGCCCGTTCATGACCTCTGGTGATGTGACTAGTACCTTGACTAGCGTTAAGCAATACCTGCATGTAACATTGGTTTCCTTCACGTGAGTAGGCACCGTTGCGTAGCATGCCGCGTCGCAGTGAGTTCTGGCATGCTCTTAGCAATCCCTATAATTCCTTTGTCGCGTAGCTTGTGGCGATTATGACCGCAACTGCTGAGATTCTAGCCGTTCAGTCTATTAGCATAACTTGTATGCACCTAGTTGACTTACTATAACATTGTTCCGGAATTCTAGACATCCATGGTGTGAAAAGACTCTTCACGAAGCCCTTTTTTTTACGGATGGGACGAGACGGAGTGTCAGACTTTTACTGACTAAAACCCATCCATGTTCCTTCTTTGCCCTTTGTGTTCCAGGGCCGCGGTATCTCTTTCGAACAGTCCCGCAGCTTCACGAAGCCCTCAACCAAGCATTATGTACGTCAAACTAAGTAACTCTACTCAAAATCGAATACAGGAAAACGGTTTACGGTAGGACTCAGTGTTACGCACTCTACGCACTGTGCTGATGGATGCATTAATTAGTTAAGGGGTCATGGAGGTATAAAAAGTAAAGTTCCAGCATCAAAAATTTGTATTTAAAAATAAAACATATGAAAAACTTGGAACTTTGACCTCCAATAATATCTCCGTAACTAGAAGAAATTAGGTTCTCAGGTATGGTCCAGAACAAACAAATGATCGCAATGACGGGGAGAACAAGTACCTTTCGACTTCATTAAGAGTATTTTTACATCCTTTATAAAACCAGTATTCTAACATAAAACATACGTAGAATTCAGAGATTGAACCAGATAACCTCAAATAGTTTAATTAGGATCATCAATTATTATCAATTCAAATCCGCTTTTATCCGCATTTAGAGTATCCTAATCCTAACTATCCTAACTAGTCCTAACTAATATAAATGCGAAAGAAAGTTTGTTTGTTTGTTACCTTTTCACGTCTAAACCACTGAACCGATCATCCTGAAACTTTGCATATACGTTGTCAGGTGTACAGAAACGGACATAGGGTACCTTTGATCCCGAAAAAAACTACTGTTCCCGGGGAAAACAACAATAACGTTCTTATGATAATAGGTGGCGGCTCGTGTCTTTCGTATCATGATTGAATTATATTATTACAAGCAGAGTACGCATGACGGCCTATCAAGCTATACAAAACCAGTTTATGCATATCTCTCATTGTATAGAAAATCTTTACAAAGCGAGGCCAAGTTATACTGGTAATTTACAGCTTCATGTGCCGCCGTGTGTACAACCCGAATTGATTGCGAAATTCTAAATTAACGCGAGCGAAGTCGCGGGCAAAGCTAGTTCTGTGAATAAATAATGAGCTTACTAATGTTATCAGCGTTTGGAACAATACATTATTTAGTGGACAGTTATCTATGCATTCACGTTGATAGTCTATTGATAGATTAGGTTCTAATTGGCAGAATGATGAGGGCAATGCAATGTTGGAACAATTATATCGGTCCTATTAGATATTATTCCAAATGATTTGTGCGGTTGAATTGTGATTTGCAATTGCTTCACAATTAGTTTCCCATCTCGGGTCCAGTTGAAAAACATCGTCGGGCACTAGCTGTAGCAGTTTGCTGAACTGGGCCGATTTGGCGCAGCTGTGAGACACACAATTTTGTCTCTTTTTTTTCTGTTTAATTTACGTTTTATATTGTGCAGATCTAAGTTTTTTATTTTATTTTTATTTGTTTGTTGTGTGCACTTGTGGCATGTGCCAAATAAATATGTTTTCTTTCTTTCTTAGTTTCTGTGTACTCTTTGAAAACATTTGCATAGCTGTAATCCGCGAAGAGTTAGGCAGAGGCATATTTCGCCAGTTATGTTTAAGTCCAATGTAATAGGGGGCGAGCCTATTGCTATTAACCGGCCACAAATCCAGACTCCGTGGCTGCTACTGATGAAGTAATGATGGAAAAACCCAATAAGACTTTGCCCGACTTGGGAATTGAACCCAAGACCTCTTGCTCGGCAGATGCGCTTGCGACCCCAAAACCAACGAGGCAGTCAACTAAACAACGTTTGCATAGTTGGCAATATTTCAGTCCGTGGTGGTTTTCATAGAGGTACATGTAAACTGGCTGTGTCGCGGCCGACTGTCGTTGCGGGCGGCTCTGCAGTTGCGGTTGCCATTCGGGACTGTGCCTTAACTGAAACGTTTTTGTTTTACACAAACGGAAATTAGGCGTTATATCACGAATGTTTTACTCGAAAGCCCTAGGTACCGATGTTGGTATAGTACAGTGTAGTCTCCAGACTGAGAAATTCTCCTTGGAAAAGCCGAAAAACCCTTTGTCCGACCTAGAAGTCGAACCACACACCTCCTGTCCGGCTAAAACCTCTAAAACTCGCGAGACAGACTCGCAAACACAGGGTTCCGTAACACCACACAATTTATAATAACAATATTTTTAACGCTCATTCAGACGTAAAACACTCAACCGCAAAACTACTACTATTTACTACTACTTTGTTTTTCATAGTATTTTAATGAAAAATAAAGTTACTGCTGTAGTTTGACAAAAAAGTCCCATATCTCAAAAACTAAACATATAATCTTATTAAATCTTTAGCTCTCAGTTAAATAAATGGAGAGCCGCATCATTTTTTTTCATAATTTGACATTACTTTTGTGTAGCGGTTCAGATAAGACACCTAGGTACTCCACAACTAAACAGTCTCAGACGGGGCAAAACTATAAGGGTTCCGTTTTAGCCATTTGGCTACGGAACCCTAAAAAGCAGTCAAAGGAAATATTGTGGACTAAATAAATTAAATATTGACATAATAAAAAGTTTGAGAAACAGCAATATTTATTACTTCGTGAAATGCTTCTTGCTTGCGTTTGAAAACAAAACTTTTGCCAACTACGAGGTACAAAAATCGAAATAAAAAAACCTATGAGAAAAACTTTTGCCATTTCACTTGCTTTCCATTTTAATTTTATTGCTTTTAAAGTAATATGCGGTAAGTTGGATCGCTAACAACTTTAGGTTTTATTAGTGTTGAAACTTTAAGTTGAAACAATAAGTATCTAATTTGGTTAAAAAAGTACGTTTGCGGTTGAGTGGGACTTTTCCGTTTTGGAGGAACTTGCTTGATGCCTTTGAGTTTCGTTAGAGGATGGCTCGTAGCTTAGTAGGGTGCGTCTCATAATTATCATATAAAGTTATTTGGTATGTTTTCATTTCAATAACGTTCACAAGATAATAATAAACGTGAGTTATACCAACTGTTGATATAATTTCTTTAGATATATCATTTATATACTCTAAAACTTATTTCGTATAACATTATTGGATATAACGTTTATTTAATCGAAAATCATTAGGCCCATCATTTAAAATATATAATATTGATACCTTCTTTATGGTTAACACCCTGATTCAAAGCAATCCGACTCGGATGGTATAACCCATCCAACCTAATATATTAGGTTAGAAGGATAAGCCGGGAGCGGAGCAGAGTGCCAGGTCCCCTCTATGTTGGTGAATCATTTAGGTTAGGTTTAGTTAGAACAGTTACCATTAATGCGCGAAGGCGACAGCGTGCTGCGTGAGTGGCGTGACAGAAACGAATCGCTGCAAAACCGACTCCACGTAGTCTTGTCTGCCCTAGAGTGTTATTTAAAATCGCGTAGGCGCGGAGGGGCGAGGCGGCCTGCGAGCTGAGGAGCAGGTGGTTTTAACATTCGCCGCCGCGGCTGAGGCTGGTCAAGCCGAAGCCACGGTGGTCAGCGTGAAACACATCGGCGACGATAAGCTCGCATGGCACCCCGCGTATTACAAACCGAGTGTCCTCCGTGGCTCGGAAAGCACATTAAGCCGTTGGTCCCGGCTGTCAAAAGGACCACCCCTTATCTACTGAGAGGCACAGTGGGGCCGTACCTTGGAAAGCACGTTAATCCTAGCTGTCATTTTTGTCACGGTTAGTTATTAGCCAAAAATCTGACAATCTGTATTACCAAAAAATCTATACATATAAAATTCAAAGTCCTGACTGACTGACTGACTGATATATCAACGCACAGCTTAAACCGCTGATCCTAGAAACATGAAATTTGGAGAGTGTATTCTTTGTAAAGAGTAGGTATCCACTAAGAAAGGGTTTTTCGAAATTCCACCCCTAAGAGGGTGAAATGGGGTGTTGAATTTTCTGTGAAACTTTTTATTCTCTGAGTCGACTGACTTGAAAATTTGTGTACATACTCTTCATTTAAAATTAAGAGATACGTGTATCACAGTTTTTCCAAAATCATCCCCCAATTTAAAATTCAATGTCCTGACTGGCTCCCTAATATATCAACGCACAATCCAAATCGCTGGTCCTAGAGACATGAAATTTGGAGGGTAGTATTCTTTGTGAAGAGTAGGTATCCGCTAAGAAAGGGTTTTTCGAAATTTCACCCCTAAGAGGGTGAAATGGGGTGTTGAATTTTCTGTGAAACTTTTTATTCTCTGAGTCGATTGGCTTGAAACTTGCCCGGGTATGAGGAGCTCGTGGCTAAATAATAACAGCCGCTCGGGTCGATCTTTAGGTTAAGCCGTGCTTGCCTAGGTTGGTCTGTGGATGGGTGACCACCCATTACATACCAAGTTTCTTCCGTGTATCGGAAATCACGTTAAGCCGTTGGCGCCGGTTGTCATTTGTAGATCTTTGACAGTCGTTAGGTAGTCAGTGGCCCAAAAAGTCTAACAACCAGTCTTACCAAGGGGTATCGTATTACCCAGTACTAACTGGGCAGTAGAAGTCAGCTAGGCAGTCGCTCCATGTAAAATACTGGTATTCAGCTGCATCCGGTTAGACTGGAAGCCGACTCCAATATAGTTGGGAAAAGGCTAGGCAGATGATGAGTCGATTGAATTGAAATTATGAGACAGTGTATTACAGTTTTTCCAAAATCATCCTCCAATATTAAATTCAAAGTCCTGACTGACTGACTGATATATCAACGATTCTACGCACAGCCTAAACTGCTGTTCTTAAAGACATGAAATTTGATGAGTGTACTCTTTGTAAATATTGGGTATCCACTATGAAAGAGTTTTTCGAAATTCCACCCCTAAGAGGGTGAAATGGGATGTATGAATGAATGATGAATTTTCCGTGAAACTGTTTGTTCTCCGAGTCGTCTCTGTATTTAATATACATACATAGATTACTTATTATCCCAAAATTAATATCCCGTGGGCAATTCCCGAACTCCACGCGGGCGAAGCCGCGGGCATAAGCTAGTATATATATATATCTCTCAGGCGTGCTGGTTGCTTAACTATGTTTTCCTTCACCGTATCAAGTGATAATTATACAGTACGCACATGAATCCCAAAAATCAGATCAGTATAAATTACTGAATTTGGTTAGACTGAACGCCAACCCCAACATACTTGGGAAAAGGCTAGGCAGATAATGATACTATCTGTCTACACATTTCAAGCCTACATCATTATGTATGTAGTATAGCTTAGTCATTTTTCAACACCGTTCGATACAAATTATATGCCATAAAGAAAGATAAGCCATTCACCGGAGATGGGAAACACTTAAGGGTTTATAATGCTCTTGGGTTGATCATAAAAAAACATTTTAGTATTTTCAGCATCCATAGTAGGGTTTGTCAAAAAAATTCCAGCGGTTTGTGGTTCAACAAACTGCATCTGTGAAAACTTTATGAAGGCATTGTACTCTTTATGCATGGTCATACTGCTGTGGTCTGCGACAATTTGAATGGAGAGCAATGTCCTCTTCAGTACTGAAGTTGTACATAATAATAGTGAAATATTTTATTTATTTATTATATTTAGTACAGCATAAGCCATTAATACTAAATGAAGTTATCCTTTTATTCGGTCTTCTCACAGAACCACAAACATTCTAACATTATCGTCTTCCATTCATCAGCAAACAAGTCCAATCCAGTGTTGGTCTCCACGAGCGCGTTGAGCATCCTAAGCATACGCGGTATAGGGGAAGTGGATCGAGCTACAGTGCGACAAAATGGGACATTAAACAATTTATGCTTTCTAGAGCGATTATAATTATTTGGAACAAATAATTGACACAGCTCCGCATGTAAATCTGAGGCGTCGGTATAACCATGTAAAATTTTATACGCTGTTGTTATTTGGTCAATAGCACGCCTAACTTTAAGGGAATTAAAATTCATACATCCTAAAAGAAAGTTAGTAGGATACATATATGGATAATAACCAAACATATGTTTGTAGAGGTATCTAAGAAAGGCTTTTTGTACTTTTTCCAGCATGAGTGTATAGGTAACCTCGGGTTAAAGTAAGGATAAAGTTTTCAGTGAAAAGTGGAAAGAATCATTAATTTAAACATTTCGCTTGTTTGCGACATAACTCAAAAAATAAGAAATACACGACAGCGTTTTTTTAAGTTAGACTAAAAATATTTCCATTATTGCCAATTTTTTTCTACATTGATGATGATTATTTTAAGTATTTAATGCTTACTTTCGTTAATTTTATTTTCAACTACAAACATCAAGTTTTGTCATACTTGTCGCAAAGGAGAGTGATTTGGTCGGCAAATGCTTATTGCCTATGTTCCAAAAACTTGTCTACGTTAAATTCTCTAAAAACACAGCGTGCATAGCACGAACGCATTATGTGCAAAACAAGAATTTCCAATTTTTTAAGTCGTTCGAAATTTACGTCATGTTTTCATGCGCATTTGATGAGTTCAGGCCCATCGCTGTGAAAAATTGCAACCATTGTAAATACCTTGATGTAATCATTTCCTCTGAAGTATTAAAATCTAATTATAGATCCCAAAATTAATTATGTTAATCACGACCACGATGTAAGCACTAAATATTAAAATAATTTCACTGTTCAAACCCAAAGCTAAACATTAGGAATTCAATTGTCCACGGTATCAGAGTGAGCCTCGGGCTAAACGATTTAAGGCATGCACACACTGGGTACAGTTGCAGGATGGGCAATATGGACTATGGTATATGGTATGGTATATGGTATGGTATATGGTATGGTATATGATATGGTATATGGTATGGTATATGATATGGTATGGTATATGGTATGGTATATGATATGGTATATGATATGGTATATGGTGTGGTATATGGTATGGTATATGGTATGGTATATGGCATGGACTATGGTATGGTATATGGTATGGTATATGGTATGGGACTTGTGGAAAAGTGAAATTTTTAACTTGGTTCATTTGAAATCATTATTAATATCTTAGTTTCCAGGGTTCCGTACCCGAAGGGTAACCAACGGCACCCTATTACTAAGCCTCCGCTGTCCATCCGTCCGGCCGTCCGTCTGTCTGTCAGCGAGCTGTATCTCATGATTTGTAATAGGTAGACAGTTGAAATTTTCACAGCATATACATATATTTCTGTTGCTGCTATAACAACAAATAATAGAAATAAATTAAAGGAGGCCGTACTACGATCGTACAGAACCCTTCATGCGCGAGTCCGACTCGAACTTGTTGTTTACCTTAAATCTTCTAACCCCTTCTTAAGGGGTCATCGTGCGTACTCATCGTTATATCATTAACTACCAAGACAAAAATTGTGAAGAAGAATCTGCTACCTACATTTGTGCTCAAATAATTTTTATATCAACAAAATGTTTGGATTAGTTATTCGCAATTGATGTTACACTTTTATAACCTAACCTGCGGCATATAATTTACATTTGAACTTTGGCAGTCCCTCATCAGCATTTGCCTGTAAAGTAACAGTTCAGATTCACTTGTTTCTGCACTTATTTTCTGCACTTACGTAAGAAGTTGGCAAACTCGTCTCACAATTAATTTTGTTGATTTTCTTCATCTATGTATTTTTATAAAGATAAAGATAAAGATATATTTATTTATATATCTCTTTACTTTGTATATTTTGTTTGTATGTATGTATATGTGTATTTATTATTATATTTTTTATTATTTTCGGAAATTTTCTGTACTATTGCACCTACTGTTTTGTCTCTGCATCACCCTAAGGTAGACTGGTAGAAAATACCCAAGGCATTAAGTCCGCCTTTGTACATTTTGTGCATAAAGTTTAATAAATAAAAAAATAATAAATAAAATAAATCGAATCTTGGACTGTTATATTACAGACAAATGCTCCCGATGAGGGAGTCCCTTTAAATAAGTGGCGAATTAAGTTTATTCTAACCGCGAAGCCGAACATTCTGGTGTACATCTCCCGCCCACACTATATCACTGCGGAGGAAGACACCGTAGATCACGTATGTCACAAGACTAAGTATCTATGTGGCGAGAGTGCACCGCTGTAGTCGCGCTGCAATGTCAATTTGAAGGCGTTTGTGGTGCGAACGCCAACGTGTTTCCTGCACCTCGCGGTGGAAGAGGAGTTTTGGCTGCAGGGAGTGGTGTTGCGACGCTTCC
This sequence comes from Noctua pronuba, assembly GCA_905220335.1. Taxonomy (NCBI): domain Eukaryota; kingdom Metazoa; phylum Arthropoda; class Insecta; order Lepidoptera; family Noctuidae; genus Noctua; species Noctua pronuba. The sequence continues at coordinate 14,824,663 of LR999894.1, forward strand.
ACTGGCAAGTATAGGTCCCGTCACGTAAAAAGAACGCTGACCGCTCAAATAAACTTTCTCATTTTTTTTTTATTACAGCCTTTTCCAAAGTACTAAGTAGCTAGTAAAGTACCTATTACGATTCTACAATGAAACAATTATACTTATATTATAAAACAATGGCTTAGTACTTTAGGATGCCACTGTATAATGTGCCCAAACACATCCCCTCCACTGTCGCTCAGCGTTCTTTTTACTTGACGGGACTTATAGACTTGTGGGACTTACACAGTGTCATAGTGCACAAATTAATTTGGGTAATACGTAGTGTTTAAGGTAAAAAAAAACTGGTATTCAGCCGCATCCGGTTAGACTGGAAGCCGACCCCAACATAGTTGGGAAAAGGCTAGGCAGATGATGATGACATAGTTTTTAAGGTTCCGTTTTCTAACACGGTTTGTAATTTGTATTATACGATATAATTATTTATGGTAGTCTGTAAAGTATTTATCTTTGGGCAAAAGTGGCCGGAAAATAAATAAATGTTATGTTAGTCTGACGTGTCGACACATAACTTTCTACTTGCACTAATAGATACTTAAGTAAATGTAAATCAGCTTACCGTCTTACGTTTCGACAAAGTCAATTTATAACTAAGGACGCATTTTACACGCCTCTGCAAATTGTACATTTGCACAAAATTCCAGTAGCACGAACGCATTCCGTGTGCCCCAGCCATTAGTCCAGTGCCCAACGCTTGCAAATTATACAGTTAGATTGCTAATGCGTGTATTAAAATAGTATGAGCGTACAAAGTGGTCTAATTGTGCAATTTTGAATACTACACGCTTGTATAATGCGGCTTTAGTTGGAATTATTTACGGGGTTAGTTGGGCTAGTGGTTGTTTAGAACATCGTTTTATAACTTCACTAGAGACCCGCCCCGGAATGCACTTGTGGAAACATCGAGATTTCTATGCTATATATTGTGGAGTTTAAAAGATGTAAGCGGTCATATACGAAAAAAACTTACTTTGTATAGATACAAACAATATCAATTAAAGGTGAACGGTGAGCAGTGGTGACCCAGTGGTGTCGGCCCCGACTTACGTATGGTCGTGGGTTCGAACCCAGGCAGGCGCATTACTTTGTGTAATTTATTTCATCACCAATGCTCTCAAACACGGTGAAGGATAACACCGTGAGGAAACCGGCATGTCCTAGAACCAAAAAAATCGAAGACATGTGACATCTACCTACCCGCATTGGGCCCGCGTGGTGGATTATAGCCTCTCATAGAGAGGAGGCCGTATGTCCCACCCCCAGCAGTGGGAACATTATTGGCTGATTATGCTATGAAAAGATTAAGAGCCTTCTTTTTTAAAAAATATCTCGTCGTATCACTCATGGAGACTATTTTAATAAATACAACCCAGCGTCTTATGTTCTTTTCTAGCGTCGCAGATAGAAATCTAAGGATCTGAGGGCGCAGACAAGTCACAATCGGTTGCAAAGCATCACTTGATAAAAACTTCTCGATATTATTGTTATGTCAGTCCCGCACATTATTAACCACCCAGTACTAACTGGGCTGTGGAGGTCAGATAGGCAGTCGCTCCATGTAAAATACTGGTATTCAGCTGCATCCGGTTAGATTGGAAGCCGACCCCAATATAGTTGGAAAAAGGCTAGGCAGATGATGATGAGTTTTGACGCTTCATCATCATTAGATACTGATGATGGTATGTCTCTATCTTGGCCCTCAGGTCATGTCAATATGTAAATCAGAATATATTATTGTCAACAACTCTATAAACAAAAGATCAATCCTGTGAGCCGTCTCAGTTCCCGCAACTTATCTTGCCCTGAAGAGTGGCTTGCAGTCTCATCCAATATCATATCTCAGGGTTGGCAGTTTCATTAATACTAATATTACAACATTTTATTTGTATAACGGTAAGCAAGACTATGTATTACCCAGTACTAACTGGGTTCTGGAGGTCAGATAGGCAGTCGCTCCCTGTAAAGTACTGGTATTCAGCTGCATGCGGTTAGACTGGAAGCCGACCCCAATATAGTTGGGAAAAGGCTAGGTAGATGATGATGGTAAGCAAGACTGAGCATGAAACGTTTCTCGATTTGGTGACATTGAGGTTTTCTATCTAGAATTACTGAGTCGAATTGCAGGTTGGATTTATCATCGGTTAGTGGTAATAGGCTTGCCCAAATGCCCATGGCCCATGGAGCAAACACGGGACTTACACATAACTGGCAAATGTGAACACAGACTTGATGTTATGGTAAGGAATATCCGGCGTTTAGGCCCGGACTCAAAACCGAGACAACAGGAGCCGTGCGGAGACGTGAAAAGATTCAACCAATCACAGGAGAGTCGAGAGACACGATGTGGATTTCAAATAATGTGATTGGTTGATTTCCGCACGTCTCCTCTCCACTCCGCTCCTCACCACGTTTTTTAGAGTCCAGGTTTAATGCCCCTTTTTACTAACAAAAGACAACACCTAAATGTAATGTCCAAATAAAATTTCATTTTCAACTTCTGGCTCAACGATACTCTGTTATTTTGACAAATACAGGGTGTAAGGGACAGCCCTTCATAACTGATGGGGTGAATTCAGTGTATCATACTAAGATGACCGGTACAAGGAATTATTTTAGGAAAGTTATGGGAACCATAAATGGAGTACTGCGTACAGGGAATATAATTTTACATGGAAATAAAGGAATAGTAACGGAAAAAAAAAAAAAAAAAAAAAAAAAAACCAGAAAAAAATTCGGGTGGAATATGATTCAAAATAAGGAGCTGAATGCACCCTGTCAGTTTGAGGAGGGTTGTGCCTTACACCCTGTATGTATTCATATATTTCTGTGTACCTAGTGGGTACATATATTTATTTTTGGAAACGGGCTTTAGTATATTTTGTTGCCTCTGCAACCACCATTCAGACCATTTCAGTTTACCTACATCATTCCATCTTTAAGGTGTGATACTCACGTACCAACGTTCTTTTGAGCATTTAACTGTCCCAGTTTTCACAATTAAACTAGTCAACCCTACGGTACAATGAACGCAGTATCCGGAACAAGCGCGAAGTAGTTTCAAACTCCGAGAACCACTTTTGAAAAATTTTCAAAGAAATGAATTCAAAAGATTGGACGCTAAAATGGAATTTTTCCATTTCACCGTTGACAAAGCATTGCTTGAAAAGTTTTGCGTCGGGGGAGAAAGAGAGCAATGTCTTTTGTTTCGTAAAATGACTTTTCGCTTTTTAGTTTTTCATAATAGACGGAATAAACTCAAATTAATTTGATGATCTATCGTGATCCTGTGGAAAATGTCGAAGGTCGTGGATCTGAACCCAGACTGGTATAGGTCCCGTCACGTAAAAATAACGCATACCAGCCTATTACAAAGTACTAAGTAGCTAGTAAAGTACCTATTATGATTCTACAATAAACCACTTACACTAATATTATTAAAAAAATTAGCTTAGTACTACAGGATTAGGGATTGCAATTGCTGGATCCAGCATACAGCAATCCAGCTGGATCCAGCGCCTTTTTAAGCATGCTGGATCCAGCATACAGTGCTGAATCCAGCGATGCGGATCCGCAAACGTATCAATTTATTTTGTTTAGTTTTGAGTTGAGTTGTTTTATTTTGTTACGTTAGTGTACTTGAAAAATCCAAAAAAGTATGAAGAAGCAGTAAAAAAACCTGGCTATTTTCCTTTGCCAAAAAAGAATGCGATGCGGCAGGGGATGAAAACTTTGTTAGAAAGAGTAAATAAACAACATATTGTAGAGCCGGGGCAAGAAGATATCATGGAGTTAGAAGAAGATGGTCTAGAATTCTAGATGATGACGCACAACCCGTGAAAATGACTTTAGAGCAAGAGTTTGAGATGGAACTTAAAAGAGAGAAGGAGAACTTTAATAAACAAAAGCCAAGTAGTCCATTAGATTACGAAAAGGTCCTGAAAAAAGAGATGAGCGTTTATGAGACCGAAGGAGTGCGAGGGGAACATTTATCTATGGTTTATGAGTATTTAATGACCCTAAAACCGACCAGTGTAGAGGCCGAAAGGGCATTCTCAGCAGCCGGCTACATAAATGCAGTTCTGTGCGAAACAGGTTGGGAGATAAGACTATATAAAATTATAAAACTATATAAAATTTGTTGTCTTACTTTCAGAAAATTCAAAAAAAGACTAATTATTAACGATTAACAAGTGGAGAGAAGATTATTTCGGAGCTTCTTTTGATACAAAAAATTGATTGAAGATTAAAATAGTATTATTATTGCGGTCCTTTTTTGTAGTTATTTTAAACGAATTTGTAAGACTGATTGCACTAAACATAAAAGTAATGAGATACTTAGAAACATTATCTAAAATGTTATATGAGGTTATAATTATGTTTGTTATTTAATTTTAAGTTGATTCTTTTGATCTCAAATGATTAAGAAACCAAAGCAAATTGATATAAGATATCATCAAATGAGTGAAAGATTTCATAGATTATCGTAAGAAGTACAAATTAATAAAAAAAAGTCTTAAAAATGTCGTCTTTTTATTTTCGTTCCACATTTTGCTGGATCCGCGCTGGACCCAGCTGGATTCAGGTCAATCCAGCAAGAATCCAGCTGGAATGAAAACGCCGCTGGATTGCAATCCCTATACAGGATGCGACTATAACCGAGCGAAGACACATCCCCTTCACTGTCGCTCAGCATTCTTTTTACGGAACGGGACCTGTACTTTTGTGCAATTTATTTCATCACCACTGCATCCAAAACGGTAAAAGAAAACATCGTTAGGAAAATGACATGTTATAGAACCATCATCATCAGTCTAGCCTTTGCCCAACTTTTTTGGGGTCGGCTGCCAGTCTAACCAGATGCAGCTGAATACCAGTATTTAACATGGAGCGACTGCCTCTCTGACTTCCACAACCCAGTTAGTACTAGGTAATACGGTACCCCTTGGTAAGACCTACTTGGACTGACATGTTCTAGAACCAAAAAATTAAAATGACATCTATCCACTGCACTGGGCCCTGGCATGGAAGATTATAACCCTAGTGGACCGCCGGTGTCGGAACTATGCACCAAGGGTTAGAGCACCAGAAACAGGAACCTGCTCACAATACGAGCCATATCGAGGAGTACTACTGCCTTTTGAATCAGTCCCTTGATCCAACCGCCTAAGGAGAGCCTCGAAAGATGGTCATCGAGGCTCTTGGCCATAAGACCATCGGCTGTTGCGACAATCGGCACAATGATAGCCGAGTTCACACTCCACATAACCGACAATCTCGTGAGCCAAGTCGAGATATTTTGTAGGCTGATTTATTAGTTCCTTTATTTATTCTTATACATATTTTTTACATTTTTAAATATTTTTTATTATGCTTGTCCTTTTATTTTTGTCATCGATGCCCCGTTGGCACAGCATGTCTTTCTCCAGAATCACTTCTTATTATAGCGCCGGCATGTGCTTCCTCAATTTTCTCTTTATTATTTTCACCACATCTATCATTTCCTTAGCGATAAACAACACTAAACCAACAAGTTCAACTACAAATTACGTATCTATAATGCAGCATCCCACTCACAAGACTACAAAATTCCACCAAAAGACCGCACACAGACGCATTGACTTACCAAGAGGCATTGAGACCTAACTCCGCCACCTCGACTCGACTTTCAAGAACTTACTTCACACAGTGGTTAATGTAAAGTAGAATTAGCGGAGATTCAATTAAGCTAACACTACTAACTAAAGTAATGCTTGAACAGTGTTAGTTAGTTTAAGTTAGAAAGTAAGTAGTTGGACGAATGGAAACTGTGAGACGCAGTCGTTACCGCAATGCGCTCTGACTACATATGTGAACGAGATAAGAATAGCTTTAATTCTGCTTAACTTTCGACCAAAACTAAGTAGTTTCATAGAAGAACAGATGTACACAACATCATCATCTGCCTAGTCTTTTCCCAACTATGTTGGAGTCGGCTTCCAATCTTACCGGATGCGGCTGAATACCAGAATTTTACCTGGAGCAACTGCCTATCTGACCTCCACAACCGAGTTAGTACTGGGTAATACGATACCTTTTGGTAATACTGGTTGACAGACTTTCGGGCCACTGACTACCTGTCAAAGATCTACAAATGACAGCCGGGACCAACGGCTTAACGTGCTATCCGAGGCACGGAGGAAACTCGGTATGTAATGGGCGGTCACCCATCCACAGGCCAACCTAGGCAAGCTTGGCTTAACCTTAAGATCGACCCGAGCGGCTGTTATTATTTAGCCACCAGCTCCTCCATCCTAATCGTACACAACAGACATACTCAAATATAACAACAACATCTAGTGGCGGTACTTTCACGGTCAAAATGTATGGAACAGTTGATTTTTGCGTCATTGTCCCTTTCACCCTGTATACACAATAAATATTAGGAACAAAAGCAATAACTAAAACTGAAATATAACAGAGGGCATCCATTGCCCTTGACTTTCTCCCCATAACTGAGCCCATAATGAAAATTTTACTATAGCTATGAAGCCAGACCCGTTAATTTTTCATTTTACGATGTAATGTATCAAAATCCTAATAATCTGTTTCGTTTTATGTTGGTTTAACAGCTAAATTTTATAGTACTGAGCGCGAAAATCGTTCACATTATTTCGAATTACTGGTTGGTTGCGATGGTTCTGTGGAAACAACTCCGAGTTGCATATTGTAAGTTGTGGGTTCGAATCTAAGCACGCATGCACTTCACGTGATGCATTTTTTTTACAATGTGGTCAGACGGAAGACATCGCGAGTAAACTAAAATGTAACTACACAATCAATCAACCAAGTACCTATCTACTTTGACGTTATGAGTTTTTTTTAATTTAAAGTTTGTGTGAATAAGTTATTGAATCCAATCATTTTATTGAACCAAGATAGAACCAAAAATACGAAATTTTGTAGTACACGCGGCGGCACATGAAGCTGTACATTTCCAGTATAACTTGGCCTCGTTTTGTATAGATTTCCTATACAATGAAAGATCCGCATAAACTGGTTTTGTATAGCTTGATTTGCCGTCGTGCGTACATCCTCCCAAAATCTACAAAGAATAATACGAGTTGGCACCCATATCATTCTTTGTAGATGTTTACAGTGCTGTCATCTAGTATGAAACACAAGCATGTTTTGCGACGCAAATGAGAGCTCTGCGTTCAAGTTTCAGAATATTTTGTATAGATGTCGCTTATTTAAAACTCGACCAGATTTGATCATATTATATTAAAAAGAAGATTATACATGCAAAAATTACATATTATTTACATTCATGGCACCTATCATTTTTATAAACTAATATTCTTGTATTTACAAGTATAACATCTTTATCATAGGTGTTGTGTATTTTTGGATAATGCAGGCGATTATCCAAGGATCCCAGACACGTTCAAATCAGCTAATATCTCGTTTCCAACCTCCTGCACGGTGTAACTCAAGAATTTAGTGATTTCTTCCTGGAAGCGGAAAGAAAAATAAAGGCGATTAAACAAAGAAAGATTAATAAGTAATACTAATCATTATATTTTTAGCATCCACTTCCTTTTGATTAAAAATATCTAGAAACTTCTGGACACGCCTCCCCCAAAAGTCGCCGCCTGACTAGTCCTGTGTTTCTTGTTTTGGACATATCAAGATTCTTTATTGGCGTGAAATATGGTGGTATGTACATGATGGTCTTATAAATAAAAAGGTTTCACATAGTTCACTGACTTCCTTCAGCATGCAAACTTAAAATTAAAATACCTAACACAATGTACTCGTAGGTACCTAGCTAAATATTTAACAAAACATTTAAGAAACATTAAATTAATATTGTCTTTGACAAAAATATTATTTCAGAATTAAAAATACTCGTGTAGGATAATGTAATAAAATTAGAAAAAAATAAAAAAGATAGAAAACTGGATAACATCAATAAAATAGGAACATAAGCTACTTCACCATTAGAAATGGGTTTATGCGTCAAAAACTCATTAATTGTATAGAACACGTTATTAAAGAGCCGTTTCTTTTTTAAATTATTAATTGGTGTCCTGCAATGGACGCTTGAACTACCGGGTTAATCAATCAATCAAGTACCACAGCAAGAAATATGCTCCCATACTGAACCACAAAATGACGTTGAATACCAACATTTTACATGGAGCAACACCTTATCTGATCTCCACAACCCAGAGAAGAATAGTAAATAGAAACACTAATGTAACCTTACCTCATGCAATTCCAGTAATTCTGGCACGAAATGCTTCAGGAATATGTTGATGAACTCGGACATACCAGGGTCATTCATCAGGCCATTGATTTGGGACTGTAAAGAAGAAAGAGATGGTATTATTTTCAATAAGATAGTAATTCATTAAATTGGATAAGGGCAAGAGAATGATGATGATGAGAATCCTCTATTTGAAAGAAGAAAACCCTTGGACAAAGGCTTTATGCCCAAATCCATCATCATCTGCCTAGTCCTTTCTCAACTAGTTTGTGTTCGGCTTCCAGTCTCACCGATGCAGCTGAATACCACTATTTTATATGGAGCAACTGCCTATCTGACCTCCACAACCTAGTTAGTACTGGATAATTTATTACTAAACTCCTTGGTAAGACTGGTTGTCAGGTTTATGTAAGCCCAAATCCATAAGACCCATAAGGATCGGTCAAAGCGATACACGGACACCTCCATACAAATACGAGCTGAAGTATCTGCCAGTGACCGTGTCCAAAGCTGCCTCAGCAATTTTTCTGTAAGGGTTTCCCTGAACTCTTGAAAATACATTGAGATGAGTCTGTTGAAGCATGACACTACAAGAAAGGATTCTAATTATCATAATTTTCTGGTTAAACAACTGCTCCAACGTGACGGAGTGGAAGTCAAATATTGTTCTTACCTCAAAACTTTTCAAAGATACTTCAACGTGGCTGCTCGTGATTTGTAAGAATAAGCCGGAACCAATGGTGACCCTTGGACCAACTACCAAGGAACCCTTCACTCTTGTTTCGATTAAGTCGATTCTGGAAAATAAGAAGACAAGGGTAGAGCAGGCAGCTGTGATAACATATTAATGTACAATAAAAGGGTCTGTCCACTACACCGTACCATACCATGACCGTGCTATGAACGTATCAAGCACGGAAAGAAACATGACACGGAGTACTATGCCCACTAGAACATATCAACAGCGTATCATACCCTTGCTTAACGGGGAGCGTCTACAATTGTCGGCGATATGCTCCGTGCATGGCACGCGACAGTGTTGGTCGGTATGGAACGTTCTTATGCGCATATTCTCATGCTTTTCAATACAAAGAATACATTTTTGCCTTTCAAGTTCCTAGCACCTAGTCATGGTGTGATACGGTGTACTCTTTAACGTTATAAAGCTACGTTTATAGTTTCAGGTGATGCGATTTGTATCAACAACCATTTCCTTCGCGTAACTACCGTCGCTCCTCAAATCGCATTGTTGTGAATCGGATCGTGCTCTAAACAACTTTAGTCGCCGTCCTAAGAGCCTGTAGCTCGTGACCAATAGGTAAAGTAGACCGTCCACTGCTACGGTAGGATATGTGGTGGTTTTTATGTTTGTCAAAATTAATACAAACACGTGCGGAGCTTGACCATGGGCTGCCGTGGAGTAGTGCCTTTAAGACAAATCTCGTTATCAATAGAAAACAATTATGGAACTTACTTGGCATCCCCGTTTCCGAATATATTGGTACCCGATACAGCAACTAAGAGGTCGTAGTTATCTGGAATAACAATTTTATTGAATACAACAATCATCAACAATCATCATCATGCGAATCGAACGAGCGATAGCGTGACGCAACAGAGTGACAAAAAAAGTCACAAAAAAGGCGATTCCCCATTTCTCTCTGAGGAGTTTCACAAGATACACTTGTACTATTGAGACTATATTGAGGCTGCTCGATTATTTTCACGTTTTCCGGTCTATCGTAAGTTTATTTAAATATCTTTGGTCTACACTACACTAACGAAATGGAACTTTGACGCTCTAAAATCCTTTGTTATTTTGATTATTTTCCACCATTTAAATAAAAAAATTACTAACCGGCTAAAATTTCCAGGACAGGAACGTGGATATCGAAGTCAATGCGATACCTCACAGGAATAAGCGATGCAGAGTTGATGGACAGCTTGTCGACCACGAATGTGCTGAGCTTGGAGACCACCAGGTTTGTGATATCTACGTGAGAACTGGAAGAAAAGTTGAAAACGTTAGTCAAAAACAATTTTATTTAAAACAAGATTCAGGTATTCAAGAGTTATAAATGTTCAGGGATAGAGAGGGAGAGGAAGGCCAAAAAAAGCTGATGGATTGTGTGAGGAATGATATGAGAGACAATAGCGTGACAACAGCTTCCACGTTGTCAGCATCGCAGTAAAAGATCCAAGTAACACTGTAGGATAGATAACTACGACAGCCGTAATGGAATGCTGTAGTGCCAGCGATACGAAGAAAAGACAAAGAGTATAAACAGAATATGACCAATGTATAATCTCTTACCCTGGTAAAGTGAGTACTTCCTCATTCAGATGTAAATGTTCAACCTCCAAGGGATCCAGAATTGGTACATCATCAGAACCCGTCAGCATAGTCTTTCTGAAATCTTCTATCAGACCGAGAACCAAATTCTCGAGTGCACTGTTCCTTGTCAATGCATCTGTAATTATAATGAGTAATATTATTATCTAGCCTGGTTGGTCTAGCACGACGAGTGAGCATGAGGTCCTGGGTTTGATTCCCGGATCGGGCAAATTGTTATTGGGCTTTTCTACCAGGAATTTCTCAGGAGCAGCCACGGAGTTTGGATTTGTGTTTGGTTGATGGCAATAGGCTCGCTCCCTATTATATGAGACTTAAACATAACTGGTAAAATGTGGGTGTATAGGTACAGTTACGAGCATAAATATGTAAACACGTAACAAAATTCAATAGCGATTTTCTCGTGAAATAGCGGTTTCTAGTTGGAGATTAGACTTATTTCGTTGTATGGCTTCCAAAATACTGAGTTCGAAAAAACTGAAAACGCTAAACAATACACTAGGAAAAAAATACTTTTAAAAGTTGGTTCGTGTACCTATACATATTGCTCGTGACTGTACCCCTCTGCTGATCCTTTAAAAGAATACAATACGAGCGACTGCCTGTCTGACCTCCACAACCCAGTTAGTACTGGGTAATACGATACCCCTTGGTAAAACTGCTTGTCAGACATTTTGGTCCACTGACTACCAAACGACTGTCAAAGATCTACAAATGACACCCGGGACCAACGGCGTAACGTGCTTTCCGAGGCACGGAGGAAACTCGTTATGTAATGAGTGGTCACCCATCCATAGACCAACTCAGGCAAGCACAGCTTACCTAAAGATCAACCCGAGCGGTTGTTATTATTTAGCCACGAGCTCCTCCCATTTTTTTATTTTTTTTTTTTATTTATAATAAAAACCTGTTGCATAAAACTAACCTCGCTCCAAGAAGGCTTCATTGATCTTATCCAGGTTCACCGGAGTAGCTACCACCAAGCCGAAAGTCGACAACAATACCAAAATTAACTGCATTTTATAGTCTGAAATCAAATTAATATTATTAAAAACTAGCTGTTGCCCGCGGCTTCGTCCGCGTGACGTTCGGTAACTGTCTCACGGGGACATACTACTAGGATAAAAAATATCCTATATGTTAATCCAGGTTATAAATTATCTATGTGCCAAATCAAGCTCAAACTCAAAGCATTTATTTAAATGAGACAATTACAAGCACTTTTGAATGTCATAAAAAACAAAGAAAGCGAAGCTACAGTCACAGACACAAGGCATAATAACTTTTGAAAGTACTGTTGTTGCAAATTTCATCCAAATCCGTTCAGTAGTTTTCGCGTGAAAGAGTAACAAACATCATATCCATCCATCCATCGACCCATCCTCACAAACGTTCTCATAATAATATAAGTAAGATAGTAAGATGCGACCATTTCCAAAAAAAGCATTTTCAACCGTCAAAACGTGAAGAGGTCAAAAACAGACAGGCCTTTTAACAGACAGAGTTATTTTCGCATTTATAATACAGGGTGTAAACAGACCCTTCACGAAGCCGTCAACCAATCATTCTGTACATCAAACTAAGTAACTTTACGCAAAAATTATTGCTGGGAAACAACTTTTTTTTTTGGGGGTGTCGAATCACGTTTTACGGTAAAACTCAAAGTAACGCACTCAACACATTGTGCTGATGGATGGATTGAATAGTACGGGGGTCGTGGAGGTGTTTAAAGTAAAAATATTTCATTAGAAACATGTATTTTTTTAAAAACTTGTGAAAAAGTGGGAACTTTGACCCCCAATATCTCCGTAACTAGAATGTTCCCAGGTATGGTCTAGAACAAAAAAAGATCGCAATGACGGGGAAAACAAGTACCTTTCGGCTTCGTTAAGGGTCTTTTTACACCCTTTATTAAGTACGGATGTACGAGGGCCCAGTTAGTGACAATTTAAGTTTTTAAACTGACAAGGTCAGTACCACTATAATTAACACTAAAAACGGGATACTTACCATGTTTACTATTTATTTTGAGTTCCCAATATTTCGGCGCTGTTATCAGTATCAGAATCAGAAATATTTATTTGTAAGAATATAGTTTTACATACTATGGTGTTATGGGTTTGTTAAGTCCTTAACATTCTACCACAACATATGGTGTACAAATATTCAGATGTCACTCTGTTGCAAGTACCATGATCGAAATATACAGGGTGTAAACAGACCCTTCACGAAGCCGTCAACCAAGCATGCTGTACATCAAACTAAGTCCCCCTACGCAAAAATTGTTGCTGGGAAACGACTTTTTTTTTTGTCCTGGAGGTAATTAAAGTAAAGTTAAAACGTAATAAAGTCGTATTTAAAAAAAAAAACTTGTGAATTGTGGTTCCCAGGTATGGTCCAGAACAAAAAAATGATCGCAATGACGGGGAGAACAAATGCCTTTCGGCTTCGTTAAGGGTCTTTTTACACCCTTTATGAAATAGTAAACATGATAAACATCCCGTTGTTAGAGTCAATGATATGGACAATTTACCTTTCCAAAACATAGATTTTTATTAAGACTGCCCCTTTTAATTGAATTAATGACAAAGGGGCAAAAAACTGAAAATATAGATAGGTTTTGATCTAGATAAGCTATAAAATGACGTTATAACCAAAGTATTTTCCATTATTATCAACATAAACTAAATGATTAACAAAACATACCTGTGTTTCACGTGCTGTTCACTAAACTGCTAATGAGAATCGCTTGTCTGTAGATAATATACTAAATCAACTATTTACTCAAAATGATAATGATATATAATCTGAAGAAAATGGATAATAGCAGATTGCAATATTTGTTTCGTCATCGACATTGATTTAATTAGTAATAACAAAAGAGGAGGGCATTGTTTGTGCCTTTTTTAGGGTTCTGTACCCGAGGGTAACCAACGGGACCCTATTACTAAACCTCCGCTGTCCGTCCGTCTGTCTGTCAGCGGGCTGTATCTCATGATCCGTAATAGGTACACAATAAAATAATTTTAAAATTGAAGGGGGTTCCCCAACTAAGATGGTACGGAACGCTTCATGCGCGAGTCCGACTCGCACTTCGCTGGTTTTTTATATTTTCTCCAGGATGTCCTAAAAAGCCCAGAATATCAGCAAAACATGGATTAATTATCAATTGTAGATTTTCACAAAAGGAATAATACTATTGGATGTAGACTTGGTGTGTAGGTACGTGGCGTTCTGTAGTTCCTGCCTATCCCCATGAAAAGGCGCAAGTTCATGTAGGTATGAATATTATTTATGTACAGAAGCCAGCACATCAAGCTACTACGATCTGTCAAATTTCTTTAATAGATTTTCGACTTTATCTCTAAAGTATTAGGTTCAAGGTTGATTGGGACAATTTGACAGTTTCGGGTAACTTGACGTTCTGGCGTCTATACATAAAAATATGGATATTATAACATACTTAGGTTGCAAATCAATTAGGGATACGAGCAGTTTTGAAGTTGCAGTAGGAATCCTGCCAATTAGTCTCATGAAAATTACATTTACTTGCTTTTGGTCTATTTCTTTATTATGATAACCATATCTACAAGTCCACCAATACTAATAGCTATAAACCTTGGGTATTTGTTGTATACAGGGTGTAAACAGACTCTTCCCGAAGCCGTCAACCAAGCATTATGTACATCAAACTAAGTCACCCTACGCAAAAAATATTGCTGGGAAACGACTTTTTTTTTGGGGTGAAAAATCACTTTTTTTTTGGGGTGAAAAATCACTTTTTACGGTAAAACTTAATGTTATGCACTCAAAACTTGGTGCTGATGGGTGCATTTAATAGTAAACGGGCCATGGAGTTAATTAAAGTAAAGTTAAAACCTTAAAACGCGGTTAAAAAAAAAAACTTGTGATAAAATTGGAAGTTTGACCTCCAATATCTCCGTAACTAGAAGGTTCCCAGGTATGGTCTATAACAAAAAAAATAGCGCAGTGACGGGGAGAACAAGTGCCTTTCGGCTTCGTTAAGGGTCTTTTTACATCCTTTATAGCTGTTGCGGATTTACAATTCTATTTACATGACATTACTTCCCTTTTTGAATCGGATTTTCTTAGCAATTTCAAGGATTTAATTTTGTAGCCTTAGTTACTCCTTATAATATTAGCTACCTGCCAATAAAAGTCTTATCAAAATCGGTTCAGCAGTTTCGGAGATTAGCCGAAACAAACAGACAGACGGGCAGACAGAAATTGTACAAAAAAAAAAATGTGTTTTAGTTATTATTATTTTCACATGCATTCAGTAAAAAGTTGTTATTTTGATATTATAAACAAACAATTCAATTTTATTTATTTATATAGATTTATCTGTCTTAAATAAGATCTTATCGTTATTTAAGTAATATCAAACAGATAGTCAATGGGATCGCAAATAAGAGACACAATGAAACGGTGTCCTTGTTTTATAAGTGGATGAAATAAGGCCATAATAATATTATTATTATCTTAATGGAGTGTCCACACTTCGCGCAATAGATCAGCCGAGCGTGTATCACCTCCTTTGCTCGCGTTTAGTTCGAAGCGGTGAGAAGTCGCGTCGCGTCGTCAAAACCGAATCGAGGTGAATGACGACTTTTTCGCTTTTATTGCAAGGCATAAAGAAGGACTTTCGTCCTGCCATAGTCGAACAAATATAGGTAATTTTTCACCCATTTACCGCATGCTTTCTCTTGCCAACTCCATGCGTATTTAAATAGATGTCTTTGCTGGTTCTGTAGCCTCAGTTAGGATTAAACTTAGTCTTAATTGTTTAATATGTTTTGTTTTTTTTTTAAATTATTTTTGGAACCATTGTCAATTTGTAAGTTTTGCTTACTTC
Source organism: Noctua pronuba (assembly GCA_905220335.1). NCBI lineage: Eukaryota > Metazoa > Arthropoda > Insecta > Lepidoptera > Noctuidae > Noctua > Noctua pronuba. Next base: position 14,840,182 of record LR999894.1, read on the forward strand.
ATTGTCTTTTTTTTAAATAGTAAATGTTTTACATATACTATGCATGGTAGATTCACATCTAGTAGAGACAATCAGAAATATTGTTTTGTAACTTTTTTATTGCATTTGTGATTTTACATCAGTTTTGTGCATTAAATTTAAAAAAAGAATAAAGCTCTTAGCACTTCAAACCAATTTTCCTCTGTTGTCACTGGTCATGGTTGATTTCCACTTCTGGTCGGGCAGTGTCATTGGGTTTTTCAAACAAACAGTACTTAAAAGATCTTTATTTATATTAAAACTAGGTAAGTAATCGGTACATAATATATATTTTTTGTGAAACAGTCGCTCATTACAATTTCAGTTTAAAGTCATCCTTTTGTATTAATATTATGTTTTGTTCATTTTATTATAATTGTTGTATTAAGCTACCTCAATGGGGTAAATGAAATTATTATTTAATTAAATTATAATTATAATTATAATTTTGGGGTAAATTTCTGTATACAATGCAGTGAGGAGTACCATATTGAATAAATTTTCGTAAATTACTTTGCTGTTAGTTTCAGTGGCTTCATCTATAAATATCAGCGCGCTATATTTCTATGTAGGTACTTGGAGTGGTTGTACAGATGTCGCTGCAATCAATTATTATTCTTTTCAAGCCAGTATTAAACAAAAATAAGCTTGTCGTAGTTTCAGATAGACATCAACCTCTAGGATATGATACTATGCTCCATATGGTGTCTTCCTTTCTACTAATTTGCATGAAGGTGTTTAAAATTAGATATATTGTTCCCAAGAGTGCTGGTTATAAACCATATTGGCTGGCAATCTCTTGAATATTTGCGTTTAAAAAATCTTTTACGTTCTCTTTCTGAAGCATAAACACGGCATTCTGAAACAAAAAGAAGCAAGCCAGTCATTTTTCAAATCATTCAAAAAAATTGACAAGAAAAGATGGGAAATCTTTTATTCTGAGACAACAAGAAGTCTTTTAAAATTACTTTCTTATACTAATGAACCATTCCATTTGGTTTATTTTCAGTTTGCGATCCATCCCCTCGCGTCTCTTTGAAAGACTGAGTACTAATATAAGCGATTGTTGCACGAATATCAGATCAGCTCGTTGATTTTTATACAGGGTGTAAAGGACAGCCTTCCACAAACTAGCAGGGTGCATTCAGTTCCTTATTTCGAATCTTATTCCACCGGTTTTTTTTATTTTTTATTTACTAATCCTTTATTTCAATGTAAAATTAAATTCCCTGTACGCAGCACTCCATTTATGTAAATAATACAGCTAAAATCAAAAATCCAACAATGGATGTTGAAATACTCAAACGAACGACGCGTGAAATCAGCTATTCACTTCCTGCCTACAATATTCATCGAACTCGTCGTCGCGCTTGCCGTTCGCTACGTCCGTTTTCCACGGTAACGATACATTGCGTATGAGGAAATAAAACAAATCTTTATTGGATTCCCATAACATTCCTGAAATAATTTCTTGTACCGGACATCTTAGTATACTGAATTCACCCCATCAGCTTGTGGAGGGCTATCCCTTACCCTGTACAAGTCTTTCTTCGGAAAACCGGAAGGCGCTCTGTCCCGTTGGTCACTTATTCGCACGACAATCACTATCTTTCAGGACAATGAGTATGAGGTAAGTTATCATGCATCATAACTTACCAACAAATTACCGGCTACTTCTGGGTTGTCAATAGACAATAAAACATTTGCCAACCGAGAATGGTCAGTGCCATTGACATGCAGTTCTATTTCAGACTGAAACAATAAAATATAAGTAAGTCGTGGTACATACTGTCACAAAAGCACCTTTGTAGTGATGATACATAAGATGCCATTTGCTCGTACCTTAATTTTGTTCACTGTAGCTTCTGAGCCAATATCCGAGAGTTGGATGCCATTTTCGAACATTGGAGTAAATGACGCTGTGATGAAGACGTCAAAAATTGTAATTCTGCAAGAACAAACATAGTTTTTAGGAATTCAGCGTAAAAACCAATAAGGTCGTGTCCTAAATAAAGTGATCGGTAGCTCAAACACTCGATCGTGGCGTTCATATTGTGTCACTCATTTGTTTTGTAAAACTGAAGGCGTCCTTTGCCGGAGCGACGACGCATTGGGATTCGCTGAACAAAATTAACGCAATCCACGGTTCGGTATGTTAAATTGCGCGCTACAAATAAATAATTTGCGATAAAAGTACCTTCCTGTGATACGTATAATATAACCAAGATCATCGCATCTCACCACCGCTTCTCCTGAAAACAAATTAAATTCAAACATAAATATTATACACAGGTAACATTACGCTTGCCGAGGATGGGTGACCATCACTTCCAAAAGCAGCTACTCTAACCAAGAGATATCATGTTCTCTAGTAACTGGGTAGAGGGGGTCAGATTGGCAGCCGATCCAAGTAAAATAGTGGTATGCAGCTGCATCCGGTTAGACTAGAAGCCGACCCCAACACAGTTTGGGAAAAGGCTAGGTAGATGATGAGTTAGGACACAGCCCAGGCGTTTTTTTTATAAATCTTGTTTGAGATTAAAAAATGTATGATAGGTACATACCAATTTCAATTGTGATTTTCGAAGATTTCACACTAAGAGGTTGACTGTCAAAATTCAAATCCTGACATTGAATGGAAAAGTTTTTTACAAACATGTGGCATTTTGGAGCGTTGTCGCTTCTGTAAATGAAAGAAAATACGTTATTAGACACTGTTTTAAGCTTTCATGGTTTACAACTAAACTTATAATGTCGCTTACGGGATATCTTCCGTGATTGTTCAATATTTTGAGTTCCCGCGATCATGGCGCTTGCAACAGCGTCGAAATATCGGGAGCTCAAAATAATGAACAATCACGGAAGATATCCCGTAAGTGACAGTATAAGTTTATACGTTATTAGATCTGCACAAACAGCCTGTAATGCTCCCGCAGGCGGGACTCAGGCCACTTCTTGATTATAAAGAGAGTAACGTAATCCACCACGCGGGCCCTGTCCAGTCAGTCAGTTAGAATATTAATAATCACGTTTTATTTAACATTTTGTTGATATTGTTACAGATGACACTCTATCAACAAGGGAAAGCCTTTGTTTTCAATTTTCGTGGAAAAAAACTATGGTTCTGGAACACCGTCGGTGGAATCAATGATATCAGGTCGCGATTCATTGGATGCGGGAATTGTTACTTTTTTTTTTCAATAAAATCACTTTATTCAGGGTTTTTTTTGCTTGGATATCTTTGGTTAGACGTACTGAACGCTGTGTTAAAATTTGCCCATCTATTTTAATGGGACCTTATATACATGGTGAATTTTTCAAGTGGGCGTGGATAGCCAAATCCGAAACTATGAGGTACAGCGAAAAATACTCAAAGAAGCCTCGAGCCCGATTTTGATGAAAACTAAAACTGCATCTTTAGATTTTTGGAAAAATCAATATTACTAGCTAGTAATTGAACCCGTTGAATTTGAAAAAAATAATACACTGGTTTTTTACACCATTCGACAGTGTCGCTAATGGGAATCAAATTCTGGGAAGTAATGACATGCGGCAAACTAAAGGAAAGTGTTAATTTTTGATAAAGTACATAACAGTATGCAAATAGTAGTAACGACTGTATAGCTAGTTCGACTATACACCGCACACGCATTTTCTTACCCAGGTCATCATCTGCCTAGCCTTTTCCCAACTATATTGGGGTCGGCTACATCTTACCGGATGCAGCTGAATACCATTATTTTACATGGAGCGACTGCCTATCTGACCTCCACAACCCAGTTAGTGCTGGGTAATACGATACCCTTGGTAAGGTTGGTAAGACTGGTTGCTAACTGTAACGACTGTCAAAAGTCTACAAATGACAGCCGGCACCAACGGCTTTACGTGCTTTCCGAGGCACGGAGGAAACTCGGTGTGCAATGGGTGGTCATCGATCCACAGACCAACACAGGCAAGCAAGGCTTAACCTAAAGATTGACCCGAGCGGCTGTTATTATTCAGCCACGAGCTCCTTACTTACTACTTTATTTACCCAGGTAATTTATTTAAATTGAATTCCGTTTGATATTCGTCCACGGTATGAACGTCGTTTCCATCTTCTTGTAGTGTCCTCAAGTAATCGACCACCATCGCATCAATTGGTGTTGAGAATAAATGCCCCATTTTTCAATCCTGAAATATAATTAATTATAGTGTTAATTAAGTCCATAAGTCTAATCACTGGTATTAGGTATACATGTCATCAAGAATCATTTATTTGTATTTTTTATGCATCTTTTATATTTCATGTGTGGTGTGAGCCCCTTAATCCTACAATTCTTGCTGATACGAGCCTAATCAGCCTATAACGTTGCCACAGCTAGGACAGACACCTGGAGGCCTAAAATGGCCACTTAAGCAGAATTATAACCTATATCTATACTTATAAAATTCAAAGTAGGTACGTATCCACTAAGAAAGGGTTTTTCGAAATTCCACGCCTATGTGGGTGAAATGGGGGGTTGAATTTTCTGTGTAACTTTATATTCTCCGGATCGATTGACTCGAAAATTGGTGTACACACTCTTCAATTGAAATTATGAGACACGTGTATTACAGTTTTTCCAAAATCTTACCCCAACAGAGTCAAAGAGGGAGTGACAGCGCTTATAATGTTTGTTTCAGAATTTAAAAAAAAATCTTTTGTTTCATCAGGCGAAGCGGCAAAAGCTAGCAGGATAATAATGTGAATCACGATAAAATTCTTAAAATGGTCACAGACGCAGTTAATATTATAAATGATCTCTTTGTGACGCTCTATACGTGAATGGGCCGCAATTCGCCTCGCGTGCCCATTGTTAGTTAGATGTCACATGCCTTCGAATATTCGGTTCTAGGCTTGCCGGTCGCCTCATGACGTTTTTTTTCACTGATTTGAAAGCAGCGGTGGTAAAATAATTATGTGACTTGTTGAGTTCGATTTCACTGAGGCATCAGTCACCACTTCTATTCTTACGAGATTATCAGGATATTTCGGAACCATTTTGCTTAGTAAATTAAATACAATATACACCATAACATGCTCTATATTTAATTTTAAGAGCTATAAATTGTTCCCTCAGCTACTCCCGATTTTTCTATTCATACACAAACCCGACAACTTAATATCAGTTAATTAAAAAAACAATTACGTTAATAAGACAAGTAGTGCTCGAGGTAGGTGCACAAACGGACATACAGATACATACAGAGACACGTCACCATTTATGATTTGTCATTAATATATTAATATATGTAACGAATGATAATGATTGATATTTACATTACTTATTAAGAACGCAAAATACGCGCTTTGACGTGGAGTTGCAGAAACCAGCCCGTTATACAATACAATGCTATACTTATTCAGTAGGTACATAATTAATTATAAGTAGGACAATGGAAGTCAAAGATATAAACACTCTTAGTTTATTACCTAACCGACAAACATAGTTGCACATAACACCTAAGTGTTGTAGTAATCTGAACTGGTTACAATGTTGATTCTAATAATATAACTTCCTCTTAATTTCTTACAAAGCAAGTTAACTTTTAAGATAAAAAGAACAGTTCTCTTAGTTATGGGCAGTAGTAGTAGTAAACCTCACGAAAAGTAAAATTTAAAAAAATAAAAAATAATGAGAAAATGGTATTATTCGTATTTATTTTTTTATACTCTATCTATATGGTAGAGACTACCTTGTGGCATTAATTCCACCCATGTACCACTTTTGTACACGAAGTTTAAATAAATAAATAAAAGTACTAGGCTAGCATGAGTCCAAGATGGTATTAAATGACAGTATCAACAATCATCATAACCTGCCTCACCTTTTCTCAACTACATATGTTGGGATCCAGTCTAATCGAAAGCAGCTGAATGCTAGTATTGTGTATTAAATATGGAGCAATTAATGCCTAAAGAATACTAGCTCTGTTCTCAATATTACTGGAATTTAAGTTTTAATAAAACATTGTTTACAAAATTGATAACATTTCATCATCAGATATATCAGATATCCCTGATGATGAAACTTTGTCAATTATTTTGTAAAAAAACTTAAAAATAATCCCTCGGATCCCCATCGGGATTATTTTAAAGTTTCGAAATAAAACTATTAAATAAGAGGTAGGTATTATCCACATGATACTTACTTTCTTGAACTTTAGGCAAATAAACTCAACCTGTTCCAATTTATGTTCATCATATAAAGCACTGTTTATTCAAAGATATTTTATATTATATCAATTTCATACACTTACCTTTATAAAACACTAATGTCTCACAAATTCCCTATCCCTCCTTCCGTTGAAAAAATAATACTGATAACAAAATACCAAAACGACTACACGTGTAACACGTTACACAGCACACTACATAAACATTTCATTCACTCAGCGTAAATTATGCGTAAATGCGAATGTATTCCCCGTCATTGCTGACTAGTGTTACCAGTTTTTTGAAATATTTTGCGTTACGTTTCATTTCACAGAAGCAACATTGATTGAATGAAGTAATTTTGGTGAGTTTGGAATAAGGTAGGTTTTAAGGAATAAAACTCATTCTATTTTATTGTAGTAGTCTTGTTGTATTAAAATTTTAAACAGTGTTGGCTAATAAAATGTACCAACCCAAGTCAAAATGTTTTAATATTTCCTTAAAATAGCCCTTGCTAGTGCAATCAACGTAATATACTTTCAAACTGATAGGGCAAATCATAATTTTTAAAATTATGAGAAGCGAAATGTTGTACTAATAAATCTAAGAGTATATTTTTAACCTGGCAACTCTATTGTACGTTTATATGGAGCGAAACAATGACCTCGATCAGGTAATCTCAGGAATGCAATACCATCCGTTTGTGCATCAGAACCAGTTTTCGTACGAATGCGATGTCAATGCGCTATTTTAAGGAGCTAGATATCGTTATTATTATAAGATATTAGTCATTTGATAAGATAAGATATTTCCTTTATTTACTTTCCATGCATCATCATCATATTTCCATACATATAAGATTAGATATTATTGTTAGCAGGGCCATCTTTCCCATTGGGCACTCTGGGCACGTGCCCAGGGCCCCACAATTCAAGGGGGCCCCAAATTCCTGTAAGTGTCATAGCTAGTGGCTGTCAAATGACAACTTAACTTATTCCAGATTACAAAAATTTTCGAGCTCGCTGCGCCTCGCTTTTACGACCCTCGCATTAAAATTTCTATAATCAAAATGATTAACAGAGTGATAGTGCTCTCTGAGGTTTATGATAAGCCACTTTAAGTTGTCGTCTGGATGAACCCAAGTTACACATAATATGTTCATAAAAGTTTAAGAAATATATGGACCTTTGTTTCAATTTCCATATTTTTAACTAATTTCTGATGTCGAGATAAATAAAGATGTATGATTATATCTGGGGACCGTCTAATTACGGAGAAATTGGGGGTCAACGTTCCAACTTTTTGTAAGTTTTTTTTTAATACAAGTTAATAATTAAATAACTTTAAATACCTCCACGACCCCCGTACTGTTCAATGCGTTCATCAATGGTTCATCAACAAAGTGTTTTGAGTGCGTCCGAGCGAGTCCTACCGTAAAACGTGATTTTTCACCCAAAAAAAAAACGGTTTCTCAGCAAAAATGTTTGCATAGAGTTACTTAGTTTGATGTACTTTTATAGAATGCTTGATTGCCGGTTTCGTGAAGGTTCCGTTAAACCTATTACCGGCCAAGTTCTTGTAGGAGTCGAACACGAAGAGTTCCGTTCCACCGTACTTACACGTTTCTTTTATGGGGGTTCCCATAAAAGAAACGTGTAAACGCTTTCATTTTAACTTTATTTTCTTTTTATTCCAGTCTAACCGGTTGCAGCTGAATACCAGTATTTCCTTTATTTATTTTCTTTACATATAATTTACATTTTTAAATATTCCTATACAAAGTAATAGAAAAAAAAAACATTTAAAAATATAAAAAATAGTAGCCCACCTGCATCGAGAACAGGGTCCGAGCTACCGGTGGTCAGGGCTCTTGAGAGAGGAACCTCCTAACGATACACGCCGTGTCCAGAAGTAACGAACTTGATTCAACCGCCTAAGGAGAGCCTCAAAAGATATGGCCATAAGGCCATTGGCCGTTACGACAATCGGCACAATGATAGCCGAGTTCACATTCCACATGCCGACAACCTCGTGTGCCAAGTCGAGATATTTTATAAGTGACAAACGGACAGACAGCGGACACTTTGTAATAGGGTCCCGTTGGCTCCCTTTGGGTACGATACCATAAAAGGTGATACAAAGGACTGGGCAGACAAAAATACTAGAACAACTCAACTGTTTAATATAGTTTTGTTGTGTTTTATTTTTGTAATAAATATCCTAGACTAGAGTCCACATTGTATGAGCATTTGAACATAATCATAGGTCGATGTTTTCGTTGATGGCATCCAAAAGAATAATCTCGATGAGTTCGTTGACCTCAGCCTGAAACAAAATTGATAGATTTTAATTATTTATTTCATACAGAACCTTATTATATTAACCTTATATTTCGAACCCAACACCTAGCCTCGCAAGACGCACCTTTGATTTTTCGGATTTATTTATTTATTTATTTAACAATTTATGTACACACTAAATACAGAAAAGAAGAAGGAACAGAAAATAGTACAAAGGTATGGTATGGTTATGTGCGTATTGTATACTTATCACTTGCTTTGGCGAAGGAAAACATCATGTGGAAACCTGCATGCCTAAGAGATATTTCTCGACGGCATGTAAAGCGAAGTCAGAGGCCCGTGGGTAACGTAAAAACACTGACACCATGTTAGTGACTAACCACATAAAAAAGAAAAAGAAGTTTGGAGTTTCCAAGGCCAGCTTATACTGGTTTTGTTACCACAACTGAGCTTAATTCTGCAGTCATATACCAAGCCACTGTACATAAACTAATTTCTTTTAAACAATAACTTACGCTGAATTCTTTCAGGGTGGCTGGGACCGTAATAGCGATGAAATCGTTGATATCCTGAGAATAGTTGTCACCCTGGATGGCTAGCCTAATGTTGGACTGTAAATGAAAAGGATTACAAATTAGACAAGAGTATCTTGAATAACAACAATGTGTGACTTTGAAAGAATGTCTGAGGTTCAGTTATACTGGATTATTTACTCTCTAACAATAAAAATATGTCCATGTGTGAAAGCATAAAATATTTAAAAGAGCGACAAAAAATTTGTCGTCAACGAGAATTGTGCCCAGAAAGCTGGCAGCATTGCCACGTTGAAGGGCAATGCTGATTCTTTGGCCAAAAAATAAGCCAGCCCTCTGATCACTGCAAGAATCGACCAATCGCTTGGCGATATCCCGAAAGAACGTTTCCTACCCGTTTTCAAAAAAGTAAAAAAATCCAAAAGTACAAATTTTAAGGCATATTTAGGTGTCACTTAGTGTTGGTAAAAATCGAGCATTAATGGATTATGCTAATTAACAATTCCGAGATCATTAAAAAATATTAGTAACATTATGTAAAGACAAAGAATTATTATTTTACTTTTAACATAAATACCAATAGAATACTTACACAGTAAAGGTAACTTTACTAAAAAGAGACTTTATTTTGCCGGCCGTTTTGGGAGTCTTATAAATTATGGTGTTCCAAATTTGACTTTTGATTTAGATTAAAGAGGGTACATTCTGAAAGTTGGCAACATTGCATAAAACTGTCAAATATTGCTTTGTTTTCATCAATTTACTAATGTTACTGCAAGAAATTATGAAATATCGTTTTGTGATATATATTTTTGAATGCATCAATAAAAAACAACTGGGTGTAAAAAAGCAACTAGCCAAATCCCTTTTTTACTCCTAAAACTATTAAAACCTAATTCAGTGGTTTCATTGCAATTCCTAACCAAAACTGAAGTGCAACACAGCGATATAACCTATTTTAACACAGTGTGTATTATTGTTTTTTTTTTTCGTTTTTTTTTCGTTTTTTTTTTTTTCTTATCAATATAGCAAAATATCTGACAGTTATTTGCGGCGTTGTCAACTTTCAGAATCCATAGCCTTGAGGAACTTACGATTATGCGCCCAAGGTTGAAGTCAACAGTGACACCGGAGATTGAAATGCCAGAGATGATGCCGACGTTGACGCGGACCTGTCCTACGATGATCGTGCGACGCACATCCACTCTGGAAGGAAGGAAATTTGTCATCAATTGAATGTTGGTCTAGCGGTGTTGGCAAGCGCGACTATTGAGCATGAGGTTCTGGATTCCCGAGTCGGGCAAAGTGTTATTGGGTTTTTCCATCAGAAATTTCGTAGTAGCAATCATGGAGTCTAGATTTATGGCCGGTTGATGGCAATATGCTCGCACTATTACTTGCGACACATATAACTAACTGACTATTTCATGCAACATAACTGGTGGAATGTGAGTGTACTATTAGGTACTCCTCAACCTAACCCTTCGGGGATTACAGGCGTGATGTTTTGAATTCAAAGTTAGCAAAAAACATCTTAAAAGTGTTTAAGATATGGTATCATATAACGGTTTCGAAAATTAGAACTATCATTTATTAATTTTGCCATTACCAACAGATTAAAATGATAAGATTAGCTCTACCCTGTCAAGAAAATATTCAAGTTTATTTCAACTCAATTTCGTTGTCAAATGATATTCGAATAGTATTGTCTCGCTCACTCTTCTAAGAGTGTTAACAGATCAAGTAACAAAAACTTTTATTATTTAACACGTCCCAAATTATATAACGTTCTCAATTTTTCTATTGAAACATGTTAGACAAGTATGTTTTAAAACATGTTGTGTTACACATACAGGGTGGTGCCGACAATACGGCAATAAATTAAACTACGTATACCTCATGACGTTCCCAGTCTGCATACAAACATTTATTAGAATATATTCAGTAGTTTAGTCACAGGACATTATTTTCTATTTTCAGAATTTTCTACATGATGTAGATAAATAGGCTAGCATCGACAGGTTAATGACACCCGCATCGGTATAAACACTAAACACATGTTGCCAACTCGCTACTTCAAAAACCTTCGCCAAATTCGTCCCTTATACCGACATACTTTATTTCCAAGCGTGAATCAGTGCAAATTATTCTTGAGATTAGTAAACCAATATTTATAAATGGTAATAGTATGGCGGTAATGGTATTCCGTTAACAGTTTTATACTATTTAGTTTGTTTTAAGTTTTTTTCATTTCGATGTTGGGATTTCTTTGATAGTTTAAAAATATTCCTATGAACTAGTTTTAACCGAGTTTTCTATTATTGTCGTTTTGTCAGCGCCACCCTGTATAGTGGAGTGGACGCACACTTAGTGGTAACACTTCTTAGTTCTTATTCGTGTGACCTAAGTGTGATGAGGGTACATCTTATAGTTTAAATCATTGTCATATATGAGATAAAAAGTTCGAAAACGCCTAAACTACGTATGTATGATGGAAAATTGTATGTAAGTTATCCGCGTGACATCTTGGAAATCATACCAAAGATAACAATAAATTCCCACGTAATCTAATCTCCCGGATTTATCAAACATGTAATTAGTACATTGAGATTATTGACTAACAAATATTATGAAAGATAAGCTAATCATTAAAAATATAAGTATGGCCGAATCACAAGCAGCTAACGTTAAGGCTCCTCAAATTATGCTATTTCTCTTGTTGATCCTTCCGGTATCAAGCAATCAACCAGATAAAATACGGTCAAAAACCCTGATATATTTTTTTTTAAATTTGACCATCACAGGACGCCCGGCAGATGTGAATCATATATGTTCGTTTTAGAACTCATAATTAATAAGAACCTACAACGAAATATGGAATAAAATAAAGAATAGTGTATAGTATACGCGCGCGCACACACAGGGGAGTCGAATGCGGTGGCGTAGAGGAGCATCACGGCATGACGGCGTCACACCATTTCTCGTCACGGCATACAAGTCGGTTTTACTGCCAAGGCGTGCCTATAGATGTTTCACATCAAAAAATATATCCTTATTGTCCCGCCCTTATCCCAATTAAACCCTACATTCCGTGCATTTTGGACCATATTATAAGAAAGTGTATTTAGAATATTTAAAACTGCTCTAAACTATTTATTTATTTAATTTTGTTTGCTAATACACCCACATAATAGATAGCCACCTTGAGGATCGTAGTTCCTGTTATCAACACAAGTAATCAGTACTTTTACCTCGAAATTGATATTTTTAATCTGTTGTTAATCGCATGTTTTATTGAAACAACATCAATCAAGTTTCGCAATAATGAGATAATATGACATTGAGGTTTTATGTTGTAAACTACTGTTTAATATCGGTATCCGCCTGATTGTATAAAACTTGTATTCATAATTCATAACCATAACCCTGTAATGTCTCATAATATGATGACAGAATTGTCGAGCGTGTCCTCCGTTATGGTCTGTCAAAATTGTCACACCACCGGATTCTGACATTCAGTGTACTGAAGTATAATGGGTTTAAAAACACCCTTAGCAAAGCCGAAAGGCACTCTCCCCGTCATTGCGATCATTATTTTTGTTGTGGACCACTTATGTATGACAATTGACAGTTGACAGTTGTGTGAGAGTACTCTATCTACAGCTCCATGTCTCATATTAACACCCGACAGCTGTAGGTATGTTACTTCTTATATTGAATTATTGCTGTTCTTGGAGAGATGGAGTTTCTTGCCCATTCTTCTCCATGACATCTACTATTTTCGAATGGGCAACTACAGTCCATTGACAGTTATTATGCCTGTGGCGGGACTGTAGGTAGCTTATTTTTGACTATGCAAAAGTGCCTGTCACGGGTCTATTTGAAATAAATGCTTTGAGTTTGAGTTCCCTTACCTGCCATCTCCTTCAGCAGTCAACGTGTTTCCGAAGACTGTAACATCTCCGGAAGCAACACCTGAAACGTTAAAATAACATCAATGTCTCTGTTCCCGTGATCAGTTAGGCTACTAAATGGTTTGTTGGAATGGAATTTCGACGCTCAGTCTAGCACCGAGAGTTGTCAATCAAACAGAGCTCTTTAATGGGCTGGAGATGCGTTGTGTTGGATTTTCAACGTTAAACTCAATGCCGAGAATTGCAAATCCAGTGCAACTCTTGGAATGTGGGCCAGTTTGATATACTTACGGGCTGAGAAATGGAGGTGGGGTAGTTCAAGCACGAAGTCAAGACGGTTAAATAGGAGACTGTAGTTCATGTATTCGACCACGATGTCACTCAGTCCAGTGCTGAGAATATCCTCCAGAAAAGCAGCTGCGTTGAAGAGCCTAGGAATTATAAAAATTGTATTAACAATAGCTTTTGCACCGTGGCCATACGTCACAATGAAAGAAAAAGGGTAGAAAGAAAGAAATATAAAGAAGCAAGAAAGAAAAAAGAACAAAAAAGAAATAAGGAAGAAATTGTATTTCTTTTAAACTCCATTAGGAAAAACTAGAGATGTGTACATTCTGGAATTGCTTCATTTCCGTGGAATAGAAGGCCAGCTAAGCTTTAAATTTTTTCGGACAATACAGGTTTTTTTTTCGATTCCCTCTGCTTAAATATTAGTGTCACGAATTTGTTTCACAAACATTCCATTTCGTTAGCTTTTTTAACTTTTTAGACAATGAACATTCATTCACAAAAATACAAGTTTGGTAATTAAGTATGTGAATCCAAATTAGAAAATCAAATCCTGTTGCTGCTCTCGAATGGTCCTTCATCATCTGCCTAGCCTATGTTGGGGTCGGCTTCCAGTCTAACCAGATGCAGCTGAATACCAGTATTTTGGTAATTAAGAACGTGAACCCAAATTGTGCTACTCTTATTTTTTTGTATTTCAAAAATTGGCTTAATATTAGGAAATTTTCAGCTCTCAAGCCTTTCATAAAATAACTAATAAAAATCCAAATTTGATTCCCTAAGATCTAATTTGGATTAGATTCATTAACATCAAAATGTCACTTACACTGGCACGGGAAGTTCGTAGGCAAAATGTTCCTTCTTGATGTGGAAGGGATCCAATCCATCATCTCTGATGGCTTGGCTGATCTCCTCGATGCCTTCGATGACCTGAGCCTCAATCGCGCCGGTGATAAATCTGGAGTCCCTGCTCGCTACTGTTCCTAAACATTTAATTAAATAGCGTGTTAATTGTCACTTGTTGTCTGGTTTTTTACCCATTAAAAGTTTATTTGAAAGTTATTTTTCACAAAAATCTCCTTGGAAAAAATGTTTAGATTACATGTTATGCAAAATATTTTGTGTTAATCCCGCAGAGAAACTCGGTCTTGGAAGCAGGTGGTTCGGGAGGGTCGCACCCGAGCGGTTCTCGAGTCAACATCTCCTGAGGATGCCCCGTGGAGGGGTGAAACAGTTTTCAAGCATAGCTTTGGTCGAATGTTTTTTTTTTACCCATCAGTGGGACAGTACAGGCTATTTAGCCTGTACTGTCCTACTGCTGGGCAAAGGCCTCCCCAATTCCTTCCATGTGCTCTTTTCCCGTTACTCCTCGAACCAGCTCTCGCGGTACGGGCCGACCTCGGCACGCCGTCCGTCTTCCGTCAACCCTCGGTGGAGATGATGAGATGTAGCATGATTGTAGCAGGCCAGTTTTTTGCACTTCTTGAATGTGCATATTTTTGTGGATGGGAGGTTTTGCCTATGATCAGGCTGGATCTATTTACGGTATCAGAGTAAATTTTTTGTTTAAATTTTTTTCACCTTGTACAAAGTATGACTAACCTGGTTCGATCGACGGCTCCGGGACAACGGAAGCACAGATCCCCGCGACGAGAAGAGTGAAAGCAAGTACGGTCCTCATTGTGGTTTATTTTGCTATAAAGGAAGAATATGTAAGTATGGATTATTGATAAGTTTACCTACAACTAGGAAAATTATCTGATATTAAAAATCAAACGCTGTTAGGTCATTTATTCAAATTATGCAAAGAATTTGCAGTTTTTGAAGGCCAAAATGATATTAGACAGTCCCCCAAAAACATCTACCCTGCACCACTTCCTATTATTTTTGCTGAGAAGCAACAATACAACATGTATCAGAATAGTTAAATTTAGGGCGACCGTCGTCCGCCTGAAACTATTAAAAAATACTTCGCTATTTGAATCGGATATTGTTAACAATTTCAAGCGTTTTAATTTTTTTGCAAGGAATCATAAACCTTTTCTAAAATAAAAGTGAGCTTAAGTTACTCCTTATAACATCAAATATCTGCCAGTAAAAATCCCGTCAAAAATCGGTCCAGGCGTTTCGAAGATTAGCCGGAACAAACCGGCAGTCAGTAAAAATTTTGAAAAAAAATTTTTGATGGGACAGCTGGTTTTCTTTTCGCGGTTAGGATGTTGGTGCCATGGAGAACGTTGTGCAGTTTCATGGTCTTTACCACGTCCTCAAATATTACCACACTTTTAGATACATTCTGTTTTATATTGGTTACATTGTTGCTTCACTTGTGTATGTCACGGGTATACACGAGCAAAAAAAGGAGATTTGCGAAACTCACACTCCACTTATTTTAGAAAAAAGTTTACACACACCGAAACTAGCTTACCTTTCAGAGGATCAAGTAATACTGTCACAGAAAACATCCATATTTATAACTATGATTTATTTTACATTTGAATAAATAAAAAATACTTAAGATAAAGCCTACAGATTGTCAAGTAAGTAGTTAATCCATAGTAATCAGTTTAAATTGCGTACTGATTGGAAGGGATTAATTAATTAATCTCTGACTAAATTCTTCAGAAATTGCTATTTCCAATAAACACACGTTTACTATTAAAATATTATCATCATCAATATTATAAAATCTTTATAAAATTTAGATAGGCAGTCGCTCCGTGTAAAATCCTAACTAATATTATAAATGCGAAAGTAAGTTTGTTTGTTACCTTTTCACGCAAATTTCAAGATGATCGGTTCAAAGGTTTAGCCTTTGAACCGATCATCTTGAAATTTTGCATATACGTTGTCAGGTGTACAGGAACGGACATAGGGTACCTTGCATCCCGAAAAAAGTACTGTTCCCGAGGCAAACGACAATAACTTTCTTGTGATATGGCGCCACGTGTCTTTCGAATCATGATTGAATTAAATTATTAGAAGAAGAGTTATAGTACAACCTAAACTGATTGTCAAATTCGAAATTAACGCGAGCAAAGCCGCGGGCAAAAGCTAGTACTCCAATATAGTTAAAAAAAGGCTATACAGAATAATGCGATGATGATTTAGATTATTTAGTATCAGGAAAGTTGGATTAAAAATAACAAGAAACAAACAAATATTTATAAATTAGTAAAACATTTTATTCGACGAAAGATGAAATCCATAATACTTTAATATGAATTTTAAAAATCTAATTTTGCTGTGTGTTCAAATATACATTCATGTTATCCATTAACATGATTCCGAAGAGCTCATTAATTTCAGACTGAAAAGAAAAGGTTTTAATTATTGTACTGAAATAATTTGTCGACTTACCACTAACGAATAAGCAATCTTTATTGAATTTAAAGGATTTATTTTGGCGTTATCAAAAAAGCCTCTGCCGTTATTGTTTCAAATAAAATCAATCAGTCCGCATCACGCCTGTTTCAACTAAGCCAACCAAATTTTGCCAGTTAACTCTTACGTAATAGGGGGCTAGCCTATTGCCGTCAACCCGGCACTTACAGACTTCTTAGCTGCTGCTTACTGAGAAATTCCTCGTGGAAAATCCCAATAACAATTTGCCCGACCCGGGAATCGAACCCAAGACCTCATGCTCAGTACTCGCGTTTGCAACCAGACCTACGAGGCAATCATTACGCTTGTTTTCCCCTCAAAGCAGAAGTGTGCAGAAGTGTATTTATAGTACACCCACATTTCACCAGTCATGTTTAAGTCCCGTGTAGGGCCTATTCCTATCTACCAGGCAAAAATCCAGACTCCGACCTGTTACTAAGTAATTCCTATACCTAGCAATTCGAACCATCGAATGATTGGTTATCCTGTGATTACCGCTAGCTCTTACCAACTACGCCAGATAGGTAGTTAACAATTCCATGAATTATCAATCTTATCAAAGTTTTATTGAAAAAAAACAGACTTTTAAAAATAAATACTAACTTAAACTTATTTATTCACTTCAACAATACATTAATTATAGTAAAAATATGTTCTTGCAAAAAGAAAAACCAACTTAGCCCTAACACGGATTTGAACGCACATGTCTTTTGGGGGTAACCACTTTGTGGAGCTGTGTGTACCTAATAAAAAATCACCTCCTTTTTTTGAAGTCGGTCAATAAACGATCACACCTCCAAGGGTGGAGAGTATCACTAGAGATTCACCCCATCACTTAGGGTCTCATCATCATCTTCCGGACCTTCTCATATCCCCCGGGCATATTAGTTGGGGTCGGCGCAAGCCGAGATCTTCAACCATTCTCACCTTTCAAGTGCTAAGATGTCAAATTTACTTACGCTGTACTCTTTGAAAGTCTCCGGCACAGTTGAGTTAAGGTACTTGTTCATTCTCTCCGAACAATCCTTATCCTGGACGACCAGATTCACATCGGACTGCAAACAAAAACCAGAAGAATGAATAAATACTTGTTAACAAATAATTTTGTAATGTTTACGTAATAACAATTTTCGGATTCGTTCTCGACAAGATTCTTCGTCAACCCTATTTTGAAAAATATTTATTTCTCCTATTACAAAGAGAACCCATGAGCATAATTTCGGCTTTCTAGGTGCAGTGGTTTGGGCTGGGCGTTGATAAGTCAGTCAGTGAGCAAGTGAGTCACTACTTTTCTCATTATAAAGGGTGTAAAAAGACCTTTAACGAAGCCGAAACGCACTTGTTCTCCCCGTCATTGCGATAATTTTTTTGTTCCATACCATACCTGGAAACCTTCTAGTTACGGAGATATTGGGGGTCAAGGTTCCAACTTTTTCACTAGTTTTTTTTTTTTTAAATACATGTTTTTAATGTAAGATTTTTACTTTGAACACCTCCACAACCCCCGCACTATTCAATCCATCCATCAGCACAATGTTTTGAGTGCGTTACATTGAGTCCTACCGTAAAACTTGATTTTTCACCCCAAAAAAAAGTCGTTTCCCAGCAATAATTTTTGCGTAAAGCTGCTTAGTTTGATGTACATAATGCTTGGTTGACGGCTTTGTGGGGTGCCCAATACCTAAAGAATGGTCAACTTTTCTGGTAAACCTAATCTCTGCGCCTGAGGTAAAGCGTGGAGTGGGAGGAGTGTTGGCGGTAGACAGCGGCAGCTCTCGTGATACGTGACCACACCCCTCCTGTATTGCGCAGCCACCCCGAAATCCGTTCCGGTCTTCTCAACTTACTTCGATCCCTCCCATAGTGAAATTGACCTTTGTACTCCTGACAGAAATTCCCTTGGAGAGGCTAACATTGAAGTGGATCTGACCTACGAAGCGCATGCGTTGGACCTCGACCCTGAATAGAAGAAGATTACCAATTAGAGTGTGTTAGATTACAATAAATTGTTTTTCACATTGATAGTTTTGTAAGAGCAAAGATCTTACTTCCCGGAGGAATTCGTTTTAAATGTTTTGGCGAAAATAGTTGTTTCCGTTGAAGCGGCACCTGCAATGAGACAGAAAAATGGATAAACAATTACGAAGTAAAAACCTTTTGGCAATTTTACACGATTCAAACAAAGTCATCCACTTTTTTAAAAGGCGCAGAAATGATAAGTAAAGCATAAATTAAACGAGACACTTTTATGATATCCTTACTAATTTTATAAATGCGAAAGTAAGTTTGTTTGTTTGTTTGTTACCTTTCACGCCTAAACCACTGAACCGATCATCCTGATATTTTGCGCATACTTTGTCAGGTGTATAGAAACGGACATAGAGTACCTTTCATCCCGAAAAAAGTAGTGTTCCCGAGAAAAACAACAATAACGATCTTATGATAATAGATGGCGCCACGTGTCTTACGAATCATGATTGAATTGTATTATTTCAAGCAGAGTACAACCCGAATTGATTGTCAAATTCTAAATTGACGCGAGCGAAGCCGCGGGCAAAAGCTAGTTCACTATAAAAAAATTGTAAAAGTGAATCAAGCACGAAGAAGAATATGAGAAGTCAACCGCAAATACCTTCTACATTACAAAATATTAATGCGTTGTCCAACTTTCATTAAAATGCCAGCAAATGACATCTTTAAATCATTTAAAAAAACAACTCAATTTTGCTTACCAACACTGCCGTCAATAAGAGGGAATTCTATGTCAAAGTCCAAACGAGATGAGATGATACTGTAACTGGCGTTGTGTAACACAATATTGCTCATGCCATTGCTCAGCAGCTCTTCAATAAAGTAGGCGTGGTTGAAGATCCTAGTGGAGAAAAGGACAACACATTATTTCCATAATTTATGGCATAATCGTTTTTTTTTTGTACATTTCAAAACTTATCGACATTCTATCAGCAATATCGATGATAAAAAAGTTAAAAAGATTAACAGTGAGAAAGATTTACGTAAAGGTACATCAAACTAAGTAACTTTACGCAAAAATTATTGCTGGAAAACGACATTTTGTTTTTGGGTGAAAAATCACGTTTTACAGTAGGACTCAATGTATCGCACGCAAAACATTGTGATGATGGATGGATTGAATAGAATAGTACGGGGGTCGTGAAAACTTCTGAAAAAGTTGGAACTTTGACCCCCAATAACTCCGTAACTAGAAGGTTCCCAGGTATAGTCTAGAACAAAAAACTGTTTGCAAAGACGGGGAGAACAAGTGCCTTTCGGCTTCGTTAAGGATCTTGTTACACCCTTTATTATCAAAAAGATGTTGGTTGAATGCGGTAGTAGTAAGAAAAGCAATGTCCAGAGCAGAGGGACTGGAGTCTTATATTATGCTAGAGTACTTCTTCTTCTTCTTTAGCATAAAACTAGATAAGAATAGTCTATGCCGTAAATAAAAGAGGATCTAGCCACCCGCTCCCGCTTTGCTCTAAAACAATCCTATCTTTCAAGCTGGAACCAACCACAAATTGAAATCAACTTGAAATGAAAAATAGTATTTAGGTAACTCATACTCACACAGGAGCTCGTGGCTAAATAATAACAGCCGCTCGGATCGATCTTTAGGTTAAGCCGTGTTTTCCTAGGTTGGTCTGTGCACGGAAAAACTCGGTATGTAATGGGTGGTCACCCAACCACCCATTACATACCGAGTTTTTCCGTGCCTCGGAAAGCATGTTAAGCCGTTGGTCTCGGCTGTCATTTGTAAATCTTTGTCTTTTTTCTTTTTTTGGTAGTCAATGGACCAACAAAAGTCTGACAACCAGTCTTACCAAGGGGTATCGTATTACCCAATACTAACTGGGTTGTGGAGGTCAGATAGGCAGTCGCTCCATGTAAAATACTGGTATTCAGCTACATACGGTTAGACTGGAAGCCGACCCCAACATAGTTTGGGAAAAGGCTAGGCAGATGCTGATACTCACACAGGTACAGGCAATGTGTAATTACGTTCTTTATTCTGGATATACAAGGGATCCAAACCAACTTCTTTGATAGACTGGCTCACATCCTCAATAGTGTTTTTAATGTAGCTGCTCACGGAACGTTCATTATCGAAGTCAACTGTAAAGACAAAAGCATTGTATCTCATAAAGGTCTTCTTTGTGAGTTGTAGCCTAACCTATCTAGAAGACTGTTTTCTTATTGCCTGATGGGGCTATTCTTGATCTCAATTTCGCCTGATGAAAAGCACATAATTAGGTCTGCGATAGAATGAATGCCGCAGAAGAGGCTGATATGTTAAAGATAGAAGAATTATATACGCTGTATAAAATAAATATGATATGTGTATATGTCTAGTCACCGCCACCGTGAATGCTGGCCATGAGAGCTGTTTTTGATCCCCAGATCGTTCAAGTATCGGAAGCAATCTAGAAACTACATTTGTACCAATAATGTTATTCATCAATCTTTAAGTCATATCCAATTTACTATATTGGCCTTTATTCAAATATAAAACATGATTTTATCGATAAACTTACTTTCATTTGCATCAAATTGGCGAAGAGCATTAACGCTTATGATGACAAAGGCGATAGCCATGATAAACTTCATTTTGATTTTATTGAGAAGCTCTGCAATAAAAAGATGAAAATATTCTAAATAGAACCTTCTTGTTAAAAGTCACAATTAAATAAAGGGTGTAAATAGACCCTAACGAAGCTGAAAGGCACTTGTTCTCCCCATCATAGTGATCATTTTTTTCTTCTGAACCATATCTCAAAACCTAGTTACGGAGATATTGGTGGTCAAAGTTAAAACTTTTTTTTTAAACTAGTTTTTAAGGTTATAACTTTACTTTAAATACCTGCATGACCCCCGTACTATTCAATGCATTCATCAGCACAATGTTTTGAGTGTTACATTGAGTTTTACCGTAAAACGTGATTTTTCACCCCAAATAAAAAAAGCTGTTTCCCAGCAATAATTTTTGCATAGGGTTACTTAGTCTAATGTACAATAATCCTTGGTTGATGGCTTCGTGAAGGGTCCATTTACACCTTGTATATCTGAATACTATTTCAATTTTTACTGTTACAAAACAAAGAAGAACTCCAAGTCAAAGAAAGAATAACGAAAACTAACACATAACCAGAAATCCAAAATAACTTACCTAACAAGCTCCAAGGTTGCAATGAAGTGCAGACCTAATACGCCTAGTTTATATATCGATCTGAATTAATTAATGGCTAATTAATGTTGACACATGGTGGTAGCAACCATTGACATACTTAAGTACCTAAATTGAGGATTTTTGTTTGGCAAATCAATGTGTTTGTTGGTAGAAAATTGTACAGCAAGAAACCCATTAAGGATGATTTTGATATTGACTTGCAGTCTATGATAGTCCAAAACAAAAGGAACCTTTTTATAAACTTACAAAAATGGCTAGTGAATCACGCCCCATGATTGTTGTTGGTCGGCAGTTTATTATATTATTAGGTACAGTGCAATAGTCACTAAGCTGCTTAAATGTAAGATGTTGTGTCTTGATTAGTCAAGTAGGAATATTGAAAGCAGAAGAGGAAGGGCTGCGGGTCTGTTCGAAAGAGATACCGCGGCCCTGGAACACAAAGGGCAAAGAAGGAACATGGATGGGTTTTAGTCAGTATAAGTCTGACACTCCCTTCCACACCCAGAGCGGGGGGGGGGGGGCATTTGATCCGAAAAACAAAAAAAAAAACCATAAAAGGAATGAAACTAAGATATTGACACTGACAGCTTTGTGTTGTTAATTTCTGATAGTTTTTTTTCTGTTCTTTATCACAGTTCTTCACTTAAGAGTTGTTAGTTACTTTTGTGTGAAAAAGGTTATTTTTTATGTCTTTATAATGTGTTGATTCTGCACAGACGCCAGCACATCAAGCTACTACAATCTATCAAATATCTTTAATAGATTCTCAACTTTATCGCTGAAGCATTAGGTTCAAGGTGAACGATTAAAAGCTTCACAAAATATCGTTGATGAGATTGTATAGAACGCCCTCCAGAAGCTCGTTCATTTCTCGCTGAAATGAGGAAAAGATACAGATTATTATATGTTCTAGATACCCTTCCTTCATTACACGACGTACGCAAAGACAAAATTTAAAAAAAAAGAAATAATGATATTAACCATCATTTAAAGGCAAAGGATAGGTTCAACCAATTCTTCAAGATTATGATTACTGTTTTTCTTTAAAGCTAATTTGGCCAATACTTAAGTTCTCCATCACCTAACTTAATAACATGTTGTACTTACATAATGTTCTTTGATAGTTCTAGGGACAAAATTTCCGAAGAAATCATTGAAATCATCGGAAACGTCCTCGCCCATGAAAATCACTTTGGCATCAGACTGAAACCAAAAGTGATACAATTTTATTAATCATCTGCAACTAAACTAATACTTTGAAGAGGAAATACTGTTTCCAGTACTAAACTGGGTTGTAGAAGTCTGATAGGTAATCGCTCCATGTGAAAAACTGGTATTCAGCTGCATCCCGTTAGACCCCAACATAGTTGGAAAAAAGCTAAGCAGATGATGATGATGATGATGATGATGATGATGATGATGATGATGATGATGATGAGGGAGGGTTTCGATTCGATTACAAAAAATCATGTGATATGCGTCAGGGAAAGTTTTATTGGGATTTACCATGAGACATTTCTCAGTACCAGCCACGTAGTTGTTTTGATTTGTAAGGTGGTTTAATGGCAACAGGCTCGCGCCCTGTGACATGGGACTTAAAATATATGACGACGACTAAAACGCACATGCGGGCAACGCAATAATAATCAGCATGCCATGCACCCAAACCTATACTCTTCACGTGTTTCGTTCCTCCTCGGGACATCCTCAGGAGGTGACTTGACTCGACGACCGCTCGGGCATGAATAACAGCAGGATCTTTTTAGTGGAATTAAAACTACATATATGTTGCATAACATTTATAGACTAAATAGAATTTTATTAATCTTACGTTTATATCTCCCAATGTGAACTCGGTAGAGACCCAACGGAGAGAAACTCCGGAGATGAGACCCACGTTGACTTTGACCACGCCTCTTATGCGGACACTCACGACGTCAATTCTAGAAAGAACAAAAAATATATAATGCAGGTTATACAGAATATCTTGCACACCAAATACCCACACACACTAAATCACATTGGCATCGCAGAACTGTCTAAATAATTAAATTAAATACATAGCAGATACAGCAGATATTGGCAGTAATTTTGATTATAGTTTACGAAGTTATATAATTTACGTGAAACCATTCTTGACAGTTATTGAATAATAAAAATTGAAGAATGATTATTGTTTCAACGTTACTTACTTTCCAGAGGCAGAAAAGTCGAGTTTGTTGCTGAAGACTTCACCATTGGCCCTAGCTGAGCCTGAAATAGTTAAAGAGTTATAGTAAATTTTCAAATCTTCTATTTTCAAGAGAAAAGTAACATCATAATGAAAATTGTTATTTAATAATGTTTTGCCACGATGGATTAATTAGTGACAAAAAGCTACTGCTCAACATGTGCAAATGGTAATTATACTTTTCCATTTCTTCAGTAGACCGGAGTCAGGATTATGTCCAGTTTTTGTGGTATTTGCGCACCCAATTCATGGGACTTAAACATAATATATTGCATTTTATACAGATAGCTTACCAGCAGAAAAGCTAATAAAAGGCAGCTCAAGATCATATCTGAGGCGAGATCTGGTGACGCTGTAGCTAAGCCTATGAATCCAGATAGTGCTGAGACCGGTGCTTAGTATGTCCTCAAGAATGGCTTCATAGTTAAAAAGACTGTAAATGAAATATTAAATTAATTACTCGAAAAACAAAAATTGTCTGGATTTGGTTGGAGCTTATCACCAAATCGAAATTTATTTACTTTTTTAGCAAAGAAGGACCCTCGTCATTGCATAATAGTATTAAATAGTGCTATGATAATAGTTTTGAGTCATGAGAAGAAACTAGATTACTGAAACCTGTTTTTTTATCATTGGTGATATTTCTAGTTAAGAACTTAAAACGGTGTACATGGATGATTTACTGGTTTCTTACACGGGTACTGGGAGCTCGTAGCTAGAGCTTTCCTTCTCGATGTGATATGGGTCTAGTCCAGCATCCCTGATAGAATGGCTCAAATCATGAATGGCGCTTTCTATTTGTCCGGTAATAAAGCGTTCGTCCGAAAAGTGACCTGAAATTATTAAATTATTATTTCTTTTAACATATTTTTTCTCACAATTGCAATCTCGCTAGTCCTTAATAAACTTTAACAAAATTATTGGATTTTTATGCTTCAACTATAATTATTTTACTAACTTAATGTTGTATTTATAGCTTCAACTTCCATGTTTTTAAAAATAAAAATGTTAAACTTAAATCGATCTGGTTTAAAATTTATTTATTTAAATTATTTTCGAATTGTAAGTACTTCAATTTAATATTAATATAGGGGTAAGGAAGTTGATTCTTTGGAAAGTAACTTAAACTTACTTGGGTCAAGTGATGTGGAACTGATGCCTGCGATGAGGAAAGCGAAAACAAGGAAAACCTTCATTTTGATTTTGGTTTATTCCTGCAAGAAAAAAATAAAAAATACTACTTGTGTTTTCTTGTCATATTCTATCATACGCATATACAGGGTGTAAACGGACCCTTCACGAAGCCGTCAGCCAAGCATTCTGTACATCAAACTAAGTAACTCTACGCAAAAATTATTTCTGGGAAACGACTTTTTTTTGGGGTGTAAAATCACGTTTTATGAAGTTAATGAAAGTAAAGTTAAAACATTAAAAAGTGGTTTTAAAAAAAAACTTGTGAAAAAATTGGTACTTTGACCTCCAATATCTCCGTAACTAGAAGGTTCCCAGGTATGGTCCAGAACAAAAAAATGATTGCAATGATGGGGAGAATAAGTGCTTTTCGGCTTCGTTAAGGGTCGTTTTACACCCTTCATGAAAAAAAACAAGATGAAAACTATAATTTTCTTCAGTTATATGTCTTACCTTGCAATACTTAAGAGGTAGAATGATACACATTGATAACAAACTATCGTTTTTATACTATTCAGAAGCAATTTGATCCTAATCAATTATCAAATTATGAATTGTCTCATCTTATAGATGATATCTTGTACTTAATTGTTTGAGGCGTATGTTTACAAAATCGGTACAAAACGCGTGCCTTCAAAGTATTGATAAAGATACTAACTAAATTCGTGCTGTTGGGCGGAAAATTGCTAATCAATACGGAATGTTAGATCATACTCCCTCGCGTTGGTCTAGTTGTCGCAAGCGCGACTGCTGAGCTAGAGGTCCTGGGTTTGATTCCCGGGTCGGGCAAAGTGTTGTTGGATTTTTCCATCAGGAATTTCTCGGTAGTAGCCACAGAGTCTGTGTTTGCGCCCTGTTGATGGCAATAGGATCGCCCCCTATTACGTGGGAACGACGTCACGCCGAAACCGAAAGTGAAGTAATTTTTATTAGGGTAAGTTAGATTAAAACTGTGACTAACCATGTGCGAGCACCTCACCTAATGACTTAGGTTAGGTAAGAAATGTGCTAGAAATACGTTGCTACGTCCAAGTCGATTGCATCACGTGCGTCGCCAGAAACGCCATGGACGGACATTTTTCATTTTAGGCAAGGAATTGTGACTAAACCTAAGCTTTTTTTTAATCTACCTATTCTGTCCCACTGCTGGGCTAAGGCCTCCCCCATTTCTTTCAAGCTATCCCGGTCAATCAGTCAGGAACTAGTCCAAATCGTCACGCCAGCGTTCCTTGGGCCTGCCTCGGTGACGACGACCGTTTGCAACCACTGTGTGACGATTCTGGCCCATCTGTTACGCCCAGTCCCATTTTAACCTAAGTAAAGCCGCAAATTTTAACTTATTTTCACACCCATTTATAATATTTACATAACTAGTCTATATCATTCCCACTGCTGGGATTATCTACCAAGCGAACCCAGTTTATGTTGACGTCACATGTTGTCGAATTTTTTGTTCTTCTAGACCATTATATGCACCATCATCATAATTAGTAAGTTATCAGAGCAATTAAAATTGATACAAATCTTAAAGGATGCAGATAACTATGTTTAGAATACGTACTTTAAACGGAACGATAAACTATTAACTTGTGCTGTCCATAAAATCCTGGTCTTTATCAGTCTAAATTGCATGATTGGAAAGGATTAAATGATTAATCTCTAATGATTTATTAATTTTTCCTTCAAAAATTTAATTTTTTTAGAATCAAGCAAGTTTATGATCGAAAGATGATAGATTTATTAAAGGGTATTTAAGGAAAAGGAAATTCTAATTTATGATATCTGATTTAAAAAAAAACATACATACGAGTAGGTATATTATATTCTGTAAATAATCGGTAAAACATTTTGCATTTCAGATTTACAAAAAATCTGTTCACAGTAGGTATTTAGATTTGGTACTCCAATAATCTAATTCCGCGGAGCCTTCAAATACTCGTTCATGTAATCCTTTAGCGTAATTCCCAGGAGCTCGTTTATTTCAGACTGAAAGCAAAAAGAAAATTAAAAACTAAATGTTTATGAAAAGATTCGGTGGTAGGTATCAAAAAAAAACTTTTGCTGCTTTGTGTCAATAGGAACCAGCCAGAGGGCTATGCTGCAGTTGCTTTCAAAGCATTTCGTATTACTACATCGACTTTCAAAAAAATTGACACGAACTTTTCGGTAGCTTTTGTTTCTTTGGTCCTGGGTTCGATTCCCAGGGTAGGCAAAGCTTTATTGGCTTTT
Organism: Noctua pronuba; assembly: GCA_905220335.1. NCBI lineage: Eukaryota > Metazoa > Arthropoda > Insecta > Lepidoptera > Noctuidae > Noctua > Noctua pronuba. The sequence goes on from LR999894.1 coordinate 14,867,650, forward strand.
TCCACCAGGAAATTCTCAGTAGCAGCCACGAAGTCTGGATTTGTGCACGTTTGATGATAATTGGCTCGCTCCCTGTTACATGGCACTGTAACCTAACTGGCAAAATGTGGGTGTACTATTAGGTACACCTCTGCCTAACCCTTCGGGGATTACAGCCGTGATGTTGTGTTACGGCAAGCATGAGTCGCATTATAACAGTGAAGACTATAATTACGGATTCGCCACAGACTACCATCACTAGAAGCATGCTTTACAAGTAGGTGACAATGTTAACTTACGCTGTACTCTTTGAAAGTCTCCGGCACAGTTGAGTTCAGACACTTGTTCATTTTCTCCGAATAATCCATATCTTGAACGACCAGTTTCACGTCAGACTGTGAACAAGAAGCAGAAGAATCTTAAAAATGCGAAAGTTTGTGAAGATTGATGGATGTTTGTTATTATTTCATTATTCTTCCATGCAAATAGTACTTCTTTCTTTCTTTATTTTCTGGTGTCAGAGTTTTTATGCCGCTCATGGATCTCTGACTTGGTTTCACATGTCATCAAGAAATATCTATCAGGCATGCTGGTTTCCTCGCGATTTTTTTCTTCACCGAAGCAAGTGATAATTAAACAATGCGCACACGAATCCGGTCTAATCCAAAATCAGAGGTGCGTGTCTTGGGTTCGAACTTGAGACCTAAGACTTGACAGTCCAAGGGTCACACCACTAGGCTATTGCTCGCAAAAACTACTGAAGGATATAGGATTAAACTTTACAGTAATATAGCTTTTAAAATGAATTTTCGCAGGCGAAAGCGCAAAAGGGATCTAACTAATTAATAAAAATGTTGCAAGGTAAAAAAACTAACATAGTCCATGCACGGATAAAAGTGACTGCGAACTGAGTATTATGGGAAAATTGGTTCGGCTGTAACAAACGTAATATATTTTGATTTCGATAAAAGGAAAAGATGTCAGACCATAAACTTACTTCGATTCCTCCCATAGTGAAATTGATCTTTGTGCTCCTGACAGAGATTCCCTTGGAGAGGCTAATGTTGAAACGGATCTGACCCACGAAGCGCATGCTTTGAACCTTGACCCTGGATAGAAAAAGAATCTAATATTTTGCTTTGTGTAATTGATTTTTATTTCTACATTAAAGTATCTTGTTGGTCCAGAGGACGCAGAGATACTGCTGAGCATTAAGTCTTGGATTCGATTCCCAGGTCCCAGGTTACAGAGGTTTTCCATCCAGAATTTCTCGGCAGCAACCTGTTACCCGGAGTGATGGCAACAGCCTCGCGCCCTAGTACATTATGTAGGTCTATAGGTAGCTAAATCTTTGCCTAACGTTTCGGTGACAAAATCCTTGAAGTTTGTGTTTTTGGTGTGTATAGAACATTTTTTTGTATAATAACAAGGTTCTTACTTTCCAGAAGAATTCGTTTTGAATGTTTTACCAAAGACAGTTGTTTCCGTGGACGCGGCTCCTGCAATGAAACCGTCAAGAATAGAGTTAACAGGATGAATACAATTAATAATAGAAGCCTTAAGGCTAACAATAATAAAGATGAACTTAATTAATGCACTTAGATTGAAAGGCTCAGAAATGGCAAGAAAGCCAACATTTATTGAGACAGATTTGTCAATATAAATAAATAAAAGTGAAGTCCGAAACGGCTGGACTAATTTTAATAGGTATTTTACTGGCAGATAGAAAAAGGATTAGGGTTCCATAAAAAAAAAAAATACCCTTGAAATTGTTAACAAAATCCTATTCAAATCGGGAAGTAATATTTTTATAATAATTTCACGCGGAAGAAGGTCGCAGACAACAGTTAAAATGTTAAATACGATTAAATTCAGTGAGCATGATCACTATGATCAGCGATAACGTTACCACTACGGGGACACAGGGCTTCTTTTTGTGTGCCTTTCAATGCAGTTTTTTGGTTCAATTCGGATGCTTCCATGAATTTAAAAGGTGTAAGTGAATAGTGTAGTATTGCATTAAGAAGTTCCATTAGTTACTCTAAATTATCTGTCACACAACTCAATTTTGCTTACCGACACTGCCATCGATGAGAGGGAATTCAATATCAAAGCTAAGACGGGACGAGATGATGCTGTAACTGGCACTGTGTAACATAATATTGCTCATGCCATTGCCCAACAGCTCTTCAATGAAATAGGCGTGGTTGAAGATCCTGGAAAAGGTATTACATTCTTAAGAGCGTACAATGTTCAAATAGACATTCTTCTGGACATAAACTAGGGCGACTCAAAATTGACACAGGTTTTTCATGAAATGCTGGTTCCAGAACACGGAGTCGGTTGTTGAGAAATCGTGGTGTCGAAATCGTGTTAAGCGCTTTGGTTTGTTTAGAAAACGTTGACAATGCAGCGGTAGTCGAGGCATTTTGTACTCCATGGAGGTCATAAAATAGGTCCTTAATCTGAAAGGTTTATCTTCGACAAATTCGTTGTTATCGACAAGCCGAAGAAGAAAAAAACACAGTTTTTTTACTCTAGTGCGTGAATCGTCAATATTATAGCTCAAGTCGTGGATGATAGTGTCAGAAACAAGGCTGCTTGTCTGGGTTCAAAGAATCTTTACATACTCTTCAAAATTGCCATTATTAGTATTTAAATTATAAATATACTCACACAGGTACAGGAAGTGTGTAATTCCTTTCTCTATTCTGGATATAAAGGGGATCCAAACCGGCTTCCTTAAGAGACTGACTCACGTCCTCGATGGTGTTTTTAATGTAGCTGCTCACGGAACGTTCACTATTGAAGTCAACTGTAAAGGTAGTTCACGGCATTTTAAATGCAAATAAAGCTGACCGCAGCAATAGAAGGAAAGAAAGAAAGAAAAAATATGTATTAGTCGCAGGGACATGGACATCATACAAAATGACAAAAAAAAAAGTTAACAGCTTGGTGACTGCGACAAGTAGGTTACCAATCAGCATGATGCTGTGCTATGGCGGCCCACAGCATAGCGCTGGTTTTCAGTGGTCACCCGTGAATACGTCTGGTTGCTATGTAATTCTATAATGCATCGTCTGCCTCGGCTTTTCCCAACTACGAGTATCTTGGGGTAAGCTTCCAGTCTAACCGGATGCAGCTGAATACTAGCATTTTAAATGAAGCGACTGTCTATCTGACCTACACAACCCAGTTAGTACTGGGTAATACGGTATGTAATTCTATAGTGCATTGTCTATTTTGCTATAAGGAGGCCATGCCACTGTGGTCTGCAATAGCAATAATAATTTTAGAAACAAGGCTGACGCTCCATTTTGGTCTAGTCTAGTTGCGACTGCTGAGCCAGTAATCCCTGAAGGGTTAGGCAGAGTTGTACCTAATAGTACACCCACATTTTACCAGTTATGTTAAGTCCCGTGTAACAGGGGGCGAGCCTATTGCCATCAACTGGGCGCAAATCCAGACTCCGTGGATATTACGAAAATTTTCTTATAGAAAAACCCAATAACACTTTGCCCGACCCGGGAATCGAACCCAGATTCAACAAAGAAGTCAAAATCAAAAGCATGAGATTGGATAAGTGTAAATATGCTTGCTGCAACTTGACTTGCAACATACATATGTATATCTCTGCCTACACTTTCTGGGAACTAGCGTCTGACGCCATCATGACAATGTTTACCGCTAAAAATTCAGATTCTTTTCCATAATATAAAAAACAGAGAAGGAAGAAATCGTATAGTAAATCGATGAACTTACTTTCATTCGCATCAAATTGGCGAAAAGTATTAACGCCTATGATGAAAAATGCGGTAGCAATGACGAACTTCATTTTGATTCTGTTGTGAAGATCTGTAATAAATCTATCTTTAAATTGGAATCTTGTACTCAGACTCGATTTGCAATCACGATTATTATTATTTTATTACTGAAAAAAGTTAAAATTTTTTTGAAAGGGTAATATTTTTGTTTAACTGCAAGCATTGCATTGCATAGCTTATGGGGGCATGGCACAGTACAGAAGTCAAACACTGTTTTAAGCTTTCACGGTTTACAACTATACCTATACTGTCACTTACGGGGTATCTTCCGTGGGTTTTGAGCACCTGATATTTCAACGCGGGTTGACCCGCGATCATGGCGCTTACAACAGCGTCGAAATATCGTCAGCTCAAAATAATGAACAATCACGGAAGATATCCCGTAAGTGACAGTATAAGTTTAGTACAGGAGTCATAGGAGAAACTGAAGTTAAGTTCTAACTTTTTCCAAAAACTCAACTCATCAAGTACAAAAAATATATAACAATAATGGGAAGTATAAACGACTCTTAGCTTCGTCTTTTTACAGCCATTTTAAACAGAAATCAAACAGAAAATTTGCAATAACTTACCAAACAAAACTCTAACGTTGCAATGAACTGCAGACCAAAATCGCCTAGTTTATATATCGATCTAATTTAATTAGTGGCTAATTAATGACACATGGTGGTAGCAACCATTGACATACTTAAGTATCTAAATTGAGGATTTCTGTCTAACAAATCTATGTGTATCTATGAGTTTAACATCAAATTTATTCGTAAATGTATTTTTCATTACAATAGGATGTTATAATAAAATGGTCAATTCGCTACATTTTACTCGAGAGCATACAAATAATAATAATAAGTACCAACATCATCATCTGCCTAGCCTTTTCCTAACTTTGTTGGGGTCGTCTTCCAGTCTAACCGGATGCAACCGAATTACTAATAATCAATGTGTTTAACATAACCTATAATATACCCACTGTTGGGATGCATGCCTCCATGAATGGGAACGGGCTGTAGTCTACCACTCACCCATTGCGGTTTGGTAGATGTTACATATGTCTTCGAGTTTTTGGTTCTAGAGCATGCCGGTTTCCTAACGATGTGATATGTTTCCTTCACAGTTTTGAAAAAAAAATGACACAAAGTCTAAAGTCAAACTAAAAAAGAGAGAGATTACGGATGATAAAAAAGAAAGAAACTTTTACGATACAAATATGGTTTATTCACATAAAAACTTAATCTAGCCTTAATATAACTATGAGAATAATTATCCCTTATTAATATTAACGGCAAAAAAAAATTACAAATTAGCCTCGATGATTTCCAGCAGAAGGATCTCCAGAAGCTCATTGATTTCTTTCTGTAATGAGAAGATATAGATTAATATATTTTAAAGACATATGTATATGACGAATGAAATGGCGGCAGGTCACGAGAGCAATGTGCGACTCCCGCATTCCCCTTAAACTCAAGGGGGAGATTTATAAAACCATGTCTTGTAAGGATCAGAATGTTGGACCACAAAAGGGATGAATGAAAAGCATTTGCATGAGGCTGAGATGAGAAAGTTAAGTGGGATTTGTGGTGTTACGCAAATGGATAAAATAAGAAATTAGTACATAAGAAACAGTCTGAAAGTGGCGCCGGTGACTGTAAAGTGGTAATTGGTTGGCTTAGTGTGATGCGGAGGAATGAGGAAAGTTTTGAGTATGAATGTGTATGAGTGTAAAAGTAGAGGAAGGCCAAAGAAACGATGGATCGACTGCGAATGATGATATTATGGCAGGAAAGGAGTCAGCGTGTCGGCAGTGTCTAATGAAATGACGAGAAGACGATGACGATTAGAGAAGTATGAAAGAAGAAGACAAGATGCGCCGACTCCAAATAAATTGGGATAAAGGTGGACAGGAGAAGGATAATATATTATGTACGTTTCTCAAACAGTAATTAACTGATCGAAATGTGACACAAAGCCGAAAAACCGAAAAAGGAATGACAGCGACAATATGTAAGCAGTGGTTAGTTATTAATTCTTAAAGATTTTTCTGAAATTTTTTGATAGGGTTTTGTTGTTGATATCACTAGTATAAATCTTAGCCACCCTTCTATGCATAATTCTTCTTCCTTAACAAAAACCTAACTCTTCTTCAACAAACTGTCTTCATTCTATACATAAATTAAATAAATAAAACTAAACTCACATAATGTTCTTTGATGGTTTTAGGAACGTAATCTCCGATGAACTCATTGACATCATCGGAAAAGTCTTCTCCCATGAGCATCACTTTTGCGTCAGACTGAAACAAAAGACGATAGATTATTTATCTGCATCCGTACTAATACTATGAAGAGGTAATATTGTTCATTTGGTACATCTTTAGTTTAAAACGATTCGAAACATTCAATACTGTTACACTAATGAAGGAAGTTACACAATTGCCAACTGTCACAGACCATAATATTTGGTTGTATAATTTAACTAAAGCTCGAGTTATTTATAGATCTTTGACAGTCGTTACAGGTAGTCAGTGGCCCGAAAGTCTAACAAGCAGTCTTACCAAGGGATATTGTATAATATATTACCCAGTATTAACTGGGTTGTGGAGGTCAGATAGGCAGTCGCTCCATGTAAAATACTGCTATTCAGCTGAATCCGGTAAGACTGGAAGCCGACTCCAACAAAGTTGGGAAAAGGGCTAGGTAGATGATGCAGATAACTCATAATCTAAGTAGCTATTGTGATTAAAATCACAACACTTAACACTTGTTTAAGAAGCATAACAAAACGTAAAATACTGCATTCAACAAAAAAGCACTTTTGAAATTCAACCTACGATTCGTTACGTCAATGGTTTTCGTCAGAACAAAAATCCTCCCTTTCAACTTCTATAAAACACAGGTGAAAAGATTAAACATAAGAATAAAACTTACGTTAATATCTCCTAGCGTGAAGTCGATAGATATACTGCGGATAGAAATTCCGGAAATGATACCAACGTTGACACGGACCACACCTTTTACACGGACACTCAGGACATCAATTCTAGAAAAAGAAACAAGATAATTACTTATTTAGCTATCTACAACTTACTACCTAATGCTTAAAACCACATTTGGATCAACGACCTGTTTATTAAATTAAATAAGTATAAAATATTGCACAGCAGATAGAGAAGAATTTCGTAATAATTTTATAAAAATTTTCGTGGTTGATAATTTTATACGGAAGAAAACTTGAAAGTTAAAACATTTTTAAGATTGAAGAATGGTTATTCTTTCAACGTTACTTACTTTCCAGAGGCATTGAAATTGAGTTTGTGACTGAAGACTTCACCATCGGCCTTAGCAGACTCTGAAATAGTTAAAGACTAATAGTGAATTTTCTATTCAAAAATATCCTTTCTTTAGCATAGCCTAAATTCAAAAGGAAAGTTATATGTATATATCTTGATTAATCAAGAAAACTTAAAGACTGCATAAATGGTTTTGTTAATTAATATGCATTGCCACGTTAGTCTTGTGGTCGCAAGCGCTGCCGCTGAGCATGAGGTCTCAGATTGTCAACTAGGTCAGGCGAAAATAATATTGTGTTCTTTCTCCTCAAGGATTCTTTGGTAGTAGTCCGGAGTCAGGTTCTTTGCCCGGATGATGGCAACTGGCTCGCAACAGTCGCATTTTATCAAGATAGCTTACCAGCAGAAAAGTGAATAAGAGGCAGCTCAATATCAAAGTTGAGGCGGGATGTGATGACGCTGTAGCTGACTTTGTTAGTCTTGATATTGCTGAGACCAGTGCTCAGTAGGTTCTCAACGATGGCTTCATAGTTAAAGATACTGGAAATAAAAAATAATTGCTAAATACATTTTTCGTCAACAGAAAAAAGACTGGAGTCGGGTAAGGGTTATCACCAAATGGAAATGTTATCTTTATTAAGCAAATGAAGACCCTCGTAATTGCAAGAAAGTATCAAATGGTGCTATCATGATAATTCTGAGCTAAATGAGAAGAAACTAGCTAATTCAAACCTGTTTTTATTGGTGATATTTTAGTTAGGAGATTAAAACGGTAAACATGGATGATTTACTGGTTACTTACACGGGTACTGGTAGCTCGTAGCTAGAGCTTTCCTTCTCGATGAGAAATGGGTCCAGTCCGGCATCCTTGATGGCTTGGCTCGCATCGTCAATGGCGCTTTCTATTTGTCCGCTGACTAATCGCTCGTCCGAAAAGAAACCTAAAATTATTCATTAGCTTTATTATTATTTCTGGCAATTGTCTCGTCGTCAACCTCTTTCCTCTAATCACTACTTTTTCACATACTTTCTGTGTGAATAGTCCGTAATTAAGATTAATTAGATCGTAGTATTGTTATTCTAACATTTTCAAAAGCAATTATTTTGTTTTTTATTTTACGTTTACTCATATAAGTAGATTTTATGGGAAGTTAACTTATACTTACTTGGGATATGCTGTGGTATTGTTATGGCACTGATGTCTGCGATGAGGAACGCAAAAGCAAGAACGACTTTCATTTTGATTTTTGTTTATTTTCTGCTAGAAAAAATACATTTAAGTTTCCTATTAGTTACTCAATATAATCATAAAATGTATGGTTATAACAGACTTCAAAATGTAAGCTTTCAGTTGACAAACAAATATGGAGCTAATCGACCTTTTTGCTGTTAAAATCTAATAATGCTAATGAAATTGAACAAAAAATAAAATTAACACCGTAATTTTCTTCAGTTACATGTCTTACCTTGTTCTACTTCGGAAGTATAATAATATACATTGTTTGTAAAATTATCGTATTTATACTATTCGGAAGTACATCGATCCTAATCGTTGGCTTATCAAACTGTCTCATCTTATAGACATTATCTATCTTGTACTTAATTGTTTCTTTGAGCTCCAAACTCCCCTCCAAAGAATTGATAAGGATTAGCTAACTAAATCAAGCTACAGGGTGTTCGGTAAAACGATGGAGGTATTGATTTTAGTGATATCGCACAAGTTTTACCAAGACACCCTAAAATTTAAAAAAAGAATGAGATTCTCACGTTGAAGGGAACAGCTGTTTTTTTTTCGAATGAATTTTAGGAAGTTGTCGCGCACTTCATCATCTTCCTGATGATGAAGTGTCATCATCTTCCCGTCCTTAACCTTATTAATTTGAGGTCGGCGCATCAAATCTTATCAGTTAGCCAGTTATCAGAAAACAATTATAATTGTTACAAACTTTATCATTTTATAAACTGTATGCAGAAATCTATCTTTAAAAACCTACTTTAACTGAAAGATAAACTAATTTAATTGTGATTATTGTCTGGAAGTAACTTCCAAACATGCGCGTTCCTAAATTCTTGTAACTAAGCAAGACAGGATTTGTATAATTATGTAGAGAAACCTTAGAGGTAACCAAAAAGGTGGGTACCTTTTTGGTTACCTCTAAGGTTTCAGAATTTCTAAAGGACCAGTGGATCCTTTTTGTTTTATAATTCTTATTTTCAGTCAAGTGGCAAAACCCTTAAATCTAAGCTAGACTAGAACATTAACGAAAGGAGCTAGATAATGTGATATTCTGCTAATGATAACTATTACGGAAAAATAAATAAAATTTGAATTAACATAACCTATTAAAATCGAATTCCAATCGTGTTGAAAGTCTTTGTAGAAATACGAATCAGTTTGAAAGTGTTGGCCATGAGTGCCCTCAGGTACTTCACCCATACATTAAATATTTAGTTAACACGCCTACGTACGTGGACGTGAATGAGATGAGGTTGGTTGTTTTTAGCATTATTTTAATTAGAGATATTGTTATTAACTTAACTTTCAAATAAACGTCATAGCTGTTATTAGAATTTCCTTTAGTACATTTTAAAATATTTTAATAAAAACAATATAAAAACATTTAAAAATATAAAAAATAGTAGCCCACCAGCATCGGGAACAGGGTCCGAGCTACCGGTGGTCAGGGCTCTTGAGAGAGGAACCGCCTAAAGACACGCGCCGTGTCCAGAAGTACTGCTTTCTGAATCAAGCCCTTGATCCTGCTGCCCAGCCAGAGCCTTGTCAGGTGTTGGTTGGTTGTATTGGCTCTTAAGCAATTAGAATTATTATTATAAACCATTAACAAAATTACAGAAAGAGGACTTTTTATCTTTAAAATCTCATGCTAATGGCGCTAGAAACAAACAATTTGCAATTGATATAAATACCATATTCATTGTAGCATTCTGATTAATTACCTAACTTAATAATTATTCAAAAATCGATCCTTATTTGAAAGTTAACATATCGTTGAAGCAAAGCTTGTTAAATTAAAACGAGTTCTTTTGTGTTTTTCGCTTTTTTGTTGCCGACATCAGTGCTCTAATGAATATAAAAATAAATAAATAAGTAATCATTATTGATTTTTTTTTTTAATTTGTTAACATTTTTATGATTATTTCTAATTTTTATTTGTTTACTTTGCCAATTTAAGTAAGTAATAATGAAAGTGTGTCTTGTGTTTTGTCTTATTTTTATAATAATTTTTATTTAATGTACCTAATGCTATATGATCCATCTGTTGATTGAAATAAAGGAATTGAATTGAATTGAATGAGAACTGGAAAAATCTCAGACATCAGTAATTATAAAACTGTCAACCCCGTAACCGACTCGGCATTGACCAAATTATATATCGGTGTACTAAGATTTCTTGTAACATAAATGCATCACATGAGACCTCAAGCCGGCTACCGATAACCCAAATTGTTTGGGCCACCTACTGAGCCAAATCACTTTTTTAACACACTTCCAAAATGATAACAAGAAGGACAAGTAGCTATTTGCTGTCTCATTAAACAATAAGTCAAATAATATGCAGATCCAGTAACACGGATTAGTTTAGGGTCCTTAGTACAAGCGCGCAGTGTAAACGTAACGTAAATACGTCGATTTTAAAATTAAAATACACGTTTCATATACAAGGTGTAAACAGACCCTTCACAAAGCCGTCAACCACATTTCACATTTCTGTACATCAAACTAAGTAACTCTACGCAAAAATTATTGCTGGGAAACGACTTTTTTTTTGGGGTGAAAAATCACGTTTTACGGTAAAACTCAATGTACGCACTCAAAACTTAGTAATGATGGATGCTTTGAATAGTTAACGGGTTATAGAGTTAATTAAAGTTAAAACCTTTAAAAGAGGTATTTAAAAAAAAAATTGTGAAAAAATTGGAACTTTCACCACCAATATCTCCGTAACTAGAAGGTTCCCAATATCGCAATAAGTGCCTTTTGGCTCTGTTAAGGGTATTTTTACACCCTTTATAATATTCAGAATTTATTTACATATATCTGACTCATATCATCATGACTGTGAAACTGAAATGCTGTAGGATAATAATTGTATTTTCAATTTAAAAATCGACATATTTATTATGTTTCGTTGACACCGCGCGCTCGTGCTATCGCCTCAGAAGATCTAGTATCTAAAATGGTATTGGAATTATTATTGTTTAATAGAGTCTATTAAAGCTATCATTTAACTATCGTGAATATACCATCTTGGTGAGGTTCTGTTGTCTCCGTGCCCACTCTTCGAGAACGGGCTGGATAGCCGCCATGGTCCAGTGACCTGCAGTGGGTCTCCACCCGCATCCTCCATTGCTTCAGGGTATGGAATTGTCACTTTTAAAATACTTTGTACCGTCAGTCCTATTTTATTAAATAATTGCGCCAAGGTTTTCAATGTCACCCGTTCGTAGTCAAGTGAATAATTAGTGAATAGTTTGGTGAAGATAGTAAATAAAAAACCATCTATATACAAGCATTTATTTTTATAATTAAACACAAACGTTGCAAACATTCAATAATGCAATCATAGCACTAATTTTATTTAACTTACTTGAATCGCTAGTAGAATTGAAAAAAGGTAACTTTGAATGTAAAATAAGAATACGGAAAGTTTCTCGTAGGCCTCGAAGTCATACCTTCTACAGTTTTAGGCCATTCGTAATACATTGATTATTTTATTTTACATTTAACATTATAGCCAAGCGGAGTTTCAAGCGAAGTATCGGTGTGTGAAGAGCAACGGAATTTTTACATTTATTTTTTTGAATTTTACAAAACACCAAGGCAGTCGTCTGTACGAAAGAGATACCGCGGCCCTGGAACACAAAGGGCAAAGAAGGAACATGGATGGGTTTTAGTCAGTACGAGTCTGACATCCCTTCCACTCCGCCCAGAGCGGGAGGGGTCATTTGATGATTTCCCACCCAAAAAAAAAGGTAAATAAACTTGCTTAAGGTAATAATGGATTTTAGTTCGCTAAAAATGGATAAATAAAGTATGAAAAATATGTTCAAAATTTGTTCTAAGATAAATTATTTATGAACTAAACGGTAACTGTAGATACTATGACGAGTACACTATTTCATCAATCTTAAAACATAAGACATAATTGCAAAAAAAAACTTCGTCAACTTGTGTTTTGTAAAATTCACTGCATATATTAAGGACAATCTAAGATCAGTTAGGAAAAGGATTGGAATATTACAATTTTTTATCGTAAAAATAAGTATTTTATTGTCATAGCAATATTGTGTAGTGTCTTCAAAAATATTGTGGCATTTTGGGGTTATATTGTGAGAAACACTCTACATCAATGATATTATAAATAAAAAGAGGTAGATATCGCACTAGCGCGTGCAAATTGTTGCAGTCAAATTCAGACAATTGTCGTAATTTAAGTACTTCAAGCGCAATAGCTATCTCTTTCTGTATCATACGTTCCGTATTATCTATCGCAGTCGTAACAACGCAACGATATTTGAACGCAGCTCAGTATGAACGTAGCGTATCTTTCTTTATAATATCATTGACTATACATAGACTTTTACAAACTGTTCAATCCTTTCCTTAATGCCTGTCCTGTTGTTTGTACATTACAGGAGCTGATGGCCGCTACTGAAAGTGCCAAAGTCTTCACCAAATTTGGACTGAATCAATTAAGATTACCATCGACACCCTGAGAACAATACCTGATTTTCTTCTTTCTCTAAAGCAACTGTATCTTTGGTTGGTATAGCGAGTGCAATGGCAAACAAACTGTATCACAAATGTTACACATCTGTGTTGCAATGTGTTTATAGAAAACAATGAAACACCAATTCAACAACTGCAATAAAATTCACATACAACCCCAAAATGCCCATCGCAAAATTGAAAAGCATTAATTTTGAACAAACCATAATCATTATCATTCGTAACGAATGTTTGAAATATACATTTCTTATGTCAAAAGCATATAATCTGTATCGCAAAATTCAAACCTATATACCCTTTTCAGATTTCACAATCTCATTTGGCACTACGCGTCTGTCTTGAACAAGTAATATAAAAACAAATATACAGTGCATCGAGAAATAACGCGAACTACAACTACCAGTATCACCTATGTATCAATATATATAAAAGTGAATAAGAGGCACTCTATAGGTTTATATACGCAGATCTAAAATAAGCGTAATCCGTGAAACATCGAACGTGGAACTAGAACATGAATTGTTACTATACATTAACTAACGTAGCGAATAAAGACACCGTCCATCCATAAGAACGACACGTAGCCTATTGAAATAATACAACAGAAGCTCAAAATACTACGTAAAAATTACATTTAGCTTCTATATTTCATAGGTATCGTCCTTCACAACAGGTTAATATTTTTTCGATATATACGAAATAGGCACCCGTCTGATCTGCCCTTTAAAAAAAAGAAACAAGGGCGACACGAGTCCCTACATAATACTAACACTCATTTATGTACATCAATGAAGTATCCGGTTATCTAGTCGGCTGTCGCGAGAAAACTTACAGTATCGTACTAGTAATATTTGTTATCTTAAATCTCGAATTGTAAAGATTCATCTATCGTCCACCAATATTTGAAAGCTGAACCGCTGTCACTACGATCTCTAAACTAGATGTATCGACCCTAAACGTAATGTACTAAGTTTTGTAATCTCTAATACATTCAGTATACTACTTTCTGTACATCTTCCGTTCCTTTGGATTTCGTCTCGTGTCTTTTACTTTGGCTTCCATTAGTTTATAATATTGTAACATTATTATGAAATTTAGTCTTATTCAATTTTGTATCTATAGTTTCATTGGTTTTGTCATAAATATCATAATTGTTGCTCTGATTCGTTTTAAATCATTCTGTTTGACGATCCTCTTAATTCCCACCGATTGATTTACATCGAACCATTATAACACGTACAACTTTCTAATATTGGTCCGCTACAGAGTTGTGAAATGATCTAGCTTATATTAAACTTACTATCTAAGGCTATAATGAACTTAAATTTTTCTATGCCTTGCGTGATATGTATTGCGTTAGAGGCGATTTAAAGCTAACATTTTTAATCATTTTTCTCATATCTACGCCTTCTTAGAACTCCGAAACACACCGCAGACTCAATTTAAATAACTTGCCCCTTAGCATATGAAGACAAAGTTGACGACGAGGTCACACCACATGGCAGAAGTTCTTTAGCCTACAGAAGATATGTAGATAGGTACTTATACTATGACGAAATTACGACTACCAGTAATCTATAATTTGTTATTAACAAGTGATATGTAGTTGGAGAAATCACTCCTTTTAAAGTATAACATTAAAATTTAAACAATACGTTACATCGCTTACATTTAACTATTGAACTTAACAGATATCTAGACGAATATTAATGGACTCAGCAATTCAACACTCGAGGTGGCTTACAACTAAAATACTCTACATTATAAAAATAAGTTGATAAGAAAATATTCCAGAGATTCTTTGGCGGCAACACATAATATTATACACGAACTAATTGCTTCTTCATTAATAAGATTCTGATAACTAAAGATGACCATAAGTCGAACGACTTCAATTAACTTCAATCAAATGTCTGAATTCTAAATCTGCTGACAAATCACATAATATAAGCAATATAAGCTGACCGAAATATCAATTAACAATCATTATAATCGAAATAAGATTCGCTATAACTTTCCAACTTTAGATATCATCATTCCATAGTTTTTTTACATTCAAAAGTTCTACAACTGTAGCATTCAAGTTCTCCTTTGCATTGAAACATTTGACCGGTACGATCAAAATGTAACACCAATCCTTTCAAACATTGAGAATCTTCTTAGCAAAGAAGTTATAGACGAAGCAAATAAATCGAAGAGGCTCGGAGACCACACAACAAACTCATATGATGTACTTGAAGAAGAAGGTCTTGGCCAGGCCCGTGGCGATGACAACGCCCACTCCGAAGACTTCGTACGGGACCTTCACGGGCGCAGCGCTGTTTGTGCAGTTCTTTGGGGGTTCTGGCTTAGCTGAAATTGCGAAGTCACAATCATTAAACGAAACACGTCTTCCAACTTTCTAGTAAACGTTTTCAATACACAAAATTGAAATTCTAGCAATGATACCAACTATTGATGCAACAGAAGTTAAAAAAATTAAGCACCTACGAAAAGACCTACATTTCAATAGTGGAACAAGAATTCTTAGTAATATCATTAACTGAAGAGGATAAGAAGTTATATTATAAAAGACAATGTAAATAAAAAAACGGTAATCGAGGACATTGAACTGATAGATTCGAATTGGTTCTAATCTCCTCGTATCTGAAATACTATATATTTTATTAAGCCAATGTGTCTGATTGTTACGCTATCACGATTATTTCAATTAGCCTACTACGCTATCAAGATCATACAAATTGGCTGTAATTGACGACGTTAAAAGCAAAAATAATGTATCTTCTTTAAAATTTCAAAACGTCAGTGGTATATGTGAGATGTCGCTTTCTGCTTTCTTGGCAATAATAAATAAAGAACTGTGAAGAAGTGGATCTCTGAATTAGCCAAGCCTTCTCTTTCACTAGGCAATATGGAGGAAGCTTGTCCGTGGGGTCATCATAACCATACATAATTAACATATCGCATTCAGCGGTTCCTCCTATATAGCTCAACATCATCTGCCCTTTCCCAATTTAGTCGGGAACCGACCTACGGTGGAAGACCGATCTTGCTTCACCTAAGCTACGATTGCCCCGTGCAGCAGCTGTTAGTCAAACAAATAAGTCATTAGGCATAGTCCAACAAATCATCACCATCCATCTGCCTAGCCTTTTCCCAACTATGTTGCGGTCTGCTTCCAGTCTCACCAGTATTTTACATGGAGCGACTGCCTATCTGACCTCCACAACCCAGTCAATCCAACAAATCATTAAAATTAAATGTAGAAAGTCAAGAATCATACTTACTGGTAGCAGCCATCAGTTGTGGCAAATACTTTTGCCAGAAGGCGCACTCCTTGACGCGCAGTCCATGGCCTATGGAGCTGGAGTTCACTGCCAGGGACAAGTACTCTCTCCCATTCGCTGAGTGGACTGGCCAGTGAATCTTCGTCGATTCCCCACTCGGATTTATAGATGGGTTACTGGAATACGGAAAATGCGTAGTTTAAAATGATGTTATCAATATTTTAAGTGCATTGTGATTTCAATTACTGATAAAAGTTTCAATAAGATGATTGATTGAAAAAATAGGCCTTTTAGTCGGAAATATTAAAGCTTTATCAATCACAAGTGATTGAATTATAAGGAAAAGATATTTCTTACCCGCTTCTCGCGAAATTCGCCCAATATCTCATCAAACGTTTGCTAAACTCCACCTCTTCCGGAGAATAATTCTTCCCTGGATTCAAGGGCTCCCCAAATACGTAGTTAATTTCATCGGCGTGCATCACTCCTGTCCAAGACGGCCAGGGGTTATTCTTACTACGGTGCTTGTAATAATATGTGAAGACATTGTTTCCAGTTTCTGCGTAACGATGCGCAAATTCATTTACGCCACACGTAAAGTGATAGTCTCCAACCATCTTGTCCAGAGCATTTCGGTTTCTTATCGGATCTTCTGGGTTTAACCAGTCAGTGTACTCATACACAATAGCCTGTCGTCCGACCTCATTGACATAAGGGTTCAACTCTCTTACTGCCTGCAAATACTGTTCCCTACTTATTCCAACATTCTCCTCCTTAGGGAACAATTCAGTCAAGTAGTAAAGAATAAAGTAGTAACCTTCCTCTGTGTTCGATCCCATCAGAAGGTTGGTCTTCTTAAAGTTCTGGTGCACTAAGGATCGTGCAGGTAGTTCGTCTAGGAAGGAACCGTCTATGATCGGGACGAAGGGGAATTCGCAAATGCCGAGAGTTCCCCATTCGTTGTTGACTAGTTCATCGGGACTCTTCTTCCTGAGGCACTCAATCATTGGCCCCACATCCGTTCTTGAGTGAGGACAGTGGACAGCTTCTGCTAAACGAATGCCTCTCAATATACTCTCTTCTCTAGATATAATAGCCCACGGAGCAGTAGCTGCTCCTGACTGCATTATCGCCTGAGAGAACAAGTTTCTCGATAGAGGGGACAGTAAATGTAAGGATACTGATACAGCCCCAGCTGACTCTCCAAATAACGTTATATTATGAGGATTTCCTCCGAAGTAAGCTATATTGTCTTTCACCCATTGCAATGCCATGAGCTGATCAAAAAGACCAGCGTTACCTGGAACGTCGGGAGTATCGAAGAACAGAAAACCGAGGGACGCGACTCTGTACTGCATGGAAACATAAACAACTTTCTCTTCTGAGACGAGTATTTTTGGATCATAAACATCTAGGGTAGCTGTTCCTGAGTAGAACCCGCCGCCGAAGACCCAAAGCATGACAGCTGCGTTTTTGGGTCTCGGTCTTGGCGTCACTATGTTTATAAAGAGACAGTCTTCCTGCATGTCTGTGTTGGGGTTCCACATCATCGCTCCGGGGAAATCACCGAACACAGTATCTATAATTTGGACGCATGAGTGTGGCAGTGTCGTAGTATTCAATATTTCGTCACCCCAGCTCTCCGTAGGTCTAGGGTGTCTGAACCTCAAGTCACCTACAGGTTTTTGAGCGTAAGGAATGCCGAACCACGCGTCGACCTTCTTGCCGGTCGCGGCGGTCAGCGTGATACCCCGAACTCTTCCCTTCCTTGTGCGGACGACGAGGGGGTCCTCGTCCTCTGGCCCGAGCTGCGGCTCGTCTGCCATCATTTCCTCGTCAGCCCGCTCATGGTTCGAGTAAAGCCTCTCATCATACTTGGCTCTTTTAGAAGAAGTTTCCGCATCTTCAAACTTGGCTCGTTTGGAGGAAGTCTCGTGGTCTTCGAGTCGGGGTAGAATGGTGTCTAGTTCGGGGTTGTATCGGACGGCTTCGCCGTGTCCGCGGTAGGGCTGCGGCGGGGCCGGCGCGGGGAAGTGCGGGGCGTGGTCGGGCGCGTGGTGGCGCGCGCGGTGCTCGTGCGGCCCGGCGAGCGCGCCCGCCAGCGCCGTCAGCGCAGCCAACACCACGCGCATACCGCCGCTCCTCCCGCTCCCACTGACACCACCTGTAACACCAACAAGAACCCCATATTAGAAACGAAAATGTTGAATAGTCCACCAATGTGCATCATCTGACTACAGTAACAAGTACATAGATGATCACTAATAAAAAAAAAGAACATGGAATATTTATTTTACTATTCTATTTTTACTATTCAACTCATGAATTCAATCACCGCAATTCAGTGTAAATTCCTGAAAACATATGTACATATGTATTCTGGTTTTTTTTTTTCACGTTGGCTTAACTAATGTAAAATGGATTCGGGTGCAATTTTAGATAGACCATGATCTGGGTTGGGAAAAAAGATTCTCTTATCCAGGACGTTCCTATGGGATAACACCCGACACTCACGCGAGCGAATCCCCGGGAAAGCTAGTTAGGTAAACACAGTATTGCTAATCGATTAGCAATACGATCAAGATAAAGGATAGTTAATAAAATGTTTAAAAAAAGATAGTAACTATTGTCTTCGTTTTTGAACAATTCAAGGTTAGATATTGTGGGGTTCCCGGCTTCAAGGTTTGACCTTCAGTAAAAGTTGACCTAATTTAATAATAATTAGTCATTTTGCTTCAAAGTTATGATATCGAGAAAGTACGATTCCAAAGGCGATCGCGACTGCAAACTTGGGCAACGCAGTCAAATCGCAATTGAATTGATGGAAAGAATTTTGGATTATACATTTTTTGTTTTGATTTTCTGGTTTTTAGTTAAGTAGGCAGCCGCTCCATGTAAAATATGTTATACTGATGCTTCTAGACCCTAACATAGTTGGATAAAGGCTAGGCAGATGATGAGTGTTCGATGGCTATAGACAATATATTTCCCAAATTCAACCAACGCAATTCAATATTGCAAATTCTCGAAAGATATTTCACAATACCATTCACTGTCTCCACCGTCAGACACCGAAGAAAACATTCAGTATTGTGGAGACCATCAAAGGATTTCGGGACCGACAACCTATGACAAATTAGTTCTCCGCACAATATCTCGGTACATTGGCAAACGTACAATACTATAAATACAAAACAAACCCGTCATTCATCAAGTGAACACAAAAGAACAACCTTTGGAGTTTTGAACGGGAAAACATCTGTGGTCTGGAAACGGGAGTAATTGGTTCGAAACGTTATTGCAGGTGTAAGAGAACATACTGATTTAGTCTGGGAACTGATATAGTTCAGCGTAATCAGTCTATTGCTGGAACACAGGGCTCTTCTGTATGAGAGGTCATCATCATCTACCTAGCCTTTTCCCAACTATGTTAGGGTCGGCTTCCAGTCTAACCGGATGCAGCTGAATACATACATCATACATGGAGCGACTGCCTATCTGACCTCCATAACCCAGTTAGTACTGGGTAATACGATACCCCTTGGTAAGACTGGTTGTCAGACTTTTTGGGCCACTGACTACCTGTAACGACTGTCAAAGATCTACAAATGACAGCCGGGACCTACGGCTTAACGTGTTTTCCGAGGCACGGAGGAAACTCGGTATGTGATGGGCGGTCACCCATCCACAGACTAACCTAGGCAAGCACGGTTTAACCTAAAGATCGATCCGAGCGGCTGTTATTATTTAACCACGAGCTCCTGTAATCCCCGAATAGTCTAGGCAGAGGTGTATCTGAGAAACTCCTGATGGAAAAACCCAATAACAATTTGCCCGACCCGAGAATCGCACCCCCTATGCTCAGCAGTCGCGATTGCAACCACTAGACCAATGAGGCAGTCAATCAGTCTATATTTAAATGTTACTACATATATAATTAAGATATACACTAATGCATTTATCCCTTTCCATCTTCATTATGACGCTAATAGAATGAAACTTTACCTAAGCCAACTATATGCATGGAATTCATGAAGTTCAGTTATTTTCAGCACTCTATATTGGTGCAGACGCAGGCTATATTGGAACGTTATGTCAATCGATTCTTCTATTTCAGTTCATACGTCCATGCTGCAATAGATTTCGATTATAACTTTGAACTGAAAAATGAAATAGACACACAACAAAACATCACCTTTTTAGTCACCAAAGGAAGCGAGAGAGAGACACAAATAGTACCTAAATACGTTCATATTTCATCAGATATGTTGAAATCAGAAGGATTAGATACTGATACTGCTACTGATAGCCTGTATCATCCCACTGCTGGGCAAAGGTATGAATTCGAAATTCTTCGATCCAGGACCAATGTGTGGGCCACTGGTCGTTAATTTTGTCTAGCTTGTTCCGCCATCTCCGGCGAGGTCTACCGCGTCGCCTTCTGGCTGCGTCAGGGCTCCACATCGTGGTTATTTTGGCCCACAGCTCGTCGGACATACGGCAGACATGGCCAGCCCAATCCCACTTTAGTTTAGCGGCTTTTTGAGCATAGTCAGTAATTTGTGTTTTGGAGCGCAGTGTGGTGTTGCGTAAATGGTCGGTAAGTTTGACGCCTAGGATATTGCACTCCATTACACGTTGGCAAGATAGATGGATAGACAGAAAATGGTTTTTTTAACAAAGCGCAATATTTTTTTAACATTTACAATACACAATTCGATCTCTCTTTAAAATTAAAATACTCCATCAAATTTTAGTGAACACCAAATATTTGTGTGTGCGGCTCCAGACCAATAATCCGGGAGTATTTGTACTGTTCTGTCAATACAAACAATCGAGCATCCGAGGGACCATTGTGGGCCATTGGGAGCCATCGAGGGCTATTGGGAGAAAGGGGGGTAAATATTGGGGTAACGTAGTACAAGAGCTCGCTGCATTGTCTAGTAGCTACTATTTATTTCAGTTCTCGGGTAACCACTGAAAACCAGTGCTGTGCAGTGGGCCCTCCATAGAACAGCATCATGCTAAATAGTAACCTGCTTGTCGCAGTCACAATGTGCAAGCTGTCTTTTTTTTTCAGTCCTGTTGTTACTAAAATATTTGTTATGCGTTGTATGTTTATTGACATACGTAATATATTTTTAGTCCTTTTTATTGTGTATGCAGGTCATGTCCCTGCGACAATTTTTTTTTTCTTTTTTCTTTTAAGTGATTTTTTTTTTTATCGTTGATGAGTTTTAGTTCGTCATCTGTTTAGTCTTTTCTAAGTTAATATTGTAATGCGTTGCAAACCAACCTACGAGTGAAGACCGTCCTACCATCTACTTATCTACGCTGGGACGGTTAGATTGAAAGCTGACCACCACGAGAGCACCAGTTTTTTACATGAAGCGACTGCCTATCTGACCTCTTTAACTTAAACACTGAAAAACACGATACACCTCGACTGGTTGCCAGACTTTCAGGCTGATCCATATATCCCCACTGTCAAAGATCTACCAATGACAGCCGAGACCGATTGATTAACGTGCTTTCTGAGGCAAGGAGAGATATCGGTAAATAAGGTCCCATTAAAATAGATGGACAAACTTTTAGAAATCATTCAGAACACCAAATTAAGGACAATCATAAAAAAACGCATTAGATACTTCCGAGAAAAAAAATCTGCTAACGAAAATACACTCAAAATTTAAGTCAGCTGAAAGTTACTACGGTTAAATACAGAACAATATTAACAGAACTGACTGGGTACCTACTTACGAGAACGCGCGCGGCGGGGCGCGAGTGCAAGTACCTACCCATAATGGATGTGTTTATTCTAGAGTGCCGGCAATTTATTATTTTAGGTCAAAATAAAATCAGTTGAACCTGTGTTTTCTTTGCTTGGATATCTTTGGTTAGACGTACTGAACGCTATGTTAAAATTTGTCCATCTATTTTAATGGGACCTTATATGGTTGGTCACCCATCGACCAGCCAACTTTCTATCATTCACCCACGAGCTCCTCAACCCTCCGTCCACCAAAATAAATAGAAGAAAGACTATTCAAATTATTCTACCATACAACCATAATATTATTGTAGCTTCTGCGAGAAAACCTTTGTGACAAATACGATGTAATATTGTATAACCCCGGCCAATCAGCCACAAGTTTCCGTAGCGTTCATTTGTTTCCAACAATGGTCTCCCGGAACCCCTTTTGCCGTCAGAGCGCGAGTAACAACAAAACGCAGGGCTGTGACGACTTCCAAACGGGGTATATTTTCTACAATTATGTTTGTGTAAGATTAAATGATGTCAAACTAGCTTATTCCCACAGTTTTATCTGTGTTATGTTCGGTAATTATCTCACGGTGACGTATTAATCCAGGTTATAAACTATTTTTGTGCCAAATTTCATTCAAATCCGTTCAGTGGTTCTTGCGTGAAAAAGTAACAAACATCCATCCATAAACTTTCGAATTTATAACAGTAGTAAGGTAAGATTTGATAAGATTAAATTAGGGCTTACTTTAATCTTATAAAATGTAGTCCTAAGACAAAACAATTTAACATTCCATCAGCCATTTATATATGTTAAAAATTCAAAAATAAAGAGTGTAAATAGACCCTTAACGAAGCCGAAAGGCACTTGTTGTCCTCGCTATTGCCATAATTTTTTTGTTCTAGGCCATATCTGGGAACCTTTTAGTTACGGAGTTATTGGGGGTCAAAATTCCAACATTTTCACAAGTTTTTTTTAAATACAAATTTTTAATGTTATAACTTTACTTTAAATACCTCCATGACCCGTTTACTATTCAATGCATCCATGAGCGCAATGTTTTGAATGCGTTTCATTGAGTTTTACCGTAAAAGGTTATTTTTCACCCCAAAAAAAAAGTCGTTTCCCAGCAATAATTTTTGTGTAGGGTTACTTGGCTTGATGTACAGAATGCTTGGTTAACGGCTTCGTGAAGGGTCTGTTTACACCCGGTATGTTAAATTATTAACATAAACTAAAATCACTTCCAGCAGACCTGAGATGGAAGTGCAAGAACATAGACACAGGGAAAGAATTCCCGAAAAAAAGTACTGTTCCCGAGGTTTTTTCATCATCATTGAATTATATTATTTCAAGCAGAGTACAACCCGAATGGATTGTCAAGTTCTAAATTAACGCGAGCGAAGCCGCGGGCAAAAGCTAGTCCTCTTATAAATCTACTGGACTCTGTCGCCCAAGAGAATCCTATTTAAACTCCACACGGTACGAAAATACCGAATACATCCATGTCCGGGCCGGGCGAGCCGCTTATGTAAATGTCCCCAGAATTAATTATTTATGCTGTTTTTCTTTAGTAATTGTATTAACATAATAACGTAGATGATGATTTGTTTCAATTTACACGCGTTCACGCTTATTCATTTATAAGTTAACTGGTTTTTGTCGGGTTACAATTAATGAGAAACGTTGACATGAAAATGTATACTTTAATTCTGATACCAGCGGCAGTGGTAGCCCAGTGGTGTGACCGTCGGACTGCCAAGTCATAGGTCTCGAGTTCGAACCCAGGACACGCACCTCTAATATAATTAACACTTGCTTCGGTGAATGAAATCATCTTGAGGAAACCAAACATGCTTGAGAGATATCTCTCGACGGCATGTAGAGCCAAGTCAGAGGCCCATGGGCGGCATAAAACTCTGACACCAGGTTAGACACTAACCACACGGAAAAGAAGAAGATTCTGAAGTAGCCAGTCCGATTAGATTTCTCGTCAATAATTTTAACGATCTTCCATACAATTTTGTATCCCCTATTTTACCCCTTCATCGGATGAATCTTCTTTTGAGGAGCTCGTGGCTTAATAATAACAGCCGCTCGGGTCGATCTTTAGGTTAATTCGTGCTTGCCTAGGTTGGTCTGTGGATGGGTGACCACCCATTACATATCGAGTTTCCTCCGTGCCTCGGAAAGCACGTTAAGCCGTTGGTCCCGGGTATCATTTGTAGATCTTTGACAGTCGTTAGGTAGTTAGTGGCCCAAAAAATCTGACAGCCAGTCTTACCAAGGGGTATCGAATTACCCAGTACTAACTGGGTTGTGGAGGTCAGATAGGCAGTCGCTCCATGTAAAATACTGGTATTCAGCTGCGTCCGGTTAGGCTGGAAACCGACCCCAATATAGTTGGGAAAAGGCTAGGCAGATGATGATCGGATGAATCTTCAAAAACCTTTTTGAAAGGCACTGTTCTGAATATCAGCAGTTTAGGCGTTGCCTATCAGTGACTGAACGAATTGAAGATATTGAAACACTTTCTTCATAGCTCAGCAATGATACTGTTCATGTTATACTAAAGTTAAAGCAAGTCAGATTAAGTTGTTCAAACATTTTCAATTTCAAAATATTGCAGTCATCATGCGACATTTAGTTTTATGGTAAAGGCTTTCGGTTGGAGGAGCTCGTGGCTAAATAATAACAGCCGCTCGAGTCGATCTTTAGGTTAAGCCGTGCTTGCCTAGGTTGGTGTGTGGATGGGTGACCACCCATTACATTCCGAGTTTCCTCCGTGCTTCGGAAAGCACGTTAAGCCGTTGGTCCCGGGTGTCATTTGTAGATCTTTGATAGTCAGTGGCCCAAAAAGTCTGACAACCTGTCATACCAAAGGGTATTACCCAGTACTAACTGGGTTGTGGAGGTCAGATAGGCAGTCGCTCCATGTAAAAACTAAATGTAATGTAAATACTAGTATTCAGCTGCATCCGGTTGGACTGGAAGCCGACCCCAAAGTAGTTTGGAAACGGCTAGGCAGATGATGATGATCTATAAATTAAGCTGATAATCAGCACTTTTTGAAAGTCAAATTTACGTGAGACACTACTTCCTAGTGCGTTAACTGGAGAGAAGAACTGGTGCAACAAATTGCCCTTTAACAAAACTTCTCATCACTAATCGCAAAGAGTTCCATTACTTGGAGGCGAACACATATGTTTTCTAATAGCCTTTACTATCCCACTGATGGGCAAAGGTCTCCCCCAATTCCTTCCATGAGCTCTTTTCCCGTGCCTCCTCGAACCAGTCCTCGCATTACGCGTCCGGATCGTCTCGTCAACTCTTATCAAACCTAAAACCGAATTATCAGCCGTTTCTTGGAAGACCAATAAAGAACAACTTAAAAAAGTAAAACCAGACGAAGCACCATAAAAACCTCCCACCTTAAAGAAGTGCCAAGGCGACACCCAATCACAATTACGGCACCAATTAAGCCTCGCCAAGGCCAGAGACGAAAGCGACTGATAGCAAGACCTGTCGCATAGCCACCACTCACCTCCTGCTTTTGAATTGCAAATCGTCGGTATCTGCACCGCCGACCTTCGGTCACGCAAGCGCGCGATATCGCGAGCGGCGCTGTTATTTTGAAGAGAACTTCAGATTTTTTTAGCTTTTTTCTTGTGAAACTTGTTGGGCTGTTGCTATGCTTTGTTGACACCTAATTTGGTTAAGCAGGTGATAATGAAACCCGGTAAACCAGTAGACCTAGTGGCTCTAGCAAACGTCTTCTAGGTAGGTTTCTACCATCTCTCTCTCTCTCCATTTATCAGATTTTCTAGGTCCTCCGGTGATGATAAAAGCACCATACCTTAGTCTAAGATCGGTTCGATACCAAACAAATTATTGTTGATATTATCTCTGTTTGAAATCTCTGTATCATCCTTTTCTAAATCATTTGTTGAGTGATTAAAAGAGCCTGTACCACTGTTGTCCATGACATAAAGTGATCCTCCATGCCTGGATAGCTAGACCTGCACCCAAACTTCTAGACTGACTAAGTGACTAATCTTTCTACCACAGCATAACCCATGTTCTTCCAAAACTCCCTAAGAGAAAAGCCTTTTATTATTTCCAAATATTGTTTATCTAAAGTAGGCCATAAGATCCTAGCCTCATCAATCACTATCCTATACTTCAGCCATTATTTATCACCTGTCAAATCAACTTACAGACTACCCTCGCAAGTACATGTTCAATTTGATTACGACACTCGTCTCATTTGAGCGGTATATTGTGAGAATATTGGCGAATATTCGACACGTTATACCAACGATATCGTCGTCTTCAACATGGAGAAGCTCAAAACGAAATTTATAGGCGATTTTATACCCCAAGGGAGCCTATTACAGCCCGACCGGCCAGAGTAACAAGAACTCTTGAAGTGGGTTCTCCAAGTATTTGGGTCAGCTCGAGGATAAATTTAAATGTTGGTTTTTCATTTTAATATTTGAGTTTCTGCTGTTGGAATTGTAGATTTTGAGGGAGCGATAATGTTTCAGTTTATAGGTAAGGTAGTGTTTTGATAGAAGTTATGGGTATGTGTGGTTTTTTGAGAGATTGAATTGAAACACTGTTTTGAACTTTCAGGGTGTAGAAATGTAATTGTATTTAAAAAATGGTTTTTGAGAAGCCTAAATAGGCTGCCGGTGGTGATAACGTAAATAGTAGTGAAATATTTGCAGGTTCCGGTCGTTAGTATGGACATAAAATGAATTGGAAAGCGCGCCTGTGTGCTGTAGTGACATCACGCGACCTATTTACCAGTCTACCCACAACACAGCGTGCTTGTACAGAGCCCTGATGTTCAGCGCGAGGCGAGGGCGACAGTCAATGTCTGATAGCGGCGGAGTTGAGACGTCTTGGAACTGTACCCGATACATTGTGCCCCGTGTTATTGTGTTAAGTGGTAATCTCAAGTAATTCGATAGTTTTGCTAGAAACAGTTTATCGCAGCCAGTGTGTTTTCATAGCACGAAACTCATCGTTTGCCCACATGATGTACCAGCCTAACGAAGTAAATCCTGACATATCCGACATATTATTGTTTATGCAAAAAGTAAACAACATTGAACATCTCCTCCTCAATCCTCGAGTTGGCACGTATTGGAAAGAAGATCTTTGTTTGAAAACTAAACCACCTACGGCGAAGAACAACCCATACGGATGATAACGACCACAGAAGTAATAACCTGATCCATAAAGAAGAAGAAAGAAAAACTGTTTTTTCTGCACAAATAATGTTTCTCTTCAGCATGGCAGACCTCACGATGTTATCCGTCATCGTGATATCTAAGACTAACCAAGAAAATATGTAGCTGCAATATAAAATAAACATACATATCACCATATGATAGTCACCCTACAGTCCGCTTGGTATCTTCGTAGAGAATCCCGCCAAAGGCTGGGAACTTGTCGTATATTTTCCGAGGACGAAATTACTGTCGGGTGATGAGAGGCAGTCGGTGGCTTCATAAATTTATAAAATGGCACCTTCACGGAACCCGCGAATTACGGCCGCGGAATATTTACGGCCGATTACATAGTTTAACGACGGTTAACTTGAAGTTTAAACGTTGGCCGTTAATAAGGGAAAATCGGGTAGTTTAGAAGATGTGATGATATTTTTTGTTTCGAGACATGTGGCTAGGAGGCTTTTTCTATTATTATCAACTGTTTGTTTTCATGAATTCCGTGACCAGATAGACCAAAAGGCGTGTCTTTTGTTTGAGATCTGCAACTCAATTACTAGAAGATACTTACTCGAACGGTGTCATTAGTACCTATGATCTAAGTGACAGACCACAAAATGATCAAGGTGTTAATGTGTTTGAAGTGATCATGAAAGTGATTTCAGATAAAATCATCCCCAGAAAATGTTAATCAAATGATTATCGACAGGAAACTAGTTAAATTCCAAAAATACATAATCAGTAAGTTATTGTAAACATGCAAAGTACTATTAGAAAAGTTTGTAATAAGGTTAATAAATCATCAAAATTATTCTGCGCCTGAGCACAGGTGTATGAATGGTGCAACCCACCTGTCAAACTAATCTGTTATCAGAAAGAAAGAAAACATATTTATTTGGCACACGCCACAAGTGCACACAACAAAAAATAAAATAAAAACTTAAATCTAAAAGGGAAAAAAAAAGATAATTGTATGTCATAATAATATGGTATTCCCCGCTACATGATGCCCTTCAAATGTTTAAAAGAAAGATAGCGGAAATAGATATCGTTATCAGAAGGAATTTCACTGTGGGGTGCTACACACGTGATCGGCGCGGCATGATTCAGGACAGCTATACGGCAATATCGATGACATACAAACGTATGTCTTACTTAGCCGAGCGGTTTTTTGCTAAATAGCAAAAAAAACGGTCGGCTAAGTTCCAATGCTACCGAGCTGACCCGAAATGATTAAACTATATTTATTTAATTCTTCAAGCACACAAATGTATAGAGAATGGGAATAAGAATATGCCGAACGGAATTTGCCGATCGGAACGAGCCGAATCAAAACCGAATATGTTTAGTTATTGCTCCGGGTCGGCTTAGTTGATCAACAAATAACGACAATTCAAATGCGCCGACCCGGACAAATATGTAGCACCCCCAACATTCGGTCAACTATCAAAACTTAGCCCCATCTCCACAATTTCAGCGATGTCGCGATCATATCAAGAAAATAGGTTAAACTCAGTTTAAAGTCCCAGTTAATGGAGCGCGGTGTAATCCGGCCCTAATAACCGCCCTAATGAGTTTTCATTCTTTCCTCATTTCCGTGGTTGAGAGTATTTCCGAGTCCCTGACTATCTAGGATAAACTGTAGAAATTGCTCTACGGGGGAAAGAGATGGCGATATTCTTTGAGACATTTTGCATAAGGAGTGAGTGAGATGGCTATGAGGTGCCGGATGGCTGAGATTCCTCAAATTCAAATGTCTTTTCCTAGAATGTGCGGTCTTGGAGTGTTTGTTAAATGGAATATTTCATGTCGTTCATTCTTAATGTAGTTTCTTGATAGTGTTTGGTCTCGCTTCTTAAGCGTGGAGTTGTAGTTTACAACTTTTATGTGAGTCCTTGAATTTTATATGTTAGTTTTAATGTTACACATCGTCGTTTATGTTCTAAAACGACGTAAGTCAATTTGACGGTTTTGTCGTTTAGATGCCGTTTGCGGAAATCGGAAGGCGCGTTGGTGCAACGTCTCTATATAATTAGAAGTGTACACAGATAATAAAATGGTATTTACTTACAATGGTGTTTATGTAAAATTATGCAGATTTACGCGGTGTTAGAACTCAAACGACGATATTTACTATTGTATTGGAAAATTATTATGAGCAGTTAATTGGCACTCTTTTTGCCTGAAAATTGGGACTACTTAAGCCTGATATATGGCCAGACACTTGGTCAAGACCGTGGACCGTGGAGGAGCTTATGGCTAAATAATAACAGCCGCTCGGACCGATCTTTAGCTTAAGCCGTGCTTGCCTAGGTTGGTCTATGGATGGGTGACCACCCATTACATACCGAGTTTCCACTGTGCTTCGGAAAGCACGTTCTAAGTCGTTGGTCCCGGCTGTCATTTGTAGATCTTTGACAGTCGTTACAGGTAGTCAGTGGCCCGAAGGTCTGACAACTAGTCTTTCCGAGGGGTATCGTATTATCTAGTACTAACTGGGTTGTGGAATGTGGAGGTCAGTTAGGCAGTCGCTCCATGTAAAATGCTGGTATTCAGTTGCATCCGGTTAGACTAGAAGCCGACCCTAACATAGTTGGGAAAAGGGTAGGCAGAGACTTGGTCAAGACCGTGGGAATACGAGCAGCACAAGACCGGCAATTTTGAAGACACTTGAGGGGGGCCTATATCCAGCTGAGGAGCCTTTCGGATGCTATGACGATGACCTAACCGATCTTATGATCAAATACGAACTTCATTGCTTATTCTCGACCTTCGCAGCCAAAACGAAACCTTTCCTTACAATTGCAAACGTTGCTAACATTTTCTCTGTTACAAGAACGGGGTTATTTCGTCACAAGTTTCCGTGACAAAATATAAGGACACATAGCAGCGAAGTTGTTATTAAAAACTTAGCCAGCGCTTTTTAAACATGAGACATGCCAAGCTGAGATAACGTAGCGTGAGCAAGAGCATCACGAGTAGGGTTGGGAAAAACAATCGATGTTTTTTTTTAAGTTTTTTTTTTTAGATTGGCTCAGAAAATTTGACTGGTTTCTGGTGCTGTTATATGGTTTCGCATTGTTCAGGTTATGTTTTATCTATGTATTTTAGGTGACTTTCATTAAGTATTTTGCTTCTATGTTCAGTATATTCAGCAACAACCGAAAACAAGTGAAGAGGGTTAGAACATAATAAGTTCATATCTGATAAATTTATTAATTATCGTTGTTTTTGTCTGTTGTTTATATTTGCGTGTTTGATTTTGTCTGTTCTTTCAGTACCGTACATAACATAACATAACATAACACCTGTAATCCCCGAACGGTTAGGCAGGGGTGTCTAATAGTAGGTACACCCACATTTCGCCAGTTATGTTTAAGTCCCATGTTATAGGGGGTATGCCATCTACCGAGCACAAATACAGACTCCATAGCTGCTACTGAGAAATTCCTACATTAACCTAAAATCTACCAAAACCTACCTCCATTGCAAAATTTATCGAGAATGTGTCCCATCACTACGCTGAACTCCATAAAGTCCCAGCACGCTTGGCTCCGTGCGCGCACATACGAACGACTTAATTATATTTTTCTCTGGCCATCCCGCACGACAAACATCGTGTTTGCCCTAATATATTATAAAAGTTATCTACAAAGTACTGCAGCCTTGGTAGCATAATTTTCGGGAATTGTTACTGGTTCCGATATTTTATCAATAGGTTTCGATTGATGCCAATCTTCTTTTGTTTTGGAATAAAGTCCAATTATATCCAATCGCTCTAAACCAGGAATATAAATGCCAATTACATAACATAACATCACGCCTGTAATCCCCGAAGGGTTAGGCAGAGGTGTACCAAATAGTACACCCACATTTCGCCAGTTATGTTTAAGTCTCATGTAATAGGGGCGAGCCTTTTGTCATCAACCGGGCACAAATCCAGACTACGTGGCTGCTACTGAGAAATTCCTGATGAAAATACCCAATTACAATTTGCTCGACCCGAGAATGAAACCCAGGAACTCATGCTCAGTGTAATTTGTTGTATTTTGATTATGTTTTACCGTGTGATTTCTGACTGCGGCCGCGCGGGTGTGTAACAGCATCTGGATGCTTCTCTTTAGTTTGAATGATGCAGAGCTACTTAATGCAAGAACAAGTCTCCAGGAACTGTCAAACGCTCTGTTGAATATAAGAACGGAGATAGCCAGGTCTTAATGATGAGCTAATGATTTTAATTATGGGTTTACCTGGCACTATCTCCGGGTCGCCATGACCGCTGCTAGCGGCGCGTGTGCAGCGTGCGTAACACCACTTCACATCCTATTCGTCACCACCTGGAACAAGCGTGAATATCTATACATATAATAAGACAGTAAAAAAACTGTGTCTGTACATAGAATATATTTAAAAAAAAAAAATTGAGGGGGGTTTAGAAACAGTAATAGAGCACGAATCCAAAAAAAAAAATCTGTCTGTTTGTCTGTTTGTCTGTTTGTCTGTTTGTTTGTACACGCTAATCTTCGGAACTACTAGACGGATTTGAAAGATTTTTTTTTTGTTGTATAGGTATTAAGTCTGGGCAACATATAGGCTATAATTTATCTTGGAAACTGGAACACCTGATGCAGAGCCGCAACAGACCAGCTAAACTATAAGAGATACAAAAATGGTACCATAGCAAAAATTGTTCCACGTGATGAGCATTTTCTGTTGAGAGAATAAATTTGAAGATCTGGAACACCTGATGTGGAACTCCAAGAGCCCAGCTACACTATAACATATACAGGAGTAACGTCTTAGCAAAAGTAATTCAATCTGATGAGCACTCTCTGTTGACTTATAAAAATCGAAGTTCTGGAACACCTATTGTGGAACTCCAAGAGCCCAGCTAGACCATAACACAAATAGGAATGACGTCTTAGCAAAAATTGTTCAATCTGATGAGCACTCTCTGTTGATTTATAAAAATCGAAGATCTGGAACACCTGTTGTGGAACTCCAAGAGCCCAGCTACACCATAACACATATAGAAATGACGTCTTAGCAAAAATTGTTCAATCTGATGAGCACTCTCTGTTGACTTATAAAAATCGAAGATCTGGAACACCTGTTGTGGAACTCCAAGAGCCCAGCTACACCATAACACATATAGAAATGACGTCTTAGCAAAAATTTTTCAATCTGATGAGCACTCTCTGTTGACTTATAAAATCGAAGATCTGGAACACCTGTTGTGGAACTCCAAGAGCCCAGCTACACCATAACACATATAGGAATGACGTCTTAGCAAAAATTGTTCAATCTGATGAGCACTCTCTGTTGACTTATAAAAATCGAAGTTCTGGAACACCTATTGTGGAACTCCAAGATCCCAGCTACACCATAACACATATAGAAATGACATCTTAGCAAAAAATGTTCAATCTGATGAGCACTCTCTGTTGACTTATAAAAATCGAAGTTCTGGAACACCTATTGTGGAACTCCAAGAGCCCAGCTACACCATTACACATATAGAAATGACGTCTTAGCAAAAATTGTTCAATCTGATGAGCACTCTCTGTTGACTTATAAAATCGAAGATCTGGAACACCTGTTGTGGTACTCCAAGAGCCCAGCTACACCATAACACATATAGGAATGACGTCTTAGCAAAAGTTGTTCGGTCTGATGAGCATTTCCTGTTGACTTATAAAAATCGAAGATCAGAAACATCTGATGTGGAAATCAAAGCTATCACTAATTTCACTGTATAATTATAAAATAACATAAGCTGGGAGTACCTCCACGCGGTGAAGGCGGTAACAGTTTAGGACTGATTTTCGATGACGACGGTATATCATTGAAAATTTGACTCTACTGGACAAAACTCCCATTAATTTTTTTATTTTATCGAATAAATATGCCTTCGGGCTTATGTTATTTGAGTGTTTAATTTCCTTTTCCACTTATCTTCGTGACACGGTAGCCTACCCGGTAACGCAGGGGAGCAGTCACTTAGATTTTAATTGATCAGGTATCTTCACTATAAAACTATAACCATGCCTAGAAAGAGGTTAAATATTTCCCAATGTTCCAAAGGAGCTAAAAGATTGAGGATCATAAGATCCCAAGAATCTACCGAAGAACGTCAGGAAAGACTTGATGCTGTTCGAGAACATCAGGCTGCAACTCGCTCCGTGGAAACCTCTTCGGATCGCGAAGCACGCCTGCTTTCAGTCAGCGTATTTACGCATCTACATCCAGGTCTCTAAGGTACTGTGAAGAATATGATGCGCGACTGACCGCTGATCGTGAACGGCATGCATTGTCTCGCGAGTCGGAGACGTTCAAGGAAAGAAAATTACGCTTGAGTTCTCAGCGTGTATACACATCGACTTCGAGGTCTCTAGAAAAGTGCAGAATGTGATGCGCGACTGACCGCTGATCGTGCAAGTCATGCATTGTCTCGCGAATCGAAGATGTTCACGGATAGAGAATTACGCTTGAGTTCCAAGCGTATCTACGCATCGACTTCTAGGTCTCTAGAGAAAAGTGGGGAACGTGATGCGCGATTGACCGCTGATCGTGAACGTCACGCTTTGTCTCGCGAGTCGGAGACGTTCACGGATAGAGAATTGCGCTTGAGTTCCAAGCGTATCTACGCATCGACTTCTGACTTACAAGAATGAAAGATATGGAATGTCTCGAATCGTTTCGCGCATCCCGTTGTTTTCCCGCCCCCGGGCTCTTAGAATTCGACATCAGACGTTTCAGATCTTCGATTGTCGCTGGCATAAGCAACAGGATCCGCGTACGAAGTCGCGGGCAGAAGCTAGTATTAAATAAAAGTTTGGTGAAAATATTGACCGCTGTCTGGGTATTGCACAACTTTTGTCAAAAAAGTTTTTTTTTTTCTTTTGATATTGGATACCTCTGTGTATTTTGATACCGTTACTAACCCCAAAAGCTAGCAAAATATTACGTTGACCATTTTTCTATTACCAAACTTAAATACAAAGAAATAATCAGGGTAAAGCTAAATCAAGTTTAAGTAAATATACACTTTTATATACGCTTTTTATACTTTTCCTCTTTTTTCTCTCTCCCATTTTTATTTTACTCAAGTAAATAACGAGTTTCACGAAGAGTTTCAAGTGAGACAGTCCTACCATGCTACACTCCGTACAACCATGTATTTTGCACTTGTATCACAAACATAATTACATACCCCAACAAATATGACCTACAAAAACGAACATACCCAGTGTCAAATCACGACATACCTGATTACCTAACCCTACCTTCCTCAGGGAATACTATAGAAACCTGTTACTATACTATACTTGTATCGGCTCGCCCCGTACTCTATACTCCTATAGTAACAAGTACATAGTACGTACTACACCGGCCTCAATCTCGTAGCACTTAACTGATTGCTTGCTGGACTCGACTGTACCTGTACCGAACAAATGTATGCTCGTTGTATATCATTGTACTTTTTGATGTTGATTTATTTTCTTGGCTGTAGCTTTTCTTTTGTTTTTATGGGATTGGTATAGTGAATAGGCAATCGAACGTGGTAGTTGATATGTAAAAAGGTTCCCCATATTATTTATTTATTTAAGAAAAACAAACAGGCACATACAGGGTGTAAACAGACCCTTCACGAAGCCGTCAACCAAGCATTCTGTACATCAAACTAAGTAACTTTACGCAAAAATTATTGCTGGGAAACGATTTTTTTTTTTTTGGGTGAAAAATCACGTTTTACGGTAAAACTCAATGTTACGCACTCAAAACATTGTGCTGATGGATGGATTGAATAGTATGGGGGTTGTGAAGGTGTTTAAAGTAAAAATCTTACATTAGAAACATGTATTTAAAAAAAAAACTTGTGAAAAAGTTGGAACTTTGAACCCCAATATCTCCGTAACTAGAAGGTTCCCAGGTATGGTCTAGAACAAAAAAATTATCGCAATGACGGGGAGAACAAGTACCTTTCAGCTTCGTCAAGGGTCTTTTTACACCCTTTATTACAGGTTTATAACAAGGCTTACATACTAAACTACGATAAATATGCTACCCACTATGTTTTCCACAGATTACTTTAAATAATAAGTAACTAGAGAGACTTTTGTATAAGATGTAAACCAAACTAACAGTTATAATAACGATGCACCATATACAAAAAGGACTTCAAAAAAAAGGAGGTTATCAATTTGACGTACGTCAGGTATGTATGTATGTAATAATGTCAGTATTGCACAAAAATCGTACACAAGGAGTCAACGGACCCTTCACGAAGCCGTCAAGCCCTCAAATTAAGTAACTCTACGCAGAAATGATCGCTGGGATACGACTTTTTTTGGGGTGAAAAGTCACGTTTTACGGCAGTACTCAATGCAACGCACTCAAAATATTGTTTTGATGGACGCATTGAATAGTATGAGGGTCATAGAGGTATCGGACATAAAGATGTGATATCAAAAACTTGTATTTAAAAAAAAATTGTGATAAAGTTGGAACTTTAGTTACGGTGTAGAATAAAAAAATATCGCAACGACGGAGAGAACAAGTGCCTTTCGGCTTCGTTAAGGGTATTTTTACACGCATTGTTTTTTTTTTGATAGAGTTATTTACCTAGAAATATTTGAAGAAATGTCGTAATTTAATTCGTTTTTTAACGTTCGTTTATTTATTTGTTTGTTTATTTACTACCAGCACTAACTGACTAACTAACTTCAACGTTGTTAACTTCATTAAGTTTAAAGAAGATATTCTAAATTTATCTGAATTCTGTATTAAAAATAATTAGAATTGATACAAATCTTAATCGATTTGTTTTAATTCTAATTATTTTCTGATAACTGGCTAATTAGAATGATGGTGCATGCACGCACAGGAAACCGGCGTGTAGTTACTATAAATTCCATGATATGTGACGTCGAATAGCGACGTCATCATAGGATTTTTGAAAAATCAATATTCCTAGCCAGGAATCGAACCAGATTTTTTTTTTAAAAACACCTCTAAATGTGTTCCAGCAATGAGAACCTTATAGTCTGATGCCGTCGCTCATAGTTCTGGATTTGGCCAACCACGCACACTTGAAAA
Source organism: Noctua pronuba (assembly GCA_905220335.1). Taxonomy (NCBI): domain Eukaryota; kingdom Metazoa; phylum Arthropoda; class Insecta; order Lepidoptera; family Noctuidae; genus Noctua; species Noctua pronuba. Next base: position 14,903,879 of record LR999894.1, read on the forward strand.
ATTCACCCTGTTGTATATACATCCACAAGTGTGTATGAGATAATATGCACAAAGAAAACTTATATGGAACCTTGTCAACTGCTGAAAAATAAAAATAAATAAAAACTTTAAAAAAAAAAACTTAAATTAAAAATCTTGATAAATAATACGAAATAGGTAAGGAAGTAGAAAAGTGTATCACTTCAAATGCTTTAATCATCTATTGTGAACAGGCTTAAAGGTACGCGACGGCTTAAAGACATACTCCTAGAATCATGAGATTTACTGCGCCGATTCCAAATTAATTAGGATCTTGGTCGGAAGATGATGAATTGAGCGACAACTGTAACTTCCCAAAGCTTTTACAGGACAAAACACATACAGCTGTTCCTTAAAACGTGCGAATCATTGCTACCTGAGAGGCTAATAGAGGCTTCTAAGGGTGAGGCCAAAGGCCGTATGCAGCGTAAATTCCGCGACTCATTTTATGCGACTCACAGCTCAAAAATTACTCTAGTTTGTCCTCAACCTAAATGGTTTGTTGTCGAATGCCTCACCATAACTTTTGTATTTTTTGTATTGTTAGCAGTAAGCCACCCAACACAATAAAATAAAATATAATGTTTTAGGGTCCCTTAGTATGGGCTGCGGGACTGTTCGAAAGAGATACCGCGGCCCTGGAACACAAAGAGCAAAGAAGGAACATGGATGGGTTTTAGTCAGTAAAAGCCTGATACTCCCTTCCACTCCGCCCAGAGCACATCCGAAAAAAAAAGGGTCCCATAGTATAACTTGTTCGTTTTGACGAGTACATAATTAAGTACTAAATATTGGTCTTAGCTAAAAATTAAGGTAGGTAGAGAGTTCCTTGACTCCCCTGCGTAGAACCCTGTATTTCCACCGTATAGCACGAGTTTGTAAGCATCAGCAGCAGCATAAAAAAAAACTTGTGCAAAAGTTGGAACTTTGACCCCCAATATCTCCGTAACTAGAAGGTTCCCAGGTATGGTCTAGAACAAAAAAATGATCGCATTGACGGGGAGAGCAAATGCCTTTCGGCTTCGTTAAGGGTCTTTTTACATCCTTTATAACTTAAGAAACCTTTTTCATGTGATTTTTTCGTAGAAGAGTAAATATAGTTGGGAAAAGGCTAGGCAGATGATGATGTGTAAATAAGTGTTGTTAAAGGGAAATTACACGAAAAAATCCATGTTTTGAAGACCTCTCTATCAGAGCACCTACTTCAAAGTTTTAAAAATATACAAAGCAAGGTTCAGTAGGTAGAAAGGTCTTAATGATAACAGAAGAGATAAGACAACGGAAACCGATCCAAACGCCGACAAAAGTAATTAACACCAAAATTATCATAATCTCCTTGACACACTAATTATGATTGCGAACAACGCCATCTATCGCGTTACCACGAAATTAACATGAACAAAGGCCATTATTTCAAAATTCAACCCTAAAATGGAATGAAAATAAATTCGACGTCTTAAACTCGACATCGATTGTACAAACTCCATGCTCTTTCAGCACTTAAGCGCTGAAAGCATTGTAAAGACTCTTTTCAGGAGTGGCTCTTGACTTTAAAACGCCAGAAAAGCTTTTAAACAAGAAAACCTAGAGTTGTACTAGTGATGATGATGATGCTGACGTCATTGGTATCGTCATTTTAGTCAAAAAAGGGAAAAATCCACCAGTATTGTTTGTCAAGGAAGGCAAGGAAGACGGAACTTGTAGTGGACCGTTTCATACTAGAAGAACTAATGTACGAAAGCAGCTTCAATCGGAAAATAAACATAAACATGACGCTTGTAATTCCCGAAGGATTAAGCAGAGGTGGAAAATATTTGTTTTATTGTGTTCCAAATTAATCTAAGCATCCTAATTGACTCTAGATCAAGCGGTTTACTTATTTATCAGTAACTTGCTAAAAAGCAAATAAGTAATTTCTTAAAGACCCTAACCCCCTTACCAGTACGCTTTACTTTTTGAAAAAAAGCTCGGCATCGTCTCTATTATTCCCCAAATAAATAAAGTAAATAAAAAAACACGCCTGAATTTCCGGCGAAGAGGAAAATATAACACTTAAACCCGTGGAGAGTCAGCATAGCATTTGAAATTTAGACGGACGAATGCGGAAAATGGAGCTTACTGTAAAAACATACGGGGGCATATCATGACCGGGCCCGTGACGTTTGGAAAATAATGAAACAACAGAAAACCCCATAGCCACAAAGCGGTTTTATATAGAGTTGCATTAGTATAGGTAAAACACTGAAAGACTTATTTAAACTAGCAAATTAAAAATACTACTAGTCGCCTTTACTTTCTTTTCAGTTGGTACTAGAACCCAATTACCTTCATTACTTTGGATAAACATAGAATGCCCCGTTCCAAATGTCCTGTAAAATGGATTTTTGTAAGAATATCATTAAACAAGCTGCAAAGTAATATTATCCCTGTGTTTTCGTTGATACTCCTTTAGGTCGTAACGTGATGTTATATAACCTGTAGCCTTCCTCGATAATGGGCTATCCAACACTAAAATATTTTTTCAATTCGAACCAGTAGTTCCTGAGATAACCGCGTTTAACCAAAAAAACTCTTCAGCTTTATAATATTAGTACAGATAGTAAATAACACAAGAAGCAGAATAAAAATCTGTCGTGGTTGATCTATATCTGTAAGTACTCAATTTTATCGGCCCATCTGGGCTAGCCGAGTTTGGACCAACAAAAACAAATCGAACCGCGGCGTGTCCGCCCCAATTTTCTGCTCGAGGGTCTTCAGCCACTAGAGTGCAATTTGTCCAAGCCAGCCGGTCGAGTACCCTCGCCGCTGAAACTAAACTGAACTTGTAGTTTCGTGAACGAACCGGCTCCGGGTAGGGTTACCATTTCGAAATTTGAAAAAGCCTTACTGTAAAGCTGGACATTTGAAAAAAAAGTCCGGAGATTTTACTTTTATTTTTTTCTTTTCTTTTAGAACTCTTTATATTTAAAAAAAATCGCCAGAAGTAGTAAAGTCCAGACCAATGATGTATATATCTAATGACGTGTACCACCAATAATTGGACGAGTCCAAACAAATCTGAACGGATGGTAAACCTAGCTTCTGGTTTTTGCAAGCTTTTTTTTTTAACTAGCTCAAAAGTACTCAGGTGATGAAAATATTCAGTCGCCTTTTTGCAGTGGTAGAAATGGGCGCAGGACTTTTTATAAAAAAAAAATATGGGAGTATTTTTAGCACATTTTTTTTTCCTTATGTGTTTTGGGCATTGCATCTACTAACAAGCAATCAACAAGAAGCAACTGAATGGAATATACTACGTTTTACATCGCCTATCCTATTTTGTATTTCTATCTATAACGGCCCATAAATAGTGCCGAAAAAAAAGACAAAAAAAAACTTGAACATTTTTGAATACGATTGCAATTGGACTGAATAACCTATTCCTTAAAACGATGATAAAGAAATCGTGAGGAAACGAACAAGAAAAAATCGAAGACATGTGATATGACATTCAGGCCCTCGTGATGGATTTGGCATATTCTCTCTCACAGAAACGAAGCCTGCTTCCCAGCTGCAGGATCATTATACTGATTATATGACCAATCCTCATTTACAATACTGATTATAGATAAGGGGGCGTCCATTAATTACGTCAGTTGATTTTGTATATTTTTCCTTGGTGAGAGTCTTGACTTAATCCCCTAATCTCACGTGAGAATTTTCAAATGCGTATTTTAGTGTTAACACGTTAAATCTATGCTTGATTGCGTTGGATTTATTTAAAAAAAACATAATTCGCTTAATTATTTTCATCGAATATTTATTATTAAATATTATTGTGTAGGAATTAGCCATATTTTATAGGAGTAATATGTTTACTTAATTAAACGCAGTTTTCTCGCAATTTTACTCTGTTTCTAGCGGGAAAAACAAAATACGTGACATTTGCCCCCCTTCCATCCTTAAACGCCTCACGTAATTAATGGAAGCCCCCTAATCTAAGCTACACTTGCAAAAATCGTCCCCAACATTCGACCCCTCAACAAAACATTAGCCGCTTCGTACGAGTACGGAGTACCACGAAGTTCGCGGCCTTGTACCCGTTCAAGGAGCAACCGGGCTCGCTCAAGGACACACTTTGTTCGTGACCACACTCTATCGCGAATGTTTGCGTTCTTCCAATGTGTACTTACATAGTCTAGTCAATAGATTGTAGCTGGGTGGGTAACTGTAGCTTGTTTTTGAAACTATTGCTACTACTGTTGTTATTTAACAACTCAATTGTGACGGAATTTTTAAATTATGTTTTTTGTTTTGTAGAAGAAAAATGTTTCAGGGAAAGCCATACTGATGTTTGTTTGTTTTGAAATGAATAAAACCTTTAATTTTCCACCCAGAGATTTGGGCGCTTATAAAACGTCGTTCGGGTTTGTCGTTCTATGGAGAAGAACTAACAAGAAACTCCATGGTGTTTTATCTAGCCCATCATGAAGAGGTCTTACTGCGTCTAGTAGGAGGACCTAAACAGTTCTGTTATTTTTAATTACATTTTATTATGACATTTCACACCCATCGTATATTGTAGAGTTTCACTCATTCCTTGTTACTTGCCTCCACCTCACACCTCGTAAAACATAACTTACAAACCGTAACATCCTGTGTAATACGGCACGTCAGGTGTAACATCCTGTAGAACACGTGCGATCACTTGTCAGCTATTGATTTTGGGCCGCGCCCCCGACGGAACAAATACGGAGTTTTTACTTAACTGCGTAGCTCAGGTGCGGATGTTGACTGTTCCTTCGTGTACGTCTACGGGATGTACATATACCTACATGTATATGTATGTTTACGTATCTTAAGAAATGTTATATCAGGGTTGTGCTGCTACAGAAAAGACGGATTGGGAAAATCAGTTCAGTAACGTTAAATTAAATAATTTATTTTCATATGATCATACACACAAGAAAATTCAGCTGATTGTATTTATGTTGTGCTATAAACATTGAACATACGGGGTGTAAACAGACCCTTCACCAAGCCGTCAACCAAGCATTCTGTACATCAAACTAAGTAACTTTACGCAAAAAATTTTGCTGGGAAACGAAATTTTTTTTTGGGGTCAAAAATCACATTTTACGGTAAAACTCAATATAATGCGCTCAAAACTTATTGCTGATGGATGCTTTGAATAGTAAACGGACCATGGAGGTAACTGGAGTAAAGTTAGAACCTTAAAAAGTAGTATTAAAAAAAAAACTTGTGAAAAAATTGGAACTTTGACCCCCAATATCTCCGTAACTAGAAGGTTCCCAGGTATGGTCCAGAACAAAAAAATGATCACAATGACGAGGAGAACAAGTGCCTTTCGGCTTTGTTAAGGGTCTTTTTACACCCTTTATGTAACACAATGTGTTTTTCAATCCCCTAATACTGTAAACTGTGAAAAACGAAGAAAATAAAATAATTTTTAATCTACTTTTCGCCCCAGAGGCTTTACTTCCAACACAAGACTTTAACGTAACGCTGAACTATTTTTAAATAAAGAATACAACGATCTAATCCTATTGTATTTTGCGACAAACACAAATAGTTTAGGGACCAATTTATTTGGGGTCGGCGAATCATATCTTGTTCTTCCATACTTCTCTATTACTCGTCATCTCATCAGACACCTCCTTTCTTGCCACATCATTCTTCCCACAGACCATCCATGATGTCTCTGATCTGCCTCTTTTCTTATATACCCATAAATAGTATCATCACCCATAGACATGACTAAAATCTTTAAACAGCTACATTTGTTGAAACGAGTGCATTCGTGCTGAGCCTGCAAGACTAAAGTCGTAGATAACCCTCCCCTACCAGCTCAATCAACACTTTATCCTCTATCCTAGTCCCCGTGGAGCAAAACTTGGCGCTGCATATCCAGTAACGAGTAGAACCCCCAAGGAGTTTGCACTTCAACTTGTTCACTCATGTAAAGAAATCGGAAAATCTTTTGAAACTTCGCTGTGGTATTTGTTGTTCTTCTTGCAATTAGTTTTTTAGGAAACGTACCAACTTTTTGAAGTTGATACAGATTTCTACATTGTACCCACTACCAGAGGCCCTTTTTTTTCGTATGGGAAATCATCAAATTACCCCTCCCGCTCTGGGCGGAGCGGAAGGGAGTGTCAGACTTGTACTGACTAAAACACATCTATTTTCTTTCTTTTTCTTTTTGTTCCAGAGCCGCGGTATCTCTTTCGAACAGTCCCGCAGCCCCGGCAGGCATCGGCCCTTGCGGACCCCTTCCTGTTTTCTGACATCTCTTTGAGGCGCGCGTACAACACGAACGCGTCGTCGACACTGCCGTCATAAGACGTACAGACGGCGATCTAGCCCATTACTCACCGTCCACAGGCCCGCGCCTATGGTGACCGGGAGCCACCACGTGGCGCACGGTGTCCAGGGCGTCTGCCGCCCTGGCAAGAGTTATTTACGTTACGTTTACCCCGCGCGCTCGTGCTGGGACCTGGCATTTGGTGCAATGTAGAAAATTTTAAAAATAAAGGTAACGTTGCCTAGGTCTTTACCTTTTGTGATATGCTTCCCTCAAGCCCACAATCCAGTCTAAATGGATGCAGCTGAATACGTATTTTACATAGAGCGATGGCAATCTGACCGCTCACAACTCAGTTAGTACTGCATAATACGATACCTTTTGAGAAAGCCACATAAAGTACTCAAACTGCCAGACCGTTAGAATAACCTGAAAAAGCCTTACTGGCCGATCTTTCTTTCACCTTTTTTTTCGGTTGGTTAATGCCTAACCTGGTGTCAGAGTTTTTATGCCGCCCATGGGCCTCTGTCTTGGCTTTACACCGTCGAGAGATATCTCTCAGGCATATTTGGTTTCCTCACGATGTTTTTCCTTCACCGAAGCTAGTGATAATTATACAATACTAACATGAATGCGAAAAATCAGAAGTGCGTGCCTTGGGTTCGAACTCGTGACCTATGACCTCGCAGTCCGACGGACACTAGGCTATCACTGTTATACTACTTACTACTTAGTACTGACCGGTATAGCATGTATAAAGGGTGTAAATAGACCCTTAACGAAGCCGAAAGGCACTTGTTTTCCCCGCTATTGCGATAATTTTTTTGTTATAGACCATACCTGGGAACCTTCTAGTTACGCAGTTATAGGGGGTCAAAATTCCAACTTTTTCACAAGTTTTTTTTAAATACAATTTTTTAAGGTTATAACATTACTTTAAATGCCTCCATGACCCGTTCACTATTCAATGCATCCATAAGTACAATGTTTTGAATGCGTTACATTGAGTTTTACCGTAAAAGGTAATTTTCACCCCAAAAAAAGTCGTGTCCCAACAATAATTTTTGTGTAGGGTTACATAGTTTGATGTACAGAATGCTTGGTTAACGGCTTCGTGAAGGGTTTGTTTACACCCTGTATACAGAAATACCTACAACAAAATTATGAACATCAATCCACTCATTGAATATTCATTTGAGCACGTTACTATACACGCTGCCCACATAATAATGCCAGCGACATAAATCCATATTCCCTCAGAAAACAATAGCTCATCAATTATTAGTAGCCGTTATTGTCCATGTTGATTGATGGTAGTTTAACTGTTATAACCATGGTATTATGTAATAGGTGTTTCTGTGATATGGGTTTTAAGTGTGAAGTATGAGTTATTAAACTGACATGGTCACTAACACTACCATTAAAATTGAAAACGGGATTTTTATATCAATCATTTACACCTTTTTCCTTCATATCATTCCTCACACAATCCATCCATCTTTTCCTTGGTCTTCCTCTCCCTCTCCGTCCATCACACACTTTTATATTCATCACTCTTTTAGTCACATTCGATTCGTCCCTCCTCATTACATGTCCATACCAAGACAGTCGATTCCCATTCAAGTTTTCTGTAACTGGCGCAACTTTCAAATGCATTCCTTGGAATGGGTGATACTAGACCTAATTTGCAACAATTTTGACCCGACAACTTGGTGTAAACTGGGTTGTTTTGGAGAAAACGAATTTTTAAAGTTTTTTTTAAATATTTCACCTCTCCACCATATACAGCTGATTGTGAGTTTATGGTAAGTATACAATATACATATTATATTTTCATGTGAAATGAGTTGTGCTCAGTAGATAGGCACGCCAATCACGACATCAGTGGCGATTTTAAGGTTCAAGGTCACAGATTAGATCGAACAAGAGGAAATCGTGGCTAAATAATAATAGCTGCTCGGGTCGATCTTTAGATTAAACCGTGCTTGCCTAAGTTAATCTGTGGATGGGTGACCACCGATTACATACCGATTTCCTCCATGCCTCGGAAAGCACGTCTAGCCGTTGGGAACAACGGCGTTGGGGGCAACGGGTGTCATTTGTAGATCTTTGACAGTCGTTAGGTAGTCAGTGGCCCAAAAAGTCTGACAACCAGTCTTACCAAGGGGTATCGTATTACCAAGTACAAACTAGGTTGTGGAGGTCAGACAGGCAGTCGCTCCATGAAAAATACTGGTATTAAGCTGCATCTGGTTAGACTGGAAGCCGACCCCAATATAGTTGGGAAAAGGCTAGGCAGATGATGAGAAGGGTTTGAACAGTTTAACACATCAACATATTATGGAACATGGTTTGGTCAGCATTCACACTGGCTGTCATTCAGGTCTATAATCCTTCATTCCTTCAGGTTATGCTAGCAGCAATCTACTTAGGTCCACAGTCGCCTACTACTGGGAAACTCCTAATCCCAATGACAAAGGTTAAAGTCAAAAAAGTACCTTATTAAGCATATTACAAAGATGAAGTGTTTGTTCGATGATAGTCGAATAAACACTTCACCTTTGTCTTCAAAAGATAGACACTCTACTTCGAAATCGATATCGAATCGAACCAATTGTGAATACGGGTCAGAAAATAAAAATATTGGCCAGCAACCAGCACGATAGACGGATGGCTCAATCACAACATGAGATGAGTGGGGATCTACGGGACTGTTCGAAAGAGATACCGCGGCCCTGGAACACAAAGGGCAAAGAAGGAACATGGATGGGTTTTAGTCAGTACGAGTCTGACACTCCCTTCCACTCCACCCAGAGCGGGAGGAGTTATTTGATGATTTCCCATCCTTAAAAAAAAAGATGAGTGGGGATAAAGACACTGAAGAAATTATTATTTATTATTCATCGCTATTTCTAAGCCGCAAAACATACACAACTCTTGTATTTAAATGTATTTTACTTTATCTTTGTATAAGAAGAGGCATTTGCCCTGCAGTGCGACAATTACTACCCAGTGTTACAGTCCAATGGCTAAATTGATTGGTGGGCTAGAATAATGACGTCTGGATTGTTGCTATATATGGCTGACTAGTTGGCTGATTGGCTACTCTGCTACTGGTTATTAGATTGCGTAGAAGACTATACTGTATAGGTAATTGTGATCAGCAGAGAGTTGATTGATTTTAATGACCCGGACTCAAAGGCGAAAATCAAAACTCACGTTTGTTTTCGTTAATATACAGGGTAGAGAAGGGACCCCGACACACCAACGATTACCACGTATTCAGTACATCATTCTGAACCCCCCTCACATAGAAAATTTTCATCAGTTTTTTTTTTTAATCAGCTGTTCTTTACATTTTGACCGTGTAGGTATGGCGCTTTTGTAGGACATAACAAATTTTTTAACAAAAAGTCTACGTGACCCCGGGGCGTTCAGAATGATGGACTGAATACGTAGTAACCGTTTGTGCGTCGGTGTCCCTTTCACCCTGCATAATATGTTAACAATCGTATCATCTCAAGTAACACCAAAATTCTATTAAACATAGCATAAAATCACGCCTGTTTTTCCCACAGGGTTAAGCAGAGAGGATCTATAAGTCCCCTATAATATGGGGAGGATCTATTGCCATCAATCAATCAAATCCATACTCCTAGCACCTTTAGTTACTGATGGAATTCTATTAATAAGTACAATATTTTTATGCAAATTAAAATATTCAAATTCATCGACCATATTTTTAAAATCAATTACGGATGAAACCACCGCCCTTCCTTAAGAACAACACCATCTAGTTCCCAACTAAACCCAGTATTTTCCTTCTACTAACGAGAAAAAATATAAAAAATAAAACAAAAGCTGTTGCAGGAAATTAAGGTACCGCCGTCGCTGGCTTTAAGCGATTTCTAAGTTATTTATCGGCTAACACAGCTAACTGAAGTGTTTACATAAGTTTCCTGATCGAAGGAGGTTGCTCTAGTTAGGGGCAGCAAAGAGGTTTTTCATTTGCTGTTCTTTTTTCTTTTCGTTCATTTTAAATTGCGACCAGTCCGTGGTTTCAGAAAATAGTGGGTAGTAATTTGTGCTTTTTTTTTGTTGCTGTACTGGTTTTTAAATTTGGAGCTGTGTTATTTTAGTGAGTGTTTATATTATTGGCATTTCATAGTATAGAAAAAACTATGTTTTGCCCGCGGCTTCGCTCCGCGTTTATTTAGAATTTGATAATCAATTCAGGTTGTATTCTGCTTAATTCAATCATGATTCTGTACACCTGACAACGTATACGCAAAATTACAGGATGATCGATTCAGTGGTTAAGGCGTGACAAGGTAACAAACAAACTTACTTTCGCATTTATAATATTAGTTAGGAAGTTAGGAATAGTTAGGGTAGGATAACAAGCGCTTCATTAAATGCTTACAACAGTTTTGGTGATTATGTTAAAGAGCATTTATAAGGTTGATTTTACATTAAAATCGAATGCGATCAGCACATCTAAACAGAATTCCACAGCTTTTAGTGTCATAGTATTGTGCATGGACTATTGTCAATGACAGCTCGCAGACCGCGTGATCAGTGCCATGTGTCAAGTTTACCCAAAAACGGAAAAACTGACTAATTCAAAGAAATGTTACTGAAATCCAAAACTAAGCAACACACAGTTTTTCATCAACACAATATGTATAACTCTCATATTTATTTCTCGATCTCAACCAAAACATAAACAAAAATCCGAGCACACTCATATCTTACTACCTAGAAAAACATGACCGCCCAATACCCTATTTTCCTAACCCAGACAAATACCAGAGTACACATGAATATTATTTACCTACAAACCCAATTTTTTGCCGACCGGACGGCAAACTGTGCCGTTTCTTTTACGTCAGACCCACCACCACCTCCTTGTAGCAGTACTAGCCCTTGCCCGCGGCGTTGCCCTTTTTTTTTTTTTTTTAGTCGGCCTATTCTATCCCACTGCTGAGCAAAGCCCTCCCCCATTCCTTTCCAACTCTCCCGGTGTTTTGCCACCTCTGGCCAATTCAGTCAGGAACGAGTACAAATCGTCACGAGTCGCCCTGATATATAAACTATATTGCTGTAATCATTACAGCAATATAGTTACAGTGTAATGTTTGTAATGGAAATGTTGAGTATGAATGTAGATGGGTATAAGAGTAAAGGCCAAAAAAACGATGGATGGACTGCGTTAAGGATATTATGGCAAGAAAGGATGTGACTGCTGAGATGTCGAGTAATTAATGGAGAAGTATGGAAGAAGAAGAAATGCTGCCCCGAACCCAAATAAATTGTGATAAGGGCAAGAGAATGATGATTGCTGTAATGTTTGAGAGCGGGGGAGGGGGGGGTCATTTGATGAGTTCCCATCCGAAAAAAAAAAAAGTCATTACACTTCCGGTCGTGCTACGCAGAGATGTGTAATGATGATGTATGTAATTTGGAAAGACTCATCATCCTGCAACATCCAAATTAGACGACAGCAAAGCTACAGTGATCATTTTCAAACCGTTTAGTATATTTTCTTCAACGGTTTAACGTGCTTTCCAAGGCACGGAGAAAACTCGGTATGGTGGTCACCCATCCACGGACCAACCCAGGCAAGCGTGGCTACGAACTCCTGGCTGCTGTAAATCATTGTCGCAAAATCCCGCAAGAAAATAAAAATTCATCACCAAAACCTGAGTTCATATATTTGAGCACTGCAGAGGATCAATACAGCACTCGGTGATGTCAGTAGTACCACGGATCGCATGTGGCGAATCAAATAACTTTTTGAATGCCATAATCATATTTTTACGAGCTATATCTTCCGCATTGCGATATGAATGTCTAAATTATACAAGAGACTATCTACTAAATTGTTTGCCTGCTTTATTTTATTAGAAGTTTCGCTATGAAGTAAACAATCATATTAGGGTGAAAATCCGTGGTATAGTTTTTGATAGAATATGTTCTGCCTTGAAGTTTATGGATTTGCTATGCAATTGCCTCTTTCGGCGTTGTCATTTAAATTGTTGCACGAAATGAATTTATCAAAATGGAATATTTTGTTGGTTCCTCGTAATATTTGAATGTCTTTGGTTGGTTCCCATTTATGCTTCAAATTTTTTCCGTTTTGACTTTTATATCTCCGTAACCAGCAAGTTACCCAAAGGGCAATGGAGAGGGCTATGCTCGGAGTTTCCTTACGTGATCAAATCAGAAATGAGGATATCCGCAAGAGAATCAAGGTTACCGACGTAGCCCGAAGAATTGCCAAACTTAAGTGGCAGTGGGCAGGGCACATTACTCGCAGAACGGATGGCCGATGGGGTCGAAAAGTTCTGGAGTGGCGACCGCGAAACGGAAGTTCTTGCGTTGGAAGGCCTCCCACTAGGTGGACCGATGACCTATGAAGGTTGTGGGGATCCGCTGGATGCGAGTCGCACGGGACAGGTCAATGTTGCGACACTTGGGCGAGGCCTATGTCCAGCAGTGGACGTCTTTCGGCTGAAAAACCAGAAAGTTCCCAGGTATAGTCTGGTACAATGAAATGATCTCAATGGCGGAGAGAACATGAAACCCACTGATGTATTAAAGTACATAGATCCTTTTATAGACACTAAAGCCTGCCAGTAGTTTTAACAAAGTCTGAAAAACATAATATGACCTCTTTTTACTATCTTGTACCAACTCCAGTCCTGCAGAAGCTAGAGCTTTAAACTCTTTAATGCCGGACGTGCTGGTGTGGCCAAGCTATAAAGCTGGTCCGCCTCGTTCCAAAATTTTACAATGCGATTAATAAAAATCAAATTAGAAAGGCCGAAGTGGGTCAGTTCAGAGAACACGTGGCCAGCTAACTAAGCATGAAACCAACTTCGTTAAAATTCTCTTAAAAATGGAGTTTAATGTGATTTTAACTGGAGGACTAGTTGTTAGATTTTTTTTTTTTATTATTACTAGCTTATGCCCGCGTCTTCGCCCGAATTCGGTAATTGTCGGGATCATACTAACGGGATAAAAAGTATTATATGTGTTAATCCAGGTTATAAATTATCTGTGTGCCAAATTTTATCCAAATCCGGTCAGCAGTTTTTGCGTGAAACAGTAACAAACATCCAGACATCCAGACATCAATACATACTCACGAACTTTCGCATTTATAATATTAGTAGGAAGTAGGATATTTAAACTAAAGTTACTCATACGCATAATTTTGTATTGCTCTAGTCAAAGTCCCGGACAGCGAACGACGTCTTCTCTCTCTCGATTTTGAAAAAACACTAATAGTTTCAATTTTATTTGAAAAATGCCTTCCATCAGTTTTCTGCAATCTGAAAGTCAACTGCATCACCTGAAGATTAACTAAGGAAGGAAGAAACTTCGTAGCATTTTGTTTGCCTGTCCAGATTTGGATTTAAACCCAAAACTTAATCAGGTTCAAAGCTTTTTCGCCCCAAAATCTTACATCACTCATCGATCTTCGATCTCTCAACAACCGCCAACACAATTCCAAATTCAAAACCAATCAAAACAGCCAACCCAACAAGTCATCATTGACAGATAGCAGGGCTACCAACATTCCAAGTTTAAACTGTAAACTTAGTTCTAGACAATGGCGCTAGTTGCAATAGATACGTCAGGCTGTGTCGGCCTCCGGAAATTGGCCCCACAGAGCGTTGCCTTTGCCTCGTCGCTGCAAAGAGCATGTGTGGCTTGACTTTTGACCCATTGAACTACAGAGTGGACCGTTTAAAAGGCAAAATGTAAAGTTACTTTGAGTATTTTTAGATTCGAACTATTTTAGGTTTCTGCAGTCTTTTGTGCGCTTTTTCAGGCGTGGTTTGTACTGGGAGTCGTGGTACGTTTAGTACTGCAGTCTTTTCACAATTAAGGGTTGATGCCTTTTGGGAGTAGAGGAGCTCGTGGTTAAATAATAAAAGCCGCTCGGGTCGATCTTTAGGTTAAGCCGTGCTTGCCTAGGTTGGTCTGTGGATGGGTGACCACCCATTACGTACCGAGTTTCATCCGTGCCTCGGAAAGCACGCTAAGCTGTTGGTCCCGGGTGTCATTTGTAGATCTTTGACAGTCGTTAGGTAGTCAGTGGCCCAAAAAGTCTGACAACCAGTCTTACCAAGGGGTATCGTATTACCCAGTACTAACTGGGTTATGGAGGTCAGATAGGCAGTCGCTCCATGTAAAATACTGGTATTCAGCTGCATCCGGTTAGACTGGAAGCCGACCTCAATATAGTTAGGAAAAGGCTAGGCGGATGATGACCTGACCTTTGGGAAGTAGTATTATACTTGTGGTATTTTCTTAGGGGACTGACTTGTGTAAGCTCAATTCCTACTTCAATGCATAATATTTAGATATTAGGAATGTTAGTGCTAGGCTAGTAGTTCGAAGTACCTGAAGAGAAGCACCCCAGGAGGTTCAGTTTAGACGCCTGAGCAGGTTGTTTACAGGTGCCTACGTTTTTCTTAGTTTTCATGTAATGTGCTCTCTCGAGAGTGACTCCCAGGTAGGTACTGAGCACCTGTAACGACTGTCAAAGCTCTCCAATTGACAGGTGGGACTAACGGCTTCCGAGACACGGAGGAAACTCGGTACGTAATTGGTGGTCACGCAACCACAGACCATCGTCGATCTCATCTCATTCCTCAGGACAAGATTGAGGTCAAGAGTAGGCCCATTTAATTTAAAAAATACTTTTTCGAATAAAAAAAGAATTTTTAAAATCGGTCTACAATTGACTGAGATATCGGTGAAAATACTTTTTTTTTTAAATACATACACTGGAACATAGAACTTCTTAGTTTTTGGAAGTCGGTTAAAAAGCGCAGCTTAACCAAAAGATCGACCCGAGCGGCTGCTATTATTTAGCCACGAGCTCATCCTCCTCTGTTTGTGGAATAAACTCTACGACCAAGAAAAACTGATTAAAAGAGCAATTACCAGATATAAAGAAAACAAAACAGTACCTGTTAGAAGTCATTAATAACATACGAACTATTAATTATCAAGTAATTTGGTAGCAATAAAAAAGCTGTGAATTACTCGTATTAACGTGAAAATGTTCATAATTTATAAATCGCACCTATCGTGGATCGCGTGACCTTTTATTTTGGAAACAACGAACAATTTTGTAATACCAATTCAGATTTCTTTCCTGAAACTAATTTAGGACTCTATTTTGTAAGCCATAAAGTTCCAAATCGATTGGTTTTTACAGCAGACAGTGTAGAAGTATTAGTAAAACACGATTAATTTCTACTCACAAACTAATAAAAGACTTTATTTTGTAAGCAGTAAAGTTGAAAATCGATTGGTTTTCACTGCAGACAGCGTAAATATAATGTTGTATTACAAAACACTGTTTTCAGAGTTATTGTTTTGTTTTCAGTGTTACTCATCGAAAGTTGTAAATGATTGTAAACCCTTGCATGCTATGGGAGTATGAATTTAAAATTTTCAAACAATCTTTATTAAGTTGTTGTATAGTCGACCTCGAAATGGCTTTACCATTTATTTAAAAAGTAAATTAAAACTTCACCCATCATCATCTGCCTAGCCTTTTCCTAACTATGTTGCGTTGGCTTTCAGTCTAACTGGATGCAGCTGAATCCAGTTATTTTAAATGGAGCGACTGCCTATCTGACATCCACAACCCAGTAAGTTTAGGGTAATACGATATCCCTTGGTAAGACTGCTTATCAGACTTTCGGGCTACAGCCTACCTACAAAATTTAAACTTTACTAACATTTTAAACATGTTACTACCATTTTATAGACAAATAGACGTGCAAATAACATTGAACCTTAGGGTGGTAATGCATATACGAGGTCGGTTATACTTGAGAAACGGCGAAAAGTTTCGTGCTGCAAAAATTAATGTAATGTAATCTAGTGTAGTAATAAGTTAATCTAGAAAGGAGAAACAATCTGTTTTCATCGCTGGCTGAATTAAATAGTTATAGTTTTAAATTGACTATTTAAAATCGAGTGGGTTTAGATAAAACAAACATTGTACATAACGAGAAAGAAAAGCGTTGTCTTTGCTTTCTTGACATTATGGATAGACCAACAAAAGCAGCAGCAGCAAACGGAGCAGCGGTGGCCCATTGATGGCAGCCCTGACTTACGAGCAGTAAGCCGTAGGTTCGAACCCAGGCAAGCGCATTACTTTGTGTAATTTATTTCAGCAGCACTGCCCTCAAACGGTGAAGGAAAACATCGTGAGGAAACCGGCATGTCCTAGAACCAAGAATTCGAAGACATGTGACATCTACCAACCCGCACTGGGCCCGCGTGGTGGATTGCAGCCCATTCCCTCTAATAGAGAGGAGGCCATGTGTGTCAGCAGTGGCAACATTATAGGCTGATTATACTATGCTAACGCAACGAAAGAATCCTATCCTTTTGCAAATGCTTCCCCTAAAGTAGACAAAATTAAAGTCTATGAACATGAAAATGGGAACCACCCCCTTAATAAAATACAGCGCGTTAAAAAGATATTACAGTACTTAATTGATAGTTCTCCGGATCAACCATGGCATAAGCCACTACAAAAAAAAAAAGAGTATATTCCATCGACAATCTAAAAGAAACACTCTTTTTTTTCGGATGGAAAAAAATCAAATGACCTCTCCCGCTCTGGGCGGAGTGGAAGGGAGTGTCAGACTCGTACTGACTAAAACCCATCCATGTTCCTTCTTTGCCCTTTGTGTTCCAGGGCCGCGGTATCTCGTTCGAACAGTCCCGCAGCCCCGGCAGGCAAAAGAAATACTCTCTTAAATCGATAGAAAATATTCTCAGAGAAAAACTCAAAAGAAAATATCACAGTAACACTCTACCTACCCACAACTCAAAACATCGCCAAAAAAAAAACCTAAAAAGATAAAAGAACATGAAAAGTAATCAAAACATCTCCTAACATCTTATACTTGGAGAAAGTTAGTCAATTTAATATTAATATTCGTGGCGCGTAGAAGGACTTCTACCTTAATTGCTGAGCAGCCCGATGTGGGCTTAGCGCGATGATTTGTGGCTAAGAGCTGCCGAAACGAATACCCTGGTAATGAAGCACAGTAAATTGTGGCTGGATGTGGATTTCAGCATCGTTTTTGAGGACTAGGTGACCTTGAGTACGAGTAAGTGAACTTTCTGAATGTAAAAATTCCCTTAACGAAGCTGAAAGGTATTTGTTCTCCCCGAGACTCCGATCTTTTCTGGACCTACCTTCTAGTTATGGATATATTGAAGGTAAACTTTTCACTAGTTTTTTTTTTAAATACACGTTTTTATGTTATAACATTACTTTATATACCTCCATGACCCCTGTCCTATTCAATGCATCCATCAGCACAATGTTTTGATGGCGTAACATGAAGTTTTACCGTAAAACATGATTTTTCATCCCAAAAAGAATGGCTCTACATCCCTTACGGGCTGCTTCAGAAGGTGTTCACGATGAAAACTGAAGACTTAAGAATGTAATACAATCATAAAAAATATGATATGTCGTTTCCCAGCAATAATTAGGATTATTTAGTTATATGTACAGAATGCTTTGTCAACGGCTTTGTAAAGACCTTGCATAACAGAACACCATGCTTGTATTTCACTCCGACTTACAGACACTTCCGATTACAGTCACTCCCTTTCTAGGCATATTCCAACTTCTGCATATAATATGAGAAGAAAATACACACTCATCGTCATCATGATCTGCATGCCTTTTCCCAACTATGCTGGGGTCGGCTTCCAGTCTAACCGGATGCAGCTGAATACCAGTATTTTACATGGAGCGACTGCCTATCCAGTTACTACTGCGTAATACGAAACCCATTGGTAAGACTGGTTGTCAGACTTTTTGGGCCACAGACTACCTGTAACGACTAAAAAAAGATCTACAAATGAAATCCGGGACCAACGGCTTAATGTGCTTTCCGAGGCACGGAAGAAACTCGGTATGTAATCGGTGGTCACCCATCCACAGACCAATCTAGGCAAGCACGGCAAAGATCGACCCGAGCGGCTGTTATTATTAAGCCACGAGCTCCTCACACACGTCAATAAAAATAAACAAATGAACAACACACCCTTCACGATCCTCCCCAGTGCATAACACTGCAGTAGATCAATTCAGTTCGCAAACTATTACGTCAAATGCAACGAGAAGTAATCGGGTCAGTGATTCGCGCTGGCAACACGCCACAGCACCATGCAGTATGTTTACATGTGTGGGTGAACATGTTACATGTGTTCCGTAATCTGATAATGTGTCTTGGCAAGGTGTTCCAGCAGTTTTTTAAGGATGTGAAATATGTTTGTAAGAATTCATAGGCTCTTGTAGGTAACTGCCAAGTTTTCTTTAACATGAGAGAATAACGCTGTAGTGGGACTACAAAAAGTACTACAGCCACATAGTACAAAAAGTACTACAGCGCCATCTATGACGCAAATGAAGAACTAACATCAAAATTCTAAATTGCGCAGTTAAAGTTCTCCGCGACTTAAGACTATATGTTATCCAACGACAACTATCGGGCAGTATTCCACCAGACACAACACCCGTCTGGTCGGAGGATCTTCCCGTGTAAATCCATCCTGTTCTTCATACCCCTAAAACACCCTATCTTAAAAGGCACCTATTGCTTCTCAAGACTCTCAGGTCGTCTCCATTGTTCCACAACGCAACGGATTTGGATGCGGTCTTCAACATGATTTAGAGAATTTATCCCGGAGTAGCTGTTGACCGTGCCCTCCGTCTGCGTGAAATTATTATGAAAATATTACTTCCCTATATGAATCGGATTTTGTTAAAAATACAGGGGTTAATTTTTTTTGCACGGAACCCTCCTTTTTCTAAAATAAAAGTCTAAGTTACTCTTTATAACACCAGTTATCTGCCAGTAAAAGTCTTGTTAAAATCGGTCCAGCCATTTCGGAGATTAGCCGGAACAAACAGATAGAAAGACAAAAAAAAAGTTTTTTTTAAATAATTTTAAGTACGAGTATCGTATATATATACTTTCATATGTATTCAGTATAAGGCTGATATTTTGAAATTACAAACAGACACTTCAATTTTATTTGTAAAGATGGGTTATTTAGAAAGGCAGAAAATCTATGGTATGTCAAGTCGTAAACCGTACGTAGCAGGTGCAATAGCAGATGGATAAAGAACAAAAGTAGATATCCAGCTGCTCGATAGCAAATAGGTATAGAAAAGGTTCTACCCAACTACCACACCTAGTGCTACTACATTCTCGCCGCATACTGCAAGCAACGAAACGTTTCTAAGTGGCCTTTGACGAGGTCGTTGTAAAACGTCAAAGTTCATACAAGATCCTCCATCAACTTCAAGATTATAATCACTGCAGACGTATAGGTCATTTTCTTGACCCTATGTAACATTTTTAAGTCTTCAGCTTACACCATCTACACCTACGAGCATGGGATGTAGTGCCATAGCAACATTACATGGTACTGCATATTCTTGGCCATGTATTCAGGGGAATCGAATCAGTTGCTTTCAAGCTATAAGCACACTCAAGGGCGGATAGAGACGTTCAGTTTCAAAATATATAGGTATATGTTGAAAATAACACCTGTCATTCTATCTTTTTATAAAGAAAACAAACCCTTTAACGTTTAACCTAGCACTTATGGTCAAGTTAAAGTAATTACTTAAGCAACCATTTTTATGCAATAGACAAGAATTTGAACGAAGTAAGAACCGTCAATAGAATACTAACTTTTGACAGTTCTAAATTCAAGCAATTACTAAACCACAGAATAAAAATCGTATCTTAAGTTATATTATTTCGTTTGTTATTTATTTTTTACTCAAATTATCACTTTGACGTGTTTATAGTGTTAGTCCTACAACCAAAAACAAATGAAACTCAAAAACAAAACCGCATCGTCAATCAAAACTGTCTTTATACCTACGACTACAAAGTTCCAGCACACTTTCTGTACCCAATGCATCACAGTGACTCCCTGACCTTAGATTTCAAAGTCGGCACGCCAACCGCGACTGCAGATAAGCCTGGATTCATTGTATACTGCATTATAACGGGCTAATAAAGTTAGGCTAGTAGTTCTGACCTCGTAAACTAGGTTATTTTCAGTTTTGAAGCATAGATTTTGGGTGCAAGGTTACGCTATAAATTATTTTAAGTAGAGTTAATTGTTTGGCTGTTGCAGTGTGTCTGCGGGTTTATGGATTTGTGTCTTGTTTTAATATGATTTGTTTGTTCGAATTTTGAACGTTTGTATAGGTATTTGTATTTATGTTTTTAAAAAGAATGCAGCAGTGATCAGTACAACACTGGCAATCATAAATTTTCACGGCGAATCATTCGTAGATTTTCACGACAAAATACGTGTGTGCACAAGAGATCTGCCAACTAAATTCATACTATGTTGTCGGCAAGCTTTGAGATTCGTCATTATACAAACGGCGTCGTCTGTTTGCAAACGCTGTTTTATAATAATCATTTTATTATCAGGCAACTTAGGCCCAAAAAATAATCTTAAACAATAATAAACTAATACATATAAAAAAACCTTATTGAACTATAACTAAACACCTATCGTTGACGGCGACGTGTTTTTGTTGCGTGGTGTCGCGTAACCGTCCTCGGAATCGTCGGTATACGAAACCTTTCGGCCAAAAGTCCTCTTTCAAGATGGTCTGTAGATGGTGAGTGGGAACTGGAACTCTTTATCTCACTTTTATGAAATGCCGAAGGTAAATTGATGATGCTTCTTTGTTTTTTCTCTCTTGGTGTTTAAAGTCATATTTTGTGCATTGTCAAATAACATTAGGTGTATGTAACTGTGCCTATAAAGAAGTCAATCCAAATCAACGGATACTAGCCAAGGCTGAAAGGGTTTTTATTAGGTATGCTTGGGATACCACGTAGTACAAGTAGTATGATATAATAGATAGTATTTACCAGTAACTGAAAGCAGTTTTTACGAAAAAAAGTCAATTATATATGAGGCTACTCGAAAAGCAAAAAGTCATGGAGCGACTGCCTATCTGGTAAGACTGGTTGTCAGACTTTCGGGCCACTGACTACCTGTAACGACTGTCAAAATGTACAAATAACAGCCGGGACCAACGGCTTAACGTGCTTTCCGAGACACGGAGGAAACTCGGTATGTAATGGGCGGTCGCCCATCCACGGACCAACCTAGGCAAGCGCGGCTTAACCTTAAGATCGACCCGAGCGGCTGTTATTATTTGACCACTAGCTCCTCTATATGTTATAATGCACATGAGACTATAAAAAGCACGTTTTTAAGGTTGAAAACGTATCAGCTAACCCCATTACATGAAAAAACCTTATTCTTATCCAACGGCATGTTAGCCAATCTTAACAAAAAGATCTCCAAGAAAACGTAACGACCTAAATAATATCTGTACAACTTATTTACTCGAGGGCAAACATATTGGCAGATGTTTCCAGAATGCATGTGTTGTGGCATGTTGCCAGTCGATCACTGACCCGGTAACTCCTCGTGGCATTTGACGTAATAACTGGAAAACTGAATTGATACTGCAGTATTGTTTACCGTGGGCTTTGAGTTAATTGTGGGAAGAGAGAGGAGCTCGTGACTTAACAAGAGCCTGCCTGCCTGAGAGCTATGGCGGATCTATACGCCAAATATCAAGCATTTTGTGCGGAGATTGATTAGGTAGGAAACATGTGTTCCTGCCTGGTCGTCCTTTGTTTTTGTCCTTTTTTTTTACGGATGGGAAGTCATCAAATGACTTCTCCCGCTCTGGGTGGAGTGGGAGGGAGTGTCAGACTCTTACTGACTAAAACCCATCCATGTTCCTTCATTGCCCTTTGTGTTCCAGGGCCATGGTATCTCTTTCGAACAGTCCCGCAGCCCCGGCAGGCTTGTTTTTGTTCTTTGCTTTAATAATATAATTTTATATCAATGTTACTAACACTAGAATATAAGCTGTTTGTAATACTAACAAAATATGGATCACTGTTGTCCGAAATAAATGAATTTTATTTTATTTAATAATAACAGCCGCTCGGGTTGATCTTTAGGTTAAGCCGTGCTTGCCTAGGTTGGTCTGAGAATACGTGACCACCCATTACATACCGAGTTTCCTCCGTGCCTCGGAAAGCACGTTAAGCCTTTGGTCCCGGGTGTCATTTGTAGATCTTTGACAGTCGTTACAGGAAGTCAGTGGCCCGACAATTCTGACAACTAGTCTTACCAAGGGGTATCGTATTACCTAGTACTAACTGGGTTGTGGAAGTCAGATAGGCAGTCGCTCCATGTCGAGACATCTACCAACCCGCACTGGGCCCGCGTTGTGGATGACCCTCTCACTTACACAGAGAGAAACCCTGTGTCCCAGTAGGCGGAAACTTATAGGCTGATTTTAATTCTCTTGAATATTGATTGATTCTACTGAATCTTCTGGCGCGTAGCCTTTATTGGGACTAACGCTGGCCACTTTGTTTCTTCACCACATTTTAATAAACAATTTGACATGACAGGATTTCAAATTTCGAATCGGTCAGATCTATGGAAGTTGTTTAAAACTCTTCATCAACTAGAAAAGAGGTGATGATCTTCAAACTTCAAAATAATTTCATCCATTCAGGAGCTACGATACCACAGACAGACACAGATACACACTTCAAACTTATAACACCCCTCTTTTTTGGTCGGGGGTTAAAAATATGTTTACCAACAACGCACCTCTTTCAAGCGCCTAAACATCCTTGTAGCAGTGTAAGACCAAGATTATACCGGAAGAACCATCTACACGGGCAATAATTCAGACTGACAAACGGAGACGCTTTCACAGAGCAATTTAGGCAATAAAGATGTTATCATACTGCGTACGCGTTTCCTTATGATATTGATACAGGATATGACATAATATGGTGTCAATTGAATGTAGTATAATGATATGAATTACGCTTTAGATGTCTGAGGATTGCAATTTGCAAGAATCAAGACCAAGTCTTCCGTATTTGTGATAGGACTCTCTGATATGTGTTGGAGCTCGTGGCTACATAATAGCAGCCGCTCGGATCGATCTTTAGGTTAAGCCGTGCTTGCCTAGGGTCTGTGGATGGGTGACCACCCATTTCATACCTAGTTTCCTCCGTGCCTCGGAAAGCACGTTGTGCTGTTGGTCCCGGCTGTCATTTGTAGATCTTTGACAGTCGTTACAGGTAGTCATTGGCCCAAAAAGTCTGACAACCAGTCTTACCAATGAGTATAGTATTACCTAGTTCTAACTGGGTTGTGGAGGTCAGATAGGCAGTCGCTCCATGTAAAATACTGGTATTTAGCTGCATCCGGTTAGACTGGAAGCCGACCCAATCGTAGTTGGGAAAAGGCTAGGCAGATGATGACTCCCTGATATGTGTTTTCAAGTCTAAACTGCATCGTCGGTCAAATGGTCTGAAAGCGCTCCTGCTGAGCGTGAGGTTTTGGGTTCGATTCTCAGATCAGGCCAAATATTATTGGATTATCTCATCAAGAATTTCACTTTTTAGCTGCAGCCCGGATACTTGATTCGGGCCCGGTTGCTACCGATAGGCCTTCTCTAATATTATGTGCTCTTAAACATAACTAGTGTAATATGGGTAAACTACAAATAAGAAACAAACATATTTATTTGTCTCAGAGACAAGACGTGTGTATAAAATGACAAAAAAAAACAATAAACACACAACGCAAACTTAAAACAAATATTTATAATACAATAGGTTCACCTCTATTGTATCATTTATAAATGACGGGCGTGAAGTAATATCTTAATTACAAAAACAAGAGTAAAAGTGGTTTCTAAGTGCATCTTGCCGCCTTAGAGAACAATACAAAGATAATTTTCACGAAATTATCTCCTCAAACAGCCAGTCACCTGTTCCAAAACATACAAGCAGATACAACCGGTAAGAACCAGTTCACAATATAATTTAAGTTGCACGACTGTTCGGGAGAATTGACATAGCAATCATAGCCCCAACACGCTGACATCCGTTTACAATTGACATCTTTATGACTATACATGTTACTGTCGAGTGTGACTGTACCAAATGTACCGGAGGTATGCGACGAATGTGTTTTGACGAATTGTTGCAATAGAATGTACCGGTACTCGGTGGAAGGGACATCGATAATTGGTGGCACAAACTTCATGGAATCAGTAGGTACATTATTTTGGACCGGCCAGTGTTGAAATTTTTTTGTCGAATAATAAAAACCAACTTTTCCGTGCATTTTAAATGTGTATTACACTTTTGCATGAAATGGCAGATTTTTTCCACCGCGTTTTTGTAAGTTTTTCGAAGGTATATGAAATTACTTAATTACTTTTACGGTTGGTATGTTCTTTTTCAAAGACGGTTTTAAAGTATCCAAAGCAAAATAAGTAGATGTGATAGCCTGGATTTCCAAACATTATAAAAAAACTAAAGACAACTTCGTCGTCATCATCTGCCTAGCCTTTTCCCAACTAAGTTGGGGTCGGCTTCCAGACTTACCGGATTCAGCTGAATACCAGTATTTTACATGGAGCGACTGCCTATCTGACCTCCACAACCCAGTTAGTCCTGGGTATAACGTTACCCTTGGTAAGATTGGTTGACAGACTTTCGGGCTACTGACTACCAGTAACGACTGTCAAATATCTATAAATGATAGCTGGGCCCAACGGCTAATGTGCTTTCTGAGGCACGGAGGAAACTCTATATGAAATGGGTGGTCAACCATTCACGGACCAACCTAGGCAACCGCGGCTTAACGTGGAGATCGACCCGAGACTGTTATTGTTTAGCCACGAGCTCTTCCTTGGATAAATCAACTACAATCAAAAAAGTTCAGGCAACCGTCACCTCCTTCTGCGAAGCAGTCATGCTAGCGAAGGAGGTGGTGGAACGTGAGAGGGAGAGAATCTCACGTCCCAGCCGCCGCGGGCGACGCACCGGGCGTCGGGGGCCACGTGGTGGCTCCCGGCCACCGTAGGCGCGGGCCTGTGGACGGTGAGTAATGGGTTAGCTCACCGTCCGTCCGTCTTATGACGACAGGCCGTGTCGACGGCGCGTTCGTGTTCCACGCGCGCCTCAAAGAGATGTCAGCAACCAGGAAGGGGCCCGCAAGGGCCGATGCCTGCCGGGGCTGCGGGACTGTTCGAAAGAGATACCGTGGCCCTGGAACACAAAGGGCAATGAAGGAACATGGATGGGTTTTAGTCAGTAAGAGTCTGACACTCCCTCCCACTCCACCCAGAGCGGGAGAAGTCATTTGATGATTTCCCATCCGTAAAAAAAAAAAAAAACCATCTCTTATATACAATGTCGCCCATGCGCATGTGACCGCCCGTAATTTTCTGAATATTCATGAAGAAATGTCGAATATAAACTTCAAAAGGGGGGGTCTATCTACAATATTTTTCATGTTATTCAATTTTTAATTTTGTAAGTATAGTTTGTAGATTTGCTTTCTATTTTTTGATACATCTCCGAAGTCTATGGGTCGATTTGGATTCTGTTTATTATTTATAAAAGCTTATGAGTTATTTTAACAGGTTAATTAACATTTTTACTAAAAATTATCGACGACGAAAAAAAACGGGATCGAAGTCATTTTTTCGGTGAAAAATTGTGTATTTATTTAAAAAAAACTAGTGTAACTCCATAAATTATCCCGATAGGACGACTTTTTTAATCATTATTTGTAATCTACTACATAACAGCTACAAATTCACAGAACATTGTTGATACATATCTCTAAAGAAAAAACAAGGGCGGGTATAACAAATCATCGCAATCTTCATGTGTGGGCCACTGAAAATCCACACGTCATTAGGGAAACAACTTTCCAGACTCAATTTTCCATAAATGTATGGGCTGGAATGATTGACGGTGAACTTATTGGCCCTTTTGTGTTACCAAACAGACTAGATCAACATGCGTTTTTAGATGTTATAGTCAATACGTTGCTGTTGCTTTTGGAGGAAGTACCGCTGGAAACAAGAAGGCGGATGTATCTGCAATTAGATGGAGCTCCAGCACACTTCGCACGACTATTTCGTGATTATTTAAATCAAAATTATCCGTGGCGGATTGGCAGAGGAGGTGCCATTGCTTGGCCGCCGCGATCTCCCGACCTTACACCCTTAGATTTTTATCTTTGGGGCTAGATGAAACAAAAAGTGTATGCCGTGCCCTTCGAAAGCCGCGAGCAATTAACGGCTAGGATTTTTGCTGCTGTTGCGGAAATAAAAGAAAACCGTGAAGAATTACGTCGTACAATCAAAAGTGTTGCCATGAGGGCTTTGGTTTGTTTACAGGAGGGTGGGGCCATCGAAAATCTAATTTATTAAAATTCTTGTATTTTTTATTTTTTTAGTAAAAATCTGGCTATTGCTTGTTTGTTTTTAATTCCATTATTATCCTCATTATTAGTTTAACCTTTTGGTACTCACTGCTAAGAGCAACATTCAATTGACTTTCACATTATCTTTTCCTAAATTTGACTCATCAGAGTTTTAAGAGTTTTACCTTGGATTTAGTTACGGTTAGGTATCAACAATGTTCTGTGAATTTGTAGCTGTTATGTAGTAGATTACAAATAATGATTAAAAAAGTCTTCCTATCGGGATAATTTATGGAGTTACAATAGTTTTTTTTTAAGAAATACACAATTTTTCACCGAAAAAATGACTTCGATTCCGTTTTTTTTTTCGTCGTCGATAATTTTTAGTAAAAATGTTAATTAACCTGTTAAAATAACTCATAAGCTTTTAGAAATAATAAACAGAATCCAAATCGACCCATAAACTTCGGAGATGTGTCAAAAAATAGAAAGAAAATCTACAAACTATACTTAAAAAATTAAAAATTGAATAACATGAAAAATGTTGTAGATAGGCCCCCCCTTTTAAAGTTTATTTTCGACATTTCTTCATGAATATTCAGAAAATTACGGGCGGTCACATGCGCATGGGCGACATTGTATAATAGGTACCTGGACGATCCTCTTAAAGGTACAGACGCCAGCATATCAAGCTACCCGAAACTGTCAA
The DNA here is from genome assembly GCA_905220335.1 of Noctua pronuba. Lineage (NCBI taxonomy): Eukaryota > Metazoa > Arthropoda > Insecta > Lepidoptera > Noctuidae > Noctua > Noctua pronuba. The sequence continues at coordinate 14,931,295 of LR999894.1, forward strand.
ATTTTCCCAATCAACCTTAAACCAAATGCTTCAGCGATAAAGTTGAAAATCTATTAAAGAAATTTGACAGATTGTAGTAGCTAACCTAACAGCAAAGGGTAACAGAATCCAATATACTCACTGACGTTGCAACTACAATAGTCTTAGCAACGTACCTGACCCATTCACGGTTGCTAGGCAAAGCAAATTTCGTCAAAGCGTCGCTATCCAAAACATGGTGACCCATACATTTTCCCTTGCACAAAGTGACGTTTCTATATATACATTCGTGATTTTCAAAGCTGAATACAACATCGTCTTTCATTGAACACTGGATACAATGTAATTACTTTGTCTTTGACTTGTACCAATCAAAGATATTGGGAGGAAGGTACCAATGCATTTTGGGACAGATACAGATGTCCGCTGGTGTATATGAGCTGTTCTCTGAATTGGACTGCATCAACCTGCTGAAAATATTTCAGCATTTTTTACAAAAAATGCTGAAATATTTTCAGCAGCTTTTATTTAATTTGCAATGTTTTTTTTTGTCAAATCTTGCAAACTGGATTTTAAAACAGTTATCCTCAACCGTTTGAGGTGAACTTTTGTAAACACGTTTAGTTTGGATGACAATATGTTTGTATTTACGAATGTTCCTCCATACCGCCTAAACTATTCATCCGATTTTGACGAATAAGGTGCCAATCGTTTTGTTATTTTGTCATTATAAGGTTTTTAGGGTTCTAGGGTAGGTTTGTAGGGTTTTTTTATTATAGAATACCACACAAATTCTTGTTTCATCCACTTCTTCTCTATTTTTAAAGATATAGGTTAATATAATTTCAATTACGGCTTTATTGCCAAAAATAAACATAATAAGATGATTAAGAAATTAGACTCGATGGTTATTACTCCGTGTTTTTGAGCTTAAATTGGTAATTAAACTTTATTAGCGAGGAGCCGCACCTTAATATTGTTACGGTCTTAATTATTTCAAATAAGGTAGCTGTACCGTATTTAAATTCAATGTTTTGTTTTTGAATATAATTATATGGAGGAGCTCGTGGCTAAATAATAACAGTCGCTCGGGTCGATCTTTGGGTTTAGCCGTGCTTGCCTAGGTTGGTCTGTGGACGGGTGACCACCCATTACATACCGAGTTTCCTCCGTGCCTCGGAAAGCACGGTAAGATGTCACAAAGTGTTTTAACGTGGGCTAAACTTTATTTTTCAACGAATTCCCGGGATAACCTATATACCTAAAAACAAAACATCATCCTCTGCCTAGCCTTTTCCCAACTATGTTGGGTTTGGCTTCCAGTCTAACCGGATGCAGCTGAATACCACTATTTTACATGGAGCGACTGCTTATCTGACCTCCACAACCCAGTTAGTACTGGGTAACACGATACCCATTGATAAGACTAGACTGGTTGTGACACTGAATATTAGTAACGATGGTCAAAGATCTACAAATGACAGCCAGGACCAACCAACGCGCTTTCCGAGGCACAGAGGAAACTCGGTATGTAATTGACGGTCACTCATCTATAGACCAACGGCAAGCACGGCTTAGCCGTAAGATTAATCGGAGCGGCTAAATAAGCCACGAGCTTCTCTGCTGTGAGCAATAATGCCTATCGCAGATTAATTAAAAAGGTAATAACTATCTGTCCTACTCATCATCTGCCTATCCTTTTCCGAACTATATTGGGGTCGGCTTCCAATCTAACCGGATGCAGCTAAATACCAGTATTTTACATGGAGCGACTGCCTATCTGACCTCCACAACCCAGTTAGTACTGGGTAATACGCTACCCCTTGGTAAGACTGGTTGTCAGACTTTTTGGGCCACTGACTACCTAACGACTGACAAAGATCTACAAATGACAGCCGGGACCAACGGCTTAACGTGCTTTCCGAGGCACGTAGGAAACTCGGTATGTAATGGGTGGTCACCCATCCACAGACAAGGCAAGCACGGCTTAACCGTAAGATTAATCCGAGCGGCTAAATAAGCCACGAGCTCCTCTGCTGTGAGCAATAATGCCTATTAATAATAATTAAAAAGGTACAATAAATGTCTGTCCTTCTGCAGGCTTTAAAGACCTCTTTTCAAATACTGAAATTAATCGCAGCTTCAGACGACAGTATTTAAAGTCCATAGAGATCTACGCCTTGGAATGGGCAACTACAGTACTTTCACAAGTTATTATGCCTTGTGTCTGTGAATGTAGCTTCGCTCTTTGTTTTTTTGTGACTTTCAAAAGTGCCTGTAATGATCTAATTGAAATAAATGCTTTGAGTTTGAGTGAGTTTGAGTTTGAACCGTTAGCTCCATAAAAACCTAGTAGTATTTACTTAATTAACTCATAAAACTATGGTATCATGGCGACAAATTATCGATGTAACGTTCTCTTTTGGTTTAATAACAGTTTTCCGTGTTAAAAGGTTGTTAATAACAACCTCGTTTTAAAAGCATTTTGGTTATTTTCATTTTTGTTTATTTAAGGTTGAGAGGGATGTTAATTATAGGGTTTCTATTGTAATAACTAGTTACATTTTCATGTTTTAATTGGAAAACGAGCCAAGCTCACAGTTTCTCTTGGATTTGACAGAATCGTCACTAAGGAAGACAATATTTAAGTACAGTTGCGGCTTTCTGTCAGGAATCTATCAGTAGCAGCCACAAAGCCTGGATTTGTGCCCTGTTGATGGCAATAGGTTCGCCCCCTATTACATGGGACTTAAACATAATTGGCGTAGGTATACGTAATGTGGGTGTAGGTAATATCAGGTACACCTCTGCTTAACCCTTCGGGGATTACAGGCGTGATGTTATGATGATGATTAAGATTGCCACGTGGTCTAGACCCTTGGACCCGAAATTACAAAACACAAGATTAATACACGTTCCTTTTCTGTGTGGCAAGAATCCTTTGCCCCGCAGTGGGTAAACTTTGATATTGTTACTTTCTATAATAGGTGTAACAATACCCTTAACGAAGCCGAAAGGTACTTGTTTTCCCCGTCATTGCGATATTTTTTTTGTTCTAGACCATACCTGGTAACCTCTAGTTACGGAGATATTGGGGGTCAAAGTTCCAACTTTTTCACAAGTTTTTTTTTAAATACATGTTTTTATTTTAAGTTTTTAATTTAAACACCTCCACGGCCCCTGTACTATTCAATCCTTTCATCAGCACTATTCAATGCTTTGCGTGTGTTAGTAGTCGGTTAGTAGCGTTAGAGTCCTACCGTAAAACGTGATTGTTCACCCCAAAAAAAAAATCGTTTCCCAGCAGTAATTTTTGTTACTTAGTTTGACGTACAGAATGCTTGGTTGACGCCTTCGTGAAGGGTCTGTTTACACCCTGTATATCTATGTGGGGGGTTCAGAATGATGTACTGAAATACGTGGTAACCGTGTTAGCGTCGGTGTCCCTTCCACCTTCTATATTTCTATCCATTCCATATCTCTACCCCGTCACAAGATACGCATATTCCATTCTTTACCAATATAAATAATCGGAAGCGGCTTTTTGCGTCGGCACACGGACGGGCGCGGTTCAACTATTACGCCGTATGTTTAACTATAATGGAGAACCCGACTAATATTGTTTGATTAAACAGACCTTGAATTGAAAATTCTAGACTAGAGTATAGATTTTTTATGTGTACTAACCCGCTGTTGCTGTTCAGATTTTTTCTTCCAATAAAATTAAATAATGCTTACATGCAACGGTAACGACAAATAGTAACAAAAAATTGGTCAATTTATTATTTACTAGCTTTCGCCCGCGGCTTCGCTCGCGTTAATTTAGAATTGAAAGACATTTGGCGCCATCTATTATCATAAGAACGTTATTGTTGTTTTCCTCGGGAATAGTACTTTTTTTCGGGATGAAAGGTACTCTATGTCCGTTTCTGTATATCAACAAAATATGTCTGACAACGAATCTGCAAAATTTCAGGATGATCGGTTCAGTGGTTTAGGCGTGATAAGGTAACAAACAAACTTTCTTTCGCATTAATAATATTAGTAAGCAAGTAAGGATAAGGATTATTCACTTGACCACATTCTAAAATAGTTTTCATGAAAAAAGACCTAAGTATAAATGATTTCTGAGACAATTCATTGTTTCTCCAATGGATTCGGGTTTCCCCAAACTGTCCCAGTTAAAACACGCATCATCTGCCTAGCCTTTTCCCAACTATATTGGGGTCGGCTTCCAGTCTAACCGGATGCAGCTGAATACCGTATTTTACATGGAGCGACCGCCTATCTAACGTCCACAACCCAGTTAATACCCAGTTAGTACTGGGTAATACGATACCGCTTGGTAAGACTGGTTGTCAGACCTTCGGGCCACGGACTACCGTAACGACTATCAAAGATTTACAAATGACAGCCGGGACCAACGGCTTGACGTGCTTTCAGGCACGCACGGAGGAAACTCAGTATGTAATGGGTAGTCACCCATCCACGAAACAACCTAGGCAAGCGCGGTTTAACCTGAAGATCGACCCAAGCGGGTCCCACGACATTAAGCCACGAGCTCCTCTCAAAAACCGCTTCTCTTTTAAAAAAAAAATACTAGGTAAACGACGAATATGGAACTCAACAAAGTTTTAAATGTCACCTGTTTAACTAATAGTATTGATTTTTGACTCATTACTACTTCTTATTATACTTTAATATTCTTTCCTGAGTCAACTTTGTATGTTTTTGTAAGAAACTGACCACCTGACCGTCTGATGATCGATTTTTCTAGAAAACTGCTGTAGACTTCAATTTTTCATGGCGGGATTTCGATGGGTGCATCTTACATAACATAACACCAATCCTGTAATCCTCGTAAGGTGGGCAGAGGTGATAGCGTCTACCTACCATAAAATCACGCCTATTATCACAGAAAGGTTAGACAGAGGTCCACTGTTGTACACCCACATTCCGCCAGTTATGTTTAAATTCTATTTATTAGGGGCGCGCATATTGCCGTCAACTGGACACAACGGCTGAGAAATTTCTGATCGGAAAAACCCAATAACACTGCCTGATTCAGCAGTACGCTTGCGAGTTTATCCAAAACCATAAAGAAAATAATAAAGTTTCCGAAAAAAAAAACTTCCATCAATCTGTAGTTGATTGTATACTAAGCTTTGTTAAAATCAATTACGGAAAAAATAATACAAAAAAATGTTTTATTTAAAAAACAAACATGAGCTTATTCAAATTAAAATTCTACGAAAAATAATAAACTAAACCAAAAAAAAATACCAAAGTTTCGAAAAAAATACTAAGTTTAAAGATAAGGGAAAAAAAAAATCCGAAAACAATAACTTAGAATGCAAGGGCGAACTCTGTTAGGTGTCTTGAAAGCCTGCAGTCAGAAATAGGAGCCACGCGTAGCGGGGCTACGTCGACTACGCCTTATTACATTTTGATATTTATCTTGACGTTGATTTTATTTCTGTTTTATTTATTTTATAGGTTAAAACGCAATTTAAGCTGATGGAAAAATATTACGTCACAAAATTTTCGGAATTTTCAGTATTTTATTCGGTAGTTTCTTGGTCCTTTCAGTTGTCGTAAGAAGCAGTACATTTCATATTTTGAGTATGCTCATTTTTTTTCGGAGCTTTTATTACTGCCCAAACCATATGTGTGTCTATTAGTAGCGAAGGGTCAATTCTTGTAAGAGATAAATCGGACTACATATCTTTAATGTAATAATTATATTATTTGTGTATAGAATACTAACTGTGGCATTTCTCAAAATGAAAAAAAACCGGTAGGAATCGAGTTGTATGGAACCTTCGCCACTGGTGTCTATTCCATATATTTTGACGTTTTGATTGTATGAGTGTGTGTTTGGGAGAAAGAGGGGTGGGTGTGTACTGGATTGTGAGCAAACATTCTGAGCTAAGTTTGATTTGAAAAGTTTTGGGGTTGTGTGTTCATCTCTGTAGGATACGCCAATACGTTGCTGTGCTTCATGCAACTATGTATCTTCAGTATATCAGAAAAAACCGAACCCCTGCTTATGACAATGTTTCTTAACTGAGCAGTTTGTTCATGTATTACACAGGTAAATTGAAAAGTACAAACCCCAACACAATTGGGATACAATATAATAGACGGATACTGAAATAGAGAATACTAAGACTTTTCCTATTTTTCAATTTCAATAAATCAGACTAGTATCCATTCATACTAATATTATAAATGTGAAATAAGTTTGTTTGTTTGTTTGTTACCTTTTCACGCCTAAACCACTGAACCGATCATCCTGAAATTTTACATACATTGTCAGGTGTACAGAAACGGATATAGGGTATCTTTCATCTCGGAAAAAAGTACTGTTCCCGAGGAAAACATCATCAATAACGTTGTTATACCTACTAATAGATGACGCCACGTGTCTTTTGAATCGTGATTGAATTATTATATAGAATTATTGTAGAAACTTTATTAGTGTATTAAGGATTTAATTGTCAAATTCACTGCCATTGCCATGTTTACTGCCATTATATTTCAATTGTATCTTACTATAAACGTGGAAATACCCGTTTTATTTAAGTTTTCATCAAAATCATCTCATTACCATTAGATTACCAACAAAGATCAATTTCACTATCGAAACTGAAAGCGATAATCACAGCTTAAGAACTATCTGTGGCATTATTAATATCAAAAATATTGACACTGATAGCTCTTGAACGTGGTTTAGATACTGATCGCGTTCAGTTTCTTTGGTGAAATTCGCCCTTTGACCGGACCAATCAATAGTCTTCTTTCTTACAATTTTCAAAACTGCTTTTTTTATACGACAGTCTAACCTACAATGCAGCATATCAATATTTCACACGGAGCTACCCAAACTGAGCCCAACTGAAGAGATAGGCGCCGGTATCCTAATGTAAGACTATTTCTCTTTCATAGTATTCAGATAGAATCAGCATGAAGATAAAATATTCAGCTACGTATTCCCTTCTCTCTACTAAAATACTTCCAAGTCGGAATTCTTTTCGTCCGTTTCAGCGGTCAACGTTTTCCCGTAGTACATTTGTAGGTATATATGTACTTATGGATACATGTACTATATTCCTAGGGTAGTCATGTTTTTTTTTCTTAATTATGAGTCTGCAAACGGTAGCCCATTTAATCCAGTCTTAATGAAAATTCATTTCCGAGAATGCATTTTATATTTTATCGTGACCATTTTTTTCCGAGAAAATAATACTTGCACGGGAAAAGCGCTTCTCTAGGTTTTTTTCCGTCCTACCCGTGCTTACATGAGCTTTAAAAAAAACATTTCTTGATTTATTTAAACAGAATTCTCAGCCAAAAAGAACAACCACACTCACTTTTGCATTTATAAAATAAGAGAGAAAAACAGCATATTACGAGCACTTTCGTGTAAGAATAAAAAAATCTTCAGCAAGCATTATGTACGTAGGTATATAATATACAGTTATATACGTAGGTGCGTGATGGATGTGTGACGTACCGGTAACTAATGAGCCCAATTTGAAAGAAGCACGCCTGGAGTACGGGTGAATCAGGGGCTGGGCAGACTGTGACACTGGACGGAATTCGACACGTCTAGTATTATTTGGTCATTAGGAAGTCTAGTGCTAGGTGGATAGTATTCTTCTGTTAGATTTCGTTTGTTGGCTATGTAATAACAGCCGCTCGGGTCGATCTTTAGGTTAAGCCGCGCTTGCCTAGGTATTTCTTTTTTTGTAATCTTTTTTTTATATAAAAGTTGCCCCACACTATGAATTTCTCCAGGTTGGTTCGTGGATAAGTGACTGCCCGGAAAGCACGTTAAGCCGTTGGTCCCGGCTGTCATTTGTAGATCTTTGACAGTCGTTACAGGTAGTCAGTGGTCCGAAGGCCTGACAACCAATCTTTGCAAGGGGTATAGTATTAGGTTACATACCGAGTTTCTTTCCTCCATTTAAAATACTGGTACTCAGCTGCATCAGATTAGACTGGAAGCCGACCCCAACATAATTGGAAAATGGCTAGGCAGTTGACGATGAAAGTAGAAATGCCTCATTAGACTATAATTTCATGGGTGTCTTTCTATGTCAGTTCGCATCTTAAACGGCCTACTCCTTTGAATGTGCAGAGGAACTTGAAAAAGTGTCAATTAGGGCACTGAATGCTCCTATAGAAACTACTCCGCACCGTCTTCCCTCAGTTAAAGCCTAAAGTACAGTCAGAAAAAGAAATAAGTATAAGAACTCAAACTTGCAACTAATTTTAATACATTTTTTTGAGTGTGCTTACGCTTTTTTCGTTGACATCCAGCTTAGAGGGTCTTAAGAGCATTTATACAGAAAAGGGCAACGTCGCAAATAGCTGTCAAATATTTCGCAGTTTTGATTAATTTTGCAATATTACTGTTTAAAAAAATAAATAAGAAATATGGCTAACATATTTCTAATATATACAAGGTGTAACATAATAAACGCAAGACCTCCCGTGTGGTCTCTCGGACCATGAAACTGAACAACTTTTGTTCTACGAGTTCTTCGAAATTCGAAAAAAAAAAAAGTACTTTCTATAGGAATTGACGCGATCAGCTGGTCTGAAAGACCACACGAGAGGTCTTGCGTTTATTATGTTACACCTTGTATATATCTATAAAAACTATTTGTTGACTGTACTCGTAAAGCCCGATTTACATCGGCCAAGTGTTTAGCTAAGTAGATAAGTAGCCAGTAGTACAGTGAGTAAAGACAGTGGTGTAAATCTGCCAATAGCGAGTAAACAGTCACTGTCTAGGTACTCGCCACTGTCCTTGACCAATGTAAATCGGGTTTTTGGTACGACTACTAAACAGCCGTTCGTAAATATCAGGGGACCTCCTCTATTATGCATGTTCATAATGCTTGTGGTCATCTATGTAGACGATCAGGGTTGAAAAACTTTTTCGTTTAAGTCTGCTATTGAAAAATTCATTTTATTTTTCGTGGTTTTGATCTATTTGCCGATTTAGAACGACAAGTTTGACATAATTTTTTCTGTAGCTAATGTCAATGATACATTTACTTTTGCATCATCGTTATCGATGATAAAATGTCACTTTGTCTAGGAGTACAAAAGACTTATATTCCAGTCCCAACGCCAATGAAAAACAAAAGAAAAAAAACTGTCACTTTCAAATTCCAAATTCAAAACACACGTGACACGTCAAAGCATCCATTATTTAATTTACGCGCGCAAAATGGCGACAAACAAAAAAGTATCTCGTCACATATTAAATCTAAATTAAAATTATAAATCCCTTCGGTGTGTTGGGAACGGTCCCGTTTCGTCCAAGGTCGCCGGATCAGTGTGTCAGGGTATAACATATAGCCCTAAATGTGATAAAACCTTTTTTAAATCGATATTTCGCTGGTGATGCTGCGAATTTTTTCGTGTTTTATGGTTCGACACTATATTGGGTATAGGTTGCCGTTTGGGATTACAATATTCAATACGAGCTCAAGTATTGTTATTTGTGTACGATGTTTTTCGATTCTTAGGACCGCTTGCACCACCAATCGCGTTAAACGTATTGAAAACATCGTGCTGTTACTTGCCAACGCTTGAAGATGACAGAGACGGAATGACGTTTTAAATATGTTTAGCATTAAACGTGTTTAGTGATCCGTGGTGCAAGCGAGCCTTATGGTTTACAATGCAGAATAGTACAATTATGTCTCCTGAAGTTAAATAAAGAGTGGGACACGTGACAACAGGGTTGCTATGCGGATGTCAACAACATAAATGTAAGCGATAAAAAAATAACCTTGTATTTTCCCCATCTCAAAAAATACGTATTTTAAAAAAAACGTCGTCTGTTAATGTTACATTAATCTTTCACGATTAATAAAGCAATGGAGTTGGTTAAAACGACATAATTTTCCCGAAGCAGTGACACAAAATCTCATGTTTCCAAAAATGGCGCTCAATATTTTTCCCGCCACACAATACACCAAAAAATAACCGCCATAACATAACATGTACCAAAATAAATATTTTAGCTTGATATTCTTCGGCTCGGGTTGTCCGGACGGCTCGGCAGAACGGGCCGTATGTACCGCAGTGCGGTTCGCTGCGGCAGAGCTGCGGTTGACACAACCCTAGCGAATCAACTGGTTAGCAGGCGAATATTTACGTTTCTGTATCAGTATCTTTTAGCAACGATGTTAATATGAGCCAAACATCAGTACAGCGAGCATAAAAATACCCATATTATACCTCCATGACTTCTGTACGATTCAATACGTCCAGTCCATCAGCACATTGTTTCGAGTGAGTTACATTGTGTCCTACCGTAAACCGTGATTTTAAACCACAAAAAAGTCGTTTTCAAGCAATAATTATTGCGTAGAGTTACTTAGTTTGATGTACACAATGCTTGGTTGACAAGGTGTAAACGGACCCTTCACGAAACCGTCTAAATATCAGTATCTTTGGACTTATATCAGGACGTCTGTTTCGAGAACCACGAGAAGAGAGAAACTGACTGGGCCAGTATTGTATGTTTCGATAAATAGGTTTCACCACTGACGATGTCATGGACTGTGTCTGTGGGTACGTCCTGAACACCTTGGTCAGTCAGCCCCGCTACTACCTTGGGTAATAAATAGATTCAGAGGTTTGATTTTAATAATACTACTTAGTAGTATTTTCAGCATATCTGGGCTCTAAAAGCTTGGTCGTGGTAAACAAGTTTGAAATTGGAGGCTGTAGATTTGAGTCCATAACTTAATCAACTTTTAATATCCCACCTGCTGGGACTCAGTTCACCTCTATGTGAGAGGGATTACTCCCTCTGGGCCAAGTCTGGTTTGGTGGATCTCACAAGTCTTCGAGTTGTTGGTTCTAGGATATGCCGATTTCCTCACGATATTTCGCTTCGCCCATTTTGAGAGCTGTTTCTGAACCTATATTGACTTTCAATTCAAATGACGCGACCGTCGTATTACATGTGGTTGGATTTCGTCACCAGTTAAAAGTATATTTTATAAGTTAGAGCTTTACGTTTGGTTTACTACCTCATGTCTCAATTATGGTTTAACCTCTCTTGATGGTCATGTTTAGGCCATGAGAAATAAGTCCCTGTAACGTTTCAAAGAATAAGATAATGATACTGATCAATATTATCAACCAATGTCACGTCTGCTTTTATTTATACCTAACTTTATTCTAACTTTGACACACCAAACTATGGGGTAATTGCTCCGTTTCTACATTACTGTTATCTTTAGTGTCGATGCGTTTTAGCTATGTTTACTATTTAAAGTACAGTCGCTCCATGTAAAATATTAGTATTCAGCTATAATTGGAAATACGCTAGATGATATTACACGCTGGTATCGTTCTCCTGAGAATAAAAAACGATAACCACCGCTTTCAACGTATACTTCTGCGTCTTATTGCCATAAAAAATTCTTGTTAAGGAATATTGTATTTACAAAGTGCATAAACATTCTCAACATGTAACGTATCCACTGCTGATACACAAGCCTCCCATCTGTGAGAAGATGTAACATGTGTTTGAATTTGTAGCGACATTACAAAAAGTACTACAGCAACTTAATACAAAATGTGGTACAGCGCCATCTATGACACAAATGCAGAACAAACATCAAAATTTTGAATCGCGCTATTAAAGTTCACCGCGACTAAAGACGTTAAAGAAACGCCTAACAAAAACTGGTCAGTAGCCCACCAGACACAACAGCACTCTGGTTGGAGGAACCTCCCTGTTCAATGGAGTATTGAGGAACTTTACAGCCCGTTCCAGATATACCTATATTTTTTGGTTTGAGGTCACGCCAGTTTCCTCCCAATGTTTTCCGTAAATACTGATGAAGGCTTTATTCGGATGCTTGTAATAGAAAAAGGCAATATTCTGCAAATGAAACGTGATGTTTGGTGATATTAGAGTGTTAAGGATAAGCTCATTGTCGGTTACGTCGTAAGAATGAGTTACCCTATGTAACTGAAAGAATATCGTTACAAGATAAAGGGGTCGCATCCAGTGGACGGACAATGGAGCTCGTGGCTAAATAATAACAGCCGCTCGGGTCGATCTTCAGGTTAAACTTGCCTAAACTTGCAGGCAAGGTTAGTCTGTGGATGGGTGACCTCCCATTACTTATCGAATTTCCCTCGTGCCTCGGAAGCACGTTAAGCCCTTGGTCCCAGCTGTCAATTGTAGATCTCTGACAGATGTTTTAGGTAGTCAGCAGTGGCCGGAGAGTCTGACAGCCAGACTTACCACACAGGTGTATCTTAATACACAGTTCTAACTGGGTTGTGGAGGTCAGAAAGGTAGGCGCTCGCTGTAAAATACTGATATTCAGCTGGAACCGGTTAGGCTGGAAAATGATGATGATCTAGCTAGACAAGCATCTTCTACAATGACAATAGGATCGTAGTATTACACTGCACCAAAATTAATGCCTACTCCTCAATAACAATGGTAAATAACATGATATATGATAGAATTAAATTCTAAAAACCGTAATTATTCCCTGTTAAAACACCCAAACAACATTAAAACCGAATTCAGACCTCGACATAGTTCAGATATCACAAGAAAGAAAACACAATAAATGTTAGCAGGACTATCTACCCGCCGACAGATGATATATCGTTGCGACTCACGGAATCGGAAGGTCAAGTATAGTTGAAGAAAGAGTGGCCCGTGATCTGTGCGGTACTGGAAGTGGCAAGCAGCTTGTTGGGTGTGTAACCTGCAGGCCAATTTCTCTTATTTAAAAACATTTCGAATCTAGGTCCAATTTCATCTCAACAATGAAATTGTCAAAGATGTATATAAAATATAAATATGTACATTTTGAGAGATTGAGCCTGAGAATTGAAAGCGAGCGTTCTTTAAAATATGGGAAATATTTCCTCAAAATATGCGTTTTGACGTGGAGTTGCGGACACCAGCCCGTTACACAATACAACACAATATTGCCTCTCTGAGATCGGTAATTCTAAGCACAATATCAAAATAAGGACAAAAAGGCCGTCATAAAGATTTGGTATGTTTTAATCAATTTTCTCTGGTTATATTATTATATCGAGTTTTTGACTGACGAATCAAAGGCAAAAAAACTTGGGGAATACTTTTTTTTACAAAAGTTGTCTTGACGTCTTTTACTTATATCCTCTTGCATTTTTCTTATGAATCTATTTCCAGAAAAAATTAAATAATTTTTCTATGGCATAACTAATAAAAGGCGCTCCCTACCCAAAGCTAAACCCACTGACCTTGCAAAGCCTCCTCCATAAACTTTACCTCGGTGTCACGTTAGTCGGCAATCAGACGAGTTTTCGTGGAAACAATGTTGAACTCCTTCAATGCCAGACGATAGTTACAGCGTAGAGTTAAGTGCAATACTTTAGTATACAATACTGGGAAAGGGAAGGTTGGTTTCTGCTAACCGTGGCAATTCTTGATACAAAACGTGATTGAGGAAATGTGAAAGTTTTGACCGAGTTGAGTGCGGCATTGATTTTGCAATTAGAGGCTTTTAATATGCATGTAAATTGAAGAAATGTCGATTGTTGCGTTACATTATTTCTTAAAACATAACACTTTTTTAGATAGTCGTGTAAAAAAACGAATTATCATACAAACTTGCAACTCCTATTTAACTCCTTAGGGGTATTTCCTGAAGAATAGAGTGTAAGATTCTTCTTCTTCCATAGAAAGCGAGGACCTTCCGACCAGACAGTGAGGGTGTTGTGTCTGGTGGGGTACTGCCCAAGAGTTATTGTCGGGTTTTTCTAAATGATCTTATGTCACGGATAACTTTAATACAGCGATTTAGAATGTTGATGTTAGTTCTTCATGTGTGTGATAGATGGCGCTATAGTACTTTTTTGTATTGCCACTACAACTCCTTTAGGGAATTGAAAAATCTTCCCGATTGCGATGCGGACGAATTTTTTGACGCCACGTAATTCCTTTTGATACTTGTACATACTTTTATTATTATTATAGATCTATTTGCAGTTTGTAAATAATGTACATACTGGATAAAATAAAATCGATAAAATAACGACAAAATTTTAATTTGTCGTTATTCGTCCTTCACCTAAATTACAATACACAACGCTTTTCGCTCTGCCTAACCTTATCTTTATTTGAGGGCGACTCCGCTAATACCCGACATTAAAAACATTTAGAACACTTCTCCATTTCACCCGAAGCCTTATATACAAAAGGAAATCTATACAAACGTAAACAAATACGTTTTCATTACGATGTTCTCAGTTTTCCGTCAGCTCCCCGCTAATTGGTGGATCAGTTTCAGGCAGACGCGGTGATTGGTTGACGTCGGTTTAATTAGAGAACTACCCTCCGTATGGGGATAAAAAACTGTAACCTGACTACGAGTTATTTTCTCTGTATTACGTTGAGGGTTTTTATGCGAGTTTACATTTATTTAATAGTCATAGGTTTTTGTGTGAACAGATGGAGGATGCCTTCATCCAGAGATGGATAACCCCTTAATAGATTAAGTTTTCTAAATGCAATTTTTTTCAAATTGTAAATTATGGGAATAAAGGCTGTTTTTATTTTCATTTATTTGTTTTATTTATGTTTTTGTGTAATAAAGAATGTAATGACATTTTTTTATAAATAAAAAACGTGTCCGCCTACTAGGTAGCGGCAGGAGGGTGGGTTTCTTTAATAATTCGAATCAGTCAGGAGTTTTTTTTCTTTTCAACAATAATTTAAATAATCAGATGAAAAGAGATAACACTTCAATCTGAATTATCCATCAGAAAGTTTCCCGGTTGATGGCAACAGACACGCATTGGACTTAGACCTGACTGGCGAAATATGGGGGTAGTATAATACGTACACCTCTGCCTAAACCTTCTGGTATTACATGCGTGATGTATATTATACAGGGTGTAAACGGATCCTTGACGAAGCCGTCGACCAAGCATTATGCACATCAAACTAAATAACCCTACGCAAAAATTAATGCTGGGAAACGACTTTTTTTGGGGGTGAAAAATCACGTTTTACGGTAAAAATTCAATGAAACGCACTCAAAACATTGTGCTGCTGGATGCTTTGAATAGTAAACAGGTCATTGAGGTAATTTAAGTAAATTTATAATCTTACAAACTAGTATTTAAAAAAAACTTATGAAAAAATTGGAACTTTGACCTCAGAAGGTATGAAAAAAAAAATCGCAATGAAGGGGAGAAAAAGTGCCTTTCGGCTTCGTTAAGGTTCTTTTTACACCCTTTATAAATTACCGATTGAATAGAGAATCTCACACCCCCAATTGTTCAAAAATATTTTGGTGAACCAATCTGGTGACAACAGATTTCATAAGATATAACATAACATCACGCCTGTAATCCCCAAAGGGTTAGGCAGAGGTGTACCTAATAGTAAACCTACATTTCGACAGTTATGTTTAAGTCCCATGTAATGGGGGGCGAGCCGATTGCCATCAACCGGGTCAAAATCAGACTCCGTGGCAGCTACTGAGAATTCCTAATGGAAAAACCCAATAACACTTTGCACGACCCGGGAATGGAACCCAGGACCTCATGGTCAGCAATCGCGCTTGCAACCACTCGACCGACGAGGCAGTCAGTGTGACAACAGATGTCAGATTTAAACATCGACAGATTTCAAAGAAACTGGTTGCAAATCCACAAAACTCCTCATCATATTGCGCCATAGTAAGAGACCATTAGAAAAGTAGGTCGAACGCATAATAAAGTTTATTATCACGTTACAATCAGCTGGTGTGCGTGGGCGTCCACCAAAATAAAGCCAGGACGTGGGCGGGACGGGTTCAAGGTTCGTCTGCTTGCGAATTACTCCGTGAGGCTAATGGGAGGACTTCCTTTTGTAAGATGGAGAGGCAGGAAGTCTTGTGTTCCTTCTTGAATTGAATGAAGACTGATTTCTCATCGTTCGTAGAAATTTTCGAAAATACATTGCGTTTATTGACAGGCCTGACTGCTAAGCTTGAGGTCGATTCCCAGGACGGGCAGTGTTATTGTGTTTTTCCATCAGGAATTTCTTAGTAACAGCCACGGAGTCTGGATTTGTGCCCGGTTGATGGCAATTGGCTCACATCTATAACATGCAACTTAAACATAACTGGCGAACTGTGAGTGTACTTTTAGGCAGTGGCGAAGGTTCCATAGAAGTTGATTCCGACCGGATTCCCTTTTAAAAATGGCACAGTCAGTATTCTATAGACAAATAATATAATCTCATCAAAGATCTCCGACTTAACTCTTCCAAAAATTGATCCTTCTCCTCTGCTATTAGGTACACCTCTGCCTAACCCTTCAGGGATTACACGCGTGATGTTATGTTATGTGCCTACTAATCTTCACATAGATTAATGGTACATAGGTGGACGTAAACCATTCTTTACATTAACCGATTCATAACCTATGCACTAAAACACTTACCTAACTCTGTACCTCTTTTACACTTTTTGCTTCGTCACTCAAGAAAATAAAGTGCACGTCACATATTGAGGACGTCCTTCAAGAAGGTCAAATACAAAGACTACTGCGCGCAAGTACATATAGTAACTATGTATATGTTCTCCAGCAAGTACATACGAAAGAATGCATGAATGTACGAAGGCAGAGAGGTATGTGCGATCGGAGCACGTTGTGTGTCGTTGGTTCTTATATGTCATGTCGGAATGGCGGATAGAACGTCTTATAAAATGAGAAGTTTATTGTACGGTTTCCTTTCATTGCAAAAGATCGAAGATAGATTATTTGTTTACGAAGATGTCTTATGTGTCTTACGTGTCATCATCTGCCTAGCCTTTTCCCAACTATGTTGGGATCGGCTTCCAGTCTAACCGGATGCAGCTGAATACTAGTATTTTTTATGGAGCGACTGCCTATCTGTCCTCCATAAACCAGTTAGTATTGGGTATTGGCTGCTGCTGAGAAATTCCCGATTTAAAAACCGAATAACACCTTGCCCGACCTGGGAATCGAACCCAAAACCGTTTGCTCAGCAGCAACGAGGCAGTCAAAACCGACAGTGCAAAATCTCCGAAATGAGCAAATCTCATTTATACTTCGTGCAAACGAGAGAAAAAGAAAACTGACTAGTTTTCCCTAACAAACGCAAGTACCTTCAAGCCTCAACTGCTGCCTTCACTGTTATACAGGATGTAAGGGACAGCCCTCCACAAACTGACAGGGTGCATTCAGCTCCTTATTTGGAATCATATGCCACCGGAATTTTTCTCCGGAATTATCTTTTTTTTTTAGTTTTCTTTCAGTTACTATTCCTTTATTTCAGTGTAAAATTTCATTCCCAGTACGCAGCACTCTATTAATGTAAATAATTCGGCTAAAATCAAAATTCCAACAATGGATGTTGAAATAATCTAACGAACGACGCGTGAAATCAGCTGTTCACTTCCTGCCTAGCTCTACAGTTCACGAAACTCGTCGTCGCGCTTGCCGTTAGCTACGTGCGTTTTGCCACGGTAACTATACATTGCATATGAGGAAATAAATCAAATCAAATTTATTGGATTCCCATAACATTCCTGAAATGATTTCTTGTACCGGTCATCTTAGTACGATATACTGAATTCACCCCATCAGTTTGTGGAGGGCTGTTCCTTACACCCTGTATAAACAAAAAAATTAAACATAACTCCAGCCAACAACACAGTAATAGCGGTTCATTGCAAATATTTGGATGGGAGCAGCGTCGTTAAACAAATGTCATGGCAAGCGGTAATGAGCCGACGTAGGGACAAAATAATGACTATTATGGTGTATTCGTGCAATGTTGCAAGGCCAACTTGGCTGGGAATTATGGAAGATTTTAAGTGAATGCTGTGGAGCATGTACAATGAGATGTAGATGACGGTAATTGAGAAGAAATGGATTCGGGGGGTTGATAAATCCGGGGGCTTAAGAAATGGTGGCTAATGTTTTGACTCTTTGTTGCTGGCAGGAGTAAGCTGCTGCAGTTATTTGAGACAGTTACTGATACTGATACTGTTAGCCTCCGTCATCCCACTGCTGGGCAAAGGCCACCAGCCTCCATGACTTCCAGTTGTTTCGATCCAGGGCTAATGTGGGTCACTGGTTGTTTGTTTGAGAGAGTTGGTAGTTTTTTTTATTATGGCCCTATCAGAATATTAGCGCTGTGATATTTTTATGTTTTGTTACAGCACCATGCTGAGGGGCCTTTTGGCCTCGTACAGGACCGATTTACTTATTTTTGTATTTTTTTTGTTCGCCTCTTAATTAATTTTGTTTTGCCCTGCCTCCAATAAACACTTTTTTTTTCTTTCATTAAAAAAACTTAACAGTCGTAGGCTAACAGTAATGCTTACAATACTGATCAATTTCTGTACATTTTCTATTAGCTTACTTCTTGAAGTAAACCAACCACGGAACCACCAGTAAAGTCAAGTTTCAGTTTATAAATATGCTTTTTACATATTTGCTGTCGAGAAATTAATATTAAAATGATCATCACAAAATGAACTGAAGTAACAAAATCAACCAGCTGAAGAGACAGCAAGATGGAAGACCAACGGCTATTAAATCAGTCCTTGTGGGGCGACCGTGAACCAGCAGACAGAGCGTGGGACGCACGCCAGACAGAACGACCAACTGAAGTAGCTAGCTAAGGTGTAATGGAAACTGAGAATCGGAAATAGTTAAGTTTTGAGTATTAAGCTAGATATTGCGATAAGCTGGGGTGATTGTAAATATCATTCTCCTGCCCTTTTTTTTCAGATGGGAAGTCATCAAAGGATCAAAGGCCCCCTCCCCCCCCCCCCGCTCTGGGCGGAGTGCAAGGTAGTGTCAGACTTTTACTGACTAAAACCCATCGATGCTCCTTTCTTGTCCTTTGTGTTCCAGGGCCGCGGTATCTCTTTCAAACAGTCCCGCAGCCCCGGCAGGCATTCACCTGCCCTTATCCCAACTTATTTTCGTCGGCGCAGCATGTCTTCTTCTTCCATACAAAGATCAAGAGACATTGGAATAGACGAGTCTTTAAAGGGCTAACGTCTTTAAACGGCAGACACGGCGTGGGATGCACCGCAGACAGAACGACAATCTGAAGTAGGTTCTCCCCGTCAATGCGATATTTTTTTTGTTCTAGACCATACCTGGGAACCTTCTAGTTACGGAGATATTAGGGGTCAAAGTTCCAACTTTTTCACAAGTTTTTTTTAAATATGTGTTTTTAAAGTAAGATTTTTATTTTAAATACCCCCACCACAATGTTCTGAGTGCGTTACACTGAGTCCTACAGTAAAACGTGATTTTTCACCCCAAAAAAAATCGTTTCCCAGCAAATTTTTTTGCGTAAAGTTACTTAGTTTGATGTACATAAAGCTTGGTTGACGGCTTCGTGAAGGTCCGTTTACACCCTGTAGATATCAAACTTGCATCACATGAAGTCCAGATTTTCTTTTGAGGTTTTTTTTAAACATACGTTTAAAAAAAACCTCAAAATTGTCGCATTGTCTAAGATAAAGTAAAGAAGCACCTAATTATTAAAAATACAACCTCCACCTCTTTTCATGTCGATTAAAAAACAAATGAATCTATCAAATTTCGAACAGCGCTTTTGTTCAACTTCAAACCTCTTTGCCTCCGTAACATCGATAGTCAATCACGAAGTATATTTTAAACAATCAACCGAAGTGCTGTTCCGCCCGACTTCACGCAGGTGTAGCAATAATGTTAATCAATCAAAAATATTGCCAGCGATGATTGATTGGCAATCAATCAGAAATCAATTTTACTAGTACGAGTTTACAGATTATTATTATTTATTTTCAATTTACGAAAGATTATATTTTCAATTTTATTAACGCCTGAATTTAAAAGTTTCAGCAGTAGCTCATTACAATTGATCACGGCTTATGTACAATTTAATGCCAATTGGCCAACACGAATCATTACGACGCAACACAAACGTAATCGAATGGTCTGAATTTTGAATCGAAATATTTATATGAAGCTAAAAACCGTGAACCGTGTAGGGTAGATTCGCTGCGAATGGTTTGCCTCGCATGACAACATGATACCAATATTTGCAACAGTGAGCATACAATACACCGTGGCCACGATCTACTTGCGACAGAAACTGCGTAGAAAACAAATAAAAGAAATTGTCTCGAACATGACGACTCACCGCGACGCGACTTAAATCGCATGACCTGATCGTACACCAAGCCTGAAGCTATTGTCTTCACAAAGAAACGAGCTAGCCAATCATTAACTTGAAAATGGACTTCAGTATCCCTTTTACTCCTCAATCGACAATTAAGGCTTGATCTACAAGACAATAGGCCCACCTACAACCAATACAATAAACACTACATTAACTTGAGAACCCGGAAAATCCTAAACAAGTATTGCGTGTCCCTATTCCGCAACACTAGCTGTATTTCGGTCACGTATCGGACAAGCAACCCGCGAACGGAGTCTTAGCTCGCTGAGCCTTTTAATGCAAACGGAATTTTGCTAAAAATCTACCGGAGAATAACAGAAAAATACTGGCTGGATTTTGTAGTGGAGTATTGAGGTTGGGTTCCTTTTTTTGCAGGAGAAGTGGTGGACAGTGGGGAGTTGATTTTGAGCATATTAACAGTCTCAACATACATGTACATACATGGTGGGTAAAAAATCGTGGATCAAACGAAACAGGGCGATAGTTGGGGTTATCAGGGACATTTTTTTTTGTAGTAATTTTTTTTTTCAGTGAGGTTCTGAAGTTTCAAATATTTTTTCGTGAGACTTAAAAGATATTCAATAAAGTGCCAATAGTCATAAATCATGGTACACACTTTCATAAAAGCACTTTTGTAGTGATGATATATTTCCTAGAAGCAACTAAACACCACTAATAAAAAAGCCTATTAAGTAAAAAAATTGGTATTTTCTTAAAAACACTCAAGTAGACATAACTTTTAAAGAGATCAAGTTAGGACTCTACCACAGCGATATTTTTTACTGCAAATAACCCCAACTTTCACTCAGTTTCGTTTGATCCACGATTTTTTACCGACCCTGTTTAATTTATTTCGTCACTGCTACTCTCAAAACGCTGAAACAAAACATCACGTGAGAAGACCAGCATATTCAAGAACTAAAAATTGGAAAATATGTGCGTTTCCTTACCTGTTCTTCGCTCGCGTGGTAGAAAATATGTCACTCTTTCTCACGCAGAAGAAGTCTATGCACCAACAGCTCTTTTTAGCAGCAAAGAGTAGAAGTTTAGATATTACACGTGCTAGATAAACTATCTACTGGATAGACTTGTCAATAAAATGTAAAAATAGGTGTGAGAGCGAAGGGTTAATAATATGTTTTAAGGAAACAGGCTTTCTAAGCCAACCCGTTTCCAAGTGAATGGTTTTCCGATCAAATACCACGTTTGACCCGTGCCATATAAGTTAACTTGAGGAAGAATATCAGAGACAATTACTTATACATGAAGAGATACGGTTACAAGCCGGTTTTTCGTTTGTACTACATTGACTTTCAACAAAATTGATATAGTTTTTGACTAGATATTACTTGACTTGTTTTCTGTCTATTTGTTTCTAGGTAGACAGGCACGCAAGTACTACTGCTGGCCATTGAGTCCTGGGTTCAATTCCTAGCTCGGACAACGTATTAATAAATTTTCCATCAAATAATTCTCCCTGTTTTTGAATTTACATCATCATCATCTGCCTAGCCTTTTCCCAACTATGTTGGGGTCGGCTTCCAGTCTAACCGGATGCAGCGGAATACCAGTATTTTACATGGAGCGACTGCCTATCTGACCTCCACAAGCCCGTTAGTACTGTGTAATGCCCTTGGTTAGACTGGTTGTCAGACTTTTTGGGCCACTGACTACTTGTAACGACTGTCAAAGATCTAGAAATGGCACCCGGGACCAACGGCTTTACGTGCTTTCCAAGGCACGGAGGAAACTCGGTATGTAATGGGTTGTCACCCATCCACAGACCAACCTAGGCAAGCACGGCTTAACCTAAAGATCGCCCCGAGCGAATGTGTTTGAATTTACAAAACTGGCGAAATGTGGGTGTACTATTGGTTCACCTCTGCCTAACCCTTCGGTTATTTACAGGCGTGATGTTATGTTATGTTTTCTGTCTATATAATTCTGTTTGAATGTCGGCTCAAGGCCAGATATCCCTGAGCAGCCCATGTTTCAATAACCTGGGCGCTGACAGCGCAGTGAGTGATGGAAGGGTAACTTGACTCATATTTATGAGGGGGTAACGTGTAAATTTATGTTTTTTTTTACTTTTACTGTTGGCGTGAGCTTTGGTTGTGAAAATAAATGATAACAAGACGACTCCAAAGTTATATTTTTGATAGTTTTTTTAAGGTTTTTTATTTGGATAATAAAAATTGTTTATTTCTTAACCAAATTAAGACAGCAAGTCGATGATTGGAGCCTCCTTTTAAGTAAAAAAATACTTGTATTAGGCTCTTCCATAGCAAGTTTATTTTACATAATAGAACATAATAGAAGTACATTATATTATTTTCTATTATGTATATGTGTATGTATATGTAATTAGATCTTAAAATCATTTGCAACTATTTAGATCACACTTTTTTATAAAATCATGCTCATTGTTCTTATTATACTTACGGGGCTAGCAATCCGTTTTGAAAAGCCGAAACAAGAATAGCCATGTAGCTCACGCCAATTTTTCCAAAGGGGTTAGGCAGAAGTGGGACGGTAGTATATCCACATTTGGCTCGTTATTTTTTAGGCAAATGTAAAAAGGGGCGAGCCTATAGCCGTCAACGGGGCTCAAATCCAGATTTTGGGCTGTGACCAAGAAATTCTTAATGGAAAACCCCAATTTCAATGCCTGACCTGGGAACCGAACCTGACCTCATACTCAACAGTAGTACTTGCAAACACTAGATCAATGAGACAGTCAAATTATGATTTGGTCCATATATAAAAGTGTTCCTCGTATGCCAAACAGTTGGTTAACTGTCACAACGGTAACCCTTCCCCTCCTCGGACTGTTACGGCCGTGACGATTGAAAATCAGCTGATATTAATCCTAATTGGCCAAACCAGAGAAGTACTAAACTATAGTTTAAAAAAAAATGAGATAGCGCTCAGCTATGAAGCAGAAATAAGTAAATATGATACGAACTATGTCCAGCAGTGAACGTCTTTCGGCTGAAATTATGATGATTATACGAACTATCATATTTTTGATAACATTCTGACCTTACTTAGTATAACTAGATAAGACCCTTTATTTAAAGAACAAGAAATACATAATGTACATAATAAAAACAAGAAAACCAACTCCACGCAACATAAAAACAGTCTGCGGTAACAAAGAACTCATGGTGCGCTTACGGAACAAGGTCGAGGCTTTCAGGACAATTATGGCAAAATGACAGCGCCCGGCCGTGGGATAACCGCGCATTGTGACACCCATTCAAACCCATACAACATCAGCCACCCCCCAACAAAGTCCTTGGCTTGACCGTGAAAAAATAAATATATATCCAACGAGCAAAAGCTCCTATTTTTCTCGCAACAGTAGCACTTCCGCGAAATTACAGTCCGTAGTAAATTCGCAGGACCCCAAACGCATTGTTTTCTACGGCAGTGCTACACCGCTACGAGGACGTGTAGCCGCGTAGCGACTAATTACAATTTTTCGACAGTTACCGCGATTCAGCTCCAATGGGATGTCGATACGATCTCGACGGTAATTAGTTAATATTATATAACTTTCATCTCGATATCACTAGAGCTCCGTGACAAAATACGGAAGAAATCCGGAACGGATCCTTTTTGAAAAAAGAACCTTACCTGATATAGATGTCTCGTTCCCACGGATTGAAGGTCGGAGTGTCAGTGTTTGTAGTGTAAGGGCACTGATGCACTCGCGGGCGCGTGCGGCTGCTGCGAGCGCTGGGAACTCACTGACTGGGCCCGGCCGGGAGCCCCGCCGCCCGCCGCCCACGCCGCACCCCCGCGCCCTAGCGGATAAACAACGTGCATTGTGGGCCCGATCTGTGGGCCTACCCTGCTTCACACACACATGCACACCTCTCGCGAGATACACTCCTAGTGACCTTTCCACTGCGCGCTGTCCGAACAATACGCTCTCGTGCTACCTTCATAAACAAGCAATGTATATAACATACGGAACAAAGCGATGTTATCAACCCGAAACGTAATGGTTATCAAATAAATTTTCCGCCCAGATAGTAAGTCTAGCGTTATAGATTTTGGATTTAAGTTCCATGATTGCACAGATCGGGGACAATGATAGGTACATGGACGTTATTGGGGCTTAGGTGGCCGGTATTGGGGACACCTTGGGGATATTTGTGTCTTAAGCATGGACAATAGGTACCGAGGTACCTACAGTATTGGTAAACAATTAAAATGCATGATAGTGCAGAACGTACTGTTTGTATAGGTAGGTTTGTACAAAGAGGGTGTGTCTCAGTACGGAGATACGCATTTGTACGATAAGGCTGGTACGCTACTATAAGCGTGAGCGGAGAGCAGATCAGTATTATCGCTTGTTACTATTGGATGCTGCATCTCGCTAAGCCAATCAATTAATTCCTTTAATTCGCTAGCTTATTACTAAGATGTTATATCATTAAAATACAGGTTATGTATCATTTAGATCGTAGTCTCGACTATACAATGCTCTTCAGCTGAGTGCTACGAAAGTCCCTGTGGCTCTCGCTACCCATCACGCTTACTCAATTTAGCTATATAGGCTGTAATCTAGGTGTCCTCACAATTTTCTTTACTCTCACTTTTTCGTTAAGGATGATTTCCACCAAACTCGATCACATCGGATCGGAAAGGATACGAACGGATGCGGCGACAGCCGATCGCGATAAACGTATCTGCCTCTGCGCCTAGTCAAATAGTTTCATGCCTACCGAGTTGGATCCGATCCGATACGACGAAAAACGACCGGAGCCGATCGCGCGTCGCAGCATACTTTCGGCTACGATCACGTGTCGCGGAAGACGCGGTGAAGCTGCTGTGCGCGGCTTGGTAATATAGACTTTAAATACTGTGAACACGATTTAATATCATTTAAAGATTGTAAAATCCGTTCTGATCCGATGCGATGCGAGCCGTTTGGTGGAAATCATCCTTTACACTTGCTTCTCTTAAACACTAGTAATACAAGTAGCGTATTTTCAAAATAGTAGTAATCATATCATTCTTTTAGCAAGCATTCATGACTTTAAAATAATAATATCTGTTGTTCTCAGTTTGTAAAACAACAAGCTGGTATTTATACTGAGAGATTTTGTAAACTTTCAGGTCGTCACGGGGACTTCTAACGTGGATGGGTAACCACCCATTACATATCGAGTTTTCTCCGTGCCTCGGAAAGCACGTTAAGCCGTTGTTCCCGGCTGTCATTTGTAGATCTTTAGACAGTCTTTACAGGTAATCAGTGGCCTGAAAGTCTGACAACTAGTCTTACCAAGGGGTATCGAATTACCCAGTACTAACTGGCTTGTGGAGATCAGATAAACAGTCGCTCCATGTAAAATGCTAGTATTCAGCAGCGTCCAGTTAGACTGGCAGCCGACCCTAACATAGTTGGGAAAAGGCTAGGCAGACGATGATGACAGGGTCTTCTAACCTAGAACCCAGTAACTGGTAAATACGGATAAGGGAAAGATTACTAACAGCTGAATAACAACAATAGAAATGAACGAGAATGTGATCGAAAATTGACATATCGCGACGACGTAGCGCAATATTTATCTAGATGTCTGTCATTTTCTCAATTGTATCTCGTGCTCACATGAGATAAGCCGCAGCATTGCAGATACTGCTCTATCAATAATCGAATCATCATATAAATCTATGAATTGACCTATTTTCAACCAGTATTTTACAGAACCTGTTTAACCAAGGACATCTTATTTTGACTGCCTCGTTGGTCTAGTGGTCGCAATCGCGACTACTGAGCCTGAAGTTCTGGGTTCGATGCCCAGGTCGGGCAAATTGTTATTGGGTTTTTCCAGTTTTTTTTTGGAGTCTAGAATTGAGCCCGGTTGATGGTAATAGGCTCTATTACGTGGGACTTAAACATAACTGGCGAAATGTGGGTGTACTATTAGGTACACCTCTGCCTAACCCTTCGGGGATAACAGACATGATGTTATGTTATCTTATTTTGAAAACATGACCATGCATAAAGTTAAATAAATGTAGCCTTATCTACGCTGTTATCTATAGGGGCATTATGGGAAAGGTAAAAAAGATAAGTGAAGGAAGATGGAAGATTAAGGTAGATCTCTTGCTACAGTGGTTTGTACACGATTTTACAGGACTGAAAAAATGCAATGGGAATTGGTTTTATACACAATGGGAGATGATGGCCCTTTATTGAGAAGTTGGTTTATCTTGATAAAATTGACATTGAATTTTCAGACGAAAATTGTCCTTTTTTATTTTATATCTTGCATTTTTCTTTCGCTTTTGCTTATTCTCAAGTGGCCAACGAAAAAACTTCTTCCTATTAGCGTGTCCAATGGCAATCTGACTTATGTCAGTCCAGAATTTGTGTACGAGATTAGCAACTTTAGTAGCTCCATCAGTTCTTGTTACGTGTAGACAATGCACATCATTTGGTGTCGTTTTCTTTGTAGAACACATTAACACTCCAGGGCAGAGTCATCGCGGGCCTGTGGACGCTAGCTCGCCGTCCGTCCGTCTTATGACGACAGGCCGTGTGGACAACGCGTTCGTTCGTGTTCCACGTACGCCTCAAAGTGATGTCAGCGACCATGAAGGGGTCCGCAAGGGCCGATACCTGCCGTTGCTGCGGGACTGTTCGAAAGAGACACCGCGGCCCTGGAACACAAAGGGCAAAGAAGGAACATGGATGGGTTTTAGTCAATATGACCCTTTCACTCCGCCCACAGCGGGAGGGGTCATTTGATGATTTCCCATCCGAAAAAAAGGGCATAGTCATGTATGAATCTGGAGATCCTTGATTCGGCCAAACTGGACCCGGATTCTGTTCAATGGAATGTAACCTTCAGCACAACATCGCCATCGTATTAAACCCAGTTTAAACGCACCTCCGAACTCATGACAACTTGCTCATAATCATAGGCACAACACCTGAATTAGACACAAGGCGTAATGTGAAGCTCAATTACGTTTCAATTGGGCGGTCAGGTAACGTGGCACATGCATAATTTGACGGCGCTGGGGGCTAGCCGCATCACAATGAGATGGCTGACGAGTTTAAACTATATGTGCTATGTAGTTATGGTATTTCTTTTTGCAAAAAAAATATTATTATATTACTTAGAGCCGATTATACCATTTAAACTGAATGTGATCAGAATATCTAGACCGCGTTCAAGAATCTGTCAATGTAATGTTAGTGCCAATATTCGTATAGAAATATAGTTAAGCAATTAATATTAGTAACAGCACACAGTACACAGTGCACAGTTACTAACAGCTCTTGAACGCGGTTTAGATGTGCTGATCGCGTCCAGAAGAAGATTTTTTTTTTATTGTCAACCTATCATCATCATCATTTTCTTACCCTTATCCCGATTCATTTGGGGTCGGCGCAGCATGTCTTTTTCTTCCATTCTTCTCTATTACTCGTCATCTCATCAGACACCTCCTTTCTTGCCATATCATTCTTTACACAGGCATTCATACTCAAAACTTTCCTCACGAAATTTTCCCCATTCCCCACAAAACTTTTCAGTCACCGGCGCCACTTTCAGACTTCCTCTTATATTCTTATTTCTTATTTTATCCATTCACGTAACACCACACACCCCCCTTAGCATTCTCATTTCAGCCACATGCAAATGCCTTTCATTCATACCTTTTGTGGGCCAACATTCAAATCCATACAAGACAGCAGGTCTAACCATTGTTGAGAGCTAGAGATTATTGTGATTAAATCTCACTAACGCATAAGTGGCCCAACACACAGCACTGTGTAAATATAATATTCATACCAAACCTTACTATAACAGCCATAAGACACGGCAAAGACAACAGCCTCGCTCCGGCCATACGTTCAGCACTTACTAACAGAAATGTTAGCTCAATTTGCCAGCTGATAAATATATAATTCTTAGAACTAGTGGCGGGGACACGATGTTACTGTGTACATGTGTAGAGGAACTTTAGTTTTGGAAAAACTGAATTTATATGGTTCAAGAAATCGTGAAAAGGAGCTCGTGGCTAAATAATAACAGCCACTCTGGTTGATCTTCAGGTTAAGCCGCGCTTCCCTAGGATGGTCCGTGGATGGGTGTCCACAAATTACATACCGAGTTTCCTCCGTGCCGCGTCCCGGCTGTCAATGTAGATCTTTGACAGTCGTTACAGGTAGTCAATGGCCCGAAAGTCTGAAAATGAGACTCATCAAGTAAGGAGGTCAGATTGGCAGTGGCTCAATGTAAAATGCTGGTATTCAGCTGCAACCGGTTATACTGAAAGCCGACCCTAACATAATTGGGAAAAGGCTAGGCAGGTAATGAGATCAAGAAATCGTGACTTGGTGTGAATTGACAAGCTTAACATAACGACGCCGAGAGTCACTTTATTTTCCCATCACTCTGAAAATGTTTTGCAACCTCCTTGTTACGGATATATTAAAATATCCAGTCAGAGTTACTTAAATAGCGGTTGTAATTTTTTTTTTAAGCCATCAATTATCGCGAATATGCTAACCTGCCAACATCAAAACGATTTGATAATGACTAGAACTCGGCCTCAATCAATCAATAAATACAGCATAGCCAAATCAAATTCAGTCCTAATGTTACTGCCATATACAATGTCGCCCATGCGCATGTGACCGCCCGTAATTTTCTGAATATTCATGAAGAATTGTCGAAAATAAACTTCAAAAGGGGGGGTCTATCTATAACATTTTTCATGTTATTCAATTTTGAATTTTTTAAGTAGAGTTTGTAGATTTGCTTTCTATTTTTTGACACATCTCCGAAGTTTATGGGTCGATTTGAATTCTGTTTATTATTTCTAAAAGCTTATGAGTAGCTGGTTATTTCAGCATAACCAGCCTATGAGGTTCCCACTGCTGGGGCAGAACCTCCCTCTCTGTGAGGGGTGGGCCATAATCCGCTACGCGGGCCCAGTGCGGCTTTGCAAAATGAATTTGAGGGGTGAAAAGCCCTCATATTAGCCTGGCTTCGAAATTCGACAAAGAGGTTTGTATAAAGCCAAACTGAAAAATAAAGAAAAAAAATTTTTAAGTCATTTTTTACTCGTGTTCATTGCATTTAAAACCTTCCTGCCAAAAAGGCATAATACTAAAATGCCGTTGCCCGTATCGTGTGCCGTATAAAAGGAAGGCGGTCAGTGGTTTTCATGGAATGTATTTTTCAGTGGCGCACTAGTGGCTTCAAGTTTACCTTCCCTGAAGTGGTAAGAGAAATATTATTGTAGGTTATTAGTAGTTTGAAGAAATGCGGGTTTTTTTATAATCGATCGAGTTTAGAATATTATTAGTTCTTCAGAAGTTGCTTTGCTTTGTTATATGTATTGTTTGGATCGTTTCAAGTATGTTGTAATATCATTGAACTTATTTGTAAAGCAAATCGACTATTTACAAAAAAAAACTTAAAACTGTAGTTTTTTGACAGTCGTTTGAAGTGACTATATTACAGAAAATAAACAGACCAATCAAGACACAGACAGATCGAACAGAGAACTATGTATGTTTATTACTTTAAGATATTTTTGTTAAGTTTCTCATATTTAAGTAAACTATGTACTATTTGTTCTTTTTGAGAAATTTTCTTTAAACCGAAAATTTACAAAGAGGTATAAATTTTCTTGACAATCAATTTCCCTGTCTGTTCCTCATCATGTAGTAGATACCATCAACGTATTAACATTCTCCTTATCAATGCTCCCTATTATTATGTTACAGCCCTCTTCGCATATTGATAATGATTGAGCATTGATCACCTCGTTTGTTGTCGTGTTGACAATTTTACACGAATAAGTCCAGATTTTCTCAGTGGCCCGCAAGTCTAAAGACCAGTCTTACCAAGGAGTGTCGTATTACCCAGTACTAATTGGGTTGTGGAGGTCAGAGAAGCAATCGCTCCATGTTAAATACTGGTATTCAGACCCAAACATAGTTAGGAAAAGGCTAGGCAAACGATGATGAAGTCCAGATTTTCTCAGCATATTTTCTTAAACAGTGCACCAGTCCTATCACATGTATATTAGCTTACAAAAGTATCACATTGGCAAGACAAATTTTAACCCAAAACCTATAGAGCTTCTTGCCAACGTAACAAGAACTGCTTGAAAATAGGTTATGACGCAAACAGTTACATACTTCAGATTCACACACACATTAAAACCTTTTTTCTACGTCACCACCAAAAAAGACACACAGATACCATAGACTACGTTCAATAGCGTAACGTGATCGTCACGTGAACGTAACGTGCTACGTGAAAGTTTAACGGACTGCAGTGCGCCGCAACACGGCGTATTAACAAGGATAGCTTCAAACTTTGTATGTATTGGGGTGAGCAGAGTAAGTGGGGAGATAGTTAGCATAGTTCATTTGTTAACTATCCCTGCTACGCGTATAGAGATTATATTATAATATCTAAGATTAATATTACTTTGGACTGCCTCGTTGGTCGAGTGGTCGCAAGCGCGACTGCTGAGCTTGAGGGCCTGGGTTCGATTCCTGGATCGGGCAAAGTGTTATTGGGTTTTTCCATAAGGATATTTCTCAGTAGCAGCCACGGAGTCTGGATTTGTGCCCGTTTGGTGACAATAAGCTCGCTCTTTATTACTTGGAACTTGAACATAACTGGCGTGTGGGTTTAATATTAGGTACACCTCTGCCTAACCCTTCGGGGATTACAGGTGTGAAAAAACTGCAATATTTAGGTCCCAATGTATGGAACAGCTGTTTTTTTTTAATTACCTATGAAAAATTTCTATGTGGGGTTCAGAATGATGTACTAAATACGTGGTAACCGTTTTAACAACAACAACGTATTCAGATAGTCTCGAGAAGCGATTTCATTTGATAATGTTTATATGGTTACGAATTAAAAGGGTTATCCCTGTTATTCATAAACACCATCAATTTATTAAAGAAAAACTTTTCCTCGTGACTTCATTCGCATCAAAACTTCAACCCCCTTCTGACTCGGGTAGCGGAGGAATTGTAAATAAATGATTGAACGGGATGTACATATGAGGTAAAGAGCATTTTTTTGTATTACTAATTTAAAAAATACTTTTTTTCAATATGACAAAACCAAGAAAAGATGTTAGCATTTCAATTTCGACCATAATGGCCCTATCAGCAAACACGTAAACGCACAAACACACACACACACTTAAAGTCACTAATATAGTCACACATACACATACTCACAATACACACTAGTCACTACACAGAACTGCTGATTATTTAATTCATTGTTTCTCTTTGTTCTTAAAAATGTAGTTCTTAAATTTAATTTTATAAAGTCTCAAAATTGTTAACTATCAATTAAGGGACGGAGCGAGACAATCCCAACACAAGTATTATTAATTATTAACTGGGGCTGTTTCATTCACATTTGTATATGTAACCGTTTGAGACACAATAAACATTTTATTTTATTTATTCTAGTTTATTAATTTATATACACACATTCTTTATATTTTTACACATTTAAAAAAAACATTTAAAATATAAAAAATAGGTTTCCGCCGGTGTTGGGAGCAGGATCCAAGCAACCGGTGGTTAGGACTGCAGAGACAGGAACCTCCTCACAATGCGGGCCGTATCGAGGAGTACTGCTTTCTGAATCAGGCTCTTGATCCAACCGCCTAAGGTGAGCCTCGAGAGATGTTTGTCGAGGCTTTTGGCCATTTTATTTATTTATTATTTAGCATACTAAATCGCCTTAATATCCTTAAAAGGGGCACATCAAAGAAATCTTTCAATATTGCATACCATTTGCGGCTTTTATATCAAAACTCTTTATCCGTATTAACCACTGGACATTTACGGGCAACGACGGTGATATTTCACAAACAAATTACTAACGAAACTACGAGAAATTCACTTTAATATGTTCAAAATAGCAGCATTTAATAACATTTCACATAAAAATCTGGGTAATAAAGTTTATGACTGCACTATGCTACGCCGTAGCTCGTAGCTCGTAGCGCCGTAGCGGCGTAGCATATACGTAGCACTTTACTACGACAGACGGTTCGACTGTTTTTATGAGAGTGTTACGTTTTGTCTACAAATTGTGTTTTGTGTAAATATATGGAAATAATGGTTTTGTGTTGTTATGGGGCTTGTATTCATATTTTTTTGTACTTAACGGTGCGCGATGATTCTTGGATTTATTGTAACACTTTTTGTAATTTGTAATCGATTGTTTTTATTTTGTGGTTTTAAAATATTTTAGAGAGGAAAACACCGAATGGGGTTGTGAGTGTCATGGCAGCGGTGACAGCACTTTTTGATGGGACTGTCAACCGGTGAACACGCACAAAACCATTGGCTCTAAACCCAAGTCTAATAATTATTGTAATTTACAATTAATCAGTAATTATTATTGTAATCTCTCATTATTTTGATTAAGTTCCTTTGAAAACTGTGTGTTATTATATTTGTTGCACGTATTATGTTTTCAACCACCTGCACGTACACACCGATAATGGAGGACCAACAACAAATAACGAATAAACAGCGACACGTGGTGTCAGCCGCTCGAAAATCCGATATACTTTTGTTTAAGGTACAAAAAAACATTTATAATTCAGAAGATATAACAGATTATTTAAATATAAAATTATTTTGACTAATGAAGGAATAAAAAACCGGTCAAGTGCGAGTCGTACTCACACGCACACAGGGTTCCGTAGCACCAAACAATATAATAAAAATATTTTGAAGGCTCATTCATATTATGCTGTTGTATATTACATTCAACAGCAAAACTAAATTTGTTTTTCATAGTATGTCAATGAAAAACAAAGTTGCTGCTGCAGTTTGATCAAAAGTTCCATATCTCAAAAACTAAACATCAAATCTTATTCAAACCAATTTTCGTTGAATGTTATTTTTATGTTCTACAATCCTACATTTTTTCAGAATTTTTCTCTTCTTACTTTAGAAACTAGAGGGGGGTGACACATTTCTACACTTTGGAAGTGTCTATCTTTCAAACGATTTACTTTGAGAAAAAATGGTTTTAGAAACCTCAATTTTTTTAAAGACATTTCTATAAACACCCCGCACGTATAGTAATGATGAAAAAAAAATTAGTTTCAGTTCCATGTATGGGGAACCCCCCTTAATCTTTATTTTTTTATTTTTGTTTAAAAATCGTAAAGCGGTTTACTGAATAAATCTACCTACAAAGTTGCAACTGTGTAGCCCTAATAATTTCTGAATAAAGTGGCTGTGACATACGGACGGACAGACACACAGACATCAGAATCTATAATGGTTCAGTTTTTGGTCATTCGGCCACGGAACCCTAAAAAGTAAACATAACGTGAATATAACATAACGTTTTAGTAAGCAACAGGCCCACACAACATAAATCCTCCTAACCAAATAGGATTTCGCCTGAACAATAGGAATCCATGACCAAATATTCGTCTGCATTCCACCTGAACTATTCCTTTGTGCCGCTCACAGAGCAATGAAATTAATTAATAAACATCATATTTGCGAGCTGCACAAATGCACAAAATAATAGGAATTCAATGAAAACGAGCACAAAAGGCACAAAGCGCCGGTGAGCACAAATAGCAATCCAATCTGCTTTAGCCAGATTCAAAAGGTTCTAGTGATGGGTCATCGTGGTAATTGGTATTGGTATCGAACTTGGAATGTGTTGGTATCGTTGGTGCTTTTATAACACTTTTTTAAAATAATTACAGTATTTAAAAAATAATAAAATTATTTTAAGTAAGTAAATAATGTCACAGGATAAAATAAAAAAATAAAAGAGGAAAAAAAATATGTAGTGAAATACATCATGTCATTAAAATAATAATCAATCATAAAAAGAGAAGGAGAAAAAACAAAATTCAATAAGTAAGTGGTAAAAATCAAACCATTTTGATGTCATCATTCAATGAATAATATCAATTGTCAGTTAATAGTTTTCTGACTCGTTTTATAAATATTTTGTCATTCTCTTCCATTCTTATGTCATTAGGAATTTCGTCATATATTTTTATTGATGTACCGTGAGAGCTAGTGCTGTGTAATTTTACCTTTGATTGGTATATTACGAGCGTGTTTTCCTCTCCTACTCCTCCGCTATTATTTACTGATTAATTTAATTGCGGGATCCAAGACAATTCAATTGTTTCTCTGGAACTTCGTCTTGCTTCATTGTCTCGACGCTTTTCTGTGGTCGCCACTGTTGATTCTGGCTTTCAGGTTGCAGTGGTTTGGGATTAGTGCGGCGGTACCAAAAAAAAATAACCACTTATATATCAAGGAAAGAATAAACAGTATAGCGACTTATGTGTGTATCTCAAAATTATAGCGGCTGACAGCTAAGTTAACCTGGAGTTGGCTGGGTACCCAGGGCACATCTTGTGTTCTTGGATTTTCCATGTCCTGCAACTCATTGCTAATTTTAAATTCTGAACAGAAATAATTCTTGTACTAAACATAACATAACATAATATCACGCCTGTTATTCCCGAAGGGTATATTTAATAGTACACCCACATTTCGCCCGTTATGTTTAAGTCCCAAGTAATAGGGGGGGGGGGGGCTATCGCCATAAACCGAGCACAAATCCAGACTCCGTGGCTGCTACTGAGAAATTCCTTATGGAAAATCCCAGGACCTTATGCTCAGCAGTTGCGCTTGCGATCACTAGTTCAAAAAAGCAGTCACACAACAACAGTTTTACTACAAACGTTTTTTAGACTTAGAATCAATCGACTAACAAATTACAACCATTAAAGCAACTATGCGAAAACCTTAAACTAAAGTACCGATAAAATTCTTTAAAAACCAAGACGTACCAAGAGTTCAAAGCAACTTAAACTAGGTTACCGAAATTTAATTAGAGTAAGATCTTTAGGGTATAGGGTTCAAACATCTGCAACCAAACCGTTACGTCCGAAATGTCTAAACAAACTTGTTACTACGTTTAAAGTTCATCCTTTATAAACTAATGTTATTGGGTATACAACATTAACAATATTTCTTTAAAAAAACACTAATTAGTTTAGTTAATTGCACTAATTTCCCAATGGTTCTAATCTTCGTAATCTTCATTCTTTTTCTGCATTTGTACAGGTATTCCATCCTGCCGGGGCTGCGGGACTGTTCGAAAGAGATACCGCGGCACTGAAACACAAAGGGCAAAGAAGGAACATGGATGGGTTTTAGTCAGTAAAAGTCTGACACTCCCTTCCACTCCGCCCAGAGCAAGAGGGGTGATTTGATGATGTCCCATCCGAAAAAAAAACAAAAAGAGATAAATAAGAGGTCTTTCACGATTCAATGTGGCTTTTGCAGTCCAATGATTTGATATGGTTAAGGTAACACGAATATAAGGTTAAGCGTTTTTCCGTCTAATACACACATCAACACTGTCTAGGGATATTTTGGATTTACCCGATTTACTCAAAATTTATTAAATATAACATACAACATGTATATATTTTTATAAAGCCCATTTATCAGACTACACTCCAGAATAAAAGAAAACTTTTTTTTTTTGCGTAAACAAATTTTTATTTAAATAAAGAAAAAACTTGAAATAATGGTAAAACTAACAATGAATGTGTTTCTCAAGAAAAAGTGAAAAATAAGGAAAAAAACAGATAAAATGTTTTAACAGTTATGTGAAAAATCTGTAGTCAGTAAAACCACCCATGAGTTAATAACGGTCCTGCAACGGTTTTTCATGCTTTGGTTAGTTATCCAAGTCTTGCTGCGGTATATTGTCCCAGGTCCGGCTAAGATGCAAAAAAAGTTGCTCTTCCGTCGCAATGTTTGCAGGGAAATTTCTCAAAGCCCTTCTTTGGAGCATGTCCCACGCGTATTCTATGGGATTTAGGTCAGGCGATTGAGCGGGCCAGCCTAAGACCGATACGTCGTGCTCCTGCAACCAGCTCGTCACCACTCTCGCTGTGTGCGGACGGGCGTTATCGTGCATGAGCGTGAATTTTTGGTCCATTTGTTGTCGATGGGGGTAGATTATTGGTACTAGCACCTCGTTACTGTATTTTCCAGCCGTCATAGTGTTTCTGATCCAAACGAGGTCTGTTCTTCCACCAACATGAATTCCCGCCCAAACCATAATTGTCCCGCCGTGGTATGAATGGACTTCCTGAGGATGTTGCAGACGGCTCTCACGACCAGGAACTCGCCAAACACGTACTCTACGAGTATCGGGATAAAAACCGAACCGGGACTCATCGGTAAACAGCACTACAGACCACTGGTTATCTTCCCAGAGCAAATGTTCACGAACCCACTCTAGTCGTCATCCACGATTTCCTCGGCGTAGTGCTGGAGTACGAAACGGTCTGCGAGCATGAAGGTTAGCTTCATGCAGCCTTCTCCTCACAGTTTGGTCACTCACAAGCAACTGGTGCTCTGACTAGAGCCTCTGAACCAACTGCATGGCCGTAACATTTGATTGTCTTCTCGCGGCAACTTGCAAAAATCGGTCTTGTCGTTGAGTGGTTATGCGCTTCCCGCCTGGGTATCTTTCAGCCTCTTCACCAGTAGCACGATAACGTGCCCATAATCTTGATATCACGTTTTGTCTTGTTCCAATCTCCTCAGCAATACTCTGTTGAGTAGCCCCAGCTTGGAGCATGCCTAATGCCCTTAAAATTTCCTCTCTCGTTTAATGGCGCCGCTGCGTGATGCACACAATAACATTAATTCGAAATTAACCGGTAACTTGTTATAAAAATTAGATTTGACACAAAAAAATAGCCAAAAACTACTGTAGGTAAATGAAACCTTCGGACTTCGCTACCATTATGCGGCGTAAATCTTTTGTTTTTAATTTATTTTTTCAAATTCAAATTTAGAATCGTTCAAAAATGTTTACAAAATAAGCTTTCTTCAAAAGAATTTAAAACTGGCCAGTATTTTTTGAGTTTAAGAACTTTATACAAAATATCCCTAGACGGTGTTGATGTGTGTATATCATCCACCGGCCAGTAACCGGGTTTTGGAGGTTACATAGGCAGTCGCTCCAAGTAAAATACTTGCATACAGCAATACTTGGTTAGCCGACCTCAATATAATTGGGAAAGAACTATGCATGTAATGATAACATCAACCCCTACTACATCAGCCAAGAATGGTAGTAATACCTTTAATACTTCATTATCATCACTATTTACAGAAGGATAAATACAATACCACAAGCATATAGTGTGACAGAAACATTTTTTTAAACGGTTAACAGCAGATTTTGAAATTCGCACGCGCGCGCCTGTGACCTTACAGGCGCGCGCGTGCGAATTTCATACGACTGTTGTGTTATTGTGATAAAAGTGTGTACTAAAAAAAATTGTTTCTTTGGGAAAGTTATTTGTTATCATGATTACAATCACGTGTTTAAGTATCGGTCACTAATTACCAGTCACCCTATATATCTATGGGTCTTACAAAGACCAGCCAAATTCTCAGATATGCTGCAGTACCTCATTCTGAGCCCCCCCACAACCTGCAAAAGTGTAGGTATTGCACTTTTGCAGGAAACAGCTGTTTTTTTTTTTAATAACCGATGAAATATTTCTATGTGGGTCAGAATGATGTACTGCATCATATCTGAGAATTTGGCTGGTCTTTGGACAATAACCCTGAATGTATGTACACTACTATTAATTGTTATGTCATCCTTACCTGCACAATGCAGATAACGAAACGTCAGGTAGAGATAATTAATTAGTGTCTTAATTGATCGGAAGTGATTACCACTGGCCCCACACCCTCATATAGAGGAGGCCTTTGTCCCTGCAGAGGAAACGTTATATGCCGATTATAATTTATTGTAAAATAGACTTAAAGTTTCAATGTAATAAGATGTGAGTGAGACAGAAGTAGTTTATACTGTCTGTCTCTCTCTAACATAAAAAAGATGGCGTTTTTTCTCTATTAGAACCCGTGTTAATGTGGATTAACACTTCAAGATGAGCGATGAAAGATGTCAATTACAAAATTTTATCAAACTTTTCTAATTACATGCTGAAACGTGTTATCTATAAATAGGATTTGTTAATTACTTTCGTTTCAAAGTTTATTATTGGCATACACGCAGAGACAGATGACAAGTTAAGCAAAGTTGTTTGAAAGGAAATGAGTGCTAAAAATAGATGTTTTAATTTTGTTTTATGCCAAGTTTAAATATCAATGTCGTTCCAACTTTTCTTCGTGTTATTAACACGGCATTACTTCTTGTCGTCCCAAAACTTTGTCTCCCCCACGGCCTCTTCGGTGGTAGCGAAATGCTCTGAGGAGAGGATAGGAGTAGGTCCATAGTTTGCGACACAGCTCCACTTCCACATCTTGCTGGTGTTCCGCAGAGGTCTACTAAAACACTAGGAAGTGGCTAAAGATGGACCTTTTGGGGGGCAGTGTTTAGTTGCCTGGCTGATTTTGACTGCCTCGTTGGTCTAGTGGGCCCAAGCTGCTGTGTGACTGCTGAGCTTTGAGGTCCTGGGTCCGATTCCTGGGTCTGGAAGTGTTATTGGGTTTTTCATTAAGGAATTTCTCAATAGCATCCACGCAGTCTGGATTTGTGCCCGGTTGATGGAAAAGGCTCGCCCCCTATTACATGGGACTTAAAAATAACTGGAGAAATATAGGTTTACTATTAGATACAGCTCTCATTATCCCTTTGGGGATTACAGGCGTGATTAAATGTTATGTTATGTATGTTTGCTAGCTTTTAACGGTTAAAAGTGCTGATAATCGGTCTAATTTGAATAAAGTATATTTTATTTCATTTATCACGTCTTTTAATACAGCTTTATTTTTTATCGATACAATAGGTAAGTGACATCTCTCTAACAATAAATCCACGTGGTATCTATCGACAACATTCCCCATCACTAGCACGTTTAATTAAAAAATACTCCATGCAAAACTATACGGTAGAGCGAAATGAAAATATTTAATATTCTTTACTCCCGGCGAGTTCCCGGTGCAATTCATTATCTCTTTCATTTCAATTACACTATACCTGCGCTTTTGTAGGTTTTTTATCATACGGGTATGAAGTAGATTAATTATGTAGTTATATAATATGACCATCGGTAGATTGTTGTAATAGAGCTATTTGTGTAAGTTGGTATGTTAGGCGATTTTTAGTTTCGTGCCTTGGAAAGCATAAAACCGTTGGCTGTCATTTGTAGATCTTTGACAGTTGTTTCAGGTGGCCCGAAATCACATTACACAGCAATAACTACGTTGTGGCGGTCAGATAGGCAGTCTCTCCACGTAAACTACTGATAATCAACAGCATCCGGTTAGACTGGAAGCCGACCCCAACATAGTTGGGAAAAGGCTAGGCAGATGATGGTGGTATGTTAGGCGATTCTTACTCTACTGTATTGCCGTTACGCCGCTTGTCCGCGCGGTCGGGTTTTGTACGTGTGTTAGGCATCAACGGATTTCATACAAGCCAATGTGAAGTGAAATTCACTTCACCGCCCGACCGCGCGGATGAGCTGTGTAGTGAGGATCGCATTAGTACTATTAGTTAGTTCATGTGAAGATGTACTACCGATTTCACTGACGGTCTGTCACTTGTCACCCTTATGCCTTAAGTAATAAGGTTGAAAAGTGGTTGACCGTCAGTGAACTCGGTAGTACGTTGATAATTCTATACTATGTCTTTTTTGTTTTTATTTAGACTAGCGATCCGCCCTTGCTTCGTACAGCGCCACCTATCGGGTCCAAAACGATATCTAATGTTGCCAATATTTTAAGTTATGCATCTAGTAGTAGAGTGGTGAAAACTGAGTTCAAATCCATGCAGTAGTTTTTGCGAGATGCGTGTACAAACATACAGACAGACAGCCAAAATTCCAAAAACTGTCGTTTTGACTTCTGTTGCTCTAATAAGAACCTCTATCACTTTTTTTTTTCAATATCTTCAATGTACAGACATCGGCCTGTTATAATTTAATTATCTGTATGTAGATCGGCCTGGATAACACAGGCACTGCAGGGCAAATATTTCCCTTTCTTTGTTCCAATCGTCACTATCTTGAACTTAATTGAACCAATCCTGCGTGTAGGTGTCAAATCGGTATTTTTTTTTTTTTGCTTTGACACACAAACAATTTCTGTTTGAATGGTCTACCTTGCTAGGTTCTGATTAAATTATGGGCGATTGAGACTTCACCTGTGTATTTAACGGAAGTTATGATGTTTTGTTCTGTTTTATGATACATTGTGTTTCTATATTTAATTTCACATAACTTTACGATAATATAGCTTTGTTTAAGACAAATGGTGTGAACATCTGTAATGGTTACCTACATAAGAACCTTAACATAAATGTTTTTATTATTGAACTAGTTGTTGCCCGCGACCTTCTTTCTCGTGAACCTCCGCACTGTGAGAAGGAGTGTGCCTTTATCCACCACGGGCCATGTGCGGATTGGTGGTCATGCTTTCGTATTTTTAGTCAAGTTTCATGAACTATACACATAATACACAACCTTAATCATCTGCTTAGCCTTTTCCCAAAAATTGGTCAATTTATTATTTTTTATGTGCTGGTCATACTTGACCAAATGCCAAAATAGTTTTCATGAAAAAAGACCTAAGTAATTTATAATTTCTTAGACAATTTCCTCGTTTCTCCAATGGATTCGGGTTTCCCCAAACTGTCCCAGTTAATACACGCATCATTTGCCTAGCATTTTCCCAACTATGTTGGAGTCGGCTTCCAGTCTAACCGGATTGCACATAGTCATAGCAGAATACCAGTATTTTACATAGAGCGACTGCCTATTTGACCTCCACAACCCAGTTAGTACTAGGTAATACGATATCCCTTAGTGAGACTGGTTGTCACGCTTTCGGGCCACTGATTACCTGTAACGACTGTCAAAGATCTACAGTTTACAGCCGGGATCAACGGCTTGACGTGCTTTCTGAGGCACGGAGGAAACTCGGTATGTAATGGGTGGTCCCATCCACGGACAAACCCTGGCAAGCGCGGCTTAACCTGAAGATCGACCCTAAGCGGCTGTCATTATTTAGCCACGAGCTCCTCTAAACACTATCATAAGTATTAGTAATACTTAACAAATTCAAACGGCATTTAAACCCCACATTACCGACCCAATAATAACACAGCAGTCATATAAATATTCCGGATTCCATATAATTACAGATATGCATTTATCGACTAACGAGAACGAAACAATTCTATTTTAAAATCAAATTGAATCGCAACCGTTTTCCACGTGAATGGCTCGTCCAATTTACCCTGAGCTCAGCTATTTCATTAGGTACGCTGTCGGTCTTTCAATTTGCGCTTTGTACGGGGGATGGGGGGGTTCAGGTTGTGTTGGACGCTCACTGAATCAGCCCCGGGCCATTGGTGAGGTTTCTTCCACGTTTTATTCAACGCAGTCAGCGTTTTAGTTGAAATAATGATGATTTATATTATGAAATACAGGGGAAATGTAGGGGATGGGAACTGTATTTTCTCCGAGTTATTTTGCTACCCATCATTTTGGATTTTGGTCTTCTGATAGTATCCTATAGATTACCTATGGCAATTC
The DNA here is from genome assembly GCA_905220335.1 of Noctua pronuba. Lineage (NCBI taxonomy): Eukaryota > Metazoa > Arthropoda > Insecta > Lepidoptera > Noctuidae > Noctua > Noctua pronuba. Next base: position 14,973,158 of record LR999894.1, read on the forward strand.
TTTTCGGATTCATTTCGTTGCGGGATCCAAGACATTTAAATTGTTTCTCGGCGCTTTTCTGGTGGTGGTCACTGTTATTCTGGCTTTCAGGAGTTTCAGTGGTTTGAGAATAGTGTGGCGGGCTTGTCCCAGTAAAAAAAAGATTACCCATGGAAGTAAGTCAATATTAGCAGTCACGCCTGATTTTTAGTTTATCAGTCGCGCCACATTTAGCAAGGAGCTCATGGCTAAATAATAACAGCCGCTCGGGTCGATCTTTAGATTAAGTCGTGCTTGCCTAGGTTGGTCTGTGGATGGGTGACCACCCATTACATACCGAGTTTCCTCCGTGCCTCGGAAAGCACGTTAAGCCGTTGGTCCCGGGTGTCATTTGTAGATGACACCCGGGACTGATGACTGGGATGACTTTGACAGTCGTTAGGTAGTCAGTGGCCCAAAAAGTCTGACAACCAGTCTTACCAAGGGGTATCGTATTATCAATTACTAACTGGGTTGTGGGGATCAGATAGGTAGTCGCTCCATGTAAAATACTGGTATTCAGCTGCATCTGTTTAGACTGAAAGTCGGTCCTAACATAGATGGGAAAAATCCAGACAGATGATGGTCAATCAGAATAGAAATAGGATACCTTACAGAACCCAGGATCCGCAGAACTGTGTTTATAAAATATCGGTATTATTGATGTCTCGGTTGAAAGTCCAATGCTTACCCCCGTATGCATTTATTCTCATTGCCATTGCACCAATTGAATATAAACAGAAAATTTAATTCCACCCCTTTCCAGCACAGCTTCCCCCCAAACCGACTGACAGCAAAGCGTCCACCGCATGGCTGTCAACTAGTGATTCCACCACAGCCGTAATTGATTGATTTGCACCTAAATTATAGCGACAGACCGCATCAAACGCGGTCGTAACTGCCAATCTATCAGACTAGCCGGCTGTCCAGTGGCTGACTTATATCATGTGTAGCCAGATGTCCGACAGTAACGATGTGGACCTATATGTTCATATCAGTATATGGTCTTAGATAAACAGTAAAGATTCGGCCAAAGTGGTACAAGTCTTATTGTCGATGGCATTTTCCGTTGGAAAAAATAAAGAACTTTCGAACCCTGATTTAATATACGAATTTTCAAAAAACATTCCGTAGTAAAGAAAACATGTTTATTTGGCACATGCCACAAGTGCACACAACATAGAGTAACAATAAACTTAAATCTAAACAAAAAAAGAAGATAATAATGAGTGTCTCAAGGCTGCACCAAATAGGCCAGCTTAGCAGTGTAGTGCCCGAGGCTAGTTGCTCTGGCCAGTGGTGTCGCCCCAACTTACGAGCAGTAAGTCGTGGGTTCAATCCAGGCTGGCGCATTACTTTGTGTAATTTATTTTAATCACCACTGCTCTCAAAACCGGTGAAGGAAAACATCGTGAGGAAACCGGCATATCCCAGAACCAAAAATTTGAAGACATGTGACATCTACCAACCCGCACTGGGCCCGCGTGGTGGATTCTAGCCCATTGCCTCTCATAGAGAGGAGGGAACGTTATAGGATGATGAGCATGCTATGTATGCTAGTGCCCGACGCTGGTTTTCAACTGGACCTGACATAGTGATGTGACGGACGTAAAACACGTTACAAACTACTCAAATTCGTTGATAAAGAAACTCTTGTGCAATATTTCAAGTTTCTAGTTCTAGCCCCAGTGATTTAGGCGTTGTCTGCCAGTGAATTTAAGATTTTCGGGTGGTAGCATTTCTTTACCTACTACCAACTTTCTGCGATCACTGCATTATGCAAAAAATACTCTGACCTTTACAGCGATCTGAATAGTAACCTCAACAAAAAGATAAAATAAAAAAGAAGAAAGATATCACCGACGCTGGCAACACCGGCTCGGCTTACAGATTAAATATTAATTACAGACATATCCTGACATTTAAGACCCTCCTACTTAAGCCTCAAGATCTACTTAGCCTTTAAAAGAGAGCGGGGATTAAACTTTTTACTGTAAAAGTCTTAAACGGTAATCCGATTTACTTCTGCTTGACATTTCAAATAATAGAAAGAAATGAAATTGATTCCGATCAGTTGGCGATTTTCTTAATCTTATTAAAAGTTAATCGTTTGCGGTTTTTATCGATTTTGTTTGAGTAGATTTCATTAAGGGAGCACTGTCTTGTATGATGGTATTTGTATTTTATTACATGTACGTTAGTCTGTAAGGTATACATATAGGGTGACTGGTAATTAGTGACGATACTTAAACACGTGATTGTACTCATGATAACAAACAACTTTCCCAAAGAAACTTTTTTTTTAATGGTAACAGCTGATAGGTCACAGGCGCGCGCGTGCGAATTTCATACGGCTGTTGAGTTATTGTGATAAAAGTTTGTGTAAAAAAAAAAGTTTCTTTGGGAAAGTTGTTTGTTATCATGAGTACAGTCACGTGTTTAAGTATCGGTCACTAATTACCAATCACCTTATATATCTGTGGGCCAAAGTTGCCTGAAAATAAATGAATGTTATGTTAGGTAAGCGTTATTGGGCCCATATAGCCAAAGACAGAGAAAAATGAACAGAGGGAAGAGAGGTTTTTGCCCTGCAGTGGAATACATCAGGCTCATAATAATAATATTGTGAGCGAAGTTACTCACATAACAGTCTAGATTTCTGATATTGTTAAGAGATTTGATTTTCAGTATGGCATTCTGGAACTCCATCTTGGAAAAATTGGTCATGAACCATTTTTCAAACATTTAGAACTCGAGAAACCTTTGTGCATTGTCATGCCAATTTCTAGGATAGTTTACACAATAGGGGATAGTGTATCACCTTAAACGGAGCACATCAGTTCATTATCATCACTTGTCAATCGTTCGTCTATTATTTTCACTATGTAGGTAAGTTATTTTTAGTGAGACTGAAGAATTGCAGCTCAGAAATTCCTCTACAGAGGATAATTAGAATAACGAAAAGTCTATAATGGAAATAAGATTTTATAAAACACTAGCACTTCGCCCGCGACTTCGTCTTCAAAAATTGTGATAGCTTAGCTAATATGCATGATATAAATATAATTTATAGCCAACCACGAATAATGTAGCTTTCTGCCAGTGAAAGAATTTTTAGAATTGGATGATTAGTTCCGGAGATTACCCCCAACATACAAACTTACAAACATATACCTCTTAATAATATTAAGTATAGATAACATAATTATCATTAAAACCTGCAAGTTCATCTTAGAGAGTGCCTACTGAAACTTCAGTATGTAGGTTTTTTAGCAGATTTTAGTTGAGCTTCTTCTTCTCAAAAAATCCTCTATTATGCTCGTACCATAAACTAAAACCTACAAAGTAAAAAAATGACAAGCTGCAAATATTAACAAAGAAAAGTTTCAATCAGAAACTAATCAGGCGTCTATATAAAATGAGGAGCGTCGATTCTCGTCGACAATGAACCGATAGAGTACGTCCCATGGGACCACAAGTACTTCCTCTCAATTCTCCATAAAATTGATCTAGTCGAAGCGAATTTATAACTTGATATTTTTGCGTCTTCTAGTTGTTTGTAGATGGAAGCTTTGAGTTCTTGAGTGTGGAGTGTAATGATAGAGGGTCTGCATTAACTTGGAGTAACTTGAATGTTTAAAAAGCTGAGAAACTTTGACCTTTACAATCAAATTTTTTGTATAGTAAATCATCAACCCCCCCCCCCCCTCTGGGCGGAGTGGGAGAGAGTGTCAGACTTCTACTGATTAAAACCTATCCATGTTCCTTCTTTGCCCTTTGCGTTCCACGGCCGCGGTATCTCTTTCGAACAGTCCCGCACCCCCGGCAGGCATCGGCCCTTGCGGGCCCCTTCCTTTTGCTGACATCTCTTTGAGGCGCGCGTTGAACACGAACCCTTACTCCCTTATTGGGAGCTCATAATAATGAACAATCACGAAAAAATCCCGTAAGTGACAGTACAAGTTTAGTTTTAAACAGTGAAAGCTTTAAACAGTATTTACAACCTCTTCTTCTTCTTCGTATCGCTGGCACGACAAATTTTATATTTTGTTAGCCCAAAACATCGCCACTTTCACCACGTCGTCGGTGGCAGCGCAAAGGTCACTTTGGCTGCACATTTACAACCTAATGTGCTTGGTGCATAGCTTTGATGGACAATATAACTTGGGGTGGCTTTATGTTGATTTTACAATACTACGTGAATCATAATCCTTCCTGAAAGGACTCCCAATGACCGCTACATTGACTTTTAATTTATATGGCGTAAGAAAATTCTACTTATACACCTTATATACCTGTCAATAATACCAAAATATCCTACCTCGGATTCTATTTTGCTAAAAACTTGGGTAAATGTGATCCTCGAGCAACCTTTTAATTAAAACTTTGAAATCTATTTGGTTGTCGGGAATCGCTACCGGGAAAAATTATCAATCTATTTACTTGCCCACATATCTGTATAAAAATCTATTCACACGTATAACAAATACCAGGGCAGCAGGCACTAGCGGAAGTTTGGCGGTGATCTGCATAATGTTCTAGAGTACCGCAATGCGAACCGAAATGCATTCACCACCGCCAGAATTATAACTGATTTCGATATGCTAATGGGTTCATGCTATATACGATACTTTGAGGGTTTTCTTTAGTTTTTCTGAGTTTAAAGTAGGAATATTGCGGTGGCTTATAACAGAGCCAGACACGTGAACCCCTTTTTAATGGTTCCACTGACATGGTTAAAGGCATGAAGAAACCGTAGGACCAAGATACAGTGACACTGATTTGAAAAAAAAAAGTATTAACTTGACATAAGCTATCGAAAAGCTAAGTAATGTCAATTTTTTTGAAAGTCGCTGTAGAAATACGATGCACTTTGAATGTCAGAGCCATCTGAACTAATTTCCTTGTAACACTAGAATCCTTTGGTCAACAATATGTCAGATTGATATAATATAATAATAACCGGACCTTGGCTGAACCCCACAATTAATATATCCCTCTCATGGTTCGCAAGCTGGCCAGTCGGAAGTGATGTCCTAGATAGTGAAGTCAGGTGAATGTACCTTATTCGGTTGTTTTGTTGTAACACTCTGATTCAAGCAGCCCACTTAAAGTTCAATCAAACCTGCACGGACAAATTGCAGACGCAGCTCCGTGTGAGTGGACTCGGACAAATAATGTAGGTATTTATTGACGTTGACACGTCAGGCTGATTCATCATCTGCCCAGCCTTTTCCCAACTAAGTTGCCGGTTTCCAGTCTAACTGGATGCAGCTGAATACCAGTATTTAACATGGAGAAAATGCCTATCTGACCTCTACATACCAGTTAGTACTGGGTAATACGATACCCCTTGCCCTTGATAAGGCTGGTGGTCATACTTTCGGGCCTCTGGCTACACCTGTAAGGATATACAAATGACAGCCGGGACCAACGGCTTAACGTGCTTTTCGAGGCACGGAGGAAACTCTGTATGTAATGGGTTGTCAACCATCCACGGACCAAACTAGACAAGCGCGGCTTAACCTGAAGATCAACCCGAGCGGCTGTCGAAGGTTTAAGGACCGTTAATGGATTAATCAATTTTCTTTTCAACCGTTTATTTCGTCAGAACAAACAAAAAAACATTCAGGACAATATTTAGTGACAGACCTCGTCTTTATTTTCCGTTTCTTTCCTAATACAAATCAAAATAAAAAAGAAACCGAATGCAACCATAAACAGAAAGAAACATAAACCAGCCACCTGATCCATTAGGAGGCGACGCCATAGCCATTAAAAATGGATTTGTTCTTATATCTGTCGTTTCGGCGCGAAACCGGTACGTTTTCAATTACCGATAAATCGGGCAGTTCGTTCTCTTTACCCATTGGCCCATATTCTGCGGTCATTCGACAATTATTTCATTTAAATGAACTCGTATTGCGGTTGTGAATTTTAAAGAGGTTATTTGTTCATTAATTCCTGTTATTGTTCTCTGTTATATGTAGAGTTATAGTCTAATAAAGCCCGTGGACTGGTGACCTGACCTGGTTCAGTAAAGAGAAAGCCTCATCTTTTCCATAAAAAACTATAATGCTTTACGCGGAATAGCCATAATTTGATAGCGATCAACTTGACGTAAATCTAGATCCTTCAAAAAAATAACCAGGTTATTTTTTTGAAGGAAAAGTGACAATCTTTTGAATATTTTATACTTTTTCCGTGCATAATCACATAAAGGGCGGACATTGGGAATAATGTCACACAAAAATTTGAATCCCGAACATTTTCGATTTTGGCACACACAGTCATGCTACCTGACAAGCGGGTGCATGACACTAGGCAGAACAAGTATTGGATTACGATTTTCTTCGTGTTAAGGTCGATTTACATCAGACGAGCGAATGCTCATTCTGTCTCCACTATATCAAATTCTTTTAGTGTAAACAGGCGTAGAGCATTCTTTCGTTGTTCTTAGTGCGTTCGTCTATCTATTCTTGTCTATCGCTCGTAAACATTTGAATGTATTTGTGTGGTATGAAGGTAAATGGTAAAATAAGATACGATACCTTCTCCAGTAATCACTCGACAAAATCCATACCTACCTGTATACAGGACACTTTTTAATAATACCCCTCTGCCTATCCCAGTCTTTTATCCCGAACATCTTTATGGGGGAAATTTTCGTGAGAATTCTAATTAAATTTCTTGAAAGCAAGTCCCCGAGAATGGGACCCAAGGTACCTCTACCTAAGCCGCGGTGCCAATGTCTTAAGGAAAAAGCGAGAGAGGTATTATGTGACACAAATGTACTTTAATTAGGAAATAAAACGAAATTAGGAATAAATTGACGTTTTTTTATTGGCCGGTTCGGTACTTGAGAAAAACCAAAGAGATTTAAAAGGCTTATAGAGCGGACATTTGGAATATTTTCATACAATAATTGTGATCCTGAACATTTTCGATTTTGACACACGAATCCTACCTGACAAGCCGGCGAATGACACTAGACAGTACGATTTGTTACTAAGTAGTAACAAGTATTGGATTACGATTTTTTTCGTCTTGTCCCGTCTATCGTTCGTAAAAATTTGAATGTCTTTGAGAAAAACCAAGTACCATCGTTAATAATGTATTAGATGTTATTAGTCATGCAGAATCGGCACCTTGGTAGAATGCCGCTTACCCTTAATTCACGGTTTCACAAATTAAGAGGGGTAAGTAGGTATTTTGTATAAGTTTTTATTTGACTTGCCTTGTTAGTTAGTTTGTATTGGTTAAATCTAGCAACTAAATGTAAAAACAGTTCCCCCCAACCGATTGAGCAGAAATTTTGCACACAGCTTTGGTTCTGATGACAATATATTTTTATGGCAGACATGATTCTGCGGCCAGGATTCCCTCATCACGATAGAACTCCTCAACGGTTAAAAGCATGGACACGAAACATTATAATATATATACGCGTTCAATGTTAACCTTATTTTCGTCTTTTTATTTAAAAAAAAGTTTTATTTATTTATAAATTACACAAAAACTACTGCCAAATATTTCCGAATATTTTTTTTTTTCTACATCTAATTTTGTGTAAATACTATCTACACCCACCTTATGACGTATACCCAATGACAACCCTAACTTGACCGAACAATCTCAAGAACCAACCTCTCTGTCTTGTTAATTATTTAATTTCAGTTAAAACTTCCAGAACATTATGATGAATTACTTCTCATTCAATACCTAACATTAGACTTAATATCATAACGGTCAGCAGTAAAACTTTTTGGCCTTACATAAATGCCGTGTTTCCGCTACCAGTTACGCTAGAAGCAATAAACTGAAAACAATTACCCACCGTTTGTAACTTGCGGTGCCAGCGGAGTGTCCAATTTGTTGAGCGTACGATTTACGGAAGTCCACCTGTGAGCTGCGAGGTCGTGGTCCACTTTAATGTCGGACAATAATATTCATTTCTGAGAATACAGCAGTATGTAGGACGAATAGGACAAGGCTTGTTAACAAATCTGCGTCACATTATGACAATGATGGCCTCGCTGGTCTAGACCATGAAGTCCTAGGTTCCCCAGATTGTTCTTGGGGTTTTCCATCGGGAATTTTTCAGTGGCAGGAATGGAGGCTGGATTTGTGCCCGGTTGATGGCAATAGGCTCGGCCCGGTTGATGGTAATCGATCATGACCTAGAGTCATACTGATATTGGAGATTGTATAAAATATTTTTATCTTTTACATAGTATAAAAGTCGCTCCCGCTGTTTGTACGATTAGAACTTTTAAACTGCGCAACGGATTTGAATGCAGTTTTCAGCAATAGATAGAGTGATTCAAGAGGAAGGTTTATATGTATGTTGCACCCGTACGAAGCCGGGCTGGAACGCAGGTTTTTTAATAAATTAAGAATAAAATAAAAAAACTTCATAATTTGAGTTTTTGCTACCTTTTTTGAGTTATGCTGACAATAGAGGGGGATATTGTCTGTCGGCCCCGGGCAGCAAACGCTACGCCACTGCAATTGGCGTGCTGGACTGCTGGTGTGCATCATTTCGTGATAAAAGCGTTTATTTTTACAAGTACGTACCTACTACCATATAATCGTCTGTTTCTTTAGGTGAATTATTTCAGTGTGTTCTTGAATTGAACTGAGTGAAAAGAGTTTACAGTGGTTTAAATATCACTTAGGGGTTTGTTAAGGTGGTGCATATTTTAAATACCTAATACAATTTGATGGAAGGAATTGGGGGAGGCCTTTGCCCAGCAGTGGGACAGTACAGTCTTCTAAAAAAAAAAGAATTTTAATAGTATGATTAGTGTTTGAGTATCCTGGGTTTGTTACCCAAGTTGGGCAAAGTGGTATTGGGTTTTACTATCAGGAATTTCTCAGTTCGGATTCTGTTTTTGATGTGATTTGTGTCTCAAATAACTGTAACCAGCACCCTTATCGATATTGTGGAAGAAGGTCCCCGAGAACAAGGAACTCTTTCTAGGGTTCTTTTCCGGTTCTTCTATTTCTTATAACAGTTTGAGAGAGAGAGTGTAGAGAAACCAGTATTGTTTTAATCTTATTGCAGAGTGGGAACGATTTAGAGTTAGACGTCCTGTATAGCTCTATCTCTTTCGCATTCGCGAATAAGATGTACGCTTTAAAACGAGACTACAAGGTACACCCTGCCTTCCTGCACCAAGCTGGTTTGCAAGCAACTTTAGATAAGTATAATTTTTTTCCGACCATGAGACGGAACATGCCTAATCCAAAGCACACTCTAAGAACGTTTATAGATCTTGGCCGTAATGGCTAACCTGCAAGCTGAAGGCTAGATAATATGCTGGATAAAATTCTTAGAGAGACACAACAGCCTCACGTCCTTTCTGCTGGGAAGGAGTAAAGTAAACACAGAGGTAATACCCAATAATCTCCAAATTCACCTCTGGTAACCCTAAGAACCGCTAATGCACCGGCAGGCAGTTACTATAAAAGCAGTAATTACCGCTCGACCTTTCCCTGGCTGCCGATGACAGTAAACTTTTACTGCCACTAAAAATTATGGCCGGCCAAGTGAATCGATAGCTGTGTACTGCAAGACTGATCTTTTTCTTCGAATCTTTCAACTGGTTTGGGCAAATAATTTCACCTCATGTTAGGTAGGTACACGTTGCCTTTTTTCTAGAAGGGGCAGAAGGGTGCGAGTAAAAACTGACTTTACGGATGCAGCTGAACCCGTACAAATGAGACTCAAATATTTTAGTTTGGGAGTGATTTTATTACGTACTTAGGTACTACTAATTCTATCGTATTGGGCAGGAAAAAATATAACTCTTTTTTAATCTGAGCTGATTTTTTTTCTAGGGGGAACACCACTCAATCAATCACCTCTTTAATCAACTGCCCCCAAAACACATCTTGTCAGAATCGAACCCCGATACGCAATTGGTATGACAACCACTCTAATTGACCCTGTCACAGCATCATTTGTACATAATATTATCATCTGCGTAGTCTTTTTCGAACTATGTTGGGGTCGGCTTCTAGTTTAACCGGATGCAGCTGAACCATTCATCAACCAACCAACCAATTTACCAAACTTCTTGGCAGTATATGATTAGGTATAAATGAGACAAAAGATGTAGTATAGTCTCCGCACGGTCTCCATTCGCCATTTTTCTTTTTTACCATATGTAATGGGCTTGCCCATGGGCTATCTGACGGTCGGCAAATTCCGAGTTCTATCATATTTTGAAATTCCTTTTTGGCTATGTCGTATTTTTCTGGAGGTAATGGTCTTGCCCGAGCTGCGACGGGTGGTCCTGTAGTGATAATGTGGTGTTCAATCTTATGTTTGGGCGCATTGCGTAGAGAGGACTCTTTCGTGATGTCTTCGTATTTGTTTAAAAGTTGCGTAATACGTGGATTCGTTCCCACTGCGATAGTACGAATTGTTTGCTGTGTCGCTTTTTCTGAAGTTACATGCGTTGTCAGCTCTGTAACTTTGTCGATAAGTTTGCGACCTGCTATGTCGACTAATAGTTTATAGTGCTCTAGAAAATCTGCTCCAATTATTGGTTGTGTAACATCGGCGATTATAAAATTCCATTTATAACATCGTTGTAGTCCTAAATTCAAGGTAAGCGTCTTCTCGCCGTAAGTCCTAATTTTAGTCCCATTTGCAGCGTATAGTGTGCATTGTTCATTTTGTAAAATTGAATATCTCTGTTGCTTGCTAATGACTGAGATATTTGCGCCCGTGTCAATCAAAAACTTCATACCACTTTTTCGGTCGGTAATGGTGAGGCGATTGGATGGGTGGATTGCACAGAGTTTCGCCGTTGTCTGTGCTCTTATTCGTTTCCCTGGTTCCGTACGTAAGTCATTGGTTTCCAACCGCATGGTTTAATGCAGTTCCTTGCATATTTTCCGAATCTTTCGTGGTAGTAACAAAATCGATTTGCTCCTCTATAGTTTGTTCTCGGCCTCATAATCGGGAATTGTTGACGTTTCTTGAAATGATTGTGCGTGTTGGGTCGATAGCCATATTGACCTTGCTGAATTGCGTCAATATCTATCTGTAATTTTGCTAGCTGGGTTAAAATGCATGCTGTATTGTTGTCGTTTGAAGTGTCGTTGCTAACAGCTGATATTTCGGTTACTTTTGAATTCATTATTATTTTGTCTGCAATTTGGCTCAGTTTGTCAATTTCCATGTCTTCCGTAACTGCTAGAACCGTAGTAACTGATGTTGGTAAAAGCCTGAACCATAGTAGTTTAATTGTTTCGTCACTGATTTTTCCTCTCCCGAGGACTCGCATTTGACGTAATAACTGCGAAGGTTTTTGATCACCGAGTTCTGTCTCTGATATTAATTTTTGAAACTGTCGCTGTTCTGTTTCTTCGTAACAATCAATTAAACGTTCCTTGATGTTTTTGTATTTATCTGTAGTCGGTGGTGAAGTGATTAGGTCACTAACCTGTAGTATTTCTTCCTTGGATAACTTTGCTATTACTGTACAGTATTTGTATTCGTCTCCTTGCTTCTGTGGTGCTAATATGGCTTCTAGTTGCGTGAACCATAATCTTGGTTGGTCTTTCCAAAATTCCGGAATGCGGGATAAAACCGAGGTGCCAGCAGCTACTTCAAGTGTTCCTTGCTGATTTATGTTCGCCTTGCACGGTGATTGTGCCATGTTTCTTGCTGCGTATTCGTTCGTCGGGGTCACCAATTTACCAGTATTTATCAGTATTTTACGACTGTCAAAGATCATGGGACCAACAGCCTAACTCGCTTTCCGAAGCAAGGATCGAAGAAACTCATTATGTAATGGATGGTCACCCATTCACAGTCTGACCTTGGCAAATACTACTTAATCTGAGCGTTTTTTTATTTTTATTTAGCCAGGATCATTTGAAAACAATAGGCACAGAAAAATTGTATTAGAAAATCAAATAGCTTTCTCCAGAGAAGTTCATCCGTAGTGATTCTATTGGCTCAGATAAATAAGTTTCTCCGCTGAAACTTGATTTAGTGTGGCGTAGCAGGCAGACTCCGACAGTCGCTTCGCAGTTAACTCGATTCCGTTTTATTGCACATTTACTGCTGCCTCGGTTACTTGTAGCTTTTATAATGTTAGAGCAATAATCTTGGCGGATAGTCGAGGTTATTTGAGGTAGTTTTATGTCGTTTGTTTATATTTGATTATAGAACTGTTGAGAGAAAGAGATTGAGAAAGAGTTAATATGATTTACATAGTCTAATTATTATCGAATGATGGCGAGGAGCCTTAGATGGCTTCCTCGTGAATTGACGAGGAGAAGCATACTATCAAGAGAAGTGGAAGAAATGAGGGGAGGCCTTTGGATAAAAAATAACTTCATGAAATCCAGTTATTGTGGGACAAGATTGTTTCTTCCTGCATGTGTTCACTCACAGGCAAATTCTAACTGTCAAAGTAGGTGGCAGTATCAAAGACTAAACATACGCGCGTGATTAAAATTTTAAAATTTTTCATCAACTATGTTGTTAGTTGTTGTGTAATAAAAGGAGGATTGAGTTGCCATAAAGTTCATATTTTCTTTGAGACTTGCATTCCCGTAGATCTCATGAACATAATAACTGCTGTAGAAAAAAAAAATACAACTCAAAAGCCTAATATTCAGGCGAAAAAAAAAAACAAAATATTTCAATCACCTGACATGACAGCTAGCAACGTCAATAACGTCATTGCGACAACACGTAAAAGGGAAAACCATAATAATTTGTGTAAAACAGTTGTTTAAACTCCATTAAATACAAAAACGACGATAAAAACCACCGAAAATGGCTTCAATACCACTAATGTACGCTCAGGAGGATTGTGAGTTGGGAGGAAAAGAAGGAATCGAGGTAAACTGATAATTTTTGTACTTTATGGTGAACAGTGAATGTTGTCCTCAATGTTTGTCCTTCAACATATTGTGCCTAAAACATTAAACTCGCTTCAACAAACATGTCTGCTTCTAGAACATATTCAAATGCTAATTTTCCATTCAATTTGAGGCATAAACAAGTTTAATTTTTCTATGTTGGCGTAAATAATCTCTTGTGTGTTTCATTTCCACATGATTATGTACAATGTTAAGGACGTTGATAAGATAAAGCCTTCATTTTACAAATTCGCAATTTTTGGCTGTTTTATATCAGTTAATTATTATGCTGAATGGCTTTTAATAGAAATATGTTATCATGGTTAAACAGAGAGTTCCTGACTCTCTCCAATACAAACATTAGTGAATAGAACCTCCATTTTGTATATTCAGCAGCTGTGTACCTGTACATATTAGAAATTATGTCTGTTTACTCAGTTCTTTTCATTCAACAGTAAGCATAAGTCTACTGGAAGTATTTTCGTTACCTTAAATTCTTTTAAATCTAGACTAGGCCATTTTTTAGACATTCATTCTATTCAACTAGGAATATCATCAACTTTTTAAAAAAACAGGGTCTTCCCTTCAACTGTAGTCTACTCATATCCTTAATACCTACATTAAGGATATGACTAGACTAATGTATACTTGTGACCTCATCCTCTGGTGGCACATAAACAAGGAAAAACAAAATAAAACTGCAACTTCGGACAGGTGAAATAAATTCTTCTTAAAGCAAGTTTTTCACATTCTTATATTACACAATAATATGCTAATCTTGGACAACCAAAATATTAATTAAGAAGCTTGAAAGTTTATTCAGTTATTTATGATTCATGTATAATAAAGTAACAAAAATCTGTGCAAACTTCCACATATATTTATAACAACCTTAATAATAATTTATGTCAGTGTGGGGCCCCTCTGCAGGATCTGCCCCACCTCCTTTCTTGCCCATCCTGCACAGCCACCTGCACCTTCCAGGATTTAAACTAAGCAAACAACAGACCTGTGCAGGTGGCAATATACTGGTCGGGTATTATTTGAGTCTATCGACACGCAAAGAAGAAGAATAATAATTTATGCACTTGGTCTGCTCCCTGGTGTATAAACTGCATCAATCAAAATCAGAAGTAATTTTTTCTTCAAGTTAAGCTTATAATCAGCACTTTTTGAACATCAAAGTATACAAGAGACAGTCCCCCAAAATGACCACTCTGCATCACTTCCGTGTTTTAGCTGGGAACTCCCTAGCAAACATCTGTTAGGTTAGAAAAACCAGATTTAATCACCCACTCCCATCACAGAGTGGAGGCCTGTGTCCCAGCAGTCGAAACATCATAGTCTTATGCTAAAAAACCAACTGTTCTCTAATTTTACAGGAAGATTTCTCCTACCGCAACAATGTGGCCAATGCCGACAAAGAGATCCGTCTGGGGTTCGTGCGCAAAGTCTATGGTCTTCTCTCAGTGCAGCTCCTGGCCACTGTTGCAATCGCCGCGACATTCCATCTTGTTGAGCCTGTAAAGACCTTCATACATCAGAAGTGAGTGGAATGTTTTTTTATAACTTCATTCTAGATTAGAATTTGTCCTATTTATTTTAGTTATCTGAACGACAGTTGAAGAAAACAAATTTACATTATATTGACTTGAATATTGTTGTAGTTTTCCTCATTTCCATTAAGCTTGCATTTTAAGACTTGTTTCCTTGTCTTAAGAATGACTGTCTGACAGATATTTTCCTCATGCATGGAGAGACAGTAGATTGCTCCGGCTATGGCTAGTGTTAAATCTAAACTAGCTTCACACATACCTACAGGGACAACAAATGTCTTCTGGTTCCGTTTTTTACAGGACAGTGAACACGGACAGGACTTCATTCTAAATCTTTTATTGTATTGTATAACGGGCTGGTTTCCGCAACTCCACGTCAAAGCGCGTAACTTGCGTGCGGAAAAAATAATTTAAAAAAAAATCTTTTAAAATGATATCTTGATCACTATGGGCTTTAGCTGAGTCATTGCCTGAGGTAACTGCGCGTATGGGAGGGCTGTTCGACGCACGCAGCTGCCTGGCGATGCGGCTTGTAATAGCCAACTAATCTGCTAAATATGGCTTTCATAGCAGAACCCTTGGAAGGATGTGTAGCAGATGTGGACATGATTTAAGAAGAATTTTCATTCCTTTTATTTCTATTTCAGTGATTGGATGGTGATAATAGCGTTTATACTCAGCATGATAGTGCTGTTCGCGCTCATCGCCAAGAGGAAGGACTCTCCTGCAAATCTTTACCTGCTGGCTGCTTTTGTAAGTATAGATCCTAGATCATTCGTTAAATTGACGGTTCCAGTATATTCAAATAACAAATAGAATTAAGAAGTATCTCAATGGCGCCGTGAGCTGGCTTGTGGTTAAAAATAGATTAATAGCTAATTTATGAGTTTGGGAATTACTTAGCTCTAGGAAATTTTAAGAAGGCTCACCTCTGGCCTTGAACGCCATAACACATGTATGCGTTCACAAGAATTATCGATGAATCACCCTAATCTATGCGCTCGACAGTGATCAAGGCATAAATGTGACTTAGATGTCCGAAATAAGGGTGTACTATACTATAATGCCTTGGAAAAAAGGTGATATACAGGGAGTAAACGGATCCTTCACGAAGCCTACGTAAGGAAGAACTCTAAGTAAAATTTATTGCTGGGAAACGACTTTTTTTTTGGGTGAAAAATCACGTTGATGGATGCTTTGAATAGTAAAACCTTAAAAAGTGGTTTTTTTTTTTGAACTTGTGGAAAAAAATTGGAACTATGACCTCCAATATCTCCATCCGTCCAGAACAAAAAAATGATCTCAATGACGGGTAGAACAAGTGCTTTTCGGTATTTAAGGGTCTTTTACACCCTTTATTATGTTATTGTGTGGCTGTAATAACACCTATTTACCCATCTGCAATTTCAGACGGTGGTACAAGCGTACTCAGTGGGCGTGGTGGTCTCGTACTACAACACCGCCGTGGTCCTGCAGGCGCTGACGCTTACCTTCGCTGTGGTCTTCGCTCTGACCGTCTTCACGCTCAACACCAAGACTGACTTCTCTTTTATTGGATATGGGTGAGTTTCTGAACAATAGTTTGGTATATAAATTAAAATTACAATAAAAGAGTGTGCACATTAAAATTACAATAAAAAAGAGTGTGCACATTAAAATTACAATAAAAGAGTGCGCAAGACAGTGATAGTGAAAAAACAATCCTACTCGTAATATAATTGAATCCACATTTCTCAGTAAATTACAACAATTCGACTTTCTTTGATCAGCGGATCGAAGAAGTTACACTGCTAGTATAACTTTCTTGTGTGTTACGCGATAAAGATGTTGCGCAACACGCTTTCGACCACAATCTGGAGCATTTTAAAAAGAATTCATGGCTTCATATGTTTGAAAATTCGTTTGCCCAACATCGTAATTAACGCAATAAGTGTTATTGACAAAATTACAGGCATTGCCATTAAACCTTAGTATGTTACACAATAGTTATTTCATAGTTGTTCCGGGTCTGGCTATTTGTGTATGTGAGTTTAAATGTTTGTAAACGCACAAAACACACTAAGAATTTATCACGATACAGGAGAAATTCTTAGTGTAGGGCAAAGTTTAAAAAAAAATACCCAGCTGATCTTCGTTCGATATTTCCACCAGACAAAAAGCTAACGCATCTTTAAAAATCTGTTCCAGTATGTTCGCTGGCCTCAGCGTTCTCATCATAGGAGGTCTACTCCAAATCTTCATCCAGAGCTCCGTGTTCGAATTCGCCCTGTCTTTCGTCGGTGCCATCCTGTTCAGTCTCTTCCTAATATTCGATACACAAATGATGATGACCACTTTGTCCCCTGAGGAGTACATCCTGGCCACCATCAACCTGTACCTCGACATCATAAACCTGTTCTTATACATACTCCGAATCCTCAATGAGTTGAACAGGAATTAAATGTCAGTATTTATTTAGCATTTTTTTTTTGTGTATTTAGAGCATTTTATTGCACGTTATATTCGGATGTGAACGGCTGTGAATATGAAATTTATATATTTTTAATTACTTAATTTACAGTATTCTTGAATTAAGTTTTCTCGAAATTGATTTTATGGCCAGGAACAGACTTTACACGCTATGGAAATAACCGGTCTTCATCGGAATATTATGATTCGTGTAGTCAGTTAGTGACCAGTGGCTGTTCCTGGCGTATGCCCTTTGCTTTTGCAACTAAGGTCAGGACAAGAGGGATTAAATGAGCGTCGAAGACATATTTACAGAACTATTTTGTATTTCGTTTCTTCACTACATAATATATAATGTATAATTTTCCAATGAATAAAATTATTGGACAATTATTGATGCAGCAGTCGTGATTAGTAAATGTTAATGGATTGTAAATGTTCTAAAACTTATTAAATAACTGGAGTATTTTAAATGAAACTTTGCGCGTCTATTTTTTTTGTAAAATTAATGTCTATGTGATAACGACACTTTACTTTGTGGACACGCGGCACTATATTTTTACTTCAGCATAATCGTGGTGGCACAACTGTTGAAACATAAATTATATAATTATAAATTGTTTAAATATTTGTCTTGTTTATTTTATTTCAACACAACATCCCATGATGCCTCTAACTCCCTAAACGAATGCCTAATGGTAGAAAATTGTATGAATATTGACGCGGACATCAAGCGTCGCCTCGCACATGCTCGCGACTCGGTCGCGCGCCATTACACAATGGTAATACGGTCTTACCTTCAATGAAGCTCAGGTATATTTCCGTTCTGTCTGAACTGACCCTAAATAGAAGTGTTCCGTTGATTATCAACTTTCTGCGCTTAGCCAAGCGTTGAAAATTCAACAGCGTGCTTTTATTTGTCGCCTAATGTTAGTGAAAACAGGGCTTAGGCCCGGCGTCCTCCGAAGCGGAGAGGAGATATGCCTAGGTAGGAGGTTGGGTGTGTCCACCGAAGCTGTGCGGAGATGCATACTGGCTAGACCGGAGCAGAGATGTGTGAACAGGCTAATCACGCCCAGTTTAGCGATCGCCGCAGCGCCGTCTCTTCTCGTCACACGCCCCTTCTCCGTGAACGGAGTATTGCAGGAAACTGGTTGGTCGCAACGCTGCGTGCGCGTTGCGATTCTTGGGGTTTAATGAAAAAGACAGTTTATTTTGCGAAATGCATTAATATTTTCTATAGGGAACCATTATTTCATACATCACAATAATCATAACCTAAAAGTTTCACAAAATATTTACATCATACAATTTCAGATAGGTGATATGAAAAATGTTACAATTAAATTGATTACTCAAACAGAAAACAGTGTAAAAAATAAGTTAACATTTTAGAACTCTTCTTGAAGATTGAAGGTAAGAACTGAATCACTATAAGATGTTTAAAAAAACATTTGAGAGATAAATCAGCAGTTAAGTGTGGTCACACTAACGACGCGGAATCTCCATGTCCGGTCAGAAAAAGCGTTTATGTTTTTGCAATCAAGTCGAAGCACAGGAACAAAGCGAATGAGGACGCTTCACCGCTCCTAGTTAGGGACCTCACGCTGTACACGGCAACGACGACTTTAGGCCGAGCTTTTGAAAGTTTGGTCGCAAAACCGGGCATCCGACCAGTTTTGTTGGAGATAGCGGCTGGTCATGCTGCGACAAGTCGTGGCCGCGTATTACACGAGGGTACGCATAAATACGAGTGGTGAAACGAGCCTATAGTATCAAGCTTACAAATGTTTCGTATTGCAATAAAAAAGAATAGAATTTGTTCGTCCATCATAACTCATCTTAAATTCAACCATAACCATACTCGATGCTGTAATGCGATATATGTCACCTAAAAACATTGTAATTTATAATCACATGAGGTATAATTTATATTTTAGTACTGAATTATTAATTAAAAATTTAGAATATCGCATTTTTTTTAAGCAAAGAATCACCTCCAGGTATTTCTGCCTCCCGTGACCACACGAGATATAATTATCCTTTTGACCGCCATAGTCACATACGTGACAAGCAAGCGCGTGCTCTTTACGCGAAACGACACAAATATGTGACAAAATGGTAGGTGAAATTGTGGGTTGGCATGGAGGGCACGCGCGTGTATTTATGCTCTGGCGATCAAAAGCTTAATCTCGTGGTAAGACTTGTTGTTAATGAAGCTGTTATTGCCTTGATTACCCCAGACCAGGGACCGATTACACGTATAGAGTTTTTTTTCTTAAACTTTACCCCTCAGTAAGAATTTCCTTTGTATCGTGAGTGTGTTGTAATTCATTAAACTAACATACTCAGACCCGGACCCGCTACCCTCTCCCACAGCCACAGTTTCGTGCGTCGCCATGTGCCATCGTTTTAATTGGGTTATTTTTTAAGGTTAGGTGAAAACCCTTGGGTAAAGGTTAAGCCATATTAAAGGGTTAATCAACCTTTAAACCGGACCATGCACAAAGTTCATTTTGATACATAAAAAATATGCAAGATACTGAAGGAGAATAACCTATGATTTGTATAGCTTTGTTTTTTCGTATGGACTTGTTTATTTTTCACATTCGTAACTATCAGAACCTTTTGGCAGCTTGTGAGATAACAGGGTCATTATAATTTGACATTGGCTCATGACAACTACAGTATTTCCAACTCTAAACGAGTTTGTGATGCGTCTCTGTGGATCTGGATACATTAGCTAAATACAATCGTCATTATCAAGTGTCTCAACTGGCATATCAGCATCGCATAATGTGGGTTCAGTCTCGTTTTTCGTTGAATGTATTTCTAGACGTAGTTTCATATTACTGTCAGTGTCTTCTTCAACTTCATTTTCTGTTTTCGACACTTCAGCTGTTAATTCTTCTTTTTCACTTTCTGCCGTTTTATTATCACTGTCTTCTTTGATTAT
The DNA here is from genome assembly GCA_905220335.1 of Noctua pronuba. Lineage (NCBI taxonomy): Eukaryota > Metazoa > Arthropoda > Insecta > Lepidoptera > Noctuidae > Noctua > Noctua pronuba. Next base: position 14,993,027 of record LR999894.1, read on the forward strand.
ACTTTCTAACTTCTCTACACTGTCTTCTTCTTTTATCACACTTTCTACTTCTTCTATAACACACAATAACTTCTCATCACCATCTACTTTTTCGACTAAACTTTCTAGTTGCATATCATTACCTTCTTCTTGTATTTCACTTTGTAACTGTTCATCACTATTAACTGGTTCTACTACACTTTCTGGCTTCTCAATTTCAGGTATAACACTTTCAGGCTTCTTAAGATTGTCAACTTCTTCTATTTCACTTTCTGGCTTCTTATCATCGACAACTTCTTCTTCTGGACTTTCTGGCTTCCGATCATCATCTACTTCTTTTGTATTTACTAATTTCATTTCATTTTCGACTTCTTCATTTCCACATTCTAGTGTCTTTTCATTTTCTGTGTTATCATTCACACCTTCTGGTTTCTCTTGACTGTCTCGATTTTCTTCTTTCTGGTTGCTGATTATATCTTTCATTTCAACATCTTCATCTTTTATAGTTTCCAGTTCTTTCATTTCAATATCTTGCTGTTCTTTATCTGTAGTTTTTGGTTCTACCCTTTCTATTTCTAGTTCTAAGTATTCTACTTTTTCTTCTGGTAATGGCCTGGAAAGAAAAAAAAATATCTTAGAGGCTGGGTTGTTTTCATAGTCGAGGCTGGTTATTGATATGTTGATTTCTGCATGGTTTCATTTCCACTTAGTCAGCAGTAAGTTTTATTAATGTGTTTAAAAATAAATATCAAGAACCACAATAAGAAGTGCTAGTTTACCTCATGCATATGATTCAGTCCAGTAATAACTGTTTACAAGTGACAATCGAAGTCTCCATCAATCTCAAAATCTCATAGGATATAGCAGGAAAATGATGATGAGTTGAAAGATATCTCACCTCTTAACATCCTCCAATGTCTTGAGCTTCTGCACAGAGTTGCCAATGCTTGCTTTACACCGCTTCCGATGGCGAGTGAGCAGCTCAAACGAGTCGAACTTCTCCGTGCAGCCGTAGCACGCAAGTTTGTTATGACATGTCTCGTGCACCATCAGGTCTGTAGGAGTTTGGAAATCTGAGGAGTAGAGACAGATTTTTTTAGATAAATGCTTATTGTAGTATAGTAAATTGCGTTGATGAACGTCCGCAGCCATCTCTCTCACATATTTATAATTATAACATTGATTTATGCACGTGATATTGTGATCTGTCATGGTTTACCACAGAACTAATATCAATGAACGTTTTTCTATGTCGGCATAGAAAATAGCTTATTGCTAAAACAAAAATAAATCGTAACTTACTTCGTTTACAAATGGCACACTGATGTAGGTCGCAGCGTTTCTTCTCAGGTGACACGCTGCCATCTGCCTTTCTTTTGACAGTCTTGTAGGAATGTTGGGCTATCACGTGCGCCTGAATAAAACAATGTTTGAAATCAATAATTTATCAAAGAAATGCTTAAAACATTATGGGATTGACAACTGTAACTGCTAGTGTAGTTTTATAAGATCTTAGTACTCTTCTCTGCATAGATGACATTATTTACGTTCACAAAACAAACATCAACTCAAGTTGCAACAGACATTGCCTGCAACTTGGTGCGCCATTTCAGCCAAAAGACACCCACTGTTGGACCTAGGCCTCCCCCAAAGACGAAGGTGTCTTGCCATAATCGCCACGTTTGGTGTGCCAACATACCACAAAAAACAAAAGAATAATTAACCTATCATTCTCAATGGTGGGACTCTGACCACCTCTGTTTGAGAGGCAGTATAGTGCAATCCACCACAGGGAGTAGAGCCCGTAAACAAGCATATGGGCCCAGTGCGGGTTGGTGACCAATAAGTCAATGTATAAATACCTTAAGTCCAGTAACACTGTTGAAGGACTTTGTGCACAATAAACACTCGAGGGACAGATCGGGAGTCTGGTCAATTTCTTGTTCTCCTTCACTTGTGGGCTCCTGTTTTATCTCCATTACTATGCACTGGAAATAAATAACATATTGATTAGTTTCTACTTGTGAATAAAGTTTGTTTTCATTAATCAAGTATTTAAATTTAGCACCAGGACCACTGCATTCTAATTGTTCTAATGCAACCCAATGTTGCATAGGAATAGAAACAAACATAATAGCGCACCCTCATGTATAATACACCCATATTTAACTTGTCATATTAAGGGACCCCTCACAATTTTGAACAAAGTCTGTTTTAAGCTTTCACGGTTTACAACTAAATTTATACATCACTTACGGGATATCTTCGATGATTGTTCATTATTTTGAGCTCCCGATATTTCGACCCCAACCCGCGATTATGGCGCTAGCAACAGCGTCGAAATACCGGGAGCTCAAAATAATGAACAATCACGGAAAATATCCCGCAAGTGATAGTGTAAGTTTTGAACAAAACTGATCAGACACCTGGTTGTGCAACCAAACTTTCATCCTGGTTTTGACCTAGTCATGGAAGTGGCCATGTAGTGCAGCGTGGAGGGCCCTTTAAAATCCATTGACAGAGAGAGTGAGCTTATCCCATCGACCATGCACAATTCAACATGCTACTGAGATATTACTGAGGAAAATCCTCAAGCATTTTTTTTCCACACACTGACAGATTACTTCTAGCTGTTATAAACACAGTAATAAAATCAAAAGTACTTACATTTGTTTCCTGGATTACTTCCGCTCCCTTTTTAACATCTTTGTTCTCAGAGTTTAACGGATCCAGTGATATTGTACCTGCAGAAGAAAACAATTAGTTAGTAGTGACAATTTCTTCACTAGATATTTATAAAATGACATACTCTGCACTTTACAGTGAAAATTCTGTGTGGGTTTTTTACCCGACAGCGGTAAAGCCCGGAAGGAGGGTTATTTAATGTGGCTTATTTGCAGCAGCCATTGTGCATACAATATTTTTAGATTTTTCTGTTTTCAGTACACCTCGTACTGAATAAAGAAAATATATTTATTGGCACATTTCAGCCAATCATATGGCCAATCTGGAAATCACTTAACTGTTTGCGGGCCCAGGTTGGCCACTGCAGAAATAACCTGTCCAAGTGAGGTATCATCGACCCGTCCCAAAAACAATGTCGGTGTGGAGCCCATCTGCAGGATATGCCCCACCTCCTTTCTTGCCCATTCTGCACAGCCACCTGCACCTTCCAGGATTTAAACGAAGCCAATGATAGAGCTGTGCAGGTGGCAATATACTGGTCGGGTATTATTTGAGTCTATCGACACGCAAAGAAGAAGAAGCCAATAAGTATATTTTCTTTCTTGCTTTGTTTCTATGTTGCAAAAAGTACTCACCGTTTATAGTAATATTCATAGGTGGAGGTTCCACTAACTCTTCTGGTTCTATTTTTATATCCAAAGTGGATAGTTCAGTCTCTGCATACGGGTTATCAGTACCATTAACAGGATATTCCTCGTCAGAAACCACTTCCTGTTTGATTTCGATGTCCATTGAGGTATTGAAAACGGAACCGTTAATGTTTTTGTCCACTTGTATAGGTTTAGGCCAGACTTTTTCCATGTCTATGTCAGCGGTGAACCTCATTCTGAGAAGCAGGTCACAATTCCGCACACTTGCAGCAAATGTTGATGCATCTAGTAACATTTGGTAGCATGGTGCACATAAGACTTTTGAATGTCGATCTTGTTGCGATATCTGTAAAAGGGTTAAACATAATTGGATTTGTTTATAATGTCAACAGGATAAAATTCAACGATAGTAAAAAAAAATATCAAAAAAAGGTCAAGGATAACTGAAAACCTTTGATATTTTTTTTTTTTTACTTTTTCCATACAGGGAAACATAGTGACTTCATTACTTTGTTCCTCAGTATCTAACAGCATGAAGTTTCATAATAATGTTTGAACAATTGTTTCAAACTGTGCAGCGATATAACCTCATCACAGACACAACCTTTACTTTTTTTACTTGATAGATAACACATATAAGTATTCTACTAACTAAAATAGTAATTAATATTTGTATTCCATGCAAATACAAACACCATCCAAAGCAGAAGAGAAAGTTTTGTTTTTAAATTAAAAAATGATGTCTAATGAACTAACCTCAACATTAGCTAATTTAGCCAGATCCTCGGCTATGGTGGCTTCCATACCGTCCCAGGGAGGGGCCCAGGCTTGGAAAACATTACAACAGCTCTTTTTACTGTCCAACTTCTTGAGACAGGCTCGACATTCACGAATCAATTCCTCTGGTATCAATTCCTCCTTCGTTTCACCAGTAGTACCGGTCATCTTCTGCTGTCTATCACATCACAGAAAACACACGTGTATGAATATAAAAGTAAATAAAAACATATAAAAATAAATCCCGTGAGATGTGTCCGTCAATTTTAATGACAATTTTGACGTAGAGTTTTTGCAATAGAATAGACAAAATTACGGACACGAAATGAGAATTTTTGCGATCAAGTTATTGTTAGTAACTACGTTATAAATATTGCTTTCATTTAATATTTTCGATACAAATTGTCACTTCAATTATTTGGATGACTTGAAAAATTCTATTTTTCCTCTTACACTAAACGTGTGATTGTAGAGATGGCACGACTTTTTACGCAATGGAACGATTCACTCACTCGTCTACATTTGATTTTAGTCTCTGGTCACCAGTACTGTCAATTATTTTGAACCCTGTACACAATGGTCCATGCTGGACTGTCAGTGTTACAAGACTACAGAAATAAAATTACCAAACGTTGACTTTGTTTTCATTCTGCTGAGGAACTTTTTTCCGATTAAATAAATAAAATTGTACTAACCTCTCAAAGGCATTGGAGGACACATCTTTCCTCAAAATCTTGTTTTTGCCTGGCACCACTACTTTTTTACGGGTAGGTAGATTACGGGACGGCACTGCATTGTGCTTCAGAATTCGCTCTGAACTACCTAGTAAGCAAAAAAAACTATATAAATTATAAAGCAACAACAAATACTTTGCTAGTCGTTTTAGTGGTAATTACTTAAAAGTCAACTGATGATATTGAATACATACTTGATTGAATAAAATTTAGCTTTGTGAAGTGTAAGCTGCAGGCAACCATGTTCTTAACATATTGATAGCTGACCCGGAGAGCTTCGGCCCATTCATTTCTTACTGCTGCATTGTTGGGGCATGGATGTAGAGAGATGTCATTGGAAGGTCTGGAGTTGCATAGTGGTACTGAACATTTACGATTTAACCTGTAAATTAATTCCAGAATTACTATAATTTTATTATAATTTTGGTATCACAGCCAGTCATACAATATGACTTGAGTTGTGAATTTTTGTTGCACCTCGTTTTCTACGACATGCAAAGCACCATGATGCAACATTGTGTTATGTATTTGTGTTTTGGCCTTTAGTAAATCTTATTTTGTGCATATTTCTCCCATTTTAATTCTCAATTTCCTCAAATTAGATTTGGCGTGCCTGTAGCATTCTTAAAGTCCTCTAAAATGGAGGTTTAGGCACAATTCGGACACTCCAGCAAACGGGCCATGTTCTAGTCGGGAGCATCGCATTGACACTGAGTGTTGGGTGGGTCTTCATTACCCCATTTTACCAAAGTGTTTACAGCAATAATAACTATAAATCAAGTGTATACTTACAAGTAAGCTTTTCTGTTCTTTAATCTCACTGATCTATTTCTTAGTGCGTTATTTATATCTGAAGAAGTAGTTTCTTCTTCCTTTATTGGCATGTTTTGTGGTGAAACAGCATTATTCTTTATATCATTGTTGTTCTGCGGTGGACTACCTAAAAAAAAAACATATCATAAGTAAGTATTACAAAGCAGAGACTAAAGAAGGTTCATATTTGCAGGATATAAATGAATGATCATAAACTTTTTCAAACAATAGTTTTTTGAGTCCTGAAATAGCAACAACAAATAATCAATATTAGTAACTGTTGTAGTTAAAATCTTATCTCTAAAGGTGGTTTTGGTCCATGTGTGTTCTTGGTGATCTTATCAAGAACATTTTATAATTGATAAATTTAGATTGTTTTGTGTTTGATTACTTATTTGTCGAAGACTGGAGCTGAATGTCAGGGCAAACTTGCTTGTATTTGAAAATATAGAAGGTACAGCAGTCTTCCTTAGGAATTTGCGGAGACTTTGATCACCTAGAACAAACAAGGATCAATCTTTGTGACAAACATTACGAGTTATGAAAACAATAAGTAAATAAAATGAAATATCGAATAATAAACATAGGTACAACTCACACTTGAATAATGTTCAAACATAACACAGAAGTGTCTATAGTAAAAACTAACTTAGTCGGTCGGTAGGTCTGGTTATGTTTTATTATAAGGAGCCTCACCTGTGTAAGAATTTTTACCAAAATAGTCTCCAGGTTTAAAATGGTTAGCACACAATCTCGACGTATCTTTAGCTTTCCAATTTTCTTTTCCGAGAGCTTTCTCCCACAGTTCACGTCTTATAACATCTTTAGGAAATGAATGGTTTCCCGTATTTTTACACCCATTAGCTGCACAACGGGTCATAATTTAATTTTTCGTGAAAGAAGACGCGCTTGTATACAAAAACACATCTATTTGGAATCGTTACGGAGTGACGCTGACATTGACATCTGTCAATGGGGAGAACAAACTCAAAGGTTGACATAGATGTCGCCAGCATCGAACCTGCCTCGTGATATTGCTGTTTTCGAATCATTTTATATGTATGTATGTATACTTTTTGGACTGTTTTACAATTAAAAGCGGAGTTACGTAAAAGAAATGCATGATAATAATGCTTGCAGTACCCCTTCCTTGAAATTTCTCCAGATGGTTATGAGTGCACATAGAGAAAATTTTGTAATTAGATCATTAATTATTATTTTAAAGACATTCAGGTGTATTTTATGGTTTTAATTATATTTTATGAGATGAGAATGAGCATGGTAAGACTCTAAGAGGACTTGTTGGTTACTATGAATGTGATTAAAAAACCAGATTAAAAGTATGTTTATAAAAATTATTCTTCTTAAATAAAACTAGAAAATTCGTTCTTTTATTTTTCCTATTTTATTATACTCTCTCTAAAATTACAAAACATGATACAAATAAAAATAAATGACTTGTTATAGGAATATTTGTGATCTATTTCACTTTTCAGTATTTTATAGGTTTTAGCAAGAGTAATCAACCGTTCAATGTGGACTCTTTCACTTGCTAAAGTTATATCCTTTACAATTTAGCCTGGTAATTGAGCTCCAATCTTTTAAAATTTTAGTTATAGTTTATGAGAGCTACTGGGCTTAAGGTAGAATACACAAAACAGAATTTCTTATAGGATTCAAATCCTGTGTAAAATTAAATACCTACCTTTATCATCACTTTTATTTCTATTAATTGTCCCAAACATGTTTTCAATTTGAATTTATGTACCTTTAGATAAAAATACATGTTCAGCTGGTGATGCTGATAGTGATATCTCCTCACTCTCTGTACTAATTTCCACTTCATTGCAAGATTCTGTGTCCATAGATAAACTGGATATGGGTAAACATGTTTCATTGCTTTCTTGAGAGCTTGTAGGGAGACTTGTTACATCACGCATTAATTTTCTCCGAGACCTTTTTATTACTAAATGTTTTAAACGCTCTTTTGCGGATGATGATTCTAATTTGGATTTTTTAAAAGAAAAGATTGAAGGCACTGCAGTTCTCTTTAAGAATCTAGCCTGAGGCTCATATACTGAAATAAATAACATAATATAACATTATTTTCTAAGCAATCTCAAATTATTATCTAAAATATTTATTTTCTGAAAATCTAATATTATCCGCGAGTTGTTGAATCACACTTACCATTATATTTACTTTGGCCAAAATAATCATCAGCTTTAAAATGAGCAGAGCACAATGCAGAGTGCTTGGTTGCTTTAAAGTTTTTGATTCTTAACGCTTTTTCCCAGGCTTTTCGGCGTTTTAAATCCTTGGGAAATATATGTCTCCCTTTATTTTTGCAGCCTGGAGCACAACACTGCGTCATATTTATAGTATTTTTTTAATTTTAATATTTGTTTTGTTTACGTAGAAATCGTAAAATATGAATTTTGACAAGACAGTGACAGGACAAATTTAGGCAAAGACGATAAAAAAAAGCAATTTTCAAGAGCACAGAACATAAGATAAGCACCAGGGTAGCCCGCGAAATTCAAATTTTCTTGGGTTTTTTGCAATTTATAGGTCAGTGTCAGGCTGGCCTAAACGGAATATTATCAATATCATTATCAAAGCTTGTATAACATTTTGAGCTCGTTTAACATAACACCCGCGATTCTGACGGACACCCTAGCTTTGCGTACATAAAAAAAATACTGGTCATAAAAAATAAATCCTACCATACAAACATAAGTACCATATTTCCTTTTTATTTAATTTATCAACATTTGCTGGGGACCGCGGAAACGCCGGCCGAAGCTAGGGATTAGACTTCTTACAGATAAACCACTTAAAATAAAAACAACATATTAGCCAGTTCTTCTCCATAGGAAAAAACCACCCAAACCGTACATCTTTTCTCGACGTTTTATAGGTGCCCATGTAGGCCTATGCGAAATAAGATATTTAGATTTTGTTTATTGCACAAAAATCTGTTCTCGCGTGTGATAACAAAATTGGAACTTAAAGCGAATAAGAGGATTATCTTCCGGACAAGGGAATATAAAGTATGTTAATGACTTGCTGAAAATAGGGAATCTTTTAAGCAAGATATGGTTAATGTTACAAATACCTTTGTTTTGGCATGGACTAGGTCTGGCTTCAGGAAAGGGCTGTTTTATAGCAAATGAGCAAGTCAATAAACTCAATGATTTGATTCTTGCAGTGCCACCATCAAAAAATTACTCTTCAGGTGACAAGGTGTGATGCAGAGAAAGCAGCGCATAACCCTTCTAGATTTTAAAACATCTCCTGGTATTCCATCACTGATCACTCAGTATCAGCCTGATGGAAGACCCAATAATAATGCAGGACCTGGGAATCGAACCCATGACCTGATGATGAGCAGTAGCACATTTAAACACACTCAACTCAACACTAATATAGTAGAAACCACGTAGAAACCAAACGCATTCTTTACTTATTAAAATTTTGCGCACTTGTAATAATGTATGAAATAAAGGTTGATATTGCAATAGTAAGCCATTCGTGTCTGCCTTCTCTAAAGATAACTTCTGATACTTCATCACATGACCGCCTCGATACATCCACCAGAAGTCATCTAGCTATACATAATTACCGCTACCCGTGCAAAGCTGGGGCAGGGTGCTAGTATATTAAAAAAATATAATACCAATATCATTCTGTTTGTTCTCACAGTCAATTTCCACCTCGGAACAGTTTTTAGTATACGTTTCTACTTGGACTTTAAATTTTTTTACACTTCGTGCCAAACTTCTTTGATAAGGCCCTTTGTTTTTTTGATGCACCACACCAGAATTTGCTTCATTCCATGGAAATGTACTTGGCACTGCAATTTTTTTCAACACAACTCTGGCTGAAATAATAATTAAATAACTATAATATTATAGTATAAATTACTTATTCACAAAGTAATTTTAGATGATGCAATTATTTAAAAAGCTTTTCATTGTAGATTGGTCAAGCAATGAGACAATAGATGCAATGTAACTTAAGTTTATCAGGATAATTTTATAGTAAATGTTCTTACGTATTTGTAATACAGACTCCTTCGGTAGCTCATAATCATCTTCTGTGAAGTGGCTTTTACAAACAATGCTATTCTTTGTTGGAATAAAGTTATCTCTGCGAATGGCTAAAATCCACTGTTTTAATCGATGTTTATCGCTCAAAGGGAACTTATGCCCTGATGTTTTATTTGCACACAAAGGCACTGCACAACATGTTGGCATTTTATGACAGAATTTTCCTTTGTAATGCTTGTTAAGATAAATAAAATTTCGAAAAATAAAACACATGCAACATGTATTTTGACAGTTGCTTGGACCTGACACTGCAGTGCTGCCATCTCACGTCTGACGTAGGTACATCATTACAGAAAACCCTCTTTCATGAACAGAGAACCATAGACAAAGAAACAAGCACAAACTCAACACAGGCATAGAGAAGAGGCATTAAAAGATAGGCAATGGTGTTACCTAAAGCCGGCTCTGCTGCGCATGTTATCGTATTTTACTAACATAAAACATTGTTTACTAACAAAAAGGGGGCGTGGCCTAATATAAATTGTTTGCCGCGACAAACAGATAACAGGTTTTGTAAGAAACTGGGAGCAGCAGACCCGGCTTAAATTGAGCATTTAAGCAAGAGGCAGTTTTTATGCTGCAGTTGACTCAATGGTCAACTGCAGTTAATCTGTGCCTTATCGGTGACAATTTGACATTGACAGCACTTTTCTGATCGCTGCAATATTGGTTTCAACAGTCCCTAACGCCATTCCTTGCATGAAGTATGCAAGTAAAAACAACCAAGTATTACAGCCAACAGGGATAATGTATGGTACAACAGGCTTTCTTAAGCATAATGAGGCTTTTGATTTTCATTTCACTCATTATCTTAAGTTTTATATTGATTTTAGATAACATACTTCCACTAAACCTTCCACCGCCCTTTACCATTTCTTGGCACAAAAACAACAACTTTTCTGTGCAATATGGTACATTTTTGATGTTATTTACAAAGAATAGATTTCTTTTTTTACAGAATGTAACTCAGAGTTCACATTACTACTTAAAATTAGTTTCAACCAATCAAATGGATGGAATCTAGATTTTTTAAGTTATTTCAAGTTTTTATTGACATTCTGCAATGCGTTCCAAATAGTTAGTATTAAAATTGTTGTCTAAGAAATCATAACAATAGAATCAACACCGTTATCTAGTGTTATTTTCGCTGTCGTAGAAGTTCAATTAAAAATTAATTGCTCACATTCTTTTTTATTATGTAAAAAAGTTATTATTCATTTCGCATCACAAACTTCAACATGTTCCCTTTCTCTTTGTTCTTTATATTTACAATGATCTGTTTTGGACCAAGGGAATATTGAAGATACGATACGTTTCTTAAGAATGCTCTTGGTATTTGATAGGTCTCCAAGGCGATTCTTTCAGGTTATGTTTATAAAGTCGTAAACTAAAATGTGCATTCTGAGCGATGATTATGAAAAATATTCAGAACCATTTTCAAACGTCTTACTCGTTAACGCCACAATTATAAAGAAATCATCATGTTTAAAGTAGTCTCAACATATTTGTGAGTTTCTTTTTTCTCGACAGTGATGCTGCTTCCCAGTGTCCTAGCTTTCTCGTCCCGAGGAAACGAATGTTTCGCTTATTTGGACATCGGAACACGCAGCAATATTGCATAAGTGTACAGGTTCAGTCAAATAAAGTCAGAAAAAACTATGTTGACGATTTTGACACAAGAAAAGAACGACAAGTCACAACAATCAACAATGTAAGTTCACTGTACTGCTTTTAGTGTTGCCAACTAGGCTAGGAGGTACAGAGAGTGGGGTATTTTTTAACGAAATACGTTTACCGATCTAAAGATTTGGAAAAATAGCTAAAGATTTTCACAGTTAGTTTCCCTTCTAAGTTTACCTCTGATATCAACCTTATTTAAAATATATAATATAATAAATATAAATCAGAACTAAAATTACAGGGGTAGGGAGAGTAAAATAATAAAAAGGGGTTAAATGCTGGATGCGAGACGCACAGGACTGGTCAATGTGGCGATACTTGTGGGAGCCCTGTGTCCAGCAGTGGATGTCTTTCGGCTGAAATGTTGACGATGATGAAATGCTAAACAGTTATACAACGGACTGGGTTTACAAAAAATTTTGTGTAGTTTTGAAATCGGCGCAGTGTTTTACAAGCAGCAGAAAGCAAAAACTTATTTGCACTGTTTTTTTCGTAATACAAAATTACGAGATTAAGATCTTAGAACCGCACAAGATTCATTTCCATTAGTAAACCCAAGTGGCTGTGAGTGAAGCTGAACCACTCAGTCGCCTGCAAATATAAGTGCTGTTCGGCCTCCCTCACTGACAAATTGTTCACTGACAAAATCAGCACCAAGAATCCTTCGTTAACAAGACTTATAATTACAATAGACGAAAAATTAAATGGTTTAAAAATGCTGATAACAGCACACATCAAAGATAACCACGCAAACAAAGTTATCAAATTCCGCAGTGCCGCTATACCTACAGGAAAACTAGCATTTAGGTATTTTATTTAACAATTCTGCAATATTTTACGATTTAAACAATATATATGTATTAACCTAAGGGTATCCTTCCTAACGACACTACACAGGTACGTTTGGCTGTTGTGAATTGCATCACAATATCAATTCTGTTCGCACTTAATTGTCTGATGGTTTTAATAAACTAGAGAAAAATATTATATTACATGAAGCTTCCTGATGCTGTTCAGCGTCCGATGTCGATGAAGGCTTTTTAGTCCAAGGAAATACACTCGGCACGGCACCTTTCTTTAAATGACGACTTATTTGTTGACGACCTGAAAATCGTAAATATTTTTCTATAGTTCTCTTTGATTTTTACGGTAAAGTATTCATAGCGATAATCAGTACTTACCCGTATACGCAGACACACCAACATAATCCGATTCTTGGAAGTGTGCTCGGCACAATCTGATTGTGTCGGTCACAGGTTTATTTCTTCGCATGGCTTTCACCCATTTTTTTCTCAACTTTGCGTCTCTCGGAAATAAATGCACACCACCGTTATTGCAACCAGGAAGGGCACAATTAGGCATATTATTTTTATTTTCGAATAAACAAACACGAAACGCTGCGAGCTACTGACAGATAATGGCCGTGTCGCAAACACGACACCTAGCGGAAGAATCACAATGAAGATAACAACAACGTCATTATTTCTTCACAAGTCATCGATTTATTGTCCGTTTCCTTTAAACGATATCGATGTTGGAGACATTGATGATGATGGATTTATTTATTTTAATGAGAGTCAACCAATCATAATAAATAAATAAGAAGTAGTTAGCCTTTAGTTATTATTATAAAAGTTTGCCACCAAGTTTTATATCTTTAAGCCATGGATTTAGTAAGTACCCAATATAATTATGATGTATGCATGTAAAGCTCGCTTACTATGGCTTAAGACAAACGAATTTATAAAAAGACTACGAAGACTTACACTTGACCTTGTCATACTTCACAATATTGCAGTAATTTTAATTTGATATTTTTTCGGGCAATATTTGCAAATCAATCCTTTTTTTCGCGTACCTAAGCCAAAAGTGAAAATGCCACATTGTGGATTGCAATTAAAATAAATAAATAATTAAGGATTGCAATTATTCTATAGATAATAATTCTAAAGAATTAAAAAAAATGGACTGAACTACTTAAAACTAGTATTGTTCTTAACTAAACATATTTGAAATAATTATGTTTAGTTAAGGCAATACTTTTTTATTATTTTAGATAACACGTGGAGTACTCAGAACGGTGCGGTGGTATAAATTGTCAGAAGCAGAACCTAGCCTTTTTCATATATTAACAGTATCAGATAGAATCATAAAATTAATTCTTGGCGCGAAATCAAAGCCGTAAATAATGCCGCCATCTTGGTTTTTGTACATATTTCACCGTTCACAATATAATCTATGTTGACTACCAGCGCCCCCTGTCAAAGTCATTCGAGCGCCATAAGATCCAAGTAGTGACAACATTAGAAGAAAATATAACACAAAAAAAAACATTCCTATTTTACGTCATTATTTACGTCATAGTTCATTCAATTGTTCGACTTTATTGGGTTCTGGGTTCGACCAAAGAGTAAAGTAAACACGGGCCGTAGGTAGGTGGCGAAGTAAATTATTGTTTGTAACGCTTAGATCAAAATAATGGACCTCGAAGACATCGTTCTTATTAGATCGAGGGCCCCAATGCGGGGCGCTGTTCGCCCGGGCCAATGAATGTTTTAAAACACCTGCACCAGTATTCGTTCTAATAATAAGAAACAGATGTAACTTACTTGAAGTTTTCGCCTTCATTACGCGAGCACCGCTTGTCCCTGATTGTTCAACATTTCTGGGAAAAATCGATGGAACAGCTGATTTCTTCAAATATCTATGAAACGGAGTCATCCCTAAAAGTTACGACGGAGATGTTGAAAAACACTTTTTTTTACAAAAGTAAAGAAAAATACTAAATATTTTATTGTCTATTGTCCATACCTGTCGATAAACACACATCAGCATAATCACTCGGCTGGAAATGATCATAACATAACCTCGAATGTTTAGATGCCTTAAAATTTTCTTTGTTTATCGCTTTCTCCCACAATGTTCTTTTGATAGGGTCTTTGGGGAATGTGTGCGACCCCATGTTGCGGCAACCTGAAGCTGAACATCTTGGCATTTTAAATAAACAAGTACGTTTTCAAAGATTTTTATGAATTTTGACACAAAACACGGTCTCAATCGTTTACAACGCTACCAAGCGGCGAAATGGAACAGCGTTACAGCGTAGACTTCAAAACTAGGTGAAGATCATTTGAGAATTATTGCCATACGTATAAAGTAGTGATGTGAATTCGAATGTAGTAAGTAAAAGCTGCACAAACGGCAAAAAACAGGTTATTATCAATGAGCACAAAAGCTTAAAGACCTAAATAAAGTAAAAAATCACTGTAAAGCACCTTTTCTTCAATTTAATTTTTTAAAAATCATCAATTTTTTTTTCTGATATAGTAACATTTGATCCACTGAAACTGTCAATGTCAAATTTCCACATTGTTTTTATACAGTGTACATGTGCCCATTGTGATCTTTTAGTTAACATATTTTATAATATTACAATTATCATGGATGAAACTACGCCAACAGTTAGTTTGATATCATGTATGCACTTTGTACGCCGTGGCGTGGCTAAAGCAGTGCCTGAAAAGGTATGTAAGATGACATTCGGGTTACAACTTTCGCACTTGATTAATCGTAGTTTTAAAATGTAATATCTCTTTATTTACAGATAGAACTAACAGAGAAGGAGTTGGAGAAAATTATCAAACAAACAGCTGAAGATTTGCGGTAGGTTCTTGGAAAAAAATCATAAAATTATATTATTTTAAAATCATTTGTTATACACAGCGTATTTGAGACAAGTTCATTCTGATATTATTTCCAGAAGTAAACAATATGTCTTATATGTGACGAACCTCAAATTACAGAATAGCAGATGCCGGTGAAGATGAAAGTGGCGATGAAGGTGAAGCCAGTGCAGCTCCAAGAGACCCTCCGGCCGATCCTAACGATGAGTTCAACTTTGAGAAGTATGATGAAGAGGATAATAGTAAGTATTTGGTAGCTAATTTTCATGTTAAATAAGGGAGGATATTTGTCTCCTCAGTGATACTGTTAGCCTGCATCATCCCACTGGTGGGCAAAGGCATCTCGCCATGACTACAGTTGTTTTGATCCAAGGTCAATGTGGACCACTGGTTGCTGGTCTAAGTCTTGTCCAGATCATCCCGCCATCTTCAAAAGGTCTGCAGCGATGCCAACCAAATTGCTGACGTTGCTCTTGAATCTGCTAAGCTGAAGTCGGACCAGACTGGCCACGTCTGCCGCATGCCCAATAAGCTATGGTCCAAAATAACTACTATTGATTGATACCCTTCTCTATGTCCTCTTCTTCCATACTTCTCTATAAGGCTGCCTGTCCACTAGAGTGGAAAAGAGAAGAGAGAAGCGTAGTAGGGTTTAGAACTTAATAGTCAAATAACTTACTCAAACCTTATTTGCATTCCACGATGTGTACTTACGTGCATGTTTATGCAATTCTGTTGTTAAAATTTGCACAGCTCTGCTCCTCTTCTCTCCAGTGGATAGGCAGCCTTACTCAGCAGTCACCTACTTTCTAGCCATTTCGTACTTCACACAGTCCATCCATACTTCTAGTATTACATTACTAATGAATGCTATTTTATTATAATGTTATAATTTTGTTTGCAGTCAACCCCGTTGGTATTGGTACTGTGGCAACCATGCCAAACTTAGGTGATCTAAGTGAAAATGTTCAAATAAGGGTAAGTCGCTAAGTATATTGAAGACTAACTTGTGATAATACTATGAAAAAAGGTAGAAATGTCATAAATCCGCATAAATACAACACCTAATTGGATGCTTATATAAATGCGCGATGTTAAGATTTCTTTGCTCGGGTTCTGAGCCGAAAGTGATATATCTAAAAACACGCTATTATTATGTTCACTCGCTGTGCCCCACGGTTACTCATTTTACTCGACCCCTTAGGGTCACAGCGTGAATTTAAATATCTGATAAACCTTCTGAAGAATTGGGCTATCAGTTAATGCAAAACTAATTTTCCAAATGCTACTGGTAGGATTGGGATTTTCAAACAAATAAACAAAATCTTCATCTTTATTATACACGAGAATGTTTTAAATGCAGCCTATGACACTTTGGCAACGTAGCTTCCCGTTAGTGAAAGAATTTTCGGAATCGGATCCGTAGTTCCGAAGATTAACAGAAGATAGTCAAACTTACAAACTAATATTAGTGTGTAGATTATGGTTTCGCCTAGTGTTATTTAAAAACGCTTTAATACAAAATTTGACTTCAAAGTAATGTAATTAAAATAAGTTTTTTAAGAAAGCAATGTCCAGTAGTTGAATATGAATTTCTTTTCAGACCGAGGGACCGGACAGTGACGAGGAAGATGACATAATTAAACCTAATGACAACCTCCTGCTAGTGGGGCATGTAGAGAGTGATGCCAGTGTCTTAGAAGTATACAGTACGTATGAGATATCAATATTCCCACATTGGGACCATAATAATCCGACAATGCTACGGCCAAGATCTAATATAGGGAACACTCCAGGCGCGAAGGCACCAAAGAAGCCGATTCCTGCCGACTTCCCTTCAAGATGAAGGCACTCTACGTAGTGTCTACTGTGACCAAATATTATATTATATACACATCTGTGGGTCACAGTAAATACATTTAATACATCATGGCATTGAAAATATTACAAAAGTGCCAACATTTTTCATGTCAACAAAGAACGCAACGGGTAAAAATAGGTCGGCGCTCGGTTTTCAGAATTCACCTTGTGTTGCGTAGCGCACCATAACCGATTTCAGCAAGATTATACCCGTTCCTAGTCAGAGTGCGCTTAACGTGAACGAAAGCTACTAATCAATGTATAGCTACTGTCTACATTAATTCTTTTTTCTTTTTGGCCTCGCAAGCCTGCTGGTAGAAATTTCTTTTGAAATAAGCTGTGCGTTTGTACTCATATTTTATAATATGTTGTAAGAGCCCTCCCATCCCTTGTCACACAATGTCACACTTTATCGAACCCCCCCCCCCTTAATGTGTGACGTAACTTATGGATGGCCCCTTATGTTCTCTCTTGTGTGTATATAAATTATAAAATAAATAATTAAAGCTACATCATGGATGACGTCATTGAAATTGTAACCCAATAGTCCAGAGGAGACCTTACTATACTTAGTAAGTATCAAAACACATGACAAAACGGAACAATTTTTTTCCAAATCAATAGATTTCACTGTCTTGATTTGCAGTCTACAACAAAGAAGAAGATTCATTCTACGTGCACCACGACATCATCTTGCCATGGTTCCCGCTGTGTATTGAGTGGCTGAGTCATGACCCATCGGATCCCAACCCTGGTAAGTTTATAAGCAATTTATTGAGCAGTACTTTATTAGAGTGTCTTTAATGCAGGCCAGTAGAACAATGCCTGTGTATAAATAAATACTTCCTGCTGTTTATGAAGACTGCTTTGATTTCATAAATAATGACGAATAGGTCATCGATCATACATTTCGACGGAAGAATCGACAAAATGACAGATCAAAAAATAAATCTGTTATTTTGTCGATTCTTCTGTCGACAAAACCCGTTTCTACGGTGGTCATGCTATGCGTGCTGTAGGTATAGCACTTTTGTATGAAACAGATGATTTAAAAAATATCAACAAATACAGTTAGGTGTTTGCTCGTCGATCCCCTTTCACCGAAACGGTCGGTACAGACAGGACGAAAAAATCCTCGCGCAATTTACGAGCTGCATTGAAAATAGAACCGTATTACCATTGTTTAAAGTAGAAAATTATGAATATCGCTGCGGACGTCAAGCGTCGCCTCGCGCATGCTCGCCAATTCATCACGCGTCTTTAAACAATAGTAATACGGTCCTATTTTCAATGCAGCCAGTAAATTTCTCGTACATTTTACGAATACATTTTGTAACGCTATACTACTGCTTATGTAAAGTCTTTATGCTGAAATTGAAGACGTTACTGTACCCATATCAATAACCATATTTTCAGGCAACTTATGTGCTCTCGGCGGCATGGACCCTGTGATCCAAGTGTGGGACCTCGACATTGAGAACTGTCTAGAGCCCGCGTTCAAACTGGGCAAGAAACCGAATAAAAAGAAGAAAACTAAACGAGTCGGACACAAGGATGCTGTGCTGGATCTATCGTGGAATAGGAATTTTACGTAAGGATTGATTTACTTAGAAATGCGTCGGTGTCCCTTCCATCCTATATACAAACTATACCTCTTTATTATAGTAGTATAGATGACCATTAGAGGACTTTTGTAGTGAATAAATCAAAAAGATAAAAGGATTGTAGTTGCCCATTCCAAAGCGTAGATCTCTCTCTATGGATAAGAACACAACTGATACTCCTACTAGTGTAATATAGGCGGTGGTTAACACTTACAATCTTATAGACGGTATCCGTTTCTCAAGATATACATATCTTAAAAAACGTTTGTACCAACTTGCAGACACGTGTTAGCAAGTGGATCAGCAGACAACACTGTTCTGTTATGGGACTTGGATCAAGGCACGCCGCACACCAAAATAGACTGCTTCGAAGATAAGGTATGTAGTCTCGTCTTCATGACTCCATCATCAACTTCCTGGCTTGGTCCCATGTTACTGGGGGTCAGTGCAACACGTTTTTATCTTCCATTCGCCCATGTGTTAACATGTCACGCTATCATTTACTTATTTTTCTTTAATCTAGTTAAAATTTGTTTTATTCGTCAGTTGATTTACCAAAGCATAATTCTTATTACTTACCAGTCATCTCGTTTAATGTTCTTCAGTGAAAACTATAACAATGATGCATTTGGAATTTTGGCTCTTAGTATAAAAAAAAACCGGCCAAGTGCCAGTCGGACTCTGCATGAAGGGTTCCGTACCATCGAAGTAGATTATTTTTTTATTATTTGTTGTTATATATAATAGCAACAGAAATACACATTCTGTGAAAATTTCAACTGTCTACCTATTACGGATCCTAAGATGACACCCCGCTGATAGAGGGACGGACAGCGGAGGCTCATAATATTAGGATCCCGTTAGTTGCCCTTTGGGTACGGAACCATAAAAACAATTTTCTTTCATATAATGTTAGTTATCAAACATAGAAAGTATCGAGATACGATTCCTTACTTTTTGCTGGAACGACGAAACTTATTTACTTACGTTATAACTGGCCTTTTGACTTACAAAACCCTAAAACAAATCATCTGTTTGTGCCCACAGGTCCAGTCCCTAGCTTTCCACCCTCTAGAAGCACAAACCTTAGTGAGTGGTTCGTGTGACGGCAAGGCGCGCGTGTCGGACTGCCGCACGCCCGAGGCGCAGCGCGCGTGGAGCTTGGCGCCGGAGATCGAGCGCGTCGTCTGGGATACACAGAACCCCTTCTGTTTCGCTGTGAGTCTTAAACTTACGTTTTATTAATTAATATTTCACGATAATATAATAGTTAGTGTATATTGTTGCTAACTGCCTCGTTGGTCTGGTGGCCGCAAGCGCGACTGCAGAACATGAGGTCCTGGGTTCGATTCCCGGGTCGGGCAAAGTGTTTTTGGGTCTTTCCCTAAGGAATTTTTTAGTACCCACGGAGTCTCGATTCGTGCCCGGTTGATGGCAATACGAGGGAGTTAAGCATAACTGGCGAAATGTGGGTGTACTATTAGGTACCTCTGCCTAACCCTTTGAGGATTACAGGCATGATGTTATGTATCTGGTAAGTTCGCGTTCAAATTATAATTTTAGACCAAACGTATCTTCGCTATCTAAGACATAATTACGAAATTCTTAATGGAAAACCCCAGCATGGTTTCCATTAAGAATTTCTTAGTAGCAGCCCTGAGTCTGAATTTCAGCGCAATTTGTAGCAATAGGCTCGCCCCCTATTATTTGATACTTGTATGTACACAACTGGCGAAATGTGACGGTAAAGGTACACTTCTGCTCCTGCTCGCAACTCGAAGCTCGAAGCTTCGGAAATTACAGGCAGTGGTATTTTATCTTTTTAACTTGTTTCACCCTATCTTTTCGTATCTTTCAGATGAGTAACAACACAGGCAAGGTAGCCTACGTGGATTGCAGACAAGATGAGCCGCTGTGGGTACTAGATGCGCATGAAAAAGAAGTCACCGGCCTTATACTAAGTGATAGAGTGCCCGGACTGATGATCACCGTCAGTACAGATGAGAAGCTGAAGACTTGGGATATATCTGGGTAAGAAGAATTAAGTAAGGTGTTAAGTAAGGGCCCTCTTGGATTTTGTCCACACTTTCACACTCACATGGACGCCTTGGGAGCATTATACGCTGGTGTTTTAGTTACCTTGTGGAGTATACAGGGTGTAAACAAACCCTTCACGAAGCCGTCAACCAAGCATTCAGTACATCAAACTAAGTAACTTTGCGCAAAAATTGTTGCTGGGAAACGACTTTTTTTTTTGGGATGAAAAATCACGTTTTACGGTAAAATTCAATGTAACGCACTCAAAACTTAGTGCTGATGGATGCTTTGAATAGTAAACGGGTCATAGAGTTAATTAAAGTAAAATTAAAACCTATAAAAGTGGTATTTAAAAAAAATCTTGTGAAAAAATTGGAACTTTGACCTCCAATATCTCCGTAACTAGAAGGTTCCCAGGTATGGTCTAGAACAAAAAAATGATCGCAATGATGGGGAGAACAGATGCCTTTCGGCTTCGTTAAGGGTCTTTTTACACCCTTTATGATGCAAGATAGATCCTTAATTCCATGAACATATTCGAAGTCCTGGATACCATTGGAATTATAATTTGACAACGAAGTTTACCTTGAGTAAAATTGCCAACAAAAAACTAGTGATTTTAATCCTGTTTTATGTGAATGTTTCGCCAGTAGGAACGCGCAAAATGATGACTGATGATTATCAACTCGGTGATCATAGATGACTGTAATGTTGTGTTCTACAACCGAGAAAACATCTTCTACTTACCTACTTACTCACACACAATGCTCCCACCCAGTGCCGGTTTTAGCACTACCAGCGCCCTGGGCGAGATTTATACGGCGCCCCCTAACTGCAATTCAAACCCATAAAAGGAAAAAGATATAAAGAAATTATCATTTATTAAAAGAAATAACCATTTATAAAAAAAAAAAACTAATAAATTTTGACTTTTCTAGCCTTTCTGTCGGCGAACTCTTTTATTATTTTATCAAAATCGAGGTTTTCAGCAATTTCATTCTCGATTGACAAAGTTGCCAAGCTTGTCAATCGGGATTGCGATATTCTCGATCGCAGATAGGTCAAGATTTGTTTAAGATATGGAAATAAAGGGGTGCCTGCGGCGCCCCGTTATGTACGGCGCCCTGGGCGGTCGCCCAACCGCGCCCTACCCTAACGCCGCCACTGCTCCCACCTTCCAGCGCCACCCCAGTGCAGGCGTCGGAGCGCTCGTGTCGTGTGGGCGCGGCGCTGTGCGCGGCGGTGTGTCCCGAGGCGCCCTTCAACGTGGCCGTCGGCGGCGACAACAAGCAGAACTACATCGAACTCGTCGACTTAAATGTTAGCGAGCAGTGTGAGTGCTAATACCTTTTCACTTGCTTGTAGATGACTAGTATTTATTACCCGGATTCTATTGGCGAGGTTCTTCAGAAAGCTCAGGTGCGTAGTACTCGCGAACGGTGTGCGTGTATGACCAGATTTATGAATGTGGACGAGGTTAAAGGAGTTTGGATCGTAGCAGGTAGCGGTCTGTGGTTTCTGCCTACCCCCTTGGGAAAAACCCGCGCAAACCCGATGGAATAAGCGCGCGTACTCGCGTTCGGTTTTTGAAACAAGTGGCGCGCGTGTAGACGCGTTAGCCGATACGAGTCTGAAACCACTCTAAGAGGTCGTCCAGGGAAGTACTCTGTCAAGCATCGTTGCTGGGTTACTGTTTATAGGGCTTGAGTGCCGACCGGTGTTATGACGGGTATTTAAGACATTTCAGCTGTTTTTGGGGTGGCAAACAACGGATCTGCAGGCCGCATTTGAGATCTGCATCGATAAAGGGGCGATTCCATTAGACAAGTTGCATACAACTTGAACAGACCTGCACACAAGCTATAACTTGTATGACGCAGTTTGAACTTGTACATTTTTTATTCAAGTGACGTGCAAATTGAACGCTCAACGTTTGTTGTTTCGATTCGCGTACGAGTGACGTATACTACTCAATTGTTGATCATCTACACTTGTATCCAATAAAACCTGCATACAATTTGCACACTTGAAAACATATTTCCAATGTAAGCTACTTGTACGCAAATGTGACGTTATACTTGCATACAAGACTTGCCTAATAGAATCGCGCCTTTAAGCCAAGTACCACATACACAGTACGTTATTTGCAACACAACATGAAATGCAACATTCTCCATACATTTAAATGACTGAAACAGCTCGCACGCAATATGCATACTCGGCGTATGGAAGATGTTACATTGCGTGTTGCGTTACAATCTGTACCCGGCTCTATGACCGCTTACTGGCGTCGTGTGAATTAACTTTATTTTTAAAACCTTTGTGCGGTTATTGGTATAGCACTTTTGCAGAGAGTCTGATGGATTCCTTTAATTTGTTTCAGTTACGAATCGGTTCGCGTCACGGCCGCTACTACCGCCCCCTACACCAAGCGCAGATGCTATGGAGACATAGAATTGTTTATATTTATGTTTAAGTGTAATAATAAACTATCAAATGGTTTTCTTTGTTTATTTTAAACCTGCTTTTAACATCCGTAAGGTGCTTGTGATAAGAGTAGGATCAAGTAGGTCTACCTATTATTGTGGACACAATGTTCGTTGACGACAGACCGATCGACCGACGAAGCCCGAAGAATTGCCAAACTTAGTGGCACATTGCTCGCAGAACGGATGGCCGATGGGGCCGAAAAGTTCTCGAGTGGCGACCGTGAACCCGAAGACGTTACATTGGAAGGCCTCCCATTAGGTGAACCGATGACCTGGTGCAGGTTTTAGGGATCCGCTAAATGCGAGTCGCACGGGACCATGTGGCGACACTTGGGGGAGGCCTGTGTCCAGCAATGGACGTCGTTCGGCTGAAATGATGATGAAGATGAATGTTCGTTGAAACTTAGTTGAAACGTACGATCTCATAAGGCCCGGACTCCACCAAAGCGGAGACTAGACGAGAGGAGAGATGTGTTGTAAACCACCAATATTCGTTAGTTTTACCGCTTAGCTTTAGTGGAAACGGTTGAGCAAAGAGGAGAGGTGATGTCTCATATTTGTTTAGGCCAGCCTCCGCAAGCGGCGGCAGCGCAGTGGAGACGAGAAGAGACGTGAGTGGCGTGCGGTGAGCGTCGTGCGGCGGTTGCTAAACTGGGCGTGAGTAGCCTCTCATATTTGCTCCGCTCTAGCCAGCACGCATCTCCGCACAGCTTCGGTGGTCACACCCTAGATGTTAAGCATCTCCTCTCCGGTCCTTAGCCTTTTACAAAACTTGGTTTTCATGCCATATTTTATTGCACAAGTACTCGGATCCGTGAAGGATGATATGGCTAGAAAGGAGGTCACTGCTCAGATAACAAGTGATAGAGAAGTATAGAAGAAGACATGCTGCGCCGACCCTATATAAATTGTGAAAAGGGCCGCAGAATGATGAAGAGTCGGACGCCTGATTTTAAAAATGTGCTTCCTCCAGAGTCCAGATCTCCTGGAGATTGTTCCAGAAAGCCTTTGGAATTGTGGACATTTACAGACACGTTATGATCCACCCAAGAGAAACTAAAAAAAAGAAACAACAAAATAGTAACGGTCTGTGTTGCTATCAATGGTATTTTATTAATATAACTTATCATACATAATTATGTACATTTTTCGAGCCCGTCACCAATTGTACCAACACATACCGTTTTAACGGACCCCGCGATCGTCTCCCATAAGATTTTCTCTCTACAATTTGGAGCGAGTGTCGTCGCTGTAAAAAAAAACACCATTTTACTTAGGGTTTTCCAAATAAAACTTCAATTATATAACAACTGAGATTATGTATTAGCAACATATCATAGAATAATCCTAGATAAAATAATAAAAGCAATGAAAATGTATAAACTGCTCGATAATTCCGAACTAAAAGCATTTTTTAATACTGCAATTCTGGTTTAGATATAATAAAATATTAAAATAAGCTGGGACCTCACTTGGTCATATATTTGAACACGATTTGAACATTAGCAGTGTATATTTATAAAAATATTTAACAGATTTATTTTTATAATTTCAAAATTGGATCACAGCCAAATCAACTGGTAATTATATTTTGTGACAAATATACCATATAAAAATATCCAGTGTAGCAACACACGTGTTACAATATTATTGCTCTATGTTTCAATACTACGACAGGTTCGTAGTGAAGAGTTGCCAGATTAAATATAAAGCTCGTTATAAAAAGCTAAATATAGCTGTTTAAATCTAGCAACCCTGGAGTTGAGCAATAACGTGGTGTCTTATGGTAACTCTTATCAAGAAAAGGTGCAACACAACCAAGACTTTGATTAATTTAGGTCTTAAGAACAAAAATAGTTCGAGAGGTCGCCACTTTCGCTTGTCTTATTACGATATAGTTTTGGTCAAAATGCAACATTAAACCTATAATTTTGAAGAAAGTATCCAATATTGAAATGCAAGAATACTATAAAAAAGACTAAATTGTTCACTAACTATTGTATTAAAAGTTACATATTTTGTAAGATTTGTTCGTGTCTATTTGCACTAATGAGTTTACATGAATCTATGCCTATTCGTTGTGATTAAATAAAAATTAAAAGCGACGTGACCACACAAGATTCCTTGGTATCTCCGGTGTTTGGCCACAAATTTTGTCATAATCTCGACAAAGATGAACTTTTCCGAAAACCCCATTGTGCCATAATTACGCACGAGTACTGTTCGAATTAACAAAAACTGTTCATAATCATCTTGTTTCGATTTCACAAGAGAACCATCTTGATAACATTCCACTATCTTGTTATTCATTTCATGCGCAAAAGAATCTGTAAATATATTTAATTTATTATTTCTGTATGTTATAAAAATATAATCCATATAATTATGAGATAAATATATAATTTTACTATATTATTCAAATATTTACTTTTGCTATCAAGTTTTATGCGATGTAAACTAACAAAATACACGTTCTACAATAGCTCTATCGTTAATGAGGAACTAAATTCAATTAGCGATAGTGATCTTTTATTATTTGAGCTTGTACTCTCAATTTTCGAATTTTGTCATGTTGTAAAGTCTTAGCCAACAATTTCTTTTTCTTTCGTAAATAATCACAAGTATCACTGATATAAACTCAAAAATTTTATTATTTATTACGCTATATAAAATAAACTACCCAATATTTGTAATATTGAGTACCTAGGTAGTTTATTTAGACAGTAGGAATTGTAAAAGGTCGTAATATTATTTTACAGAAGTAGAAGTCACATGGAACTTTCTCAGGGTTACTCACCCTAAAATAGGTTCCAACCACCCTTTCGCCATCAATAGGCGACACCTTAATCAATATCTAAATAAACAGCATTATAAGATTTTACGCCGTTGACGCAGAGTTAAAATTCCAACAGTGCAACAATATTTAGGCATGGATTTAGGTGTCTTTTAGTGTTCGTAAAAACTGGCATAATGTTACTAACGGAGACGAGCGGAGCGCGGAGGAGACGTGCGGAAACCGACCAATCACATTAGTTGAAATCTACATCGTGTCTCTCTCTTGTGATTGGTCGAATCTTGCACATCTCCTCTCTGCTCTAACCTCTTTGATGGAGTCCGGGCCTTGGATAAGTCATCATTTCATGATTTCTGACCTTATCGTGTTCGAACTTCAAATATTCTTCTAGGCTTATGGTATATTTACTTCTAGTTGGTACAGATTTACTTGGTGTTGCGTGTTAGTTAAGTTTACAATAAATTAACTATATTCAATGCGAGATACTCTTACTGTGTACTAAACATTACTCTAGAGCTGTGCAATTGTCTAATTAAATTACCTATCCATTACCGACATTAATCTCTTTATAATAAGGTTGAGGGTTGTGTGAGCCGTGTTTGACCAACACCTCGCTGAGTGACCATTACCACGAGTTTCACCACGTTCGGCTTAATTTAATATTTCTCATCACATGTCTTCACAATGTGTTTTAGGGTCAAAACTTTCGTTTTGATGTTTGACAACCATATACCAACGCTCACAAAACCTTCCAACCTTCGAGCATGATGGCCACTCACAAGTATAACTGCGCGATTTGACCTCTTAACTGTTGAAAAAAACTCACAGACACTCGCTTTACCAACGAAAACTTTTCAAAACCTTGACATAATGTCATTGTCTCATCATGTCAAAGTTTTTGCAATAGGGAAGGTCGATCAAACGTCATTGCAAATTCATAGATCCGACCAATGAAGTCAAGTCATTTTAAAATACAAAATTACATTAACAGTGTTTCCACCAATGACGATGCTTAGAACTAGCTACACTAGCGCCATTAGTTTCACAGTTACCTTCCCTAAGCCAAATCGCGCATTTAAACCAGCTGAAGACCACCATGCCCCAAACAAAAAAACATTTACTCTGCAGCGGGGAACTTGGTGACTGCATCATTCATGGCCTTCGCCATATACTCCACGTTTTTGGGGTTCAGTCCACAAATGTTGATGCGGCCTGACTTCAGCAGGTAGATGTGGTAGTCCTGGATCAGGTGCTCCGCCTGGCGCTGCGTGAGGCCGGTGTAGGAGAACAGACCGATCTGTTTCACTATGTGGTCCCAGTTGCCGGGGGTGCCTAGTCTGAAAGGGTTGATAGATGGCTTAAGTAAGAATCCATTTTTGGCTCCGCATAACATAAAAAAGTCTCTTTTATAATGATTTAATTTTTCATTCCCTCACGCCCCCCCCCCCCCGACCCTTGCTCGAGCCAGCCCGCGATGCAGAGCCAGATGTTTTAAATCAGCTCCTAAATAATGATATCATTCAGATTAAGCCGGACCGTTTACTCCCTTCCCCAGTGCCGCCCTAAACCGAGGCTGGTATCCCGGCGAGGTGCCCGCGAGCGCAGTCGCGCTGTTTATTTTGCCCCTGGCTGAAGGCCTTACACTCAAGACACCATCAGGATAGCCCGGTTAAGCCGTTAAGTAGACGCCAGCCTCATAGGTTGATCTGGCGAACGAGATGCCATTAGGAAAAAAAAACGTTTTTTTTTTGTAATTTGTTTTTTTTTTGTATTCTTCTGTATAGGCTTTGAAAATAAATGACGTTTTACCATATACCTACATAAAAGCTAACTTACTTGATAAGCTCTGCCCTCAAGGCTTCTCTCATCTGTATGACCCTGCTGGACATCAGCTTGATGTGTTCCTTCCTGCAGAAGACAAATCAAATTATGAAATCTGTCCTAAAATTAAAATACATAATGCATGTTTTAGTCAATTTGTAATAACTGAGTCTCACAGATTGGACAATGCTTGACATTTTTTAATTTCGATCATGAATAAGGGCTGTTTAAAATCCGTAAAAAAATATAAATCTAACACCCGCCTCTCCCACATCAAAAAAAGCAGTTTCTGAGGGTTACCATAGATAGAGGATCACCCTTCATAAACAAGTAAAGTAAAGTATTTTTTAAATTAACAAGAAAACTATACGATTGTTGATCAGGAAACGGGTAAGTATAAACTTCTTCGTGTGATTAGTGCCTAATCTGATATCAGAGTTTTTATGCCGCCGACTTGGCTTTACATGCCGTCGAGAAATATCTCGAGAGTATAAACCAGAATGGCTTGTAGCAGCAAGATGAGAGTAGTCGTAGGTCGTTTTAAACGGCAATCGAGATGACAGGCTATGTTCGGCTGCGGACTGCGATACCCAAGTGGATTGCTGGGTTACTTAGTACTGAGGTAGTGCTACTGTGGGGCGGTGTACTGACCACTCGTCGAAAAGCGCCTTGTTGCTGAGCACGTTGGTGACGATGCGCGCGCCGTGCGCCGGCGGGTTGGAGTACATGCCGCGCACGATCCACGTCAGCTGCGAGCGCATGGCCGGCACCAGCGACGCCTCGTTCACCACGATGGCGAGGTTACCCACGCGCTCGTCTGGGAAAGTAATATTACATTTTTACAAGGTTTATATTCGGAGTTGATGGAAAACATTCAGTAATTGTAGAAGCAACAAGACGAGAATATATCTATACTAATATTATAAAGCTGCAGGGTTTGTTTGTTTGTTTGTTTGTTTGTTTGAACGCGCTAATCTCTGGAACTACTGGTCCGATTTGAATGATTCTTTCAGTGTTGGGTAGTCCATTTATCGAGGAAGGCTATAGGCTATATATCATCACGCTACGACCAATAGGAGCGTAGCAGCAATGAAAAATGTTGCAAAAACGGGGAAAATTGTATTTTTAATAACTTGACGCGGACGAAGGTCGCGGGGAACAGCTAGTAATTAATAAGAACTTTTACAAAAGGCAGAAAGCACGAAATCGTGAAATGTTCACTCGACAAAACGTAATATAGCTGAGATTTGAGAACATGATTTAATTAAAGTCGTAATTTTTTGTGGGATTTTTTGAAGCTATACGCTATAAGCTAAAGGTATAGGTATATGTATATCGCTATACGTAAATTAATTCCTATTTTCCAAGATCAGATTACCGCTGAAATTTTAGTAGAACTTGATGTAATCATAGGTACTTTCGAGTACATATGTAGGTACCATTTACTCTACTAAGCTAATAAATACAGGTACTCACTATATAGCCCAAAGTTCTTGGCGTAAGACTGCGCGCAGACGAGCTCGAAGCCGCGCTTCACAAAGTAGCGCACTGCCCATGCGTCCTTATCCAAATCGCCTGACGCGAAGCCCTGGTAAGCGCTGTCGAAGAACGGGAATAATTTGCGCTCCTATGAACAGGTATTAGGTTAATTAATTCATTGTAGTACTACATTGTTGTTTGGCTCCTGAAATACAGGTACTCTAACCTAGCTCTAGAGCCAGGGTCTCACATTTTGTTTTTATGGCAATAAAGAAATTTATTATTCTAATTTATTCTAAAATTCAAATTACAATACAAACTTATAATGAAAATAGCAATTATATGTGTTTTAAAGTCGATATCCAATGGTACTTTTTTCGAAAAACTGGTTCAGTTAACATACAAAATTGATTTCGTGAAAATATATATGAGAAAGAGAAATAGCTCTATATTGTTTGATTATTCTTATTCTTTATTGCATACAAAATTACAATATATAGCTTATGTACAACGGCGAGCTTAACCCAGAATCTTCTTTTATTTTTCAGTCTTCCTTTTATTTTATTTTTTTCCACCCCTGGCGATTATTGTTTTTTACATTATTAGCAAAATGAAAATATTGTTATACTGGTTTTAAGTTTTCATAATGTAACTGTTTGCTGTTCTTCTTAATAAAAATAAAAATAGAATGTGATGTGTGTGTGTGTGATGTGATTATGTTTTATGAAACGAGGTGTTTCTATATACTCACTGGAGTCTCCAAGGCTTTTAATTGTTAATTAATTTGATACTAACTATGAAAAGCTTGTAACTTATGACTAAGCATGGCTACGGTTAAGTACGTAATCAATCAGAACCGTACCCGTTCCATGTAAAATGCATGCATAACATGAATATTTTCATACAAAAATTCACACACCTCCATAACATCAGCGATCTTCTGCCACTGCTCCTGCGTAGGGTCAATCCCGGTAGGATTATGTGCGCACGCGTGCAATAAAATGACTGAGTTCGCGGGCGCACTCTGCAGGTCCTCTACGAAGCCGTCGAAGTCTATGGCGCGCTCTTTCGCGTTCCAGTAGCGGTAGGTGCGCGGGCTCGTGAAGCCGGAGTTCACGAAGACTAGGCGGTGGTTGTCTGTGGGTTAGGAGTTCATTATGAAGTAAGGTTTATTTGGGGATAAATTGAGTAATACATAATCTATGAAACGGTTGTGGAGGTCAGAGAGGCAGTCGCTCCATGTAAAATACTGGTATTCAGCTGCATCCAGTTAGACTGGAAGCCGAAACTAACATTATAATAATAGGGTAATCTATGAAACGCATGTGATTAAAAGAGTGATGGATTTTTAATGTTGATGGATGGAGAGAGGAAAATATAGATGGATTGTGTAAGGAATTAAATGAAAGAGAAAGGAGTGGAGAAGGATGCCGTGACGTCTGACAGGGGAGAATGGAAGAAGAAAACGTGTTGCACCGACCTCCAGTAGAATGCGACAAGGGCAGGAAGATGATGATGATGGCATAATCTTACATCGATAGTAGCCTGAGATATAAACATTTATATTTCGCAAGACATTTTATAAGTCCTATGTGATAGGAAGAAGAATTTATTTTCTTTGATAGCTATCACTAGAATTTAGAGACGGTATTTTGGAATGCTGAGCGTGAGGTCCTCAGGGTTCGAGTCCCGGGTAAGGCAAGTTGTTATTGGGTTTTTTAATCAAGAATTTCTCAGTAGCAGCCACGAAGCCTAGATTTGTGCCTGGTTGAGGAAATATTACATTGGGGCTTAAACATAACTGGCGAAATGTGATTGTACTATTAGGTACACCTCTGCCTAACTCTTCGGGGATTACAGGCGAAATATTATATATATATATATAAGGTCTAACTTTTTAAACACGAAATATTTCAAGAGTAACTTCTATAGGTCGTAAAGTCACCATAGCAACGAAAAAAATTTTTTTATCTAACTGTATTTTTATAAAAAATTAATAAATTAAAATTACTTGACCCACAAAATAACTGCTGGCTAAAGGTTTAAAAAGTAAAAAAAGTTTAAAAAAGTAAAAGTAAGTAAGTAAGTTTAAAGTTTGTAAAGGTTTTATACAAAATGTCGCAAGAATATTTAGAACTATAATAATTTCGTAAAAATAAAAACATTCAGAAAAAAAAATTTTTTTCTTTGCTATTGCGACTTTACGACTTGTAGAAGTTACTCTTGAAATATTTCGTGTTTAAAAAGTTAGACCCTATATATATATATATTTCATATTTTGTAGGTCCAAAATGTCGTCGGTGGCAGCTCAGAGGTCACTTTGTTTTGGGGCACAGAGTGCAGGATTGGATGTGGACCATACCTTGCCACACAGTTTCACATCCAAATCCTGCTACGAGAATAACCTAATGGACAAAAACCCAATAACACCCAGGGTTCCAGTTGTCAGGGGATTAGTGATATGGTCAAAGGAAATAACCCCCGGGGAGCCGAGGATGACTTCCATTACTAGTTACCAGTTTACCACCCACGTGTTCATATTTTGATATTTTAAAATAATCTACCAATTATAACAATAATCGATATCTTAAGCCTAGCCTACACTTATCAAGTTATCTAACACACTCAAAAGTTATCTCAAGATATACAACTCGAGCGATTCAAACGCTCTTCAATGGAGTATTTAAATACTGATTGTAACAATCGACGGGTATTGAGTACATTCGGCGACACATCAAGCTTACTATTTCCAGTATAACATGGCCTCGTTTTGTATATGTCACCGTTAACTGGTAAAAACCGTTAGATCTATCTATATAATCTATCTTGCGAGATTGTAATCTGTCGATAGATTGTAAACTGTAGCATACTGCTTACAACAATCAGCGCGCGAGGTGCGTTTCGTCTCATGCCATTTCACAATTTGACGGTTTCACTTCGATAGATTATAATCTACCGAAAAGTAACACGTTCAATTGTAAGCAGTATCTTACGGTTCACAATCTTTCGACAGATTACAATCTCGCGAGATATATTATAATCTAACGGTTTTTACAATTTTATGGTGACATATAGATTTCACTTACAATGAGAGATTAGCTTAAACTGAGTTTGTGTAGCTTGATTGGTAGTCGTGCGTAGTCTTTTATTAGAAGCCCAAAGTGACGCACTCTAAGGCATATAATAATATGATGATTGACCCCAATAAACACTTCACGAGTGGTGATACTTATGCCTGTTTCACTAATACTAGGTGTCAACTAAATTAATGCTAATATGTTAATGCACTGTTGGATTTTAGCGAACTGCTCAGAACCAAGAGTTGTAATTGATAAAAACGATTAAATTAACACAAATAATAACTTTCAATTTGGTCTTCTTCTTTCTTTTTCGTGCTAACCTGGTGTCAGAGTTTCTATGCCGCCCGTAGGCTTCTGACTTGGCTTTACATGCCGTCGAGAAAATATCTCTCAGTCATGCTGGTTTGGTTTCCTCACGATATTTTCCTTCCCCTAAGCAAGTGATAACTATACAATACACACATGAATCTAAAAAATCAGAGGTACGTGACTTAGGTTTGAAGTTTTGAACTCGAGACCTATGACTTGGCCGTCGCACGGTCACACCAGGCAGGCTAGGGTAGGCTATCAATTTGGAGAAAACAATAAAATGTACATCCGTGGGGTGTATCTATCTCTGCTATCATTCTGCTGACTAGCTAATATTTGTACCTATACGAGAAAACACGGATAATCTAACTGAATAGCAGTGGCGAAGGGTCCTTAGAACTCGATTCCTACCGGATTCCCTTTCAAAAATGGCACAGTCAGTATTCTATAGACAAATAACATAATCACATTAAAGATAATATGTACTCCGGCTTACCTCTTACAAAAATTGACCCTTCGCTACTGCTGTATAGCAGTATAGTTAGGCAGCTGGGGAGCAAATTCTAAACTGTAACTAGTTGCAGCTTTAGGTAGTTCGTTTAAAAAAAAAACACCGCTGTTTGCGATTGCAAAGTACAGTACGCACGACGACCAATACCATAAAAAAACCAGTTTAAGCGGATCTCTCATGGCACGAGAAATCTATACAAAGCGATTCCATATTACACTGTACTGTTATTGTTGTTAAGTTTTAAAACAGGATGAGGTTACAAAATCAAAAGGTGCTTACCCCAGGTAGGTTGGGAGAAGTAGAAGGTGGTGTAGCCCAGGTGTTTGTTGAGGAACTCAGCTCCGACGCGCAGACTGCCTGTGCCAGACAGGGTCTGTACTCCGAACGCCTGGAATCAAGACATGATGTGATAAAACATATGTTTAACTTCGTGTCGGTAATTTATTGATCGGGTTTAAGGTGAAAGCGCCAGCGTAGCCCACGAAATTAATTTTTTTCTACGTTTTTTGCTATCTGCCGGTCAGTGTCAGATTATAAGTTGTTCACTTTAAAGTCATAATAATAATACCAGCCTATTACTGTCCCACTGCTGGGCAAAGCCCTCTTCTCATACAGAGAAGGCACGAGCATTGATCACCACGCTTGCTCACGACGGGTTGGCGATTTCAGACTTATATTAATTATAAGTCCAGGTTTCCTCACGATGTTTTTCCTTCACCGATGTCTGTGATGTCCAAGATAAACTTAGAAAGTACATATGAATTGAAAAAGTCACATTGGTACTTGCCCGGATTTGAACCCACAACCTCATGCATGAGAGGCGAGGCCTTAACCTCTGGGCCAAAGTCATTATTTAGGTAATATATTCTCTTTGTGTGATTTATTCATACTGTTTAACCGTACATTTTTAGATTTATAAACGTTTCCCAACTGAAGTCAGCGTTTCTGAACACCAACTCCGAAATGTATTATCTTTTGACAAAAGATTTTTACTGATTTTATGGCGGCACTACACTTGGCAGATCTGTGCAAATATTCGCCTTCTATCATTAAAACAAAGTGAACTATATCGCAATAGGCATAAAAAACATTTTGTTTTGATCCAATATCGCGAAAAATTTTACAAATACGCCAGTATTAGATAAATGGATTCACCGATGGGTATTCATATTCTGTATCCAGTTCCGCTAGCTATTTTAATGTCGCCTTGTAGTTGTTTGGGCGATGAATAACGGTATTTGTGCACCGCATCATCATTCTCCTGCCCTTATCCCAATTTATTTGAGGTCGGCGCAGCATGACTTGTTCTTCCATACTTCTCCATTACTCGACACCTCAGCAGTCACCTCCTTTCTAGCCATATCATCCTTCACTCAGTCCATCCATCGTTTCTTTGTCCTCTTCTACTCTTATAGCCATCTACATTCATACTCAACATTTTGTATTTTTTTTTTTGTTATTTTGTATGATGCACGTCATGTCCCTGCGACAAATAAATATTTTTTTCTTTCTTTCTTTCTTTCATTTTCCTCATTCCTCGGCAACACATCATCACATGTCCATAACACGATAACCGATTACCACACAACTTTTCAGTATTATGTGCCATGCATGTAAGTACTTATTTCATGGGAAAAAAGCCACCAAAACCAATCGGACAGCCTCTCGTGCCGTAACGCTTGACGGCCGATTCGACTGATAATTGGCTTCGAAGGGGTATTTAGAGGTCATGGCGAATCTGCCGCCTTATTCAAAAACTTCGGAAAGTCGATGTCTATCTTTTCTTACATTACGAAAGCGAGTGAGAGAGATATAGAATATCCGAATCGAAATTTCGGATCGAGCGTTTTTGATCTCAAGATCTTTCGTCGATTAAAATCGATGTTGTAATATCTATGCATCCTTATCAGTAAAGTGCTTTCTTATCGTCTAGCCTTGGCGAGTCGTGGGGTCCGTCTATTTCTGTAGCTGTAATCGATATATCTCAGACTAATATTATAAAGCTGCAGTGTTTGTTTGTTTGTTTGTTTGTTTGAACGCGCTAATCTCTGGAACTACTGGTCCGATTTGAATGATTCTTTCAGTGTTGGGTAGTCCATTTATCGAGGAAGGCTATAGGCTATATATCATCACGCTACGGCCAATAGGAACGTAGCAGCAATGAAAAATGTTGCAAAAATGGGGAAAATTGTATTTTTAATAACTTTACGCGGACGAAGGTCGCGGGGAACAGCTAGTCTCAGATAATTCTAGAGAGATGATCCTTATCACTCTCGTCTCTGTACAATTATATATATAAAATTATATACATAAGGTCTTTTGTTATGCAGGTAAGTCTACATTACTGCAAATAGGTTTGTCTCCTGTATGCATATCAATAGTACATTCTTCAGTAAGGCCGTGAAGTTTTACTGAATAATACACCTACTATGTCCGCCATCAGTATATAGAGCCGTTTGCTCCGATTTTCAGTTGCTTTTCGAGACTTTTGTCACTCAACGTACGGGTTGTCACCGTTTATTATTAAAACAGTGGATTAATATACCAACACTCTTGAAACGGTAATAATTAAAATAACAATGGTCTAATTTGAAGGGTTCGGGAAAAAGTCCGGCGATTTTTAGAAGTCCCAAGCGAAAATGGCGACGCCTTGACGCCTACAGTCAGGATTAGTCTATACTAGCTCAAAACAGAGAGAATTAGAAAGGAGAAAGGGTGGCCTTTGCCTTGCATAAGGATTACACAGACTGAAAAGAAAGAAAGAAATAATTGACCAGTATGACGTATTGACCTATTGACTATTATTGCACAACATAGGACCGTATTGCAAATACAAATGGCACGATCGTAGCGCGACAATTTGATTAATAAAAAGCGCGGACGCGACCCACCGGATGCTTTCATTTGTTGTTAGTAAACTAAATGAAAGTCATATCTAGACTCAGTTTATAAACAAAAAATAGCCAAATATTCCAGTTTATACATGCATGATGGAATGAACATGACCGTCTTCCCCCTTCTTTATACGACAAATTACACTACTACTATAAATTGCTAGCTTTCTCGGTCGTTCTAATACCGTTTTTCATTAAAATTCGTCATAACCATGTGGTGGGAAATGAACTAGTAGTGTCAGAATAAGGCTGAGGCAAAACAGCGTAATTAGCGTAGTCGCGTAAAATGCTAAAGTCCTGTTTGTACCACACGGCGACGCAAAATGCGTACTTTAGTATGAAACCGAATGCAGCGTAAATTCCGTGACTCATTTTACGCGACTCACAGCTCAAAAAAATACGCTCGTTTGGCCACAGCCTGAGCTGGATAAAGGTCCAAATCGATCATCATGTTATCAAGGTTCACTGCTGTGCATATTGTTTCCTAGCTGATCGGCAGTACAGGACGTCAGTTAGTATTAGCAAAAAAGGCTGCCTCGTTGGCGACTGCTCAGCATGAGGTGGGTCGGGCAAAGTGTTATTGGGTTTTTGCCCGGTTGATGACAATAGGCTCGCCCCCTATTAATGGGCCTTAAACATTATTGGCTAAATGTGGGTGTACGTTACTTAGGTACATCTCTGGCTAACCCTTCGTGGATTACAAGACATGATGTTATGTTATGCTATTAGAAAAAGGCCTGCTTTATTGTAGCGTATATAGTCTTTGTCACTCATATGCGTGTGACAGTTTCTGTCAAAAACTCCATTTGCCTTCACAAGTTTCCATTGGCATTGTAATGAAGAGTTGAAGTTGAAGATTGCGGAGCACCAAGCTTATGGGAACACCCCTGTTTATCAGCCTACCGCGTCAAATTCGATGCAACATGAATAAAATTACATTTCGTTTCTAATATCAATTTCAACGACTATTAACGATTTAAATAAATTACACACTCAAGTTCCTCTGCTGCAGGTAACGGCTCAAATACTAATTTGATAATTATTAATCATTTAGTTTTAGCTAGAGAGATGTAAGTGTACACCTCTGCCATGCACTTTGGGGATTACAAGTGTGATGTAAGTGTTTGTATAATAAATAATTATTCACAAAAATTGGACGACAGGTGTGTCCCTATATAAATTAGTATCATAACTATATGGAATCATCATTGATCGTAACTTAAGCACTTCTAATAATATTTATTACTATATAGGGTGACTGGTAATTAGTGACCGATACCTAAACAAGTGATTGTGCTCATGATAACAAACAACTTTCCCAAAAAAACATTATTTTTTAAACTTACGATAGTAATGAGACAGAACGACGTCACTAGGGCTAACAGCTGATAGGTCAAAGGCGCGCGCGCGCATTTCATACGGCTGTTGTGTTATTGTAATAAAAGTGAATGAGTATAAAAAATAAATCTTTGGGAAAGTTGTTTGTTATCATGTACAATCACGTGTTTAAGTATCGGTCACTAATAACCAGACACCCTATATTTTCAGTGTTGATACAAAACTAAAGTAAAACTTACACGTCCAGTAGCGATGGCGGGGCTGTCCTCTCCGAGCAGCATGGCGGTGGACGCCGCAGAGAACTGCTCGATACCTGCAATAGGGATTATTTTGTTCTTATTCTGTATATCGCATGGCACTGACTCAGTTTTACGATTGTAAACTTTATCATACAGTAATTAGCACCATTTCCATTCAAAATAAATGATTACCTACTAAATTATTGGACTTTTCTCCAACCAATTAGACACGGTTTACGGCCCCTTATCTATAGCAATTTCAGCTGTTTCTACAGCATTGTATTAAAGCCAATCCGAAAATAACAATTCCTTTTTTTGTCACCCTCTATGTACCTTAGACTATAGGTAAGGTACTATTTATTTACTTACAGCTACTATATCAGAAAGGTTCACAAAATCAATCAAAATCAAAATATTTTATTCGCCCAGATGGGCACTTATAAAACGTCGACAAAGAAGTGCACGGTTCGGGTTGGTCGTTTCCTATGGAGAGGAACCGACAAGAAACTCCATGGTTACTCTCACAGTGCATTGATTCAAAGTTTTAATGACTCATGCATTCTCAAGCAGCCTATAATATTCCCAGTACTGAGCCTGGGTCACAGGCCTCCATTCTGTGAGATTAGTGGGCGGTATTCCACCATGCGGGAGGTGGATGTACCTCCCATTCTACCAGAGATTGATTGATTGATGCAGTGTTGTGTGTGATGGATGATAATGAAAATACACATCAGTTTTTCATCGTTTCCGCATACGCAAGGAAATGACATATGACAAACAAAAACAATGATATCGATATCTGGAAACTTTTTCTGTTGTAATAATATCTGACGTCAGTCGGAACTTGGATGATTACATTATGTTTATAGTTTACTGTTAAGTATGACAACATGCCTAAAGTAGGCATGTTGTCATATTTCGTTTACATTGCCGACTACACTACTTCGTGTTAGTACATAGGATGGTTTTTTCATCATTTTTAGCCAATTAAAGTAATCTGCTGCCTAATTAACCATGGGCACGGTCAATCACAACTTGTGTTATCTTTAATTAGGTTACAATTTTAAATTAAATTATGCATACATACATCATCATTCTCTTGCCCTTATCCCAATTCATTTGGGGTCGGCGCAACATGTCTTTTTCTTCCATACTTCTCTATTACTCGTCATTTCAGCAGTCACCTCCTTTCTAGCCATATCATCCTTCACAAAGTCCATACATCGTTTCTTTGGTCTTCCTCTACTCATACACCCATCCACATTCATAGTCAAAACTTTCCTCACGACATTTTCCTCATTCAAGCATACAAAATTCAAAATTACTGCTAAAAAACTAGTTTTCTTGATCGTCTCATTCTATTTGTATGTTTGGGGTTTGGGCAGAACTCCAAAACTGATATGTTTGCTACTATTCGGGATGCATTTCCAGCCAGTTTTTTCATTCAGAACGAAACTAGAATAGAAAAGGGCCATCATTCGCCAATATATCATCATCTTCCTGCCCTTGTCCCATTCAACTTGGGGTCGGCGCAACACTTTTTCTTCATCCATTCTCCCCTGTCAGCGTCACGGCATAATTTACTCCTTTTTCTTTCATATCATTCCTCATACAATCCATCCATCTTTTCTTTAGCCTCCCTCATCATTCGCGGATATTCGCCGAAAGTACTGGCATAATAATAACAAATAATCATCCATTCGGGGGTGCTACACACAATCATGTTTGAGTCGGAACGAGTGCCTATAGGCCTATTTTGGCGCCCGTTTTTCCCGAATCAGGCCGATCGGAACACGTGTGTAGCTCTAGCACGCCTCTGTTATCAATATTATATAATTAAAGTTTTGCACACAGTAGAAACGATAATAACTGCGCACGGTAACGTCGGGTATCTGTAATGTCGTTGTTTTTGAAACGATAACGTAAATAGCTACAGTATTATCTATCAGTTATGTGATCTTTATTGCCAATTTTGTGATAAAGAGAATAAGAACCAAGCCGTTATTGATGGCATTTTTAGAGTGATGGCCAATGGAAACTGATGGTTTATCTAGATAAGAACATGCACCTCGTGAGATAAACAATTATATGGATATGTGTGAAAAACATAACCCTGTCTTTGTTGTAGCACAGCCTTGTAAAAACACATAGCCATTCTAAGGCGGTGAACTTAGGGTTAGGGTCACAGCAGTGGCGTAGCGTGGGATTTTGCCGCCCGGGGCCGAATGTAATTTTGGCCGCCCCCTCTAATTCCATAATTAATCAAGAAACGTAGGAAAGAGTCAAAATACAAAGCATTTTTTAAAATTATTAAAAAAAAAATCTATAAGTTTATTTTTGAAAGTAAAACCTTTTTTATACACAATTTCATTCAAGAAAGGAGGTTTCTGATGAGATGACGAGTAATAAAGAGTTAGAGAGGTATGGAAGAGGAAGATATTCTGCGCTTATGAAGGGCAAGAGAATGATGATGATGATGATGATCATTTGTTCGTATGTATGTAGGTTTGTCATGTTCAATTGCTAATATAGCTAATACCTAGTGTATAAGGTTTGCCGTTAAATGAACTATGCCGGGAAATTTACAAAAACAGCGAGCTCAATTTTTTTTAGCACATCTGATAAATTACATTTTATTTTAACTACTCATATAGATAAATAAGCTTTTTTATCGAATCATGCATTAAAGCTTTAGATTTGAGAGTAAGTAGGATGCAAGAGCGAGCGAAGCGAGCTCGAAAATTTTAGCACCCCGCCTCGGATAGGTAACAGATTTTATTTTCACGATTCAAACAAATGGAATTTAACATACCTTTTCTACGAATGTATTAAAGATATGGAACTATTAAAAAAACTTAGCTGTAAGAGCGAGCGAAGCGAGCTAGAAAATTTTAGCATGCCAGATAGGTTCGATTTTCTTTTTACCATAAATACAGATATAAAAAGGGAGGCGGCAGGCTAGAAGAACTAAGTGCTTGTATCTAGAAAATACGGGGCGGCAGACCGGAATAGAAGTGAGGCTTGTATGAAAAGCCGCCCCGGGCCAGCGGCATATATTAAGGAAAATGCTCCACTTCTTGGTTGTCCTTTGCAACGTAGTCCCGATGACTTTAGTAATTACTTGATCTGGTTATTATGACCTGACGCTACCGCCTGGTTCCGCTTGCCGCGGCCTGGCACTTGCTCTCTGCCGCCCCCTGAAATGTGCCGCCCGGGGCCATGGCCCCCCCGGCACCCCCCACGCTACGCCACTGGGTCACAGAAGCGACGCTCACTGTTCCATGCGGGCCTTTATCGCAGAACGCGCGTAATGGGGCTCGCTAGGCTCAGTCCCCGACTCATGCTAGTAATAGTAACTTAGGGTATTTATTTGGTAGGAATCCAGTGTAAACCTTAAGGAAGGCTATGACCATTTCCCCATTCCCAAAGTAGTCATTCTTCATCTATAAGTGAAAACCAGTATCTTGACTGGCAATGAAACATTACTATATAAATTGCTTTCATTTTCCTCCACAAAATACCATGACTGGCTGTATTAAATGGATTTTACTAATTAATCAAACAATACATTGTTTCTTTCATCTTATCATAGTATTTTTTGTGTGATAACTTATTGGTTTTAATTTAAAAATATGAGACCATTGAGGTTGAGAAAGATAACAAGTTTATAATGTTTAATTTTGTTTATGGTATCACAACATTGTGTCTTTCTTTATTATGAAATCGCAGAATACATTTGCAAAAGATAGGGATAGTTATGACAGTTTGGTTTAATTGATTAGCAGTCCTAAGGTATTCAAATTCAATTCTTGCATGTATATTTTTGACTGTATTTGTTTTGAGTGTATATTTTTAGTTTATTTTATAATTTTGACTGTGTGAGCAAAAAAGGAAGGAAGTTGTGGCCAAATGCAAGCCTATTTAGTAATAAAAAAAAAGGTTTTCAAGTAGCCAAGCACATTTTGTCAATAGCTTCCCAGCTTCGATTAATTTCCAATCCAGAGTTACACACATACACAATCATAGGACCTGTACTTTAGATAGTTTCCCTAAATAACAATTAATTGTAATTAAATAGCTGTAATTTGTCACATAAAAATTATAGTATTCTTCATAAATAGGTACTTGTGGTCTATAAAAATAAATAAAATACTTCCAATAACAAAACAGTCAAAAAATTACCTTAACAGAAAATAATCACATTTCCTCTATGTTTAATTTGGGAAAGAAATAAATTGTGTAACTTACCAAGAACTGGCAGGTACTCGTGCAGGAGTGTTTCATCACTGGCCATCTGCTTCTCCATCTTTCTGACAACAGGCAAGACCCATGGTTTGCCATTTTCATCTCTGTATGCTGCAATAAATGGAAATTTAATAAAAAAAATTAGCATAAATATCTAGATTGAGTACCGTTCCTTTATTAAGTTTATTTAATTTTAAAGTTACTACTTCTTCAGCACATCATATAAAAGTTACTCTAGTAAGTTACTTTATAAGTTTGAATTAAGGTAAATAATTTTTTTCACAACTAACACTTTAATTAATAACATGAAAACTTTATTTTTTCAGTTTATTTTATATTTTAAATGGTTAATAGCAAGCAATTACTCAACTTTAATATACATAACATGTACTTCGATGTTCTGATTACGTAGATAATTACATGTATGCTGCTGTTCATCATAACAAATATTATTATACATAATAACATTACATAACGAGGTTAAATAGGTGACGAACTTTCACAACACGACAGCACTAAAATTAACAGGTCCATTAACTTAAAATTACTAATATGCCAGCCAACTTACCGCCAATAGTCAAATTTACTTTAGCTGGGTGAGGATCCTCCATAAACATACGATTTAATTGGAAAACCTCAATAGGAGGCCCCTCTTGAACATCTTGAAAGCGGGAACCCATTATGTACTTTTAATTTTGTTCGCGCGACCGGTCAGACAGAAGCTAAGACAGCGAGTGCGCGGTTTATGGAATTTATAAATGATATTCTAACAGTTTTACAGAATCGCTGAATTACAAGCTGTGGCCGGTGTATTTTATCATTGACCTTTAGCAATGACAGAAACGTCATTACGTCAGTAAACGTCAGTTTTGTGATGATGGGACAATGACGTTTGCCACGTTTTGTTAGTTTCACTTTTTACAAACTAAACAAATTACATATTAAAAACATAACATTCATTTTATAATTATAAAATCACGCTTCCCGTGGGAGTAAGCAGAAACTACAAAATGCGATCTACTACGGTCCTTACATACTCATTTCGCCACGTCCACGTTCATAGATCCAGTACTACATGCCGGTTGCGATATGCACCATTTTCATAAAAAAATCGTTTATATTAATACTAGCTATGCCCCGCGACCTTCGTCCGAGTGAAACTAGCTGTGTGAAATATACTTTATAACCTATTCTCATACCTACCAAATATGTATACAAATCGGTCGAGCCGTTTCGGAGGAGTGCGACTACAAACACCGTGACACGAGATTTTTTATACGAGGTGAATTTTCCAAGTGAGCGTGGATGTCCAAAACCGCCGACCGCCGAGGTGGCGTGAAGCAAGCGGCGTTGCTGTACTTCGCCGTGACCCAGCTGACTACAAACGACAACTACACATAGGCAAGACAATGTCAGTTTGTCATTTCAAAACAACAGCTTTTTACTGAATGCATCATCATTATCATCATGTCAGCCCGGAATCACCCACTGCTGGGTATAGGCCTCCCCTTTTTTCTGCCTCACTTCCCGGTTCTGTGCGTCTACTGAATGCATATGAATGTTTAAAGGATGTAACAAGACCCTTAACGAAGCCGAAAAGCACTTGTTCTCTCCCTCATTGCGATCATTTTTTATCCTAGAACGAAGTTCCAACTTTTCACGTTTTTTTTTTAAATACATGTTTTTATTAAAAGATTTTTACTTTAAATACCGTCACGACCCCTGTTCCTATTATTCAATCCATTCATCAGCACAATGTGTTGAGTGCGTTATATT
The DNA here is from genome assembly GCA_905220335.1 of Noctua pronuba. Taxonomy (NCBI): domain Eukaryota; kingdom Metazoa; phylum Arthropoda; class Insecta; order Lepidoptera; family Noctuidae; genus Noctua; species Noctua pronuba. The sequence goes on from LR999894.1 coordinate 15,036,616, forward strand.
GAGTCCTATCGTAAAATGTGACTTTTCACCCAAAAAAAAAGTGGTTTCCCAGCAATAATTTTGCGTAAAGTTAATTAGTTTGATGTACAGACGCCAGTACATCAAGCTACCCGAAACTGTAAAATATTCCCAAACAACCTTGAACCTAATGCTTTAGCGATAAAGTTGAAAATCTATTAAAGAAATTTGACAGTTTGTAGTAGCTCGATGTGCTGGCGTCTGTAAATAATACTTGGTTGACGGCTTCGTGAAGGGTCCATTCTTCTTAGCGTGTCGATGGCAATCTAAATTGTGTCGGCCCAGAACTGAGCTACTAGTTTGGCGCTTTCGGTAGCGTCCATCAGTTCCTGTAGTGTACAAAAAACAGGGCACGCAGGACACGATATTAAGTGCCCCATTGTTTGGGGTCCATTTACACCCTGATACTGTATACTTATAACAAAAAAACATGTTGGTGTGTTGTTGTTGGTCGGTCTGTCTGACTCTCTGCCTGTCTGTTTGTTCCGGCTAATCTCCGAAATGTTATAAGAAATAACATACACAACAAGTAGTGATAGGCCTAAACGTTCAACGTTTTAACAAAATCGATTCAAATTGGGAATTCACATTTTTATAATCATTTCACGCGGACGAAGGTCGCGGACAACAGCTGGTTTAATGAATAACAGAAAGCAATCATATATAACATCTTAAATTCTTTATTTTCTTAGCAGAATGCATGTACGGACAAAATTAAATTCCATATTCAGTGTAAGATGGATTTTTCAGTGCACAAGCTCGAGGGTCACCTTGTCTTACGATGTAAAACACAGATTTGTATTCTCTATTCTCACCCCGATTTTTTATATAGTTTTTTACACCTATCACAGCCATCCCCACTCCCAGCAGCCCCATAAAAGATGAACTCATTACTTCTGGTATATCCCACCATGCTTGCTTAAATAAGCCCACTATACCCTTTCCAAAACTGACTGGGTGGCCAATTATTTTCGATGGTGCAGTCATTTTTAATATCAATGAGTATTATTGCACGTGAACTGTGAATTATTTTGATATCTCAAAGCGCTAAACACTTTTTCTAAACACAACACAATACCGTGTCAGTCAGTTGTCAGTGTCACTCATGCTCATATGAATAAATGCTATGATTATAAAAAAATAATATAAATACATGGATAGAAAAGGAGTACGTAAGGATCGTAGCAAGTAGCGTTCTGTGGTTTTTGCCTACCCTCCTGGGTAAAAGGCGTGAGTTTATGTATGTATGACGCCCTCTTAAGCCTTTTTTTACACGCACATATTTTTATTATTATAGAGCTCGTGGCTAAATAATAACAGCCGCTCGGGTCGTGGGGAGTAAGGGGACACACCTACCATCTCAGTGTCCCAAGACAACTTCACCTGCTCGTGGTGCATCCTGTTGAACCACAAAGTAGGTCCCAGTCCAAGCTTTTCACGATGTCTTCAAAGACTGCTGTGAAAAGTTTCGGTGAAATGGTGTCTCACTCCCCGTATCGGTACGGGTTTGAGCACCCTCTTCTCCTCCGTTGCCAAAGCTGCTAGAAGAACTTGGAATAGTTCTGGAATAGCGGGGCTGCAGGGAACTGAAGGCCGTGGTTTATTGAGACTAATTATACAGAGGGGTTTAGCCACTACTTGCCATTGCGTCTTGGCGAGTGTTTCGTAAGAGCTTCGTTCGTCATTCAGTAGGGGCACCACGTGCAGGAGAAATTGGGTGGCTAGACGTATGCTTATTCTCCAGTCTTACCAAGGGGTATCGTATTACCCAGTGCTAACTGGATTGTGAAAGTCAGATAGGCAGTCACTCTTCGTAAAACACTAGTATTCGGCTGTATTCGGTTAGACAGGAAGCCGACCCCAAAATCGTTTGGAAAAGGCTAGGCAGATGATGATCAAGTTAGTATCCACAACAGTCAAGTCGGGTAGGAAGAAAAAAAACTGCTTTTATATGGAGAAGCAGCGAATTGGTGGACCAGCGCCAGCTGTAACAGCCCCATCTTACGTGCAGTTAGGTGTGTCCTCGGTTTTAATTTAAAAAGGCTTTTTTCTTTGGTCCAGCAGAGATAACTCTTTAATCTGATAAGTATTTGCTGATTATTTAAAAAAAATCAGTTTGTGTGCTGTATATCGATAAGGTGAGCAAAAATACAAAATAACCAACAAGAAAGTTTTAATTTCAACTGGACAAAAAGGATATCCAAAGCTAACAATATTAAAAAATAGTAATGTCAATGCCGTCTGTCAATCTATTAGATTCAGGCTGTCAGATGTCACTTAGAATTAGAACTTTAGAAGACCATCGAATTAGGAAGGGTTTATGAAATAAAGCTATTTATCCGTAAATTAATAAATTTACGCTATTTCAATGGCAGGCGCATCAAGACGCACCCTTGGTCAACTACTTCAACAAGGATGGAGTGAAATCCCTGAAATTTTTGCAACGACAGGCCTCGCACTCGCGGGCATCGGTATGGCCACAGTAGGATGTTACAACTACTTGAAAATGGACGGAGACAACAGGAGATACAAGAGTACCTACGTAATATTGAGGTCAGACGACCCAAAAACTAAACTAATACGCAAAGAATAATTCTAGTTCGTCTATAAATCAATGTCAGCAGTCGTGAAATATTAGCTTCAATTTATTATGTAATAAAGATCAGTGTCTGTTATAAAGTTGTTGTTTATTTTTATTCATTTTGAAGTTATACCGAAGTGAAACTTGTGATTTAAATAGGAAATGTAAACACCAAACAAACATTTTTTTGTGCGACAGTATTTGGTTACTCTAAATGATTGAGTCTCTATGAGGTAAATTTCTAGAGGACCTCGTGTACAGCCAAGTCGAGAAGTCAATTTGCATTTCATTTATAACCAAAATAATTTTGGTGCTAGAATACTTGTGCAATCCTCATGATGGCCGTGTTTGAGAAGAATGGAGGATATTTTCATGGCTAAATCTCGTGTATCTATTGAACACCACTGATATGTCTATTAACCTGTGAATCGAATGCCAACTATCTGCCCTCCTCATAACAGCCCCACCGTTTTACCTAAACAGCAATTACATAGTTTAAAAAAATTTACATTTTCTTGTCGGCCTTAGCCGGTGGTGGCATGTTGGGCACTTTTTCATTTGTCGGCTATATTCGACTGTTGCGCTGAAAAGGTTAGCTATTATATTAATTGTTGTTTAGAGCAACATAATTTTGCTGTTTTAACATGACCACCTAAGGGCCAATTAATCTAAAAAGAATGGGTATTCTAAATGAAAAGCAAATTAAAAATAGATAATTAACTTTATTAAACATTACAGTCATTCAACAAAATTGTCCAGATATGATGAGACTTGTAGACATGGAGCCTCATTATAATAATATTATTTGTCAACAATCAGGGATATTCAACCCATTGTTTTGATGAACCTAAAATCTTAATTGAATCTGTATTACAACACTTAACTCTTTCGGTGCCCATCACCCAGCATATGGGTCCAACAATAAGTCATGTGTGTGCCCACAACCTGTATCGAGTCTTCGTTATAATTAGCTATAAACTACTTGTATTTTAAAATTACCATTTTTTATAACGAAGACTCGGATACGGGTTGTGGGCACACAAATGAATTATTGTTGGATCCATATGCTGGGTGCTGGGAACCGAAAGGGTTAAACTAGTCAAATTGAGAACTTCCTTGGAACATGGGTAAAAATGACTACAATTTACAGACATTATTTGTAACTATTTTGACAAATTTTGTATAGAAATAGTATTGATAACTTTATTTAGGTGTTTAAATGAAACTAGCAGACACCGCATGTTGGCTACGTGTTATATCTATACCTCACTGTAAACGCAGGGTTGAAAGTGTGAGGAAAGCGATTAATTAGTAATTGGACATTAGTCAAAAACAGAAGAAGTAACCATTCATCGTAGATCACAATTTCTTAAACCCTATCTAATTATATCAAACTTGAATTTACACCTTTACACTTAAATTATTTTATAATTTTCAAAAATTGTGGGATATCATGAAACTAATATTTAATTTGACTAAAGATTTAGGTGAGCAGATAGTTTAAAACTACTGGTGCCATTTGGCCAAATGTCTTAATGATAATGTGTAATTGAAAACATTTTTATAGTGATTTTTTCTAGACTAAAAGACAATAGCTCAAATTTTAATACAGCAAAATTAATACGAACTTATCTCTGTAATGATAATAAACAACAGTATAGACAAAAGATGATGGATGATTCTAGTTTAACAGTATTAAGTTTTAATTAAGATAGGAATAATTTATCAGATTTCTTATAACATCATACAATAAAAAACATATTATTTTAAAGTATGTAACTTATGTCTATGCTTTGATCAGTTTTAATTTACCAATAGACATTCTAAAGCACAATACTGCAATACTGCTCATTGTGCAGTTGTGATTGACAACTGCACAATGAGCATTTCATAACAAGCATTTGAGAGCACAGATGCAATATTTATCGCTCGGCGGATGAGATGCGTTGGGTAGATGCGACGCAGTGGACATGTGTGCTGCGCTTTGTGAGAGCGATGTGCCGGCCGTTTCGCTGGAGTACGTTCTGACCGTTCGCAACGTTCATGCTTGTGGAGCTCGCGATCGCTGCCGAAGGCCCACTCTCTACTTTCTGACCGTTGACGAAGTGGCTAAATCCGTTAGTTGCACTGCTGCTTATGTTTGAAGTGCTTGGTCTACTTCGATCTGTATTATTTTTTTCTTTTGTGCGAGATTTATTTCCTTTATTTCTGTCAGAATTTAAAGTCGACGAATTACGATTCACTTTCAACGATGCCTGTAACACGGACGTGTCAGTAGAGGTGTGACTGATAGGGTTTGATCTCCTGGCGAGTGCCGTCTGCGATTGTACAAGTGACGATTCATCCGTTCCGACGCTAGGTACGGGCGGAGCTTCCACAACGTCTTTGTTTTAAAGCGTACCCCATTAGCTGAAGTAGGAACTGTATGGGCACTGTAGATGTTTCATTTTTCAACGGCGTATTTTGATTTGTCAACTGAGACAGCAGACCCTGAAATGGCACCTGGTGAGTCGACCACTCTACATAATCCATCAGTAAGCGGCCCAAATCCGGATTTGTTGTTGTTATTAATACGTTCCGAAGATCTCTAAATCGTTTAGCCTTTTTCTCATAGAGGATGGCTTGGTAATCCAAATCGCGCTCGATTAGTTGCAATTTTTGACGTTTCAGTTCCATACCTCATAAGGTCCTCCAGCTCGTTTGATTGCACCACTTTTGCTAGAAATTTTACATGTAGGAAATGGAGGTGGAGGCCTACTTGCATCAAACATGGCGGTGGCTGACTTACTGGAAACATTGCATTTATTTATAAGCAAATACTTGTTATGAAATGCTCAATGTATCACAGTTTTAAAACTACACTCCTCACTAAACTTATTGCTCATTTTGCCAAAACTAGTATCACTTGATCTCGTATCACGTATATACATTCAGTCAAAAAAGTATCGGGAATGGATGACAATTTTTTTTGTTGTTGTTTCATTGGCACAACTGTTTTCAATTTTGGCGCGGAGTTTGATTTGCATCTGTTATCTATATATATATATAAAAGGAGAACTGACTGACTGACATATCAACGTACAGCCGAAACTACTGGGGCTAGGAATGTGAAATTTTATACACGGCTTCCTATTATAATGTAGGGGAGCACTAAGAAGGGGTTTTTGGAAATTTAACCTTTAAGGGGGTGAAAAGGGGGAATTTTGTTTGTATGGAAAATCTTATGAATTTTTTAGAGGAAAGTACGTAACCCACGCGGACGAAGTCGCGGGCAAAGTGCTAGTGTAGATTAAATAAAGTGCTGTTTTTAGTTAGATCATATCTAACGTGTTCGAAGTCCCTGAAAATGTTACAGAAGGCTTACGGTGAATCGACTTTATCAAAAACACGTGCTTATGAGTTACAAAGCGTTCAAAAGAAGTCGAGATGTGATGGAAGATTTGCCTCGCTCTGGTAGGCCATCAACGTCTTCACTGATGTTAACATCGCAAAAGTGAAGGAAATATTGACTGAAAATCCTCATTCAAGTTTGAGAGAGATAGCCGCTGAACTTTTTGTGTCTCACGAGTCGATCCGTATACCATTTTAAATAATCACTTGGGTATGAAACATGTTGCCGCTCGGCTAGTCCCAAAAGACCTGGATTTTCTCCAAAAACTCAATCGCATAAGAGTAGCAGAGGACATGCTAGAACGAGTCAATTCCGACCCAACATTCATGAAAAGCATTGTTACGCATTGGTGACGAGACGTGGGTTTACGAGTTTGGCATGCAAACTAGTCAACAAGCTACGGAGTGGCGCCTTCCAACTGAACCAAAACCGAAAAAACCACGCCAAAATCGATCAAAAGTCAAAGTCATGTTGACCGTTTTCTTTGACTATTGCGGTGTTGTGCACTCGGAGTTCTTGCCGGAACGTCAAACAGTAAATAAAGAATATTATTGATCGTTTCCCGGTACTTTCTTGACAGAGTAGTAGTTAGTTTGCTTCCAGTGTCACTAGATGCACCTATTTTAGAAGTTAACATGTTTGTGTAGATCTAACAATGTATGTTTAGTTCGAGTTTACTGGTACAGTAAGCGACAGCGCAGAAATACGCTCTTAGCTTTTTAATGTGAGGCTACTCCACGTCCAAGACCCCTTATTTGAATATCGGAGGGAAAACTGATTATTCATTTGATGTATAGTTGAGCCTGCTCTTGACCTTGATCCTGCCAGGTTGAAAGCGAGATGTAGTCGATTAAAAATTCAACAGCGCCCTATTATTTAGGTGCCGCCTATCTGCCAGCGCCACGTTGATACGGCAGCGCAGAGAAGCGGATCTTGGATTTACACTTTGTCGTAGTCTTCTTAGCGTGTCGATGGCAATATGAATTGTGTCGGCCCAGTATGTATAATGTTAGTTGCTTAAAAAAGGCATTACATCAGTCTTGTCAACACTCGATATAATTCCTACACTGTCACTTATCATACCATTCTCCGATTATTCACTTCACAATACTATTATTATCACAAAGCACTGCATGTACACAGTGGAGGTCCGATGGTCCATCAAGTACCATTATCTGAACAAGAAGGCCATCACGGAACGCCGATGCTATTTCTCTTTTTTCTTTTTACCCGTGCCCGCCTTGGATGTGGACTGGCCCTTGCTAGTTGTTGGTTTTTCTGTGTCGGTTTTGCTTTTCTTTTTCTGGGGAACGAAAAATGGGTTAGTTTTTCATGAAGAAATAGGAAGACTTAGTTCTAGTCTAAGCCGTATTTGTGTTGGTCTTAGGTTGATAAATAACCTGTAGAAGCGCCTAGTCCTAACTATTTTTTTTTTTTTTAAACTTTGCCCCACACTAGGAATTTTTCATGTATCGTGGGTGCGTTTAAAAACATTTAAACTCACATATACAAACAGCCAGACCTGGAACAACTACCTGAAGGCCATACAAATATTTGTTCCGTGCGGGAATCGAACCAGCGACACACAGCGCAGCAGTCAATCGCTCAGCCAGTAAGCCAACCGCGCCGCAAAATATCCAATAGCAAACTGTGATATATCAACGGAGTCGTAAGCCTACTTGCCAAACATAAAAATGGAAGATGCAAATATACATCACATTGCTTCAGCCGCATTGAGTTTGGCTCGGTATCAACTCGGCAGTGGTCAACACTGCCAAACTAAATTCGGCTGAAGCCGATACTGCGTCGATAAGTGTGGTCATTCCTTAACTCACCTTAATAAGCGCGTTATTCTCTGGATCACAGTCAGCTTCGCCCACCTCTTGATCGTCATTTCCCTCACCCATCTTATCATTGTTATTTCACTTTTTTGATAAATAAGTTTGATATTGTATGACTCACCTTAATAAGCGCGTCATTCTCCGGATCACTGTCAGGTTCGTCCTCCTCTTGTTCTTCCTCTCCCTCTCCCTCGCCCATCTCGTCGTCATCTTTGCTAGCCTTCACTTTCTTGATAGCGCCCGGCGCGTACGGTAGTGCTGTGGCTTTCTTGTTGTACGTACGGGTCATGGCCGCTTTCACCTGGTTTTAAAGGTATTTTGTATAATTAGTTTACTGGGATTTCAAAGTTATATTATCATTAGACGTATTGTGTACGCAATACATACATTTTGATAAGGGAAAAAATAAGCTTCCGAAAAATAAATTTATTTCCAACGAACTGTGTGACTGTACTAACTAAGCTGTGTTAAAATGAATTACCGAAAAACGTATACAAAATTAACCGTTAAAAAATTTGGTATTTAACAAACAAACATGAGCTTAGTCAAATTACAATTCTACGAAAAACAATCTGTACTTTCAAATAATAAACTATTTTTTTTTAAATACCGACTTTCCGAAAGCATAATATATTCTGCTAAAATAATCGTTTTCTTAAGTTCTATAACTTAGGATGCAAAAGCGAGTTAGGTTTCTTTAAACCCTGAAGGGCCCCGCGAAGCGGGGCTACGTCGACTATGCCTTATTGCATTTTGATATTTGTTTTTTAACTGTCATGGTCACTAACATTATCGTTAAGTTTAGAAACGTGATATTTACCATGTTTAGTTTTTGATTTGAGTTCAAAAGTTTGTTTATCCGTGATCATGGTGCTTGCAACAGCGCCGAAATCTCGGGAACTCAAATCAAAAAGTAAACATGGTAAATATCCCGTTTCTAAACTTAACGATAATTTTGATATTTATCTTGACGTCGATTTTATTTATTTTATAGGTTAATTCTAAATTTAAAATAGGTGAGTTCCGATGAAAATGACTTACTGTAGTTTTCGGTAAAATACAATTTAAGCTCGTGGAGAAATATTACGACAGCAAATGCTGTATTGATTTTTCGGAATTTTCAGTATTTTATTCGGTCGTTTCTTTATTTGTGTTCGCATAAAAGTTGTCGGAAAATTAGTATTTAAAGCAGTAAATTTCATATTTTGAGTAGGCTCTTATTTTATTTATTTTTCGGAACTTTTATTACTACCCTTTAGATGTTTGCTCAGTGCATAGTGGTTACTGATTACTGAATTGACAAAACGAAACTATGGAGATGGTGCGAAGGAGCATTCCAGATGGTCCAGTCCAAAAATATAAAATTAGTTTCACTATAGACAAAATTATGATGGCTATTCTTACCTTCGAGTCCACCAAAACAGTAGGGTTCCTCTGTCCCGGCCAGACGGACAGTTCCACCAAGGAGTCCAAGTCTTCTCTTAGCAAGTGATAAGACTCCAGCACCTCTAGACTTTTCTCAATGCCGTCAGATTTGTCCTTGATTAAAGGATTGACGATCGCGTCACGAAGGTACGAACTGTAGTCCAGGAAGATTGAAGACTTTGAACCTGACGTGCTGTGGAATAAGTTGGGTTTTTTGATAACATTCTAAGTTTATCTTGGACATCACAGACATCGGTGAAGGAAAACATCGTGACGAAACCTGGACTTATAATTAATATAAGTCTGAAATCGCCAACCCGTCTTGAGCAAGCGTGGTGATCAATGCTCGTGCCTTCTCTGTATGAGAAGAGGCCTTTGCCCAGCAATGGGACAGTAACAGGCTGGTATTATTATTATATTGTGGTCGAGTTAGTGGACCAGATAGTGGTGATATTCAGTCAACCTTAAGTACCTTTAATTAAATCTTGGGATGTGGTAAAGACTTTTTGGGTAAGTGACAACACAAGTGGATTATTATTGTCGACCAACACATCTACAAAATAACATTCTAAAACACACACGGCTACATATCAAGCTGTACATTTCCAGTATAACATGGCCTCGCTTTTTAAAGATTTCCTATACAATGAGAAATCTGCATAAACTGGTTTTGCATAGCTTGATTGGTCGTCGTGCGTATACCATCAAAATAATATAGAAAACAAAAAACACAAATATCACATAGTAAACATATTTTACAATTTCTCTTCCTCTGATTTTTCGGGTTCATGTGCGTATTGTATAATTATCACTTGCTTCGGTACAGGAAAACATCGTGAGGAAACCAGCATGCCTGAGAGATATTTCTCGACGGCTTGTAAAGCCAAGTCAGAGACCCATGAGCGGCATAAAAACTCTGACACCAGGTGAGGCACTAACCACACGATAATAAAGAAAGAAGAAGACTTGTCTTGTTTTCTACATTACCTGAGTCTAGTATGAGCGTGTATCTCCTGACAGAGGCGGTGCATCTTGGTGGCGCGCGAGTTCTTGCCCAGCCAGCCCGGGAACTGGATCTGCCCCGTCATGTGGCCTGACATGAAGTGACCCGGGATCACGGAGCTGTACATGGCCTGGAAAACATTTAGATGGAATTGTAATTTTTTTTTGGACAAAGGAAAGATGTATTGTGTGAGGAATAAGTTGAAAGAAAACTAGGGGAGATGGTAGTGTGACAGTTGCCAGGGCGGGGGGGGGACACCAAGTATTATTATATAAATGTACAAGGTGTAAACGGACCCTTTACGAAGCCGTCAAACAAGCATTCTGTACATCAAACAAAGTAACTCAACGCAAAAATTATTGCTGGGAAACGACTTTTTTTTTTGGGGTGAAAAATCATGTTTTACGGTAAAACTCAATGTCGCACTCCAATATCTCCGTAACTAGAAGGTTCCCAGAGTAGAGTAAGAAGTATATTAAACCATTTCTGTTTTTTTTTTTTGCCAAAAAGCAATCGCAACAAGAAACAGAATAGACAGGTATCACCAACACTTTAAATTAGAGAGTAGGTAGGGAAAACTATATCTCACCTGTGTTGGTAGTAAACTCCAGGCCTGTTGGCGACGTATCCTGGCGTCAACTAGGTCACCTAGACTTATGCTGTCTGCTGCATGGCTTATCCTCTGGAGAACTTCGTGTCTGAAGTAAATACAACGAAATGATTAGCAGTGTATAAAAAAAAATGTATACCAAATAGAACAAATCAATTTCATTAGCCAAGTGATATGTTTTTTTTCATTCAAGTGATTTATTGTGAGATATATTTAATTGATGAGAAAAATGAGATATTACTTATTAATTGGAACAGATCGACGCCTTTTGAAATCTTAGATGAAGAAGGGTCATTAATTTCGAACTGGCAAGCCTTCTTGAATTCCTTTGATAATTACACAAATACTTCTTTTTTTAACTTACTGGGGACAGTGCGGAGCGACTTGCAGATAATTCTCTTGCACGAAGAGCGGAGCCAGGCTGTAGTCATAGAAGAACAGGTCGCTCCTGTCATTAATACTCATGGTCTTGTGGTCTTCAGCTGAGAACACCTTGCGGATCGCGTCCCATGGGCCCTGGGGGACGAAGCGAAGATTATTAGTTATTATGTCTGATTAGTATCAATCAACCAATGCGACGATACAGGCAAAAAGAGGGAGTGGGTGAAGGCCTACGGATGATGATTAGCATAAATCACGAACGTCCATTTTTTATGGGTTGATAGGGTTTTGGCCTACCTGATATAAAGAAATAGATAGAAGAAAATAAATGGTTTATTTAAGCACATACACAAGATAATATTCTGCAAAATACAATATTGTGTAAAAAAAAAACAATATTGTGTGCCTCACGGTTGGCCCAAATAGGCGCAGCTCAGCTAAAACGCCACACAACTAGTGCCTAACGCAAACACCGAAATCTACACATCAGCCCAAGCTTGCAAGATCTGAAGATAATGTGATTTGTCGGACTCCCTTTAGGGTCAGCGGAGACTGCGGAGATCTGGTGGCCTACCATGACGTCTTAAAGCAGGAGTAATTCCAGTGTGGGAAAGAGATGGCGCTAGACGACCTATACAGCTGTCTCTTTCCCGCACTTGAATTACTAGTTCGTGCTGAGATTAGGTACCTCTTGGCCTCGTACAGGACCAATTCGGTTTAATGTCTTATTCGAAAATGTGTAGAAAAATGGTACTAAACGTATATAACCAGTCATATGATGAATTAAGACATAGCAAGCAAGTTTGGCGAGTGAGAACATCATTATGTTAGTTTTATTTTTGTTGTTCTCTTTTTATTTAATTTTGTTTTACGGTTTTGTCCACTGCGAGTCTAATTAATCCTTTTTCTTTCTATCTTTATCTGATAAAGCGCAACCTAGTTCCCGCAGCCAATGTACAGATTGGAATCTTATATTACTTACCAACTTGACATCCTTCTTGCTAATCTTGGCATCCTTCCGCAGCCTGTCTGCGTCAGTCAGGCTAGGGTCTATGGCCCACATGGACAGTAGGTTCAGGGTCTGTCGCACGTCCTGATTGGCTGACGAGATCAGCTGGGATAGTACGTCCGGGGGTATCTTGATGCCTTCTTTGAAGCATATTGAAAGCATTGCTGACTGGAAGTGGAATTTTATAGTATAAGTTATTAGTGGACCTTTACAATTTAGTTAGTTTATGGGAACAATACTCATTTCACAATACAACTGTCGACCAAGAATTCTGTACATCAAACTAAGTAACTTTACGCAAAAATTATTGCTGGGAAACGACTTTTTTTTTTGGGGGTAAAAAATCACGTTTTATGGTAGGACTCAATGTAACGTACTCAAAACATTGTGCTGATGTATGGATTGAATAGTATGGGGGTCGTGGAGGTGTTTCAAGTAAAAATCTTACATTAAAAACACATATTAAAAAAAAAACTTGTGTAAAATTTGGAACTTTGACCCCCAATATCTCCTTAACTAGAAGGTTCCCAGGTATGGTCTAGAACAAAAAAATGATCGCATTGACGGGGAAAACAAGTGCTTTTCGGCTTCGTTAAGGATCTTTTTACACCCTTTATAAAGGCAGTAAAGTACTCTAGCTTTTGTCCACGGGTTCGCTCGCGTTATATTCGTAAATTATCTCACGGGAACTTTCTGTATACAGGGTGAAAGGGACATCGAACAAAAACGATTACCACGTATTCAGCATATCATTCCGAACCGTGGGGGTTCGGAATGATATGCTGAATACAAATTTCTAAGAGAACATTTCTCACACATTATTTCAGTCAGATATTAGACGGCTATGTCAAAATGTTACATACCTTTATCTGGTCGATCCTTGGTCTGTTGAACCTCAAGTCGTAACAGTAGTTGACGAGGGACCTCATCTTCTGGCTGTTTCTGTCGTTGCACATACATATTATTGGCACTGATGACGATTTTATTAGACCAATTAGCTCTTGGAGACCACCTGCAAATCAAATGGTAGGCATTTTGACAAGTATTAACATAGGTGAAATAAAATTAACAAAGTCTTAGGTTTTATGAAGGTCAGCATAGAGTGCTAAGAGTTTATGGCAGTAATAATAACTACTGTTGTTGAACCTACAAGAAAATCAAATATTTTTCTTTAATGTGTTTAGATATAGATACCCATCACGTCTGTTTTTCGCTAGCCAATTTTTGACTTTGTATTTACTGGGTTAAGATTGAGTTTCAATTGTTTGTTTGTCCTTGTTTTAAATAAAACGTACCTCTATCCTCATTGCCCGCCATCCCGTCAACTTCATCCATGACCAGCACATGCTTCTTTGTGACCGCTTGTTTGCCAGTCTCACCTAAAAAACATAAATAAATTAAAAATAGATAATTATTAATTTTATACTCAGTTAAATAAAGTTCTAAATGTATAAACCAAACCTCACCATTGGCTCTATTCGTTCAACAATATCAACTATGCACATTGAAATAAAGTTGCAATTAAATGTAAACGTCTCCACCAAAGCAGAGACGAGCGGAGCGCAGAGGAGACGAGTGGAAACCGACAAAACACATTGGTTGAAATGGACATGGCGTCTCTGGTCTCTCCTGTGATTGGTCGAATCTTGCACATCTCCTCTCCGTTTTGGTGGAGTCCGGTGGTACCTTATTCTTAATTGTCTTTGCTTAACAAAAATCTAGGCTATTTAAAAGACATACCTTTAGCATAACCAGACAACGAGTTGGTAGTGAGCAGTTCTCCGATCTGCTCCTTGATGAGCGTCTTGTTCCTTGTGTCTGAAGCGTTGAACTCCACCATGTCGAAGCCCATCTCCTTGCACACTAGCGCCACTGTCGTGGTTTTGCCTGAATTGGAGGGAACATGGAATAAAACTCGGTAGAAGTTGGAACAAGACAAGAATATCTCACAAAAACTTCTCATCAGAACTTGACCAAATTCATATGGGATAACCCCTCTTTAAAAAACAATCGAATCAACAAATTCGGTTGATGTGGTAAACAATTATAATTAAACACACAGAACCCTGTAGAGGACATAAGATTTGTATGGTCTACAGCCGCCCTATTATGAAGTACTAGGTCACCTTGTAGGTACATCCAAATTTTACATCTTTTTAGCTTTTTTTTTAAACAAATGTTTGTTACAAATTAAAAAAAAGGTAGTTCGGCAAGTGGAGATGGAATGTAATGTACAGACGCCAGCACATCAAGCTACCCGAAACTGTGAAATTTTCGCAATCAACCCTGAACCTAATGCTTCAGCGATAAAGTTGAAAATCTATTAAATAAAATTGACAGATTGTAATAGCTTGATGTGCTGGCGTCTGTACATGTATGTTATTTCGGAATATAAATTCAAGTTTTCTTCCAAAACTAAGTCGGAACATGTAATGAACGGTGAAAGTAAGAACTAGTTAGAATTTACAGCAAAAGTGGTCTACCAAAATTAAATTAAAATAGTAGTAAGCACAATACGAGTTTATGGCATTATAAATGAAATTGTGCACTTACCGACACCAGGAGGTCCTGATAATAAAGCTGCCTTGAAGTACCCTCCATCGTCGTTCTTGGCCCAAGGGCTGGGTTTAGGCAATTTAGCCTTTCTGTTCACATACCATTTTGTGAGCCAATTCATTAATCTGAAACGGAGTTATGCATAGTAAATAAGGGTTAATGTTGACTGACCACAAAAATGTGTCTCAAAAGAAAAAGCTCTATCAATAGATGGATAGAACTTAAATATATAGGATGAATGGTAATTAGTGACCGATACTTAAATACGTGATTTTACTCATAATAACAAACAACTTTCCCAAAGAAACATTTTTTTTATACACACACTGATCAGAATAAAACAACAGCCGTATGAAATTCGCACGCGCGCGCCTGTTACCTATCAGCTGTTAGCCGTTTAAAAAAAAGTTTCTTTGGGAAAGTTGTTGGTTATCATGAGTACAATCACGTGTTTAAGTATCGGTCACTAATTACCAGTCACCCTGTATACTTGTGAAATAAAAACTAGTATGACACAAAATAAACAAATACGAACTTTTTAACATTGCTAGCATCGCCATGTTGTCCAATGATTTGCTTAATGTTCTGTGGTTTGTACTTCTCCACCCACATACTCATATTCGCTGGTATTGGTGCAATTTCTCTTCTTTCACCTGTAGCAATAAACATTATAGTATAAAGCCCTGCACTGAATGCCCCCAGTACTATCCTATACATCCATCAGCTCAATGTTTTGAGTGCATTACATTGAGTCCTACCATAAACCGTGATTATTCACAAAAAAAAAAGACATTTCCCAGCAATATTTTTTGTGTCAAGTTGCTTAGGTACTGAATGCTTGATTGACGGCTTCGTGAACGGTCTGTTTACATCTTGTATATGGAGTGCAGTATTTTATGTGCAAGTTCGAAACACCACATTGCGCTCCAAAACGCAAATTGTTGACGTGGCCGTGGCTCAAAAGGCTGTCCAACTTAAATGGGATTAGGCCTGAGTGGGATAATATGTCTGCCGAATGCCTAACCACCTGTGGGTTCGTAACACACCCCGAAACATCGCTACGGGGCCGCGGTAGACCAAGGGGTGGCCGGACGATCTGGATGTCTTCCTGGAGTATTCAAAAGGAACTCAGAAATACGGAAGGAATGGAGGGGGAGCCTTTGTCCAGTCAGCAGTTTTGTCGCCGGAAGAATCGACAAAATGTGAGATTTATTTTGTTGATCTGTCTTTTTGTCGATTCTTCCGTCGATAAAACCTGTTTCTACGGTGGTCATGGTACGCGTGCAGCAGTGAGACAATACGGGCTAATAATATACGATGTAATAAGACTGAGATCGTACATCCCGCGTTGAACGATACATACTCATCTGCAGTTGGGCGAATCTTACGATTTAAATATTATGTGAAATATATGGGGGTCAAAGACCTCCATTTCCATCAGATCTTAAAGTAAATGATATTTTTGTGTTTCGTACCTGACTCTTTTCTACTCTGAGAAGAAACGCCGAAACTAACTCAGAGGCTGTCTCTTAACTTAAAATATGAAAGTTATTATTAACTTACCATTTACTTGACTTGTAGAAGCCATGCTTGATTTTGAACTAGAAATTGAACTTGATTTTGATTCCAATTTTGCTTCAGTTTTAGGTTCATCTTTTTCATCTTTAATCTTTCTTGGACTTTTAGATTTTTCACGATTCTTTGATTCATTAACAACTATTTTACTTTTAGAACTACTTTCCCTTGATTTCGATTCAGTTTTAATTTTCTCAGCCGGACTCTTCTTTTTGCTTTCAACATGATTATCTTTTTTTTCTTTCTCTAATTTATCTTTTGGACTTTTGGTTTTCTTTGGAGTTTTTTCTGTCTTGATTTCTTTTTTCATTTCAGTTTTTGCTGTGGGTTTATTTTGTGACCGTTCTGTGATCATTTTGAGGAACTCATCTTCGTTTATGATTGGGATACCTAGTTCTTGGGCTTTGGCTGTTTTTGCAGGGCCTGCATCATCACCGGCAATCACGTGAGTTACCTACGAGAAATAGAATAGTTTAGGATAAATTCAGTTGGAAAATGATGTCAAAGAATCGACAGGTTTTTTCAAATAGTAAATTAAAAGGTGGATCCTTCTGGATATGCATATTGCTGCTGTGTTACTCATAGTTGGGTCGACCAGATGCGGCACAGTCGTGCGGCAAATTTTGCCGCCCGGCCAGCGGCAATTCATACCGAATATTGAGTCAGCTCTCAAACATTGGTGTATGTGTAGCATACGTTACTGTTTTCCTCTGTCTACTACTTTCTCTTTTCGTGTGCTTGCTAGACTTATTAAAACTCATAAAATAAATCGTGCGGAATAAGTTCGTAATGCCACCAACCTTTTTAGAAACCCCGCTCTTGACACACCCTCCATATTTGGTAATGGCGGCTGCTATTTCATCTTTCTCAAAAGAGTCGAGAACTCCAGTCAATAAGAATGCGCAGTCCTTCAAACAATCTGGTTTTCCCTGAAATTACAAGTTGCACATTGTATCCAGACATAAATTTGTATGTATTTTTGGAATTTGTGTGTATGTTTGGATGGAGGCCTTTGCCCAGGAGTGGGGCAGAGCAGGCTAGAAAAAAAAATGTTTTTGTTTGGTGCATCTTTCTGCTTTATAATTCACTGCTCAAAAAGTATCTAACTTTATGAGTTTTATTTTTAAAAGTGTTCTAAAAAATCACAATAACATTATAATATTACACAAACATACCTCTGGAATCTCTTTAGCTCCTAAATGTTTTGGTCCAGATCTGTTCAAATAGCTTTTATATAATGCGGCTGAATGCATCTTCCTTTCATGCCTTTCTTCATCTGTTAACACTGAAATTAAAAAAAAAACAAACATAAACATTAGCTTCATCAATCATAGTTGAATTTTTTGAGAAATGACTCAAGAGAATGGAACAGTAATCTCCTTTATTCATTTCTACACATATTAAGTACATTTTTAAATATTCTAATATAAAACAATATAAAAAATAGTAGCCCACCAGCAACGGGAACAGGGTCCGAGCTACCAGTGGTCAGGGGTCTTGAGAGAGGAACCTTCTAACGATACGCGCCAGAACAGTAATTATTATTATGAGCCACTTCCCTACTGTCATATATCCTTATTACCCTATGCATTGCTAACTGTGGCTCATCTTTAAGAGTCAGGTTAATCCTGCAATCTCCATCTGGGGCTGCCAAGTTGTCATATTACTCTGTCATAAGAAATTGTACAATAAAATCGGCCTTAATGTGCTGGGACAAAAGCCTCTCTGTCTGCACCACAACGTCAAGTGGGGTTGGTAAGTAGTACATGATAATGATATGCAATTAGAAGTTTGAGTCACGATCTCCAAATAAGTTAAAGTTCACCACTGTACCAGATTTGCATACAATTGATGCCATATATGCCATGCAAGGAATTTATATGATTGGTAATGACACTGTCATTTCCTACTCAATAACTAGAGATACACCTAGGGCATTATTTATAGACTGAACTTTGATAAGTCAACACTATATGAGATGCTCATCTCATATGAATGTGAACTTAATTCATAAAGTCTTAACATTCATATTCATATGAAACACTTGCCCACATTGCTAAAGGAAAAAGAACCTTTTTCCTTTAGCAATGTGTGAACTTTCGGTTAAAGTCAAAGCGGTTTGAGAATCTTGACCCTTAAAGCATGGTTAAATGTACATTAAAGTAATGGCTGTTTTTCTCTTACCAGACTCATTCAAGGTTTTATTAATTTTCCTTTTTTTATTTGTGTCCACATCATCTTCCATATAAGATGAATCACAATCATCATCATCCAACTTCTTTTTCTTCTTACTCTCACGATCATGGCCAGCATCACTGTCAACAAACTCGGCAAACTTTCTTTTACTATGTTCAGTTTTAGATTTTTTTGTATCACCATCAATAGAATCAAAGGATACTGATTGATTATGTTTTTTGTCAGTTTTTGAGGGTTTGTCATTGTCAGGTCTCTTTGTTTTAGCTTCGTCAGTTTTTTTTGATGATTTGTGTTCGTCAGTTTTCTTTGACAATTTGGAACTGTCAGTTTTATTTGATTCTTCATTAGATTCTGTATTAGAGCTGGTTTTATGTTTTTTTTCATGTGATGTTTCTTTGTTCGGTTCTTTGGTTGAATTCTCTGACTTGTCTTTAGATGATGAAGGAATATCCTTGTCTGAAGAAGATTTCTCATTACTGGCAACTTTTTCATCGTTTAATTTCCCTTCTAGCTCTGCATTGTCAATTTCTAACAGACTCTTTTCAAATTCGTCATCAGAATGGATTCCTAATTCAGTTTTCTTCTTTTTCTTAACTAATGGTTCTGTTCTTTTAATAGGAGCGTTACCAAACATGTCTATTGCTGTAACCTCCTTTAGTGCAGGTTTAGCCGGCTTATTTTTATTTTTGCTGGACGTCTGAGCTTCGTCATTATTTTTCTTCTTTTTAGATGAGAATATCTCTTCATCAGAATCATCATTTAATACGCGCCTCTTTTTGGCATCTTTTTTCTATTAAACAAAGATAGATTAGTAGATTACAGCATTAATATGAGAGTATACAAACACAAATTTTCAATCACCAAAGCAGACCTGTTAAAACATGTTTATAATACATCAAAAAATTCATAAGTTGGCATTAAACTTACTTTATTTTTAATAATTTGAACATCAGGAGACTCTGGAATAACGTCGTCATCATCTTCGACTGCAGTAGAGGGTTTTGGTGGCTTTTTCAGTTGGAAAAATGATCTAATATCCTGAAAACAATGCATTATATGTTTATGTATGCATTTGCTGATCAAGCCTGACAATAATTGCACGTCTGTTATCTTTTTGAAACCTATACTTGATACCAATAGAGTATGTTTTAATTTAGTTGATGTTTTACTTATAAAATATCTACTTATTGATATAAATACAGCATTTATACAACTAGACAAGATCTATTCAAATATAGCCTAAAATATCTGCCTCTGCATAAACGAATATTATTTAGATAAATAAATAATAATTCACAGTAGGTTTACCTACCGATTCAATATTTGAAAAAGTACTTACTTTTGACATATTGAAGAGGAACCAACGATTTACGAAACAATAAAATATATCATGATTTCCTAAATAACTAATTTCAGGCTGATTTAGCTCGAGATTCAGGGAATTGCAAAATATAACGAACACTTCCTTGGCCGCGAACCGCGAAATATACTTTTTTTTACCATTTGACAGATTTGACTGACATTAGCTTTCTGTGTTGCCCACAGCATAATAGATTAAAGCAAAGAATATAATTTAACAATTTTATCACCCAATTCGTAGCATCGAAGCTGTCTTATTTTTTTTTTGATCGCGTATATTATACTAGCACTTTGCCCGCGACTTCGTCCGCGTGGGTTACGTACTTTCCTCTAAAAAATTCGAAGGCTGATTTTTCAATCGATAGATAATTTTTATTGACATTTGACAATTTTTGTATGGAAGAATTGGCTACGTGAAAGAGCTATAATGACATCTAAAAATAGGAAATAGTATGTATCCAGAAATATGCGGGTTAATGGCTATAACAAAACAATTAAGTTTTTATAATATTTCTTTATAGACTACATTCTTGGTCGTTCTGGAGGGTGTTACCAATATGACCAGGCTGCAAGCAGCAGCTCACACGAGAGCATGCTACGTAGAACTGACCATGGGAGAAACAGGGCTGTCGCAAGTCAACTCCTGCAAATTTAAGGGTTTGACCCTGTGATTTATTTATTGTCATCGCAACGCAAACTTTTAAAGGGAACTGAAGTCTTTTGAATTCGAAAGGGAGATCGTTCGGGATTAATGGAATACGTGGAATGAAGACTGTTTCTCCCTGGAAAGACCCAGTTAAAATGGTAGCTTCAACAATATTACGATGCAAAGCTTTTACTTGTAGCCTAGTACCGTTGCATAGTTTTGGGGGTTTCAAATTTCTAAGTATCATCACAGGTGTGCCCACGCGCAGTGTTAGTTTATGATATGGAAGTCCGGCTGGATTAATAGTGTTCAGAAACTCAACCGGATAATGGACTGCTTCGTCTGTATTTACCACCGTGTCTATTGAAATGCACTTTGAAAACTTTAAATTCGCATATCTTTTGATTGGAAAACCAAATGTTACATTGTGTTTTATTATGACTGTAATTTTATGTAGATATGTATTCGTTAGTACCATTCTGTCCCAATAGATGTCGTTGCATGTATCTAAATTCTTCTATACAAATCACACCCCCTCAAACCCTCTCAGGAGGTAATTTGGAAAAACAAAAAATGCCAAACTTCATAATTTACTTAGATAGATGTTCGTGCCAAGTTTCATGTTTATTAACACAAGTAATAAGATTTTCCATACAAACAAAATTCCCCCTTTTCACCACCTTAAAGGTTAAATTTCCAAAAACCCCTTCTTAGTGCTCCCCTACATTATAATAGGAAGCCGTGTATAAAATTTCACATTCCTAGCCCCAGTAGTTTCGGCTGTACGTTGATATGTCAGTCAGTCAGTTCTCCTTTTATATATATAGATTTTCACACCCCCTCAAACCCTCTCAGGAGGTAATTTGGAAAAACAAAAAATGCCAAACTTCATAATTTACTTAGATAGATGTTCGTGCCAAGTTTCATGTTTATTAACACAAGTAATAAGATTTTCCATACAAACAAAATTCCCCCTTTTCACCCCCTTAAAGGTTAAATTTCCAAAAACCCCTTCTTAGTGCTCCCCTACATTATAATAGGAAGCCGTGTATAAAATTTCACATTCCTAGCCCCAGTAGTTTCGGCTGTACGTTGATATGTCAGTCAGTCAGTTCTCCTTTTATATATATAGATTTTCACACCCCCTCAAACCCTCTCAGGAGGTAATTTGGAAAAACAAAAAATTCCAAACTTCATAATTTACTTAGATAGATGTTCGTGCCAAGTTTCATGTTTATTAACACAAGTAATAAGATTTTCCATACAAACAAAATTCCCCCTTTTCACCCCCTTAAAGGTTAAATTTCCAAAAACCCCTTCTTAGTGCTCCCCTACATTATAATAGGAAGCCGTGTATAAAATTTCACATTCCTAGCCCCAGTAGTTTCGGCTGTACGTTGATATGTCAGTCAGTCAGTTCTCCTTTTATATATATAGATGTATTTTCCAGATACCTACGATACCACTGGACCAATAGTGCAGAAAATAAAAAAAAATACCCTCGACACTACCAGTGGTGCGGCTTAGTAGTGTGGAAGAGAACGCATATATATGTATTTTACAAATACCTACGACACCACTGGACCAGTAGTGTAGAAGGGAAAAAAATTCCCCACGACACCACCAGTGGTGCGGCTTAGTAGTGTAGAAGGGAAGGAAGGGAGTTGAATGGTGCTGATCCATGCGTCATGTTCGTTAACGGGCGCTGTCAGTTGGGACTGGTCGTCTCTTAGCTGCCACGGTTTATTTTAACTACTTTGTTTTTAAATTGTTGATCTAATCTTTTACTCTGGACGCTCTTAATGTGCACGTCTGTCTACATCGTTCTCACATATATGTATTATCTCAACCTGAATGATATAACCAAGATCTTGTAAAAATGTTTGATTGAGAAGAGTGTCCATGGAGTTTCTTGCCCATTCTTCTCCATAGAGATCTACGCCTTGGAATGGGCAACTACAGTTATACTTTCATAAGTTATTATGTCTTATGTCTGGGACTGTAGCTTCGCCTTCTTTGTTTTTTTTGACATTTAAAAGTGCCTGTAATGGTCTAATTGAAATAAATGCTTTGAGTTTGAGTTTTTTACCAATTTTATTTTATTTTATTCAAAAATGTCATGAGAAGATCCATTACAGACTAAATAAATCAATATTAACATGTAACAATATATATTCTTAATAAAACCTCAAATACATCTTAAATATCCAACAGTCTTAAACATTATTACTAACTAAACGTCCTAAAAATAAATACCTATCAACGTATACGACGAATAACAAATCGCTACCGGCGTGAGGTTGGTGTCGCGTAAGACTTAGCATCTAACTCGGTCCCAGTGTTGCCTGTGGTGGACTGTATCAGATCTTTGCGGGAGTGCCTGGATATCACGTGCCGAGCCCACGCCAAGTCACGAGAACTTCTCGACCTTCCGCTGAGGGACTTAGAACTAGTGGAACTAAGCGTCTTGCCTGATGTACTCGTACTAGTAGCCGACCAGCACGTGTCGCTCAGAATTTTGTTCGGACAGTAAGTCACATCCGAACGAGTTAGAGTACTAGTCGAGTACATTGGAATAGATTTTTTCTTATCCAATGGTTGCAGCTTTTCTATTGTTAACTGCGCCACGGATGTTTCTATTTGTGGCGGACTCGGACTCGGATCTTTAATTACGTCAGATATAAGAACACGTTTTTCGCTATGTTCCATTTCGCTTTCGATTTTTGACGGCGATGACGCTTCATCAGTGCATGCATTGTCACTCATTATTACGGCCATCAATTTTTCCGTGTTCTCATTAAAATCGTAAACTTTATGCGTCCGAAGAGTTCCTAGAGACGATGTTTTACTTCGGGAAGGAGTACGCTTCGGAATACGTTTCTTTTCGCTGAAATATATAGCACTCTGGTGTGGCAACACGGCTGGGAAATGACTGTCTATCTTCGTATACGCGACTTGTTGCGTAAAAGATGATTTAGATCTGCCTTTACAACCGCATGGCTTCGCATCTCCAAATGTGTAATTATAACAAATCTGCAGTAGGCATATTATCCCTGCAGTAACCAACACTAAACAGACATACACTTTTGGACTCCAATCAGCGTTTATATAGATATAAGATTCGCTGAGTGCTTTCCATGGATTCCAATTAGTTGCACCTGAATTTTGGTAATCAAAGAGATTACGCCTCGACAAACCCTTTCCATAGTTTTGAACTGCAGCTGCTATCCTCAGGACACCGCCGTATGCTGTGTATAATTTCTCGTCAACTAGATGTGGAGCAACATGACGTTTCATCCAGTGCCATAGTTCGTTATTCAAATTAACGAAATCTGCGTGACGACACTTGGCTGGAGAGCTTTGCAATATGCACCTCGATGCGGTTGTGTAATACTTCACGAGAATATTCTCCGAGGCCGGCGCCGTTAGGCTCACAAGGCCCTGTGATCTGAAAGGCAGGGCGATAGCAGCAGGATTTTTTTCATCATCTAGTTTCGGGTACGGGAAATGAATGCAGTTATTAGGATCGCGTCTTATTATCAAACAAGAGCAAGGATCTAATAGCTTCCCGGTTCCAACTTGAATTTTAGCTACTGTCAGGTTTGACCACTGAGGGATTCGTGCGGGCTGCCTCCATCCTAAGCCTTGGGTATTCATATTCACCTTGAGAAGTTCATAAAAATCGTGGAGATGCTTTGCATTTCTGTAAGGAACATAACCAGCATAGTAAGCAAATCGAACAGTAGGCAGAATGTTACTCTTGAGGTGTGCTCCAATCGTGTCCGACAGCGCTTCTTTGAGAATGGCTGCAGTTTTAGGGTCGACGTCTTGTTCAACATACCGCAGTGCAGTTTTGAAATACTTCAGAATGTTCTTCGTGTATCGACTATCGATTCTCTCGGGACTTACGTGTGGTGGGATCAGCGCCTCGAACTGTCTTCGAGCCTTCAACTTGGCTATATCGTCTTGGTTCCAGCAACCATTAATTCTTCTAGAATCAAATATTGTAGTACCTGCATTTTTATTACTAACGAAATGTATGTTACAAAATATTATAACAATCATAAGAAATAACATTGAATAATATGATAAAAACGTTCATGTTCATAACTGTCTAAAATTCATGACAGACTTCGCGTCAATAATGACAAAGTCATAGCAAGAAGTTTTTACTTTTTGTACGATTCTCTCTTGCATGAAACCAGAGATGGAAGCTCTATCCTTTTTTAAGAAAATACGATAACCCGAGGGCAGGCTTACCTCTCATAAATAGGGCAATGTTCCTTTTCGTGGACAGATAGACCGAATGTTTCCACTCCTGTGACCCTGCAGTGAGAACATTATAGGCTGATTGTGCTATGCTTATGTTAGGGCAGGATTTGAATAGGAATTATTATAGCTGGATGAGGTGGAGAAAGGAATCGTGAAATGAATAACTGTTAGCATTTCTTTATTTTGGTACCTACCCATATTTTCTCTGCTAGTAACATGTCCTCGCCGGTAAGGCCAGTTATGGAGGAATGGCTGAGGAGGCGGCATGGCGCCCTCAGCTTCCGGCTTACGGGACATGGATGCTTCCAAAAGTACTTGTGGCGCATAGGTCGTGAGCCAACGCCCGCTTGTCATCAGTATGTGGGCTGCACTGAGGACACGGCGTAGCAAACACAGAGAGAGAGAACGTGCGGTCGTGGGATCGGCCGGGCATAGCCGGCTGATACCAGTCGAGGAAATGCGCGAATGTACTTGTATCTGTCGGGCCGCCGTCTCATAGTTTTAGTAGGTTAGAGTCCAACATAACCCTCCGTTCACCGCAGACGGAGAGTATTCATTAGAAATTCCCCATAAAAATATTTGCAAAAAAAAACCGACTTCCAAAAAAACGCCTAAAATAACTTTAGTTTCGGAAGTCGGTGGCAAAAAAGTCAATGATAAAAACAAAGTCACTGACTTTCAAAACTATAAATATATTTTCCCCTTTTTTTTAGTTGTAGTTTACCACATAAATTCATGTCAGGAATCAATTATTTTACTGCACCTATTTTGATGAAATTTCTATGTAGTCGAGTGCAATTAGACTATAAGGTGGTTCCCAGTTTTTAATGACCAATCAGAAAGTATGTATATCCTTTAACTTTTCGCTAAGCTATTCCTGAGATGTCTCTCATTATTGTTTTGCACGATCAAACAGTCTGAGTTTCTGATTGCCTCGCTGGTTTAGTGGGCATCGCACTACTGCCGAGTATAAGGTCCTAGGTTCGTCCCAAATTGGGTAAAGTCTTGTCGGAATTTCTCAGTAGCAGATCGGAGCCTGTATATGCACCCATTTGATGGCAATAGGCTCGCCCCCTATTAGGTACATGGGACTTAAACATAACAGGCGAAATATGGGCGTACAGGCGTAATATTCTCTTACAATCAAACGGAGATGCAAGCAGTATCTCGCAGCACGATTTTATGAATAGTTTTTGGTATTCGAAAATTAAAATAAACAAATAATTCTCATATAAAATATTTTAATTTTCAGAACATTATTCAAATGATTAACATACCGTCATTACCACCAACGCTTAACAAAACCTATCTTTATCCTTAATACAAATATTTTTTTTAACCAATAAATATTATACATATATCACATTTAACGCAATTTGTACCTTGTTATAAAGTGTTTAAGGAAAAGAAACCATTGGCAAACGTAAAATAGTTATTTATGGAATAATTGCGCTTTACTGAACTAAATATAAATAAATGAATCACAGCGTTACTGAAATATTTTAACAAAAATAAATTATAAACAAACAATTATAAAGCCACAGATGTGAAAAAATGTAACAATCGAAAAATAAACTTTATATACAAATGGAGAAAATGGACAAAAATGTGTCTATATATTTTTTATAATTGTGATGAACACTTCTGTCACATATTTTACGAGTTACATTGTTAAGTGTAAGCTATAACAATCTGGACAAATACTTTTACTTTTTTTTTAAATGTTATTTCGTATCATCGTATCGTCTGCTTAGCCGGTCTATACTGTGGGAGCTTTGAGTGTAAGGCCACCAGCCAGGTGCATAAAAACTTAAAAACAAAGCAACTACACATTAAGGTGGAACGCCAGGGTAATTTAAATTTTCCCGCGAAATTATTTTTTTCTTAAACTGACCTGCAAATTGCAAAAAACCCAAGAAAATTTGAATTTCGCGAGCTAAAGGCGTCGCTAGGGGAGGTCAGCTTGAAAAAATAACTAAAGGTCTACCGTTTATCTGAGGTAGCTGCGCGGGGCGGGGGAGGCGAGCTCGTTTGCGGGTGAATGCCGGCCCCCTCCCCGAACCGCACTTTACCTCAGGCAACGTCTAAGTTAAGTGACCTGTACAAACATGATTTCAAACTTGATTACAGTTTTTTTTTATTGGGCGTCGAGGGGACGAAATCTAGTATTTCATTTGATTCCTTGTAAAGATCTAATATTATTGCATAATTTGTCGAGAGTGTTATAGCTAGTCTAGTCGGTTTTAATTTGTGTTAACACAGCCTTGGATTACATTGAAACTATATTAATCTATCACAGATTCAAAAGTGAATTTTGCAGTTGAAAGTTTTTCTATTTACCGAAATCTAATACGGGTCAGCGTAGTCATAGATCATTGGTGTACCGGACAATTGAAACTCAGCTTTATCTTTTCATTCATACGGATGATATTGGAATAGCAAAAAAAGGCACTTGTAAACCTGCCAACCTGGATTTCAACTGCAAAATTCACTCAATCTGTTTTGGTCTTAAATATTAGTAATACATAAAACGAATGATTACACATAGACTATACTTGTATTCTAATAACTTTTTATAACATAATAATAACCAATACTTTCGTCCTATCTATCTACACTTCTTGTCGGTGGATATCAAATAAAGTACAGTCAACAAAATAGATAAGTAAACATTAATTTTTTTTTTTGCACTTCATTATTTAAATTCGTGAATCGGAACAGAATCGAGTTGTGAGTGACAGTGGTAGCGGTACCGAGCGCGTAAAACATACAAGTAAGAGGGTACACTGATTTGTCTGCGCATAAGCACTCACCCGCAGTAACTTCACTTTATCCGTGATCATGGTGCTTGCAACAGCGCCGAAACATGGGGAACTCAAAACAAATAGCAAACAAAGTAAATATCCCGTTTTCAGTGTTAATGATAGTTTAAATTATTTAGTATTGCGTCCATAATTACTTTTGGACCACGCTCAGACCAATAATGTATAGATTTAACTACTGAGTAAAATCCTCGTTTCAAAAGGACAGTAATTCGAACTCTAACTCAAAGATATACAAGCACTTTTGGACTGTCAAGTAGCTATCCAGACAGTTGGCACCAGATAGTTGACAGAGCAAACCTCAGACATCGTCTCAATTAAGGTGCTCCCTTTTAAAGCATATTTTCCCATGGGCTGCGGGACTGTTCGAAAGAGATACCGCGGCCCTGGAACACAAAGGGCAAAGAAGGAACATGGTTGGGCTTTAGTCAATACAAGTCTGGTACTCCCTTGCACTCCACCCCGAACGGGAAGTGCCATTTGATGATATCCTATTCTAAAAAAAAAGCATATTTTCCCATGTAATAGAACGGGCACAAGAATTCCTGCCTTCCTATCTCTTTTGTTGACCGCCGTTAACACCCTTATTTATACGAAGATTCAATGTTCCGACTACTAAAACATAACGCTTATACAATAAGAAAGATTCCTCGCTTTAATATTCAAACTCTGGCTTATATAAGACCCTATTTCCATCTTGCTATACATTTACTACAATACTAAACGTCAAGACTTGTAGCAGTCGTGGTCTTAAAACGTGCGAGAAGGATAGAAAACATTTAGTAAGGGATGGCGAATTCTATTCGGCAGTATTTGTTTTAAAACCAAGCCGATCCGAAGCAATTGCTATAGTTCTTAAAATTTGACTTGATTTAAAGGACAGCTCTCAGGATGTACACAACAAAGCCGATAATTTTATTAAGAGTATGTTTTTTCTAGATTTATTTGACTTAATTTATACCCATATTTAGTTAACATAGCGTAAAATACTATCTGCATAGTATTTGTTATTATTTATTTCGGTATGACCAAACCTACTAGTTTCTTAATTTTGTCAGCTGTCATTTTAATAAAGTTAGATTTTATGGACTATACCAATATTCAGCTTGTATCGATCTCCAAACTCCGTTGGCCATTTGCCATAGCTCTATTATATTCGGGTCGGTTGAGCACCAAAGCTGCTTTTTCCTCAACGTATATCTACAATTATATTTGAATTTGCCGCCCTGCTTGTACCGAATATAGTCCAAATGGCTTGTGAGAGTAATGTCATCTTGCTCTCACTTTTTATGACCGCGACTGTCGCGAATATTGGCGTTTTACTTATTCAGTATTAATTTCATACAAACTTTTCAAACCTAACTCTTCATTCAGCCAGGTAAGAGAGGGACAGTGAGATAGTTTCAGACCCCTACAAAGTCTTGCTTTATCACGGTAACAAGAGAAAATCTCGGTAATTTAGAGTATATTCGAATTTTCCTATCATATAACGACAAAATACTACAGAATCATTTTTGGTTTGATGGTTGGACCGCATGTGATTAAGTTGTGGTTATAAAATAAACTAGTGTTGATTTATAATGCAGAAGACTTAGACGAGGCAAACGATCTAGATCTACACATACAGGTGAATGGAAAACGGAAAAAGAAGAATGCAGAAGAAAAAGAAGAATAGAGACGAAATCGTTGAAGTAAAAGATAAGAAAGAGTATACAGTAAAGATTACTTGTGTATTGTAGTCATAAATAAATGTGAGAGCGAGACAGCGTATATTCTGTGTCTTCTTTCGATATAAAGACTTTATGGGCAATCGTAGCGAATCGTCCTACTTCAATCGGTAAGTTGTAATTCTGGTTTTATTTCACCGCGCGTCTAAAAAACGGAACGATATTTCTTCGACTTTAGAATTTAAAACAAACCTGTCAAAAGAAAGTTTTAACTTAAAACACATGTGGTGTAACCCAATCAAACCTAACATTATAAATTAATAATCATACAGTGTGCAACAAGACCTTACAATAAGAGTGAATCACATTGAAATATGAACTTAAACTAGTTACTTATAAAGATCATTTTCTAATATTTTTGTACTGGCGCTCGCTCCACTTGCGGTGCATATGTTTGACAATGTATAAGGGTAGGCAGGAGACTAAGGTTATCACTATTACTTTCCACCAGAACTCCCAGTGACGTATGAAGTCGCCATCTACGAAAAAAAAATATTTATTATTTTTTTAATCCGTTCTTATGGTCTTGGGAAATTTTTTTTTTTGTCTGCCTATTCTGTCCCACTGCTGGGCAAAGGCCTCCCCCATTCCTTTCCAACTATCTCGGTGTTTTGCCTCCTCTGGCCAATCAGTCAGGTCAGTTACTGCACTATAAACCGGCAAAGGCATGGTTAACGTCCTTTTAGTAGAGTAATATGATGCAAGTTACATGCTTAACTAAATAATAAAAATGTATTTTAAAAGTAATTAAGAAGAATTCTTTAACATAAACAGAAAAAAAATCTATTGATGTGTCAATTTTTTTTAAGAAAAAACGATTCGCGCCTTTTTGGGCTTAAACAACTTTTGTGATTCACAGTCTTCTATATAAATGACGGCAGAGTAGTAACTGAAACGGTTAGTAAGCTCAAAAATTTGAGAACCAGTCTTACCAATGGCCATCGAGATCAGATAGGCTGTCGCTCCATGTAAAATAATGGTATTCAGCTGCATCCGGTTAGTAAACATAACTGACGAAATGTGGGGGTACTTGTTAAGTACACCTCTACCTACCCCTTAGAGTATTACAAGGCGTGATGTTATGTTATGTCTACCGTAGAATTTCAAACCTCGTGGAGACTGTCAGTACCACCATAATCAGTTCCGTAAACTGATACTTAATGACTTACTTACGTGGCTAAATAATAACAGCCGCTTGGGTCGATCTTTAGGTTAAGCCGTGTTTGCCTAGGTTGCCGGCTGTGGATGGGTGACCTCCCACTACATACCGAGTTTCCTCCGTGCCTCGGAAAGCACGTTAAGCAGTTGGTCCCGGGTGTCATTTGTAGTTTTTTGACAGTCGTTAGGTAGTCAGTGGCCCAAAAAGTCTGACAACTAGCCTTACCAAGGGGTATCGTATTACCCAGTACTAACTGGGTTGTGGAGGTCAGATAGGCAGTCGCTCCATGTAAAATACTGGTATTCAGCTGCATCCGGTTAGACTGGGAGTCTACCCCAATATAGTTGGGAAAAGGCTAGGCAGATGATGAAACTGATACTTACCGAAATACGTAGTGAATATAAGTAGCGTGGCGATGTACATCAGCAGACTGACGAGCTCCGCGCCTATCATGAGCCAGTGCCACGTGACGATGGTCAGCGCCACCATGATCAGTTCTGTCAGTATCAGTGCGGTGTAGCTGATCTCTACTATGTGGATTAATTGGTCCTCGAATAGCACTAGTGCGCCGTACATTATGACACCACCTGAAATTGAAGAAAATATTGTGAATAAAAAAAACTGTCACCGCAGTTTTGAATCTGACAGCACGGTTGGCGCAGTGGTTAAGCGATCGCCTACTGCGCTGCGTGTTGCAGGTTCGATTCAGACACGGAACAAATATTTGTATGACCTACAGGTAGTTGTTCCGGGTTTGGCTGTTTGTGTATGTGAGAAATTCTTAGTGTGAGGCAAGGTTTTTACCAGACTGAGACATAATTTAGAACAAAAATTCTACAAAAAATGTACTTAAATTATAATAATTTTGCCAAAATTTTGTATGCCGGTTGTCTCGTATCTTCTTCTACAAGAAAGATATGGAGGTATGATTAAAATGACATTCATACCCTGATAAATAGATATGCCAGTCCAAATGTAGAACGATTTATAAGATAGCTGCCGTCCTTTGGAGAGTTGCTTGTACAGTTGCGGGTAGCGCAGCGCCGTAGAGCTGGGTATGTCTTTGTCGAGTACCTGCAGGAGAGTAACAATTAATACAGATCATACAGGGTGTAAACGGACCCTTCACGAAGCCGTCAACCAAGCATTGCAAGCATTGCTAAAGCGTTTGAACATGGTAAACTATTATAAGGTTCGGTTAAGAAACTCCTAAAATCTCTTACTTCAGTAATCTCTTACTAAAGGAAGAGATTTTAGGAGTTTATATTCTGAGTTAAATATTCTGGTTAAACCTATTTTCACAAATATTTATTAAAGGGGCACAGCTAGCCCTAAAATGAAGAAACTTGCAGCAGTATTAATTTTAACTTACCAACGAGAACACAGGAAGCATAGTGAACACAGTCCCGTAACCGACCATAAGGAACCCAGGGTACAGTGACACAGACGAGAAGTAGAACACCACAGAGAATACAGCCTGCAAGGGAATACAACTACTTTTAAATACATATATCTTGCAGAAGAATAAAACAAAAATCAAACTCAAATCATCGTAGTCATAATTTACAAAACTTTTAATATATCTCTGTTATTTTTCGTGTGGTTAGTGCCTAACCTGGTATCAGAGGTTTTATGCCACCCATGGGCCTCTGACTTGGCTTTACATGCCGTCAAGAAATATCTCTCAGGTATGCTGGTTTCCTAACGATGTTTTCCTTCACCGAAGCAAGTGATTTTTTTTTTTAAACTTTGTCCCACATTAGAAATTTCTCCCGTATCGTGGGTGCGTTTACAAACATTTAAACTCACATTCACAAACAGCCAGACCCAGAACAAATACCTGTAGGCCATACAAATATTTGTTCCGTGCGGGAATCGAACCCGCGACAAGAAGCGCAGCAGTTAATCGCCCAGCCACTGTGCCAACCGTGCCGTCAACAAATTATACAATACGCAGACGTATCCAGAAAATCAGAGGTGCGTGTCTTGGGTATGAACTTGAGACCTATTGGCAGTCTCGTCTTACTTGGCAGTACACAACACTTTAGATATACTTCTGATTTAATCTATGATGTCTCCGTTCACTGCTTAGACACAGGTATTCTCGTTCACAGGGACATATAGTGCTCATCTCGATGATAGAGAATGGGCTGAAACCGCCGGCCGAGTGTGGGCTGGTAGATCTAGGACTTGATGGTTTCCTCACGATATATTCCTCACCTGCATAGTAGACACAATAAGTCCTCGATGCACGATGAACAGTGACAGTGCGGCCGAGCGCATGGCGGACCGTCTGCCGTGCACCAGCAGCAGGCGCGCCAGGAACGCGAACTGACGGATACTGACGTCACCCGCGAGGGACGCCGCACGACCTTCTGCACCTTCGATGCCTACACCTGGAGACGAAAGAACGTCTTTCAGCAAGCAGCAAGGTATTTGGAGCGACTTATTGTCGGGCCTGCGCTGTCCCCCCATACTTAAGTAATGCTGTAACCATGATAATATTGTAATACCAAATGATTTTAAAAGAGTCACCATGGAGTTTCTTGCCAGTTCTTCTCCATAGGAAACGACCAACCCGAACCATGCACCTTTTTGTAGACGTTTTATAAGTGCCCATTTGGCCTATGTGAAATAAAATATTTATATTTTTGATTTTGAAAGAAGTAACTCTTTTACTTGCCACAAACTTCGGAAAGCACGTTAAGCCGTTGGTCTCGGCTGTCATTTGTAGATCTATTATAGTGGTTACAACTAGTATTAACAAAAGGGTATCATATTATCTAGTATTTAGGTTATAGAACTGCAGACTGCTGAGCATGAGGTCCTGGGTTCGATTCCTGGGTCGGGCAAAGTGTTATTGGGTTTTCCATCAGGAATTTCTTAGTAGCAGCCATGGAGTCTGGATTTGTGTCTGGCTGATTACAATAGGCTCGCCCCCTATTACATGGGACTTAAACATAACTGGCGAAATGTGGATGTAATATTGGGTACACCTCTGCCTAACCTTTCTGATATCAAGGCGTGATGATATGTAGGTTATAGACGTCAGATAGGCAGTCGCTCCATGAATAACCCTGATATTCAGCATCCTGGTAGACTAGCAGCAGACCCAAACACAGTTAGAAAAAGCTCAGCAGATGATGCTGATGTCTCACGTACCAATATCCGCTTCCTGTATCATGGCGACGTCGTTCCCGCCGTCGCCCACGGCGCCCACGACGTGTCCCCTGGCGCGCAGCAGTCGCGCCACGCGCGCCTTCTGTGTGGGCGAGCAGCGCGCCACCACGACGCCGCTACAGCGACACAGGACTTCGACAAACTCTTCCTCGTACGACTGGAGACACACCTGGGGAGATATACAGGGTGTAAACAGACCCTTCACGAAGCCGTCGACCGAGCATTATGTACATCAAACTAAGTAACTTTACGAAAAAAAATTTGCTGGGCAACGAATTTTTTTGGAAACGTTTTACGGTAGAATTCAATGTATCGCACTCAAAACATTGTGCTGATGGATAGATTAAATAGTACGGGGGTCGTGGAGGTGTTTAAAGTAAAAATCTTACATTAAAAACACGCATTTAAAAAAAACTTGTAAAAAAGTTGGAACTTTGACCCCCAATATATCCATAACTAGAAAGTTCCCAGGTATGGTCTATTAAAAAAAAATCGCAGTGACGAGGAGAACAGGTGCCTTTTGCCTTCGTTAAGGGTCTAGTTACACCCTTTATGTACGATGTTGGTTATTTTTTTAGGGTAAACAAACGGTTCATTATCATAATAGCGCCTGGGACCGCGGCTGAATACCAAAGCGACTCAATTAGATTGTTACGGTCGATTGATGATATCGATCATTTGGATCGATCCAGAGTGTTTACGTTCACTGAACGACCAAAGACTTTGTTTTAAATCGATTAATTTAAACTGATCGACGCGACGTAGATCGACCACAATCTTTTTAAAATGTTTTGCTCGGAACATTTGACACTTTTTTGCAGACATTTTCTTCGACAGAAGAAAAGAAAGTTATGTGTTGTGAATTTGCAATGTGTTTGTATTTCAATTTGATCTTAAACTCGGGACTAGTGGCTTCTCCTTACGAAAAATCAATGGAAAGCGGTTAAATTGATCGCTTTTTATTTGGAACCTTCTTCAGTAAGGAATAAGACACATTATCTGCCTACCTCTAGAGTCTCCCCTTCTATGATAAGGTCCATGTCATCCTCCGCAGTGTTGAGCGCGTGAAGAAGCGCGTGCGCATGTTGTCGTGTGCGACATTCGGGTGCTGTGTGCCATCCTGACCCACCGCCTAGTTGTAGCGAACGAGCGATACAGAGTGCCGTCTCTAACTTATCGCCTGTCAGCATCCAGATCTGAGGAAGAAAGAAACGATTCCTTGTAATTCAAGCGAGTAATTATTTTTATTTAACAACCGATGTGTTCCCTTTTGAATTTACTCTTCTTCTTAGAGCTATGCCATTTTAGGTGGGGTCAGTTCCTCCAATTTTCTGGCGTCAGGACAGTCTGTCCGGGTCGGGCAGTTCTTCCGCCAATAGCAGCTTCGTCGGGCTAGTCCACCTCATCCCCTTCCCCTTTCAATTTGCTATCAGCAAAAATTACGAACACAATCCACTATGCAAGCCCTTTTAGGATTTTTGAAAATTCAGCCCCTTCGTAAGTGTTATTATAAGACATTTTTCATAATAATTTCATGCTTCTCCTAGATCCAGTAGTTAAGGCTGTGCGTCGTCTGACAGTGATTGCATGAATTGAAGTAGATAAATGTAATGTCTAGTTGTTTTTTTTCAGGTTTCAATTTTTTTTCTATTAAACCTTTTTATAAAACTAAAACAAATGCATCACAGCTGTAAACCTACCTTAATACCAGCAGTTCTAAGCATAGAAAGTGTCCTCGGCACATCGTCCGCCAGCCTGTCTTCGACGCCAGTTAGTGCTAGCAGGGTCATGCCTCGTTGTATCTTAGCTAAAACTGAGGTGGTGTGCTCGCTACGGTTCGCATTCAAACGAGCCTCCTTGTACTCGCTCTGTAAAAAGTATAAAACTCGAAATTTGAATTTCATAAGCATAGCATAATCAGCCTATAATGTTCCCACTTCTGGGGCACACGCCTCCTCTCTATGAGAGTCGTGGGAAACACCTGGATACGGGACGCACAGAACCGGGAAATGTGGCAGAAAAAAGGGGAGGCCTATACCCAGCAGTGGGTGATTCCGGGCTGATATGATGATGATGATGAATTACGATAAAACTAAAAATAAAAAGATGTCGATTCTCATGACGTGTGGTTTCACCGGGTTATTTAAAGTGACCACATTAGTTGTATAAATACCACAAACCACCTCATCAGTCTATGGTTTGAAACTCACCTCAAACTGCAAGTACTCCTCTTTGGTCAACGTCTTCTTCGCCATGACGAGTGTCCTCAGACCATCAGCTGCCAGCGTCTTACACTCAGGGCTGAGCCACTGCGAGTCCAACAGTTTGGATAGCGCGACGTCCGCGCCTTTTACGTAGTATGTGATCTCGCCTGTGTTTTCTTCCTGTTGGGTTTGAGATGAAATCTCGTCAATTGATTCATTACAAAACTCAAACTCAAAGAATTTATTTCAATTAGAGCATAACAGGCACTTTTGAATGTCAGAAAAACAATGGAGGCGAAGCTACAGTCCCAGACACAAGGCATAATAACTTGTGAAAGTACTGTAGTTGCTGCAGTTTATTGTAGTTGTTTGTGTTGTAGTAGTTTACACAATACACATAGGTACTCGTACATACATTTTTTAAAGTCTAATCAAATCAGAAGTCTTAAATAAGCTTTTGTAATCAACACACTATAGACAGGAATCGACAGCAGATTGAGTACATTAATTACACCCAGTTTGTAGTAGTACGAAAATTATCGACGGGTCAAAATTAAACGCTAGTTAAGAGCGTTCATCCAAAAAGTTGGCAACGTCGCAAATAGCTGTCAAATATTTACTTAATTAATTTGGCAATATTACTGTATGGAAATAAGAAATATGGCTAACTGTGAACTAAAATATTAATAATGAATTGCAATTAAAACACTGAATTTGATGTTGTAACCATAATACTAAATATAAATACGGTGTTACGATATTAACTATTGCATTTCATAATCAATATTTTAGTTCACTAATTAGCCATATTTCTTATTTCCATACCGTAATATTGCCAAAACAATTAAATATTTGACAGCTATTTGCGGCGTTGCCCATTTTCTGTATAAACGCTCTTAAGTGATACTTCATTCACAGAAGGTTTTAGGTCTGTTCAAGCTTTACGGCGGCTCGGAAGTTAGCTACGAGTGACGGTCTGCGCATTATACAATCAAGACCATGCGTCCTCTGCTCCTCGCTGATACCTAAAATTGTGTTCTGCGCAGCCTATGTTCCAAGCCGCCAAAAAGTTTGAAACGTTATGCCTGCACAGACCGTCACTCGCTGCTAACTTCCGAGCCACCATAAAGTTTGAACCGTTATACCTGCGCAGATCGTCACTCGCAGCTATCTTCCAAGCAGCCATAAAGTTTGAACCGTTATACCTGCGCAGATCGTCACTCGCAGCTAACTTCCGAGCCGCCATAAAGTTTGAACCGTTATACCTGCGCAGATCGTCACTCGCAGCTAACTTCCGAGCCGCCATAAAGTTTGAACCGTTATACCTGCGCAGACCGTCACTCGCAGCTAACTTCCGAGCCGCCATAAAGTTTGAACCGTTATACCTGCGCAGATCGTCACTCGCAGCTAACTTCCGAGCCGCCATAAAGTTTGAACCGTTATACCTGCGCAGACCGTCACTCGCAGCTAACTTCCGAGCCGCCATAAAGTTTGAACCGTTATACCTGCGCAGATCGTCACTCGCAGCTAACTTCCGAGCCGCCATAAAGTTTGAACCGTTATACCTGCGCAGATCGTCACTCGCAGCTAACTTCCGAGCCGCCATAAAGTTTGAACCGTTATACCTGCGCAGATCGTCACTCGCAGCTAACTTCCGAGCCGCCATAAAGTTTGAACCGTTATACCTGCGCAGATCGTCACTCGCAGCTAACTTCCGAGCCGCCATAAAGTTTGAACCGTTATACCTGCGCAGACCGTCACTCGCAGCTAACTTCCGAGCCGCCATAAAGTTTGAACCGTTATACCTGCGCAGACCGTCACTCGCAGCTAACTTCCGAGCCGCCATAAAACTATACGCGCGTTTAAAAAATTGTGACCATACTACACTTTGTAATTCCATGATTTCTTGCA
This sequence comes from Noctua pronuba, assembly GCA_905220335.1. Classification (NCBI taxonomy): domain Eukaryota; kingdom Metazoa; phylum Arthropoda; class Insecta; order Lepidoptera; family Noctuidae; genus Noctua; species Noctua pronuba. The sequence goes on from LR999894.1 coordinate 15,074,482, forward strand.
GATCTTTAATATAGTACAGACAATCAGACACACTATTAGAAAACTGCGACAAATCGTCAAAAATACAAAACAGCTAGCACTTCGCCCGCGAGTTCATCCGCAAAAATTTTGATAGCTCGGCTAATAAGCATGATTTAAATATAATGTAGCTTTCTGCCAGTGAATATATTTTAGAATTGGATCATTAGTTCTGAAGATTACCCCCTACATACAAACTTACCTCTCTTACTACTATTAGTATACAGGGTGTAAACGGATCCTTCACGTAGCCGTCAACCAAGCATTCTGTACATCAAACTAAGTCACCCTACGCAAAAATATTGCTGGGAAACGACTTTTTTTTTGGGGTGAAAAAACGTTTTACGGTAAAACTCAAAGTAACGCACTCAAAACTTGGTGCTGATGGATGCTTTGAATAGTAAACTGGTCATGGAGGTAATTAAAGTAAAGATAAAACCTTAAAAAGTAGTATTTAAAAAAAAACTTGTGAAAAAATTAGAAATTTGACCTCCAATATCTTCGTAACTAGAAGGTTCCCAGATATGGTCCAGAACAAAAAAATGATCGCAATGACGGGGATAACAAGTGCCTTTCGGCTTCGTTAAGGGTCTTTTTACACCCTTTAGATTTATAAAGTGTAGGAGACAATAATAAAACATACCTGAACAATTATGCCCATCATCTTACTCTCGCTGGTGAAAGGAAATATCTGCAGTATGGTGTAGTTGAGGATCTCGTTAGCTGCGCGCAGTTTTAGCGAAATGTTGTGCAAGTCACGACGGTATAGAGATACACCCATCTGTAATAAAAAATTATCTTGTAAGTCTTTACGTCACGATTACATGTGTCAAGGATTTCAGATACACAATTAGGAATTATGTAAAGATCATGGTGTCATCACCACTAACGGTGGATGGGGATCCACCGTTAGAAAGTTAGTTGCTTGGTCAAGGGTCTTGTTACACCCTGTATTTGTCTACACAAAAACCGATAGCACGATTAAGTAAATAGTCAAGTACTACTCACCATATCAGTCCATTTGACTAAAGCCACTTCATCAGGACTCGACGCCTGGTATTCACAAAGCTGCTGCTGAGGTACTGCCCCACCACAGCTTTCTGACATCACTGAACTGCCCATATCTGTCACAAAAGAACTAAATTTAACTCCTAAATCACTGTTAGAGCACATGATAAAACCTTTACAAGTGAATTTCTACTATAAATAATTCGCTCGTTGGCGACAAGGATGTCATACATAACTCAAAAATTTGGATTTGGCGATTTTGTTTGTAATGGAATATAACATTAACGAAAGTATTGTATTGAATTAAGTAACGAAATACGTAAAATAAACCTTTCATCTTTTGATAAAAGATTTGTAAGAAAAAAATATTGCGATTAAATGAAAATATTTTCAGTCTAATTTAAAAAAAAAACGCAGTCCTGTATTTTATCTCGATTTAACTAGTTATGTCATTATTGGCGCAAACAAACGAATTTTACAAATAGAGTTTAAATAAGAAAGTTTTAGTCAGGCAAGCACTTTGCTTAACTTATTTCATTACTAATGCTCTCAGAATGGCGAAAACAAACATCGGGAGGTACCCAGCATGATATAAACCTAAAAAATTCGATGACATGTGATATTCTAGCAGTTAGTATCGTATTACCCAGTACTAACTGGGTTGTGGAGGTCAGATAGGCAGTCGCTCCATTTAAAAAATCAGCATCCAGTTAGACTGGAAGCCGACCCCAACATAGTTGGTATAAGGCTAGGCAGATGAGTACCTGACTGCGCCTCGTCCACTTGTTGGTCGTTACTGGCTACATCGTACACGGGCGTCACGTTATGACACAACGCTATACAGAGCACTGTCTGCCACACTTGACGAGGTGATGCTCCAAAACCTTCGGTGGTAGAAGTAGTGGGGGACGTAGGGAGAGATGGCGCGTCGTTGGTTACGTATTGAGTTAGAAGGGCTTCGACCTGTGGAAACATAAGAGTGTTATTAGTTCGTTTTTGTCTTAGATAGCCGTCAAACGCTGAAAAATGAATGATTTAAATTTATCTAAGCAGGGCTTTTTTTTTAAGAAAACGTTGCCCCACACTAGGAATTTCTCCTGTATCGTGGGTGCGTTTACAAACATTTAAACTCACATACACAAACAGCCAGACCCGGAACAACTACCTGTAGGTCATACAAATATTTGTTCCGTGCGGGAATCGAACCAGCGACACGCAGCGCAGCAGTCAATCGCTCAGCCACTGCGCCAACCGCGCCGTCAAAAATTAGCCGTATTGTATTGTGTAACGGGCTGGTGTCCGCAGCTCCACGTCCAAAGTGCGTATTTTGCGTTCAGAGCATTATAAGCTCAGTTTAGATCGTCGTATTATACGTCCCTGATTAATATTTTTTTTTACCTGAGAGGGATTTCACTCGCATAAGAAGTATTTTTTTAAATCTATGATTAATCCCAAAAATGAATACTCCCATTAAGACTTTAACTTGAAAAAAAAACAAACAGCTAAAATAAATCACCTCATAAAAGTTATTTTTATCAAACAACGCGTTCCCCAGATGTAACTTCTGGAAGACCATTTCATTCTTGGTGAGCGTTCCAGTCTTGTCAGCTAGCACATACTGGATCCTGCCCAACTCCTCAGGGATGGTGGTGGAACGCATGACTGTGCCTTCGATCTTCTTGTCCCGCTGGATGGTCCAGGAGTAGAAGGCTTTACCCATGTCCAGGTTAACTCGCAAACTGGGGTAGGAAATATTTAATGAGTAACTTTTTTTTGATTTTTGAAGAACTATACAGCATGATGCATTTATACTAGTTGGTACTGAAGTTTTATTTCGGGACACCTGTTTTCATGCTACAATATTAATTCAACAGAGGAAGTTGTTCAGTTTGGTGGTCTGTATCTCATCCTTAAATATGGCCACCTTTCTGATACACGCTGTATACAGGGTGTATTAAATAATTATTTCTTTGTGGTGAAAATATTGTTAAAAAATGTATGATATAGAAAATTATACACGCTTTTAGTAATAAGAAAGGGGGCATGTTGGATAGATAGATAGAATAATTTATGTTTTAATGTATAGTATACCAAAATTGTGGCGGTCTACAAATATAAAATTATAGGGATTTGGGCATGAAACGCACGACAATTATATTAATACAAACTTATCGATGAAAAATTTAATTGATTCAAGAATGAAACAGTCTTACTGTTCACATACATAGAGAATTATTTTATATACAAAAACCTCTTACTTACCTAATAGGAATAATATACGAGAACAGCAACACAAATCTGAAGAGGAACCCGTACCAGGGTCCCCCAAAGCCTTTCAGAGTGATGAGCAGCATCGATATGAAGATAGTGGCCACGAAGAGTAGCTTTGTGAGGTCGTTGACCTGCAGGTCGAGGCGGCCGACTTTAGAGCGGGGGGCTGCATTGTTCATGACGCTGCGGGTTTCACTACCTGGTGGAAAATATTATCATAAAATAAGCAATCGGGCCAAACGATTCGATTCTGGTCAAGAGAGATACTAGCACTTAGCGGTTAGTTGTTGGATGGATGGTGTGGCTTTGGAATTGGACAGAAATTTACGTTTAAGGACTGGATCGATAGCAAAAATACATATAATTACAGTAAAGAAATCAATCAATCTGGAATGGTGCATATCCTTGTGGATGGACGTCGGACCATACGATGATCATAGGGATGGTATTTCAAAGATTATCATACTCATTATCTGGGGGATAATGACGAATAAATACATAAAGGTCAAAATGCTGTATTATTTTTTTTCGGATGGGAAATCATCAAATGACCCCCCCCCCCCCCACCGCTCTGGGCGGAGTAAAAGGGAGTGTCAGACTTTTACTGACTGAAACCCATCCATGTTCCTTCTTTGCACTTTGTGTTCCAGGGCCGCGGTATCTCTTTCGAACAGTCCCGCAGCAATATGCTGTATCATCTGTTATTTTATACTCATTAACGGTATCGATAGACAATCCATCATTCTATCGCAAAAATGACTTGACAGTGGATCTCAACTGTTTATTCTGCAGACAGAAACCCGGTGTAAATCGCAGTTATAAAGTCATTACCAGTATAAATAATCAGTCCAGTAGCCTGTCCGGACGCGACGACACAGCCGCTCCACAGGGTGTTCTCGATATGCAACGAGTCGCTCTCCTCTTCGTCCAGTCTCGTGCAAGTGCCGATGAACGCGTGGATGTCTTTCTCTGGCTTCTCTACCCAGATCTGGGCGTTAATGTCTAAGAGATGTGCGTCTGTTGGCAGCTTTTGTGTTGATGGTAGAGGTATTCTGAAAGATAATAATATATAGTAAAGAAAATGTCCCTTGTTTATTTTAACAAAATGCGGCGATCAGCCTTATTTATTCACTAGCCTTTGCCGGTGACGGATTTTTCAAAAAAAATCTACAATTTTTCCAAAATCCTTTCTTATCACGCGGTAATAGCTATCTGTATGCCAAATCCCGATCCGTCCAGTGGTTTGAGCTGTGTGTTAATATTAAGTCAGGACAAACGATTTTTATAGGTATAGATTGGAGTGATTGAAGATGGATGAATTGTGAAGAATGATATGAAAGACAAAAAGAAGTAAATGATGCCGTGACGTCTGACAGGGGAGAATGGGAGAAAAAAACGTGTTGCGCCGACACCTAGTAGAATGGGACAAGGGCAGGAAGATGATGATTGGATTGGAGTGGATTTACGAAGGGAATAAGGGCGAATAAGGCTAGCGTAGACCTGCATGAAGTGTGGCAAGATTTTCACAGCCAAACAATTAAAACATGAGATAATTGTAATACAGTTGAATTTAGAAAATAATCTACCACTATAAAGATAGAGCCTTATGATTGGCAGTGAAATCAGCATTGCACTTCACTAGATCTGCGTCGATTCTTTGAGCGGAAAAAATCGCAAGAATTATCTTGACCGGGTCGTGAAGGACGTGAAGAGATAATTGGTTTAACAATCATTTATTATGTCTTTTGATCATCAATGAACACGCATCAGTTCACGCAAGAGCAGTCGCCAGCACATCAAGTTACCACAAACTGTCAAATTTCTCCAAATGATATTAAACCATAAAATGTTGACATTTAAGTTCAAAATAGACTGAGAAAATTTGACAGTTTATAGTAACTTATTGCGCTGGTGACTGTACCAGAAGTACATCTATAATCTATGTATTCTCTTCATTACGGAACCAGGCGTTAAGTGAATGATAATATTGTGCTCTTTCCTAGACTTACGAGTACTTTACACAATACATAGTATTTATCTCCAGTAATTATTGTCAACATTTTTATCACTCGTTCATAGAGTGAGGAAGCTGGCATAAGTATTAATCATTAATGCCAATGACATGAGCAAGATAAGGGCGTTTTAATATATAAAGCTGAATAGTTTGTTTGTTTGGTTGAACGCGCTAATCTCAGGAACTACTGGTTCGAATTGAAAAATTCTTTTAGTGTTGAATAGTCCAATTATCGAGGAAGGCTATAGGCTATATAACATCACGCTATGACCAACAGGAGCTGAGCAAAAATAAAACAAGTCGGAAGCGGCGGGTGAAACCGCGGGGCACAGCTAGTTGTAGGTTAATACAATGTTTTTTTCAATTGTGTTCTTTTTCAGAAGGGAATTTCAATAAAAGATGTTGAGTTAGATTTTATTGGATACTTGCGTGCATATGGATAGGTGACCATCCATTACATACTAAGTTTCCTCCATGCCTCGAAAAGCATTTTAAGCCCTTGGTCCCGCTGTCATTTGTAGATCTTTGACGGTCGTTACAGCTAGTCAGTGGCCCGAAAGTCTGACAATCAGTCTAACCAAGGGGTATCGTATTACCCAGTACTAACTGGTATTCAGCTGCATCCCGTTAGACAGGAAGCCGACCCCAACATAGTTGGGAAAAGGCTAGGCAGATGATATATGTAAATATGTTCGACCTGTGATTTTACAACCATTTATCAGCACTTATGATGAAGATTAAAGATATGATAACAAGCACTTTAATATGTTTACATGTCTACAAAGTACCTGATAATAAGCAGATAATGACTAATCGCCATAAAAAGAAAGGCTATTAACCTGACATAAATTATGACATACATACATATTTATTATTTGGATTGATAAGGAACTGATAAGTTAATTTTATGATTCTTTACGGATTTATTTTTATTGTAGACTGGGTTAATTGAGTAGGGTAATTCCCGATAGCAACCGCGTGCTAGATGGGTTTTCCATCGGTAAAAATGGTTAACTTTCGTACAAACTTTCTTACACCCTTACAGAGGGCGAATTTCAAAAAAATCTTCCTTATTCAAAAGTATTCCTTCCTCACCTTCGATACAAAAGGAATTCTTGTGCCGTTGTGTTCCTGGATGGTAATTGTGATATACTAATAAACGTAGCGTGAGCTTTAAGGTTCCGTGTCGACAAATCCTCGCTTATCCCGGGCAGCGAGTGCACGTACCCTTAAAGTAGCTCATCTACTTACTGATAATTTGGTGCTTTTATTCTAAACACTAACTAGTGTTTCTAGTGAAAACAACAGTAATAACTGTGCAAAACGTGTTAACCAGTTTATAACAACGAATAATATCCTTACAAACAAAGATTTAAATAGTCAGATGTACGTCAAAAAAGTTTACAATTCTGTTTCGATGACAGTAACGTTCTAATAGTAATGTTTCGCTGACTCATACTGAAGATCTTATCTTCGGTCCATGAGTAATGCTCACTTTATTATAATTTTCCACGTATGTCC